>JARFIW010000968.1:682609-1365218 GCA_036346225.1 Platerodrilus igneus | reverse complement strand
TATATATATATATATATATATATATATATATACACAAAATGTTTTATAATAGCGATCAATTTGTTAGAAAATCTCCTAACTACTGTTATGAATGCTGATTAAAGAAATTAGTTCTCTAAATTATATAAACACGCCAAATTTTACAATTATCTATTTTTTAATTCAACTGATTTCTCACATCAAGCACTAAAGTTGTAAAATTGTGTATAGGACAATATTCAAAATATTTAAATACTTTTCATAACTTTCATTGAATATAATACTTTCAACACTACAGGTTATATCTTATTAAACTGTTTTATAAATAAAATAAATTCAGAAACTTAAGACGGACAAAATATGATTCACTTTCGTAATGACCATTTTAGTAAACATGAATATACTTATAAAAGGTAGATATAAACTTCTCTTAGTATTCCTATTTTACATGTGTTAAACTTTACATGATAAATTTCATCTGCTGACTTTTATTATTCTAAGATTGATACGATAAAAACAACTTTAGGCGTTAAACGACTGTTTACCAGATGTGAAATAAGAGCGACATCTGGTACAGTGTAATATAAAACCCATTTGACAAGATTTCGTGAAAATCCAACAAAATTTTTTACATACCCAAGATGTTGTGAAAGTCCATAATCAACAGAAATTGGAAACTTTCGGCAGACCACTCCTCAAGTGTTTTGAATACTTGTTGACTGCCGTAGTTCAACTTCCATTCGACAGACTCTAACGGCGTTTAAACTGCTTTGCGATTCCAAACTTATCAAACTATAAAAATAACACCGTAAGTTTCGATACGAAATAATTACGTTGTAAATTTTGATTCTGTTTTAGATTTAAGTTTCTAATTTTATATTCCAGAGTTAGGCTACGAATTTTAATGCTCTGAAATTTACGCATAAATTCTAACTACTTTATGGTTACGCTGTAAAGAATTGTATTAATAGACATGTATATAAATTTGATAGTACTAACCATTATTAAAAAGGGTTGAAACAAAGTAGCATTCATGTTGCCCCAACTAAACTCGCAGGTTGATACGTAAATCACATCTTGCCTTCAACATTCTGAATTTGGTTGTAACGCGACTAATCTGTGACTAACCCAGCCTACTAGAGAGCATCTGAAAGCAATCGACGAAGTGAATTTTTAACGTAAGATAACAAATCGCCAGATGCTACCCTTAGAACACAAAAAATACACTAGGATAACCATATAAAATGTTCGACAGAATCACAGGTATCATACTGATGGAGGAAAATGGCGTATTTTTGTGATGGACCGCTGGATCAATCCGGTCTGGGTGCGAATAGAGACAACACAAACTATGTTGTCAGTGCACTGATGTAACTGAACAAAGCGTCCTAATTTCCATTTAATGGGAGGAAGATAATCGTCCTTGATGAGAACCAGGTGTCAAGTTTTACATTTTGGCATATAGCTCTCCATTTAAAGCGTTGTTGTAATTCGGAAATATATTCCGTAGTCCATCTCCGCCAGAAATGTTATATTATTTGCTGGAGGCGTTGATACAAAGAAAGCCTGTTTTCTTGTATATGGACCACACTAAGGTCTGGCACTGTTGTTATGGGCTTTCCAATGAGAAAATGTGAGGGAGTGAATGGTGAGAAATCAGTGGGGTCTGAAGATAGCGGGTATAAGGGTCTGGAGTTAAGAATTCCTTCAATCTGTATTATTAAGCTATTAAATTCTTCATAACTAAAACCTGAATCATGAATTACGCGTTTCTAATGAAATTTTACAGATTTCACCCCTGCTTCCAAAGGGCCACCCATATGAGGTGAATATGGAGGTAAGAAAGTTCAATTGAAATTGTGTGCAGCTAATTGAGATTCTATAGTGTTCTTGTTCTCAATTAAAAAGTTTGCCAGTTCCTTAAGTTGAGAGTGTGCACCAACGTATGTGCGACCATTATCAGAATGAATTTTTGTTGGCATACCTCTGCGAGTGGCAAATCTTCGTAAACATAAAATGAATGTTTCTGTCGTCAAGTCAGTGACTGGCTCTAGATGGATTGCTTTAGTACTAAAACATATGAATAAACAAACATAACACTGCTTAATTTTGCTCCGCCACACTTATTTTCCTTTATAAAAAAGTCCCACACTAATCAGTTCCTGTTATTTGAAACGGGGACTGTGGGGTTACTCTATTGGAAGGTATGTGACCTAACAAGTATTTAATATCTTTGGGACACATTTTAAAGCATGTTATGCAGTTGTGAACAACCTTTTTGGCCAAATTCGACAGCCTATTGACCAAAATTGTTTTCTTATAGAACCAAGCAATTGTTGTGGTCCAGCGTGCAACAACATTTCGTGCTCATGGCGAAATAAAACTGTCACAAATGGATGTTGGGGCTGATTTTACGATTGGATACTTCTTGTCATGTTCGAATGTAGAATTACCTAATCTTCCACCAACGCGCACTATACCGTTGTTATCACAGAACGGATTGAATGTTGAAAGTCGACTCTTATTAGTGCCAGATCGGTCTGATAAAAGTTCTCAAATTTCGCGAGAGTGATTCCTTTTGAGAGACAGATGCTAGACGTGTGAGAGAATTATGAAGCTCCAAGGTCGTTATAGAACCGAAGTCTCGATTTTCCCTGGCTTCTCTTAAATTTTTGATGAAATGTATAAAATACGCCATAACACGTTTAAGTTTGTGAAGTCGTAAAAAGTTCTCAAATGGAAACAACGTTGGAAGTGGTTCAAAATGGGGTTGTAAAGTAACAATAGTTTGTAAAGGTACATACTGAGTTGAGGGCAATATTTTAAATTCTGAATCGAATAAGAATCTTGGACCATGAAGGCATAGTGGTAAGTTAAGTAATTTTTTGGAAGTAACACCTCTGGTAAGGAGATCTGCAGGATTGTGTGAAGTTGGAACATAGTTCCAATTTGAAGTATCACATATATTTTCATTTGGAAACACGATTTGAAACAAGGGTATCAAGCAACCAATTGAATCATCAATAAGGCACCACACAACTCGAGTTTTGAAATGGTGAGAGATTTAAAAGGGCACCTTTGGTTTAGTACATAGAAGTTTAACTGAAATGTAGCCTTGAGTATCAACTGACCGCACGTATACGCAAGCACCCTACGCATTTTGACTGCTATCTGAAAAGGAATGCAATTCTATTATTTTTTCAGAGTTGCATATGACTTTACGAGGGCTTCTGAGCGAACTTAATTGAGAAAGATCTTGACAATAATTGATCCACTGTGTTGCCAAATCCTCGGGTAGTCAATCGTCCCAACCTATTTTGGTTAGCCACAATTGCTGCATGAAGATTTTGGTTGTTATCGTGCAAGGACTAAAATACCCACGGGATAAAAAAATCGTTGAAATAAATGATAATACGTTGCGCTTTATAAAGGTTTGTCTATCTGACGTGTAAGTAATCGTTTTACATAAAACCTAACGTTTTTGTGTTTATTTGGGCCAAAATTCAAAACGTTATTTGACATTTCTGAGGTATCAACTGACTTTAAAACCTTTGGACTGTTGGAAATCCATTTACGTAAAGTAAAACCACCAGACTTCAAAATGTCTGAAATATTAGAGCACATGTTTGGTGCTTCCTCAAAGTCTTTACAACTTGTTAGAAGATCGTCACAGTACATATCCCGTCTGGTTAGTTTTGCTATATCCCGATGCTAATGCTCACACTGTGCTGCTAGTTTAAACAAGCACCTGATGGCAAGAAAGCTTGAGGCCTTTTCGCCAAACGTTACTGTGCATAATTCGAAGACGTTCAAAAGTAGCAACTGATCAGTTCGCCAAAATATTCTCTGGAGAGGCCGTTGTGACTTATTTACACTGATCTGTACATTTTTGAACAATCGCTGTCGATAATATATTTAAAACGGCGTAATCTGATAAGGATGGAAAGAAGATCATCTTGCAATACAGGCCCGTTTAATCGCATGTCATTTAAAGACACGCCATTAGAAGACGGTGCGCTTGAATTAAATACAACTCGCAACTTGGTTGTCAGGCTTGCTTCCTTGTAAACGCCATGATGAGGAATATAATATGCATAAGGAACAGTATCCGTAGACTCTTCAACTTTCCTCCTGTGGCTTGATGTTTCATATTCGGCCATGAAGTCTATGGACATTGTTTTAAGATATTTTCGTTGACCATTTATTAATGTCAATATTAACGAATGATTTTGTTTTAAAAAGGATGCATTAATGGACGTCATTAATGTACTCTTTTTCATTAAATAACTTTTTTTGTGACTTTGACGTTTTGATGTTTTAATAGAGGTATAACCTCAACCAGACAAACGGATACGCATCCTTGTTTTTAAATTTGCATGGTATATATTTCAGCGGTGACTAGTTTTCCTTTAGCAAAAGTGAAGTTTATGTAAAAGCGAAAATGTATGAAGTTGACATTATTGTATTCTGACGGTCTTTGTTGAAAAGTAAATTTTATTGTACTTGCGGTCGACGAAAAAATGTTGTATTCAACTCGTTTGTTAATAGGCGATTAATAATCTCAACTATTAAAGCACTCACTCGCTTCGCTCGTTCGTGCTTTAAACAGTTCGATTATTAATCGCCTTCATTAACCAACTAGTTGATTAAATAACTATTATTTACATGTTGTCGTCTTTCTAATGATAAAAATTGTTTAAGGCATTTTGTCTTGACTCTCTTAAAACTGCAGGAGAAGAAGACATTGGTAAGGAAACAATAAACCTTCCTTGCTCATCTCGTTTGGTTGTTTGTGCAAAATATAATTCACATTCACGTTCTTCAATTGAAAGTAGTTTATCGGGGACGATGTTTTCAATTTCCCAAATTTGGAAATTTGGTTTGAAAGATCTACTGTAGTTAAATGACAGAATGTATTATTATTTGCAAAATCGCAGCGAAATTGTTCCGAAATGATATATCCCAAATGTGAATTGAAAACAGATGAATATTTTTCATGATGAGGCTGGTCAACCGCGCGTAATCGCCAGAAAACATCGGCACCTAATAGAATATCTATTCTTATATCTTGTTTAAAATTGGGATTAGCCAGTGTAATGTTTTCTGGAATATCAATAGGTTTTAGATAAGAATTTGCTGGGATTCGGTTAGTTATGTCTGGTAGTAACAGAAATGACAAATATGCACAAATACTACTGTGCATTGGTTAAATTTTTGTGTTAGCAATGAAGGAAACAGTTGTTCTTGTTTGGCTAATACCGGAAACTGGTATGCTAGCGTGACATTTTAAGCTTAAGATGATTACACAAGGAAATTGTCATATAGGATCGCATTGATGCAGAATCTAGTAAAGCAGTGCATTTGTGAGGTACACCGTTCCAGTCATAAATCAAAACAATAGCGGTGGGTAAGACCTGATTAGATTTTTCACATGATTTTGTATGGCTAACTAACGCAGTAGAGCTAGATTGTATTGTTGTGCTTGCTTGGTTGCTCTGAGGAATTGTTGAAATGGATGTTGCAGCAGATACAGCACTAATTGTAGGACTGTCTTCATGTAGTAATGTGGAGTGACTTTTATTGCATTTCTTGCAACGACTAGAGCGACAATCAGTAACAGAATGGCCTTGTCGTAAGCAGTTGAAACAAATGTTGAGTTTTTTGCTTCGGTGATACGTGCAGGTTCTGAAGGGTCTAAAATTTTTTTACAAGCATATATTTTATGTTGAAGCTTATACAATAAGCAGGTTTCAGTTTGAGAACTTACGTAAGAAAACCTTTGTCTTTGATTTGGACCCTGAGTAAATTTTGTATTTTGGGGTTGAGTCAGTGACCTAGCTTGCGGCGATTTATACCTTTCAATGGCTTCTAAGAATGAACACCGGTTTTCTAGGAATCTCATAAGGACTTTATTGTCAAGATTACTGTTTTGTATTGTTATCTCAATTTCCCATTTCTTCTTACTTTGGTAATCAAGTTTTTCTTTAACTAAGTATTGAATTATGGTTGACCATGATTGTACAGGTTCGCCTAATGTTTTTAATGCTCTTAAATGAGCTTGTAATGAATCCGAAAATTGACGTACAGACAATGCAGATTCCTTTGTGATTTTTGGAAAATCTAAAATGCCTTTTAAGTGTGATTGAATAATAAGTTTGGTGTTTTTATAACGTTTTTCGATTAGTGATAGTGCTATCTGATAATTGTTTGAGCTGACCTCTAATGATTCAATCACCTTCAAGGGTTTTTTTTACCAAAACGTGATTTCAAGTATAAAAAGCGAGATATGTCATCTAATTTGTCATTGTTGTGAACTAAAGACTTAAAACTTTCAAAAAAGCATAAGAACTGCTCCGGTTCTCTCATGTAAGTTTTAAGTTTCAAAACAGGTAGTTTAACCTTACTGATGTGACAGTTTGAAGTGATGTTGTCACCAGCAACACCATTGACTGTCGGTTGTTTTTGTGATGAATTGCCAGAAGTTATTGAGACGTTATCGATTGCGGCACTGGCGGCTATTGGTTGTATTCTTGACGAATTGCCAGAAGCAATTGAAATGGTATCAAGTTCATCCCGAACCAATGACTGACTGATATAAATGTTTTGCTAGAGCTATCAACTCATGATATGACGATTCAAAATCAACAAACTCTGTATAGCGTTGATCAGGATGTTCGTCACTTTCTAAAACAATTATTTCATTATGCAAACTCTCAAATTGTGCAAGAACTTCCTTGATGGCAAACATACGACTTTTTAATTGCTCAAGGATTGCCTGTGATAATTGAACAGATTGTACTTGATATTTGCTGCAAAAATTTGTGAAAGCCACTTAAACGGGTTGTGATTTGACTGCATCTGCGAACTAAAGTATTGATAGTTTTCATTTGAATGAAGTTTGAATTTAATATTCGTATTAATTGATTTGAAAATGAATGCTTATTTTATCATGTATAGGACACTTTAATTGAATAAATGTACTGAAATGAGTGAAAGATAGATTTCAACAGCAGTACACAGCTTATACAAGATAGATAAACAACTACTTACTTTGACAGATTTGCTTTAGCTTGAATTTGTAGTGTTTGAGTACACTTTTGTATTTTAAGCTTTGAGATGATGCACAACTGTGGTTGTTTCCTTTGCTTAGTATTTGTTAAGTTATGAAATGCTACCTGATGATTTGTTGCCTATTTATGACAGTGCTATTGAGCATTTTCTACTGCCTGTGTATTGAAGTTGATCAATGTTGCTACCGTTAATGATGAATTGATGTATGTCTGGTTTTCATATCCGTGCTCTGATAGGACCAATCTGTGTGAAAATGAATGATAATGCTAACGAAATTCTCGAAGGACCTAATATAAACTTTATTTTAATTTATACATTTTCTGACTTACTGCTCTTTATCTAAAAATCATTGACACTTGTCAAAACTGACATTTTTGTTTATTAGAACAAAACTACTAGATTAAAGTGAGCATGCATTACAACTAGATAAGACTAACCTTTCTAACAGCGTCTGTGTTTTGAAAATGCTTCAAAGCCTTAACAGTTAAAACGTCATATTTCTATTCTACACTTAACAATTGTTATTCATTTCGGTCGCCTACTTTTAAAATGCGAGAAAATACCTTTAGAATGCAACATGATTAATTAAAAAACGCCTCTGGAACTGAAGAACAACTAATTTATCCCACTTTCGAAATTAACTTCCGTGACAAATCTCAAACGTGGGTACTCATCAATGAACAGTTTAGAAGTACGTAGAAGTACATACAAAACGCAGACTTACTGTCATTAATAGTTTAACTTAATTATTGTGTTGAATTAATAAAGGAATTCGCGGCAATCTAGATGCAGTCATTTTGAAAGGGTTATAAGGTTTCCTTGGAATTGCAAATAATTAGTTAAAGAAAAATGAAGTTCCCCTTTCAAATGAAACGTCTTTTTCGTGATGTATCAAGTTCTTACTTATAATTGAAAACGGGGAATTCATGACGTTATCAAGGCGTACCACACTAGCTATAGGGAAATGTCTTTGTGTAACAAAAGGCAATAGTGGCTGAAAGACGATACCTTATTAAAGTTAACTCATTTTCGCGAAAGGCGTCTTACAGACACAATTAAACCTCTTTTGTACTTCCTGTTTAGTATAATTTTCTTAATATTCATTATAAGTAAGTGAGCTTTGTTACAATAGAAATCACTTCCCACAATGCAGAATTTCCATATTTTTATCTTTTGATAATGGAAATGGTTTTTCGATTAAAATTGATTATAACAACAAACTTAAATATTTTTTAACAACTTCTGTATTAAAGAATATGTGTAAAATATTCAGCAGGAGGCAATTTGTGTAGAGAACAAAGTCAAACACTAAGAAATTTATTTCGAAGGCAGATGTAAAAGTGTATTAGGCTATAGTATTTCATCTCCTTTACTCAAGACGTTTCTGGCAGCGATATAGCTTTATTATGAAACAGAAATCATTTTCTGAAATCAAACTCTAGTTCAAAGACTACTTGTATGTAGGAAAGTTGAAACTTTAACCGCCTTCGTAGTTTGCCCAATTTAATTTTTCTTTACTCGAAGTACTGATTGTATTTGTTCTTCTTAGGTTCTTACTATTATAGGACTAGATGGTGCAATGCACTGCATTCAAAAGCACAAGGAGCCCCCGAGTATATGAAACACAGTCTTGAATAATTGGATTATCCACCTAAACATGGCTGCTTTTTAAAATATAGCTAGAAAATGGTTACGTTTATTTTGAACATTCCGTACATTTTTTCTGTTAATAAGAAATACGCGGTCTAATAATTGTAAACTCAAATCCCTTTGGCGTTAAAAACGAAAATTAATTCAGTAAATTAAAATAACCCTTTCACGTGTTAATTCATTTATCCTATTTGTATAAATTCGATTCCTTTTGTTACATTCTAGAGCCTAATTAATAATAAATACTCCTTCTAAAATTCCTCAACGTAAAGTTTATGCTAAAATTAAACAGGCGTTAACTGGTTCTAGGTATCTGATAATTGATTCTTATGTGTTTTCCATTGAAGGCTTCGTCGAATTAAAGCCGCGTATTATCCCAATAAACCGTGTTTTTCCAATTTTATTTCCTTAACAAGATTACTTTGAGCTCTGGTCATTAGTGAAACGAAATTAATATTCACTTGCTTTTCAATCTACACAGCGAAAACACGTGTAGAATGGTTGGTTGTTTCCGTTTTCTGTATGAAAAGTTCGCGCACGCCTTACAGTGTGGTGCGTATTTATGGGTTTTATAAAATTGCACTTTTCGACAACAATAAATTAATTTTATTCATCATTACTATAGCTCCTTCCGGTGACACTTAAAGCCATAATGAATGGTCACCCCTTGTTGCGATGGGAGGACCATCTCAAGGCGGATCACGCGCACCTCTGTGTCGCACCGTTTCGACAGACGGTAAGAGCCAACCCGACGGTGGTGACTCGAGATTGAATGTTTATACACTAATTTTCTTATATGGGTATCCGGTAGTTGTTGGAAACAGCATATGTACACGGGTCTACGGATGCATCACCTTGTTGGAGGTAAAATGACTGGTTGTTTGTATGTGCGAGGATATTATAATGTTTACTAATTTATTTATTAAGATAATTTTATGTATAAAATTCCGTACTTACAATGCTGATTTCGAACTGTGGTTTTTAGTGGGGTAATTTTGTTCCTTTTTCTTGTTTGAAGATTAATATAGGGGGTGATCTAAAAACTGCAGCTCGCCATGTTAAAAATGATTCTTTTTTATTCGTAAATATGTATATTGTGTACCTACGAATTGTTCATTTTTGGTACTATTGTGTTTTGTATATAATTTTGGTACTTTTTTATCAGAGATTTTTAGTTTGTAAATGTTTGATTGTGCGTGAGTGAGTATATTTTATTTCAGGCCTCCCTTAATTTTTTTTGTAGGTATTATACCCTGTCCACTCGCCGATTGAGCCCGGTCAATTTCTTCTTTTTCTTCTCGTTTTTATTTTCTTTTTTAGACTACGTCGCTGAACGTAGCAAAATAAAAATCGTTCGTTAATTTTTATACCTTTTTCTTCAAATATATACAGCGTGATTTATTAAGAATGGACAATCGCTAAAGTAGAGACACTAGACACAATAAATTTTACGATTTGACCTAACATGCAATATACTAATGTCTCTGGCTTAAGAGATACAGAACGTTCAAGGTTGAAAATTTGTTTCGAAATTTCTAAATAATTTAGAAAGATCAATTCGAAAATTTGCAATTTTGTTTTTTAGCATAAAAATTACGAATTTGAAGTTTACTTTGACATTGCCTGTTTCGCACTAAATTAAAACATAATTTTTTGTCTGTTTAATTACGGTTAAAATAAATGAAAAATATGAAAGGTTCCTTCTATTTTACACACAACAGCTACCCTTTTTAACTCCTCTGGTTTTTGAGTTATTAATTTTTAAGTGGTTTAATGTTATATGCCTAGGAAATTTTTATTCTTTTAACGTACAAACAATAAGAGTAACAATAACAAAAAAATTACTAATAACAATAACAATTCGTAACGATATTAATAAAAAACTTTAAAGTATGTTCGAATGTAACATCCACCTCGATATATTTTACAATATGCTTTCTTAAAGATCTCTAACCATCGAACAAGACTTGAATAATATTTTATTCAAGAAAATTTTAGATTTGTATGTTGATTTAATACTTGTAAATTTTTCGGATAAGAACTAGTTGATTTGATTAAAGAAATGAATTTCCATTATGGTTTAAAGAATCACTCAAAATTTCACGTGGGAGGATATAAAAAGCTGTGTATACGAGCTAATATCAAGACTGAGCAAGCGTATAAAAGGTACATTAAGAACGCAGAACTTGAATACGACAACCAAGAATATTAATATTTTCCAAACTTTTAATCTCCATTTCATAATTGTTGATTCACAAACGCAATTAACCACAATCTATATAATGATCTCAAAATATTTACAATGTACAAAAACGTTTAAGAAACCTTTGAATAGAACCTCCTTTTAATAATTGAATTAAATTCTTTCAATAATTATCATTCCCGATAATCAAGCAAAAAGCCAACAAAAATCACCCATGTTATTATCATGTGAAGCCCTATTAACGTTCATTAAACTTCCTTCAACCTTTACGTAATTTGTAACGTGTACTAAAACGATCTTTGTTGGCCCTTGCATAAAGTTTTCATGAAAGCAACGTTTAAAATATTTATAAATAATAATACATGAAAATATTTAGATTGGCTACCCTGTTGTCCTTTTGTGTCTTCGCTCATTCCCCCAATTAGGACCAGTTTCAGCTGCAACTGCTCGCTGTTTCAGTTTCAGCTTAGTGATTTAAATAGTCCAACGTTAAATCCAGATCTACTTTAGATAATGTTTGCATTTTCCTTTGCATAGCTTCTCTTTGTTAGATTTCCTGGTCGGATCCAGTAAGTGTTTAGATGGCTATTATGTTTCCTCGTAGGATCCAGTAATTGTTTAAATACTTGTTAAATTTGCACGTCGGATCCAGTAATTATTCAGAGTCCTTTTGTTAATGTGAAACTTAGAATCTATTTAAAAACAACCTTTTGTTACTTACGTTTTTGAGGATTAAACGACGAACCTTATTTAATTATGCACTAGCACCATTATAATTTATTAACTATAAAATCACTTGTAATTCTTTTACGTAAATATCTTTTTTCAGGTGATGTGAACCAAGCCTTGATTCAAGTTAAACTGATTTGTTTACAAATCCTGTCTCAACTAGCTCAGTTCAACCATACAGAGAGTGTACGACGATACGATAACAGAGAAGTTTTACCCCGTTTTTCTCTAACACTTTCTATTTGAATGAGATAAACGAAATTAATCAAAATTTATATAACCAAAAATATGTATAATTTGTAGCTCTATAATATTATTCGCTTAGTTAAGAAAACCCCAGAATCAATTTAAATCGTTTTGTCCTAAAATTATAACTCCCTTTAATCAGTTTAAAGCCAGCAAAAATAACTCCTTATACTACTTGAAGTACGTTGAACGTTCAATGGCCATCTTTCCCTTTAACGTAATTTCTACGTATCCAAATTTATGATAGCCCTTTACATAAATATCTCAATGCAAACAAAAATTAAAATGTCCAAAAAGAAATTAATATCTTAAGCTATTACTGAATTTTATCTCTGACCTGTTTGTTGTTTGTTCTTGTTGAACTCCTTGTTGTGAATACGCGTCTCTGTATGCACCCCAATTCTTATTATTGCGTGCTGTGACTAATGTCCTTGGATTGTTTTCATTTTCTTATTGATTTTGTTTGATAGTTGCTTATTGCATAGTTTGGTTGAACTCTTAATTTAGTTCTTGGTGGATTTTTAGATCAATACTTATTTTGACGCTTAGATAGACTCTTAAATCAACTCTTAGATAAGTTCTTAGGTATATTCTCAAATATATTTTCAGATAGACGCTTGAATAAGTTCTTAGAGCCCTAAGTTAGTAAATATTAAAATTAGGTTTAATTAAAATTTTGTACTTACGCTTTTAACCATTAAACGACGAACTGCTGTTGTATATTTGCACTTGTACTATTATAGAAATTTTTCAATCAACTTAAATTATTATTTAATTTGGTATTTTAAGTTTGCGTGTTATATTGAGCCAGAGCAGTACGGAGCGTGCCTTATTTGTTGAGAGACTGATTTGTTTATCAGCTCTTGAGCTATTTAAGGACTCGTCTATTAACCTGTACAATTGGTTTACCCAGTTTATTTTGTTGATTGAGACGTTGTACTTTGCCCTACCGCACAAGCATTCGAATTTCCATGTACTTACCATCCCAATTTCTCGTGGCAATGCTTAGCACATCACGTAGACATCTAGTTTTATATTGTGGATTTTGATGTATTGATTCTTTACAGGTCACGTATTTCTATTTTGTAAAGGAACTTATAACTTTAATCGCGCGTAGCCTACCGTATGTTTTCTTGTTTTGTTTTTCTAATCTGTTTGGGTTTTGTGTTAATTTTACATAAAGATCACGTAGGAAAATTTTATAATGACGTAAATTGAATGCGTTTGTTTACTTCCTGCGTTTATGAAACATGTTTGTTTTGAAAGATCTGTTTATCAAGGGCATTCTTGTTTATTTTACCTACACCAATGCGTTGGTTTTGAATACAATTAACTGCGTGTTTGTCTTACTTTTAGATGTTCCTCATGCGTATTTATTTAAATTTTATGCATGCATTGCTGTTTTAAAATGAATTGGATGGCGCACAAAATTATTTATCTTACCGAATGTGATTGAATCTTTGAAAAATGAGCTTTCTTTCACTGATTAAAGTTAATTGTAAATTTTATACAGTGTGTTTAATATTTGCCTTTTGCATAATTTGCAAATTTTGTACTTTTTATGATTAATATGTTTGGTTTTCCAGACTTTGGTGTCATTTACATGAAGTGTACAATCCTTGTGACCCTATATATCCCTAAATAACCCTATTATCATAACAATATATTGTTATATTAAAACATTCATTATGCACAATGTTCAATTAAAAACAATAAAAACAAAAGTTTTTTCCGATCTATGAAAGCTTGCCAAGGTAACACCAGTCCATAAAACAGGAGCGTTAAACATTATTGGTAATTATAGATCCATTTCCATTTTATCTGTTCCGCAAAAATATTTGAACAAATTATATCACGCATCTCGGTGCGAAAAAAAAAATTACGCCGTGGCATTTTTCAGCTTGCAGCTAAGGTATCACTACAAATAACTACTAAACCAGAAAGTTAGAGGTCTTAGTTAACTGTCTTGTCTTTGAGTTGATAATCTTCTGCTTTTGGCGCCTACCAGTAATACATAATGTGTTAGAAGATTTACATCAATAATAATTAGCGTCTTGACATCCGCAACGACGAATTGGACGAGCGAAAGATTGCTTCAATTCTAAATCTAACGCCTTCTCGTGTCATTTACATGGACCTTGAATTTGAAGCACAACGTGCATTTTTATTCTTTTGAGTGAAATTTCAAATAGTACCATCCAGTGTCTCTCTGCTGCAGTTGTCTGCAAGGATCTTTTTCGGGAGTGAGGTCTGGTGTTTGTGCTTTTATTTGTTGAAGACCATATGGTACATTGTACAGGATAGTATAACTGATAGTGCAGAGATTGTTGATAGTGTTATCCTAGCACATCGTGCGGACCTGTGCTACTGTAAATGTTGTGTTCTTCGGTTGTCCCGTGTTATACAAAAACAATCGACTATACTACGAAAATTATTATACCTCAGTGCCTCTCATGGTTCATTTGGTCAAAAATGGCATTCATACATTAGGTGCCGTCCTGCGGAAAAGATTACGCAATTGTAAACTTCCAACAGAAACTCTCACGAAGAATGGACATCGCAGTACCAATAAAGAGTTTGTGTCAACAATTGACGAAAAAAATGTAGCTTGCCTGATATGTAAAGACAACAAGTATGTAACTCTTCTGTCATCATTTACGGGAACCAAATCCTAAACCTTGGTGAAGCGATGCGATAGACGGCAGGAAAAAGTATTTACGTAAGTTGACCAAATGTAGTCGAAATAGTTAACCACACATGCGAGGTGTAGTTCTCTTAGATAGTTTGACGGGTTGCTATTGGACCAAGGTGAAAAGTAGGCAGTGGTATATTGGGCTTTTCTGGCATTTAGTAAACCTAACAATGGTGAATGCATGGTTATCATACAAATGGGCACATCAACAAAATGAAACACTGATTTCGAAGATTGTTGAGCAAACCAAATTCATAGCCGAAGTTTCTCATTGTCTAATGAAAATGGACACATCTCCAACAGCAACACCGGAACGAGGTATTCGGTCTTTGAATGTAGTTGAACAAAAAATACAGGCAAAAAGGGAAAAGGCCCAGCATATTGCGTCCACCTGAAGATGTACGCCAAGGTCAATTTGAACATTAACCAATACCTGTGGATACACAAATGCGGTGAAAATACCCCAATAGTGTACGAAATGCGAAAAATGAGAAGTTGATCTTTGTTACAATAAAAATAATAAATGTTTAACACGACAATTTACACTACATTAATAAATTCGACTGTAAATTTATCTATACGCCTGAATTTGTTACATAAGCACCAACTCTTACAACTTAATTTATATAGGCATTAAGCGTATTTATTTCAACAATTTAGTACATATTACTTGTGGATCAATACTTAACTTGACTGTCGGGTCGTACGTTTTATATACCTAGCTATAGAGCTTTCACGTTATAGCAGAAATTACTAGATGATTCTAGATCTATGTCTTTTGTTTGCTTTATATATACCCTTGTAACTGTATTTACTTTATGGTTTCATCTCGTTTAGTTCTAGATTCCTAGGCATTGTCGTTACAATATTTTAAGTTGCTATTTACTTACTGTTGTTTACTAATAAACCTAGTAGGTATTTCATAAGAAAAAGGACCAGTAATTAATTATTATTATTTAAGAATTAAAATAAGAAACCAAATCTTTATTTCACTAAGGCTCTAAGAATATTTTGCACTACGACTTTGGCTTTTGTATATTTTTATATTTACTGTTTCTCCAAGGTTAGTTTTCTACAAGCGTCAAGAAATTTTAAATAAGACCTAGTTTACAACGGAATGGTGTTGTTACTATTTTAACATATCTGTCTAAAACATATTACGCAATAACATAAAGAAAACATGTTTGGCATATAGAAACGGGTAAAAAAGTAAGGTAATCTTTCATGTCACAACATTTCAAAAGTTTTTCAGTTGTTATATGTTTGAATTCCTTTCTACAAAGCTCAGTAATTTTGTTTGTTTTATGAAAGATAGTATTACTTTAGTATGACCTTCTATAAGCATGCTGATCTTCGATGCCATGAATAATAAGCGGGAGGTCAGATACAATGGTACCTTCCGATTATGAGCTACATTTATACAGCAAACGTGAGAAATTTCATAAACATTTGTGCAAAATTTAAATATTTTTAGAATAAAAGCTGTCTTCTATCTTATTGTTAAAGCTTGAAAATTAATAATATTAATTTAAAATGTTACCATTCCTGGATTACCACGATAGAATGTTAAATATAGTCGAACAACTTGAAGCAGATCAAACGGTCGAGTACAATGCAAACAAGTTATTTGGAATAAAGTATAAGATGCGCATTACCTAGGCAGCAATCTCAAAAACAAGTAGCTCTCGCAAACATACAGAAATAACTATGGGATAGACAGTTAATCGAAGATAGAAGGAGAAAAAAATTTAAATACATCAAAAACAACAAGAAATAAGGTTCAAAACGAGAAAGGCGACAGTCCCTTACCAACACGTTTAAGAAAAAACAAAAACATATATATAAGCGTTTCCATGATATAAAAATAGTTGATTATGAAAAATATAAAAAAATAGGATTGAGGTACTTGTAAAAGAAAACACATCGAAGAGAATTCCTTTGTGGTTACAACTGCAGAAATTAACTTTTTAAAACAGGCATAATTCTTGAGTACTATGTGTGTCTCACGAGTAAATCAGCAACCCAACGTTGTTACCACGTTCGTGAAATATGCTTGGCCTAAAACTTTTCACAGATAATTTATTAAAGGTCAAAATGCTTGGAACGTTGATTTCAAAATGTGGTACAAACTATCCGCCTCACAAATAATAAAAATGAGCATTTATCCTAAGTTTAGATTACCAATATTCAAACATTCTTATCAGTTACAAACAAAAAAATCTCAAATTAATACTTGCAATTGTTATGGTCATATAGCGCTTATTAAAATCTCATTTCCAACGCATTTAACGGTATTAAAAGCCTCCTGGTTCCATCTTATAAACTCCATCGGTTTATTAGTTTGCAAAAGTGCTTCTTCTATTTTTATTTAATTAACTTCAGAGTAACTCTTGTATCGAAGAAAGTCCAATCTTCATTGTGCTTTACAAAACAATGATGCTTCATCAATTAATTGCGTTTGAAAACTTCTATGTTTCAAACTATCAAAACATATCGTTTCATTGCCACTTTGCATAGTCGATCTCGGACATTGCTGAATCTTTACTCAACGCTACATATTGCTTGGTTTAGGAAAGAATGTTGATTGCTTATGTTGACATACAAAAAATATCTCTCTACGTACCATACGAGATTCTTTCCGATGTAACTAGAAGCATTAGTTACCACTGATGTAAGAATTTACAAGAATTTCACAGTTTCAACCACCCAATTAGTGCCAAGTTACTATCTATGTATATCGTAGAACGTGCTGTGTATCCTCTTTCAACGCACGAAGTTAATTGTCGCGCCTCAATCCTTCTTATTGAAATACATAGAGCAATTAAACTGGCTTATCTAATATTTTATTGCATAATGTTCGCGCGGTTCTTTGTATCAGAACTTTTATTTATTTATGGGAACTAATTGGCTTTTAATGATGTTTCATAGTAACTAACGTATTTTTTTTAAGTACCATAAGATTTTAGAATTAATGTTTAATTTTAAAATTTTTAAAATAAAAATGTTATCTACACACGGAATAATTATTTCATGCTTTACAAAAGTAATAAATTGACATTGTGTTTTTATGATAAATGAAGTAAATATTTTATACACGGAATAATTAATCGCAATTGCTTTTATGAAAATGCATTATGCCTCGCAATTGGGTATTATAGTATTCTTAATGGTATGGGATTCAGTATTATTAAACGCACTTCAAGGTACTTCAAGAGTAATTATTTTTACGTAAGATGTAAATGAATCGCCGAACACTAAATCTTACATGTTACTTTGCTTTAGAAAGGATCAAACACGAATGAAGTGCCCGTTTGTATATAAAAATTATCTCTATATATCTTTCGCTAAATTCTTCCGTACCCATCTAGAAAATTAGTCACCTGGGTGAGGAAATATTAACAAGAATTTACTCCGGTTTTGCACTTAAACGATCCAATTAGTGTCAATTCGTGTTTATGTTTTATCGTAAAACGTGCCTTTGTCCTTGTTTAATGCACGAGGTCGCGCCTCATTCCTTCTTATTGAAATACATAGAGTAGTTAAACTGGCTTATCTAATCTTTTATTACATTTTAATATAATGGGAGTTGTTTCAATGGGGCGTTTATTCGTAATTGGCTATTCATGTAACATTTCTTAGTAATTGATGACGTATTTGAAAATTCCAGAACATAACTATTTTATGCTTTACAAATGCAATAAGGTTTGCATTGATTTGTATTCCGAACAATTTTAAATGCAGAAAGATTTGCTTTTATAATAAATAAAACGTCTTGTACGGCATTTTCATGCACGGAAAATTAATTACATAAATAATTGAAGCCCGCAATTGATTTTTTAATGATTGATTCATATACTAAAAAAGTTAGTATTTTAAAAACGTTTTAAGGTATTTTTAACAAGAATGAATATTTTTAATCTACACCCGAGAATATGCTTTTTATTAACGCGGCTAAATTTAATTAATATTATTGCATGTCATGAAAATAAATAGCTTGTGTATTAACACATATAGAATGAAAACTTGTTTTTATTAAGTATAGAAGAATTATTTACACACGCGAGAATAAGGTTTATATTCGCTTCATAATCTTTTTTCCATTCTGCACGAGATTTAATTAAGTAAAGGCGTCTTTTCGTTTTGTAATAATGCGAGTGCAATGAATGACTATGTATTTAAACGATAATGATATACACTTATAATATACAGAGTAGATCAATTAAATATGCGGGAGTTTCAATTTTTTTTACGTTTACTTCTCTTTGGAGTGGTTTTATTTGTAGAATTTGGGTTTAAATGATCCATTATGATCTCCTTACCACATCAATATGCGTGTGTGCGCACGCGCGTGTATATTTAAACTACAATGTAATAACATTATTGTTACCTTATCTTGTTACATTGTAAACGATAACTACAATTGTTTCAATTTACCTTTACATCAAGTTAGTTTTAATGCGAGGTGTAAAAAAGTTTTCCTATATATCTGCTAATTATACGCTAAATACTGAGAGAACCATTTTTATTTAGTCATTAATTATTCTGAAAGCCTTAATCTAACACCATTGTGTTATAAAAATTTAGTGTTTTACTTTTTACGGTTTTTAGTCATATTATTGAACGGGGTTACGTTCAACTATGTATTGTTCAAAAACAATTTTCCGATTTTGTTGTTTAAATTTATTACTTAGAACTAAGACTTATGAAATTCGTAAAATACATTCGTATGTATTCTGTACGTTTAACATTAATCTTCCTCTTTTTCATCTGATTTCTATCTAATGTAATCGTTTTCCACTTCCTTTTCAACTAGAAAATCTTCTAACCTAACATACCCTACGTTAGACCAACTCAAGTACCACGTCCACAGTTCTTCGTCGAAGCCAAATTAAAATTTAAAAAAAGACAAAAGCTGTGAAAAAAAGAAAACAAAATTAACTGGTGATCAGACCATAAAGGAAGCAACATTGCAAGTGCCGCCAAAAAGGAATGGTCGTGAAGCGGACTTCTCTAATTTTGAAGAAAATGGAACACTCACTGGGTTCAAACTCTTCATGCTGGATGCAAAATTGCTGGGATACTACCACCTGAAAAATTGAGCAAGCTACTTTCCCCGGTCACGTAATATCTTAACCACCTGAACATAATTTACGTTACGCAATCGCGTATAAAGGTCATTTGCAAATCGACCCCATCCATTTCCCTCTTTCTCTTCCTTTCTCTCTCTCTTTCTCTCTCGCTCTCTTTCTCTTCTTTATATTTCCGCACGTCCAATAGTCACACAAATGTGACTAACAGACGCCGGTTGGAAACACTCCTTTTCATGGTAGGACAGAGGATGAACAGCCAAGAAAAGGTAGGTCAGTGTTGTCGGTAAACTCTTCAAAAATGTAGACGATGTGATCCCTCAGAGAGAGGTTGATCAAGTGATAGAAGTAAAGTATCTTCAAGACTAAATGTCAAGAAGAAGAAAAACAAAAGTCAATCATTTGTATGTGAAGTTCATTGCGTCTGTCAAGTTCAAACTCCAAATTCCTATTATAAAGCACTAAATTAGGTAAAGTTGCCGAAAAACCGTAACCTAAAACTGTACTAAAAGACTTGAACTAAGTCACCTGTTGTTCCAATGTCTATTCTAAACGTTCTAACTATTCTAAACTAAATTTTCTTCCTCATCTTCATTGTAAGCGCGTCAGATTTTAAATCTTTTACGTGCCAAATTCCTCTGGACTGACCTGTGTCATCAACTAATCATATATTTGTATAGAAACTTTTTCAACAATTGCAAATGGAGCTATAAACTTTGGTGCTAATTTAGTGATAGAATATTTTGTTGCGTCTCCAGACTTTATTTCCAGCTACATAATTTACTTCACGTCATCTTAAGTCATAATAATGTTTTGATTTTTATAAACTGCCTTTAATGTTTTCGAAATAGCTTGATAAATTCTATCCAACTCGACACCACAATTATTTAATGGTTTTGTATCTATAAATTGAATATCTGTTAAATGTTCTGAATCTTAGCTTTTTCCAAATGAAGTTCCGTCAAGTCATTTCTATACCAAAATTTACAAAACTGGGTGAGATAGCTAGAAAATAGAACACTCACTGGGTTCAGACTCTTCGTGCTGGATGCAGAATTGCTGGGATACTACCACCTGAGAAATGGAGCAAGCTACTTTTTTCGTCACGTAATAGCCCAACCACCTGAACATAGTTCACGATTATGCAATCGCGTAGAAAGGTCATTTGCAAGTCGACCCCCCATCGATTTCTCTCTCTCTCTCTCTCGATCTCTTTCTTCCCTTTATATTTCCTCATGCCCAATAGTCACACAAATGTGGTTTTTATAAGTTATTGACCTGAGTTACGTTCAACTATGTTTTGTACAAAAACAAATTTCTGATTTTGAGTTTTAAGTTTATTACCTGAATTTCCTTTATAGAACTAAAAATTAAGGTTTACTTTCGCTTGCTTAACACTATATTCGTGAAATCATAATATTTAAGGACATCTGTATTTATTCTGCTCTTTTAACATTAATTTTCTTCTTTTCCATTAGGTTTCTATCTAAAGTAGTGTAAACGTGTTACAGGCTTAATTACAAGTGAAGATGGTGTTTCATGAATTTATCCATCAGGAAATGATCACATATTATATCGGTAAAATATTACATGTAAACTTTTAATTCATAAATATTGTTTTTTAATACAAAAAACTATTTCCTAACGTTGAATGCATATTTACTATTCTTTGAGACATCAGAACAATTTTCGTGCTTTTTTTAAATTTTTGCATCTTATGAAGATGGTGGTTGAAATATGCATGTATATTTTGAGCCTGTTCAATTTAGAACATTTTTGGGAACTAGTTCCACTTTACGATGTTTTTTCGCTTACTTCTAGTAAAATCTTTTATATTGATAGTCTTTTAATAACCACTGGATTGATAACCTACCTTCAGTTTTCTGTATTGTTGGTTATGTCATTCAGTTTTCACCAAGTAAAGGCTATTTAGGTATTTACTTGCACAGGGGACAGGAAAGACAATGTTTAAACTTTACATAAAAATACCATTTCAGAAAAATCACAGAAATGAATTCTACTAAAGACAAATAGAAGAATTAATGTATACGAAGAAGAAGACAAATAATAATGATTTCCATTTAAAATCGAAATCTCTAGGAGAGTTGCAAATTTATTGTTTCTATTATATAGCGTGCACAAGCTTTACATAGCAGAATAAAGGAAAGCTCAGGAACTTTACTTGATTGATTAAAAGCTCGACGAGCTTAAAAGCAATTAAATCGTATATTTCCAACAATTTCTTTTTTGCGATGCATTTGGAGTTCGTATTGCTGTGGTTTGACAGGCAATTTGTAAGTATAATGATCAAAATGTGTCCACACAATATAGACTATAAAGCAATGAAGTTCATTGTAAGTAAACCTGAACATCAGTAGAATTACAGTTGTATAATTAAGATTATTGAGGCTTATTACTGTTATACACATCTAATCTGAATGAAATTATATTGATACAAGTGGTAAAAAAATGTTTTTCAAATGCCAACTTTGTTGTATCAATTTTAAAGGATTTTGCTTTAACAGCGCTTGATTAGAGATCATTGTGTACATTTTCTTGGGTAATTTATTGCCGGCACGTGGACCTTATTATGCACGCTAGAGATTATAATCAAGCTATTCGACTCCATTTTTACGGATGAATTTGAAATAACTTCTACTTATTTCTGCAGATCTTTTATTTAATTAATAGTATCGTTCTTGCAAACCCTAAACGTTATTTGAATATTTTATACCCCTTCAGCGATTCTGGAACACATTTCAGCGTTAGTATATAGATGACTTCTAGTTTGAAGTTTAATGATTAACAAAAAAAAATTTATTGTCTGATGAAAGTAGTTGACAATAAAACTGTGAGAAATGTGTGGTAATACGTGATTGTACGATGGGTTGCTTATACTTATAAGAGCTTCATTTAATTTATAAAACGTCTCTACTTTTTTAATAAAAATATTATGAAGCCATAAAAGGGCCACGTCAATCCTTTTAGTCCGAATTCGAAGAAAAAGAAATTTGATTTCGAATGAACAAGTGCGAATTCGAAGAAAAAACTTCGATTTCTAAGAAAAATTTACGAATTTGAAGAAAAAAATGCGAAATAAAAAAAGACTTGAAAATACCTGAAATATGATTAAAAATTTAGTTTTAGTGAAGTAATGTTCCAATGAAAAAAAAGGCATCTAGATTCTGTATAGGTAAAAACAGTTTTTCTATTATTTTTGTTAATGTTTGTTTTTGTACAAGTTATTTTAAAGATGCATTTCGTCTGAAAACCACTTTAGGACAACAACATAGGGAATAACACGCAAAATTTGAATTTATTGTTATATCTCTATTATGATACTTACAAAAATGAAATAGGTGGTGTATTATTCGTGATTTCTTTCTACAAGAGATACGCTCAATCATTGGAGGCGTTTGAAAAAGCGGAGTTTGGGGCGATCGTTCCCTGACTTCAGTATTTGCTTGTTTTAAAAAGCAGTTAAGTTAGCGTATTCAATAATAATTTAATACAACATGGTAATTAATACAATACTTTGATTGCAAACTTTCCATTTCATGTAAATATGATTTCAACAAAAAATACTTTGATGGGGAATACGAAAATCGTCATGGGTCGAGCTACATGTTTCGTTTTCCACCCCTCAACTACCACAATTTTAATGGCACCGTATCTTGGTGACCCATTATTTAATACTTGTAACCAGTTTTATATTTATAAGTTCTCATCATTAGGTCTTCAGTCTTGGAAGTGGTTAGACGCGTACCCCCATTGTTTCCTGTTCTGAAATAACCTACACATTTCCCTGAAATTTGCACAGTCTGCATCTATACCTATCTGATCTAGGTCTACATCTGCTTCCTTTTTCTGCTTGTAATATATCCCATACTATTCCCCAAAAATGACTTAGAACGTATTCTGCCTTTCTATTTCTCCTTTTTTTTTCACAGATATCTTTATTCCCCTACTATTTCTATAACCTATTTGTTATTAACTTTGTCTGTCCATGTTATCATCCTCATACATCTGAAACACAGCATTCCAAAAGGCTGCTACCGTTTTTCTGTCTGTTTTTCCTACTGCCCGTATTTCGTAGGCATACTGTGCTGTGCTCCACAGAAAAGCTTTTAACAATTTTTTTCTTGTTTCTATGTTTGTTGTCTTTGATCATAGACGCTGTTCTTTCTTGTTAGATGCAGTTCGGTCCCCTTGTATCGTTTTACAATTATATACCATATTTCTGCGACATTCAGTGGTTGTGAAGGGGGGAGGCGACTCAGTGGCGTAGTTGGTATGTGTGTGACTACTACGCTCCAAGGTCCGCTTGAAAAATGTTAGGCGAACATTTTTCACAAAAGTACACCCTCGTTCGGATGAGAGGTAAAATGGAGGTCCCGTGTGTGAGTGTTGTAATGCACGTTAAAGATCCCTAACTTAATTGGAACAGCAAGGGTTCGACAAAATTCCAAATTTTACAGGTAAAAAAAAACTTCCTTCCTGGCCAATGTAGTACCTTTGGGTGGAGCATTGGAAAATCACATGTAAGGTTGTGAAGGGGGGTAAGCAGCCTGTCGCTGCCAAGTTTCCCAGCACTTGAACATTTGCCAATTTAATATTTTTTCCAATATATCTTTTCGCACAGTCAACATTAGTTGCAGATATTTCACAACCAACACCTGTAGTTGTTTATAATAATAATCAGATCTATCTGAGCTTATTTTTTCAGGTTTTCCATCTCAAAACTGGTTGGATACGTATCCCCACTTATTTATGTTCTGAGCTAGCCTACACAGTTACCTGAAATTCTCACACAGCCTATATACAGCTCAGTTCCCTTTCTATTGTTTTTTAACTATATGCCCTATTTCACCGGGATTCAGTGGTATGTGAAGGGACATTATAGTACTTTTGGGTGGAGCATTGGAAAATCACATGTAAGGTATGTGTAGCGGGCTAAGCAGCCTGTGTCTACCAAGATTCCCCAACACTTAGACATTTGCCGAATTAATAGTTTTCCAGTAAATCCTTTCAAACAGTTAACATTATTCTAGAATATTGCCCAACCAATATTTGTAGTTGCTTATAATAATCATCATGTTTAAGTGCAGTTATTTTTTGTAATAAGTTTAACCATCTTGGGACTGGTTGGACGCATACCTTCATTGATTTCTATTCTGAGCTAGTCTATACATTTCCCTGCAATTCCCCTACCTCCTTCACTATCTGTGTGCAGTAGTCTAACCTAGGTCTACCTCTACTTTTCTTTTTTCCTATCTCTGCTTCTAATATATTCCGCACTATTCCCTCATGCCGTAGTATGTGGCCTCTCATCCTATCTCTCCTATTTTTTACCGTTTTCCACATATTTCTTCCTTCCCCTACCATTTTTCGTACCTATTTGTTCTTAAGTTTGTCCGTCGTTTTTCTTGTCCGCTTCTCCAACTGTCCAGGCTTCAATGCCATACAGTGCTGTGCTCCACACATATGTTTTAAGCAATCTTTTCCTTGTTTCTATGTTTGTTGTCTCTGAGCACAGTTTGCTTTATCTTGTCAAATGTAGCACGACCTTGTGATAATCTTTGTTTTATATCTTCTGTGCTTTTCCCATCTTGCGTTATTTGGCATCCTAGATAACAGAAATCCTTAACCTCTAGTAAGTTCTTGTTACCTATTTGTATCATTGTTTTTGATTTATTTTTTCCTCCTTTGCATACTAGTACTTTAATTTTATTTCTGCTAATTTTCATACCGTATCTCTCTGTTAGAACCGTTTCCATTTCATTAAGAGTACCTTCTAACACCTCCTTGCTAGATGCTAATACCGCTATATCATCTGCAAATCTAAGCATATCAATCTTTCGTCCCTGCATAGTAATCCCAAATGTCTTCCTGCATTTGATTGTATTCATTGCCTCTTCAATGTACAAGTTAAAAATTAATGCGGATAGGGCACATCACTGTCTCACCCCTTTCCTAATGTTTACTTCTCTACGTTCCTGCTCTAATTGTATTACTGCTGTTTGCTCTTTGTACAAGCAATGTACTATTCGTCTATCCCTATAACTCATTTCAATGTTTTTGAGTATTTCTAACATTTTTTTCCATTTTACATTGTCGAATGCTTTTTCCATACCTACAAACCCTATATACACGCTTTCTTTGTAGATATCTTTACAGATATTTGGTGACCATTGCGTATATTATTGCCGTATCTTGTTAGTTCAATTTCACATGGTGCTGTTGAAGTGATTTTTGATGTTTGCACTTGATGACAAATAAATTCTACTTGGGTGACCTCGTAGCAATTTGTCTAGGGAAATGCACAGACATGGTCGTTTAACAAAAGGTATTTTGCATAAGGGATGATCATCTTGAAAGAAATCTGAGATGGGGTTGGTAATGGATAAAGATGGTAATAGATATAATCATCTATTTCAACAGTTGGTACTTCCAAGATAAACACAATACTGTTATCTTTACTGTAGTTTTTAATATTGATGATTTTTCGAATAGCAACGTTTTATGTATTGTCAATTCGAATGGGAATTTTTTGCCTTGTAATTGTTTACTGGCTATGGTTAGTTCAGGTAATAGTTCATGGAGTTCTTTCTACCATAGCATTATGAAAAATGTTTAATTTGGAAAAGATTAGTTCTAATGGATCACATAAAATTGGAAAATTAGTGTCAAATTGCAAAGCTAATCTTCCAGAGCAAAATAATGAAGTCTCTACCTTGTCAATAATTAAATTTTTAATTTTTTTGGAAATCTCAATTCGAGCTTTTCGGGTACATTGATTGTGAGCTAATATTTTAGAATTAAGTTCGAAATTCTGAAGAGAAGTTTTAAATAAGAGTTATTTGATGATTAAATAAAGTTTTAGTATTTTCTTGGTTAGTAGTTAAAGATGAAATGGTGTTATCGTATCTTTCTCCATGGTCAAAATCAAAATTTCCAGTGGGAAATTTTACTGCTGAACCTACACCGTTAAAAAAAGATCGTTTTGATCATTTATTCCAAAGCGGATTTAATTGTATTAACTGTAACTCAATTTTATTCTCTAAAATTTGGACCGTGTGATACTCATTGTGAAATGATTAGTTAAATTGGAATACATCTGAGGATTTTGAAAGAGTATTTTGAATTTGTTCATATTGAGCCTCTAAAGTCAAAAAGTTGTTTGTAATATTAGCAATATCTTAAATTTGAATAAATGTCCAAAAGTCAGTTTTTATTTGGACTGTGCCTAAAGGAAGAGGAAGAAGTCCGGGGTCGTCGTTTATATTGTAGAACTGGGCTGCAACTCGTCTCGTAGCTGTGCAGAGAGCGAACCTGTAACGGGGGTCTTTTTAGTTCCTTAATGTGTATGGTTTCTTTACTTAATGTAATTTTCTTATTTTTTAATTTCTGTCTTGATATCTCTACTCTATTCCTATCTAATTTTTTTTTTATTTGTGATTTAGCTTCATTACGATGAATTTCTGGGAGACGATATGATTTTGTAAAAATTGGGGAATTGTTTTCCAAATTTATCTTATGTTTAATTTCACTAGTAAAACTGAGTGGAATTCCTTCACAAAAAATATCACGGTATTCTAAACCCAATTTCCTTATAGCGTCTTTTTCTTCCTGATTGCATTGATCAAGTGCAAGATCTTTCAAATTTATTTTTAATTTATCGTCATATGGTTCGGTTACTTCTAGGTTTGTTTCAAAATTTTCGATAAAATTTACATGAATAATGTTTATAGGTTCGATTTCGAATAGTTGAGAAATAGAAATTTTAATGGGATTAATTTTTGTGACTACAATGGTCGCCAAATTTTCGACAACACTAACCAAAACTTTTTGTGTTATAAGTCCATTTTCAAAATTTGTGTGGTTTAATATTCCAATTCCATTACGTATTTGTACTGGAATTTTTATGATTTGTCTGCAATGCTCGGTTACAATTATCGAATAACTTGTGAATTGGTTATTTTTCATTTCTGGTTCAAAATTTAAAATAGTAGGAATAGTCGCATGCGGGATTATTATTTGTTTCTGACTTAAATTAACGATAACGTCCAATTGTTGAAGTAAATTGATTCCAATTAAACCTTGAAAATTATTACTAAATTTGAAGAGGAAAAATTTGTAATAGCCTTTCACTTTATATATTTGAAAAAGTGGTATACATGCTACTTCGTTATAATAATTTATTTTATGTGTGGTCTGAATGTTGAAAGACTCTGGGTAAATGAAATTTGCATAAAACTTTTGTGTTATTTCAGGATCAATTAAACTACGAATACGACCAGCATTGATTAAAAATCTAGCATTAATTTTAGGAATAACAATAAATGGTAAATCTTGGGTGAATGAGTTTACATATATCATCCCTGTATAAAATTTTGATGAGTAGAATTTATACGATTAACATTGTAATTTATATTCTTACATGCGTTATCTGAAAACTGAATATTATTTCTACTGGCGTTATGTGGCGAGTGAATTTGATACGTGTCGTTTGTTTGCAATAAATAGACGAGGTCATTGTTATCACAATAACCATTACAGTTTGCAGTATCCACATCATTCTCACGTACTATAAAATAAGGGACATTGCAGTTTCGACTATTTATATTCTAATTGTATAACCGTTGAAATTGAAGCTGGTGTTTAATAGTTGTATTTCCGGAAGATGTGTCGATCGGTTCGTTTTTATTAAAATTGGATGTGTTATTTGGACGAACTTGAATTTGTAAAATTTTGTTTGTTATTAAATGATGTGTTTTGCATACCAAACCTGTTATTAGAATGGGAACTTGGATTATATGTGTAAAATCTGTTTGAGTTTATGTTTTGAAAATGAGGTCTTTGCGTTTGAAATTGCGAATATAAAGATTGGATGTTTTGAGATGTATTTGGGTATATATAATTGAAATTGTTAAAATTTTGTCTGAATGAAATGTTAGAGTGAATTGAATATCTACTAGACGCCATTCTGGAAATGGGTCTGAAATTTGAATTTGAATTTCAGTTACTATTTCTCTGTGTTGAATATAAGGAATTTCTTCTTCGATAACTAATCCCATAGCCTGCTCTAAACTACTAGGGTTATGTCGTCTAACATTTGTTTGAATAGTTACCGGCAAACCGCAAATATATCTTTTAAGCGCAAGATCATCATAACTTTTAAGTCTAATAGTACGCTCTTCGGCTGAAATGGTCGATGAATTTAATTTTGCGATTGTTAAACTCATTGCGTCTTGGCAACGCATTTTATAATTATATGGCGTCTCGTGTTTATTTGGTCTTAAATTTATTAAATTTTGAATAAAACAATCTATATCGCGCTGATCTCCAAAAGATATATTTAACGCGTTTTTGATTTCGTCCCAATTTTTTAACTTTAATGCGTGAACCTATTAGTATCTGAGCTCCGCCTATCAATTTACCTATAATAGCCCTATGTAAGAAACTGTTTAATTGAATATTAGTTTGACTAGCGAATACCTTAATTACATTCTTACAATTTTCGATAAATATTGTCAAGGTATGAGGGTTTCCATCGTAAGGGGGAATGGAATCTAAATATAATTTGTAACGCGACCAGAAGCGCGTGCTCGTCGACAGTTCCAAAGTCAACTCCCTCCACACAAAGTAGTGGTGGAAAGAACGAAGTCGCCCGAAAGAGCAGCGCCGCCACGAAAACGGCGAGCGAACCTCAGCAGCTGAGGAGCAGAAGACCGCGAAACGCTAACCCGCGCCATGTTTGTTGCTAACTATAATATCTTGTAAAATATACAAAAAGGTTCTGTTAAATTTTGAATACTTGTACTAATAATAAATTGTTTGTATTGGTTTTCAAATTGGTGGAAAATACGTTATTAGTTATTACTTTTGGGACTCCGTGCTAGCCAACCCCAACAACGTGTACAACACCACCCCGTACAGTTCCCCCCTTTACAACTGACGCCCAACGTGATTAATCGACACCAAGAAAAAAGGCAACCATCAACGTCTTCAAAATCAAGAAAAATATCTTTGGAATTTTGTACAAAAGTGACTACCACGTGATACTAATTAACTGCCAATCTCAGCGTAGTGTATAAAACCAACATGGATCGTCCAGTTCATAAGTGAGTACGTACACCACCTAAAAGTGCAAATTTTCAGAAAATTACAATGCCAAAATCGAAAAAGATGGCCGACGAGAAAGAAAATATAGGAGAAAATTCATCATGCAACGTGACCGGAAATACGCCACCATCACCATCGTTGTCAACAAATCCTGTGCCATTGACTACCAACGTCACGCAGGACCAATTACAAACGATGCTAACGGAAATGTCCAAAGTGTTTGCGCAACAGCTCTACACGCATCAAATGGCCACGCCATTTCCTGCTTCAACTCAACCTACACCGCAAAATTCAAGTATGTATGGTAGCTATGCCAAGTGTACATCAAGATTTTCCGGTACGGTTAGTGAGTCTGTGGATGCTTTTATCGACGCGATAACTGTGTACAAATACTGTTTAAATATAAGTAATGACAATGCTATTAAAGGACTTCCCATGCTCTTATATGGTGAAGCAGGAATTTGGTGGCAAGGGGTGAAACCTAATATCTTATTATGAGAAGACGCAATTATAGCACTACGTCATGCTTTCGGTAGGGATCTACCCTCACACCAAGTTTACCGCCGCCTGTTCGCAAAAGAACAGTATGTGAACACTCCAACGGATATCTTTGTATCCAAAGCTAGAGCGCTATTAGCAAAAATCAATAATCCTACTCTTCCAGAAAGTGTTCAATTGGATATGGTATACGGACTTCTATATGTAAATATTCGTGAGCGCGTTACTCGTGAAGATATTCCTACATTCGAAAAACTGTTGGAAAAAGCAAGGTTAGTTGAAGTAACTTGTCGCGAAATAAAAGTGAAACTTCCAGCTGAAAATAAAGCAAAATCAACAGCACCAAATGCATCTGATAAGAAGCCAACTACACGATGCGCATTCTGCAAAAATTACGGCCACACGAAAGATGTCTGTCGAAAATTGGAGTCGCGTATTTCGTCACAACAATCAAACCAAAACAAACAGTCGTCAAATTCGGGTTCCGTCATACGTTGCTATGGATGTGGAGCATCCGGTGTTCTAAGAAGCAATTGTGCTAAATGTATTTCAAAAAACACATCAGATACGGAAGACAGCACAACCGCCAGCCTTGAGTTTTGTTCAATTTCGAATGAAATTGCTTTAACGCAAAATAAACGACCCGCATTACTAATACAAATTCTAGGAATAACTGGATTAGCGTTAGCAAATACCGCCGCTGAACAAGGTGTCGCCGGTTTTAGCCTGTATCAGAAAATGCAACAAGGTCAACAGTTCCATAAACGCGAACTCATTCTAACATTTGCTGATGGTCAAGCAAGAAACACAAGCGTGTTAATAACCAATGTCAATGTAAAGTTAAATAATCGTGAAATTCCGACGACATTTATAGTGCTACCTAATGCAAAAAGCAATCCAACGCTATTAGGGATCGATTTCATTCGCGCAGCAAATCTCGTATTCGATTTTTCACAGTGGTCTTATTCATTCAGTGACGCGAAAGAGAAGTGTTACTCATTGGCGAATGAATATAATACACCTACTGTTAGCTTACATAACCTTGATCTAAATCTACGACGAGGGTTCATATTTATCCAATCAAGAAAAACAACAATTCAACCCCCTATTGCTGCAACATTCGGAAGTGTTTGCGATAACAGGTGAACCGACGGAATACGCAGAACATGCAATAAACACAAGTGATCACCAACCCATTTTTGTACCGCCATATCAGCTGCCGCCCGCAAAAAGGGACCTACTACGCATTGAAATTAACAAACTACTCGAAAAAGGCATCATCGAGGACTGCGAGTCTCCATGGGCCGCACCTGCAATATTAGTACCCAAAAAGGAATCCGGTGTTCGTCTATATGTCGATTATCGCAAATTAAACGCAGTAACCGTATCCGATAAATACCCACTTCCGCGAATCGACGACATCCTGCACGACGCTAAACAAACCGCATGTATGTCTACCATCGATCTACGTTCTGGGTACCACCAGGTGAAAATTCGTAAAGGTGATCGCGATAAGAGTGCGTTCGTAACTCCATTTGGTATTTTTAGATTTACGCGTATGAGTTTTGGGCTGAAAAACGCTCCAAGCAGTTTCAGCGGTTAATTGATCGTTTTCGTGCTGGGTGCGGAAATATTAAAATTTTTGCATACATCGACGAATTAGTTGTGCTATCGCCGGATGTGCTTCAACACGTCGACGACTTAAAAGTGGTTTTTAATCGCTTAAAACAGTTCAGTTTACGTGCTAAGAGTGAAAAATGTGTTTTCGCGCGCGAAAATGTTAAATTTCTAGGCCACATTATTACACGCAAAGGAATTTCAGTGGATCCCGGTAAAGCCGCAAGCATTTACAACATGACTTCACCGAAATCTGTAAAACACGTGAAGTCATTTGTTCAAATGTGCTCGTGGTTCTGTAGGTTTATTCCAAAATTTGCGAAATTCGCCAAGCCGCTAACGGATCTCACAAAGCAGTCATTCGAATGGACCTGCGGCAACATACAAGAAAATTCCTTCCAGCAACTTAAAGCACTGTTAACAACGGCACGGATTGTACGTCAAGCAAACGAAACACTCCCATATATCCTTCGAACTGATGCAAGCAACTACGCTCTAGGTGCGGTTTTACAGCAGGGGGGAGAGATCCGACGAAAGACACGTGGAATATGCAAGTCGATTGTTAACCTCTGCAGAACGCAATTATTCAACAACCGAGCGGGAAGCTCTAGCCGTGGTTTAGGCTTTAGAAAAATTCCGAGAATATCTCTAAGGAGCCCGAATCAAAGTTGCCAGCGACCATCAACCCCTCCGGTGAATCATGTCGTTAAAATCGCCGTCCGGCAGATTGGCTCGTTGGACATTGATTTTACAAGCTTACGATCTTGAAATTGTGTATACACCAGGTAAAATGAACGTTAAGCTGACGCTCTTTCGCGACCGCCGTGTGCAGACAAAAACGCAAACACGTGTGGCTTGTGTGTTGTTTCCGTAGAAATACCTACCCGTAGTGCCGCGGAAATTCGAGGCGAACAATTGAACGATTCAGAGGTTCAAAAAATTATAAAAGCTTTCGAAAACCCGACACTGACACAAGAGCAAAATAAGTATAGTGACCGTGGATATCTAATGAACAACTGCATTCTTTACCGATACGTTCCTGAAGAAGATTCTGAAGAAGCACAAATGGTTGTGCCTAGTTCGGATCGAAAACGTATATTAGTGGAATATCACGACGCGCCGACGGTTGGACATTACGGTGTAGACCGCACCATAGCCCGGATATCCGCTCGTTATTATTGGCCAGGTATGCGCCGCTACATAACAGACTACATAAAAAATTGTGTGGAATGTCAGCGTTATAAATCCTGATATTTAAAACCTGCAGGTTTACTGCAAACATCTGCACAGAACCAACGCTTCGAAGTTGTGTCCGTAGATCTCTTTGGCCCTCTCCCAGAAACTGAGAATGGCGACCGATGGATCTTAATTATTACCGATACATGTACGAAGTGGGTAGAATTATTTCCGCTGAAAGAAACTACCAGTGAAGTTTGTGCTATGGTGTTAATAAATGAAGTGTTTTTACGATACGGAATGCCACGCAAAGTTATTTCCGATAACGGAACGCAATTTATTGCAGGTGCAATGCAAAACGCTCTGTTTTGCTTTTGCATTAAGCAACAATTAACTCCGCTTTACCATGCTCAAGCAAATCCGATTGAACGAAAAAACCGCGATTTAAAAACAATGCTTTCAATTTGTGTTAAAAAAAAACATCGTGACTGGAATCAGAAACTACCTGCGATTAGGTTCGCAATAAACACGGTGATGTGCGCATCAACAAAACACACGGCAGCATTTTTAATGTTTGCACGCGAGTTACGTACTCCTGATGATGTGCATCACGACTTACGAGCTGTAGTGCAAAAAGAAAATGTAATTACTGAAATGACACCGTATTTATTACGTTTAGCCTCGACCCTGAAGGAAGTTCGAGAAAATGCTGAACACGCTCAAGATGTGAGAACTGAAGCCGCAAATAAACATAGGCGCCAAGCACAACAATTTAATGTGGGTGACCCAGTTTTAGTTAAAACTCATATGTTAAGTGATGCCGCGAAAGGATTAAGCTCGAAATTCGTACCTAAACGAGATGGTCCTTATGTGATTAATAAAGTGATAAGCCCGGTTTCACACGAAATTGCAGAAGCTGGACTTCCTAATAAAATACTAGGAAAATACCACGTAGGTCAAATAACTCCGTTCCATGGTGGAGCAGACTCCTTAAGCCCAGTAAATCCCATACGGCGCAGAGGTCGACCTTCACATAATCCAAAAGACAACGCAAGCGCCGACTCGCAGACAGAGCACGCTAGTTCTAGCCCGCTTACGAGGACGTCATCGCAGGCTAGAGGGGGAGAGTGTCACGCGATCAGAAGCGCGTGCTCGTCGACAGTTCCAAAGTCAACTCCCTCCACACAAAGTAGTGATGGAAAGAACGAAGTCGCTCGAAAGAGCAGCACCGCCACAAAAACGGCGAGAGAACCTCAGCAGCAGACGAGCAGAGGACCGCGAAACGCCAACCCGCACCATGTTTGTTGCTAACTATAATATCTTGTAAAATATACAAAAAGGTTCTGTTATATTTTGAATACTTATACTAATAATAAATTGTTTGTATTGGTTTTCAAATTGCTGGAAAATACGTTAATAGTTATTACTTTTGGGACTCCGAGCTAGCCAACCCCAACAACGTGTAAAACACCACCCCGTACAGTTCCCCCCTTTATAAATTTTAATAATTGATAATTTGTATGTGCAGTAGTGAAACTATTTTCTGAGCTTTCCAAAATATTTGGACGAGCCCTTAAATTATTTTCTAAAATATCTGTGTTCGTGTTATTCGAACTTGCTTCTAAACTTTCCTCGCTGCTTATTTTAAAATGTTCTAGTAAGACTGTTAAGTTGCTTATATCACAATCAATCATCAATCGAAAATCAATTATAAAATGCCAGAAAAGGAAATTTAAAATTTGCATACACTGATATGATGCTTGGTGTCACCATTTTTTATTTTCTTAATCTAAGTGCTCTGGTAAGACGATGATGCTGTTCCTTCCAAAGTTGGGCTGGTGTCTGGATTGGACGATCTCGTTCTTTCTCCAAACTGCTAAAAAAAATATTTAGTTATCGAGTTCGAAAGCACTCAGTTTTTCGAAAGAGACAATATTAACGACATTTTTTCGTTATAAGCACTATGACTTTTGAGGTTCTCTACTTTAATTAATCGTTAAAACGAAAAATTTTCGGCGATTCGAAAATTTCCAAAATCCTACGATCGACTGCGCCAAATAAGTTAGTCACTTCCGAAAACGATCTTTTATTTGGGTGAGAACATTACATCACTAAAGTTGTACATATTCTGCTTGTTAAATCTAACGCTTCGTACCCTATATCAAAGTACACGTGCCGAACATAGAACAAGGGCCTAATAAATCGGGATCTACAACTAATTTTTTGTGCTACCCTAAAAGTAGCGAATCCATTGGATGTCCATTCCACTAACCTTTTTTTCAACATACTGTTGTATTCCCAAAAGGGTCAATTGCAAAATTTTATTATAAATTTAAAAGGACTCATAATTATTTCTCGGATTTTAATTACAAGTAAAATTAATTAGAGTCTGATGTCATTCTTAATCATTCGGTCACACACAGTGTGCCAATCTCATTCTCAACGAAGTTGAACAACGAACTACTTATCAAATTCCGCATTGCAAGGAAAGTTGACGTAAATATACAGCCCACGCGGCTAACCTCAAGAACCGAAAATCCGTTGAGTAATCAGTCCTTACAGTTCTGAGAAACCCATGATTAGTGTCGATGCGTCCGCCTGAAGTTAATAAAACGAGGAGGACAAGGCCACGAGGAGAGAGTCGTAGTTCAGTTCCTAACCAGGACAGTGTAGTGAACCCATACCCGTCCACCTAGCCAGATGGTTTTGATCGTATTCCTAAGGGATAGATGAGTGAGAAGTTCCGCTGGGGTAGAACAGCCGCTGAGTTTAGTCAGCCGTCCAGCCTTAATCGATAAGCATGTAAGTTCGCTTAAGTATTTACTAACCGCTTTAGGACATAAGCCTGTAGAATTGTAACTGATGTACTGTAAATGCTACTAACTGAAATTATCCGCTTAAACTCCGGAACTGTGTTCTTCAACCCCCGAAAGGAATATTGCAGTATGAGTGAGAACATCGATCCCGCAGTCGACTAGACTAGTTGGTACCCACCTGTCGCAACTACCCACGCTCTGGTGCCGCTAACTAACCCCCGAGGCCGAGTCATGAGTTTTTCGAGAATTAAGGTATAAGGGTGCCCACAAAGGGTAGGGATTACACCCCCAAGGGTACACAACAATACCATGCATAGGGAAGAAAGCATATAAATATGATTGCGAAACCTGCAAAATTCAGTACCCTTAGTGCTCACAACAGCCTGAGAACTCAACTACAGTGCTCACCATATCCTGTGAACAACCTGCATAAGAATCCGATCAGTCACGCTGCCCGCCGCCACAACTGGGGCACGTACCGCAGTGCTCTCCATAGATAGCCTGCTTAAAATTCTGACCCGCTACGCTGCCCGACGCCGTACCTGGGGCACGTATAGCAGTGCTCTCCATAGCCTGCTCAATACCTGACCAGTTACGCTGCCCGGTGCCGTACCTGGGGCACGTCGCCATAGTTCAGTACGCAGTGCTCTTCACAGCCTACTTAATTTCGACTTGTTACTCTGCCCGTCACCGCACCTGGGGCACGTCGCCATAGTTTAGCACAAGTAAACCACGTGATAGCAGTGCTCCTCATAGCCTGCTTAATATTACTCCACGTTGTTCCACAAGTGAACAACGACTTCCGAAGCGTCCCGAAGACCTCCAAACACGTCTGGACCTCTTCAAACAATAAATACTTTCTTATTTTCGTTATTCAAGCTCATACTCAGCTTCACGAGTAAAACCCGAGGATCTCCGAAGACTTCCGAAGCCTACCGAAGATTTCCAAATCTCTCAATATTGTGTATATAGTCAATGTATAGTTTTGTATGTACATCATTATTCTTTATAACTCCGCGTTGTTCCACAGTAAACCACGAAGACTTCCGAAGAGTCCCGAAGACCTCCGAAGACGTCTGGACCTTTTCAAACAATAAATACTTCCTTATTTTTGTTATTCAAGCTCTTACTCACCCTCATGAGTAAAACCCGAGGATTTCCGATGCCTTCCGAAAGCTTCCAAACCTCTCAATTTTGTGTATATTGTCAATGTATAGTTTTGTATGTATATCATTATTCTTTATAACTCCGCGTTATTCCACAAGTGAACCACGAAGATTTTCAAAGAGTCCCGAATAATAAACACTTCCTTACTTTCGTTATTCAAGCTCTCACTCGGCTTCACTAAGAAATCCCGAGGCTTTCCGAAGAAATCCGAAGACTACCGAAGACCTTTGGACCTCTCCGAACTCTGTATATATGTGTACTTAGTATTTAAGTTCCTACTTGGTTCCACGAGCAACCACGAAGCTTTCCGAAGATTGCCAAAGACTTCCGAAGTGCTTAAAAGTGCATAAACTGTTCATTTTGACTTTTTACTTGTATATTTGTGTACTTATAAACTTTCTTTATTTTCTTTTGATTGAGAACAATAAAAATAACAGTGCTAAGTCTACATACTTTCAAACGCCACCCACCCCGACGATAACACGCTCCTCTATTTATACTGTATCCTATCTAATTCATTTGAAATACGTAACTCGCTACAGATCATCGGGTACCGAGTGGATACGTATTTCTGGTTACTCCGTGACCTGTTCAAAAAATTGTGAACTGAGCCCGGTAGAACTCTGATAAAACTATTTAAACGTTTTATACTATGATATCTCAATTCGTGTTAAGTTCCTGAATTCATTCAGATTTGCAAATCTTGATATCAAGCCATTCATTTACAAGCTAGTTGCAGCATTTTCAGAATAATTTAGAATTCAATACGGACGCTTAAATATTAATAATAATACTGAGATTGTTCTCCATTATAAAATTTGAATAAATTCTGCATTTATCAATCATCAGTTGAGTATTAGCGCAAAGCTAGATATCATTAACAACCAAACTTGACAATATTATTTCCATAATAAAGGACGCTGAATTATGTTTTTGAATTGGCTACTGGATGTAGCTCCTAGAATAGACTCTTGGATTTTTCACTGTTTACTGTTATTTATTCCAAAATTATACATTTGCGTGCAGGCTGCAAATAATCTCCTAAAGTAGGCTGAACTAAACTCATTTAAGTTTTACGGTAACGAAATGTATGCCCTTTCAGCAGTTGTTTCCGTTCGCAATCTTACATAAACGAAATTACATGCTATTCACTACCGTTGAGTTGTACCCTCCAAATAATTATTCACTCCACCTAAATCTACTAAACTCCATCTCCTAAGGGCTCAAAAACTTTTATAAAAGCAACTTAACAACAATGGCAAAGCATTCAAAAATCAATCATAATTAAGGTTAGATATAAATTCCATTACAAACTGTCAGAAAAGTTTTTGTTAACCTTTCTTAACTTATATTAAACCTATAAATACTTTTTGTTGTTTCATGATGTACTTATTTTCTTAGGATACGTTGAATAAAGTTGAAAATTTATGAAGTTCTGAGAACAAGTTTTGATAATATTATAATCGTCTGCTTGCTTTCGTACATTCGTTTATGATCTTTTAGGCACGTTTGCTAAGCTACAAAATGCAGATATTTTTTAAAGATGCATTGAGGTATAAAGGCCATTTTTTTGATATTTGGGTAATTTTTTTTACAGAATTGTAACTTTATCGCCAAACGTTTTGTTGCCTTTTATGAGAATATGTTGTTACCCTTTTCCTTGGGTTCAGATAACATTATATACCTATCTTGCCAACTGTCAGGCGCAAGGGTAATTAAATGATGATTTCCTGTTGAGACAGGAAGCCCGAGGTAAGTTTAGATAGAAAACAGCTTAAGAGTAAGAAAACCTCTAAAAGCAAAGCGGTTAGTAAAGTAATTTGCTCTGGGTAGATCATGAGCTTGGGTCGAGGTTGAACTACGGCCAAAAATAAAGTAAATATGGCGCCACCGAATTTTTAAATAGAATAAATGACTAACATCAGCCTCATTGTATAAGGAGAATGCGGTAACCTAAGCCCTATACCGCTATACAAATATTTTGCATAAACACTACCCTTACGAAATACTTACCCTCTTCACGTTAAAGAAGATAAAGATGCACTGCTACTCCTGTAATCAAACAAAACCAATACTGGCACAGTTTGTGCGTTTTGTTAATTACCACCATTAAATGTGTTAGGTATTAAGAACCAAATCTTATTTCATTCCCTAAATAATAATCATTGACATGACCAAAAATAATTTTCGTTATTCTTAGATTACCAATTAGCAAAATTCTATTAACAAATACTTTCTCAACAAGTGCTCACCATTATTAATTTGATTTAGTAGTGTTGCCTCCTACATCTTAAAAATTTTTGCAATCATTTTTCATATTGATATTTAAAACTTGCATTTTGAGAGTGACTAATGATATATTAACAAGATTTTAATTAGTCTTGAGTAGTACTACAATAGACTTTTCATATATGTATTAATTCAATTTAACTTCCTCGTTATCTATGAGTTTCAATTAAGCATACATAATTTGACCAGTGAACAACGAATTTTAAATGTCAGTGCGTTATTATGATTACCAACTTATACTAGCTAAAATGAACAAATTCAGTTTCCTGAACCAAAATAATAATTAATTTTTCTAAATTGGTAGTTAGAATTTATTACTTCTACAAGCTAAACCATTTTTGCATACTGCCCTCTATAAATTTTTACAGCACTTATCAAAAATAAGAATGGAATCTATTTAAAGTTCTTTTTAAAATCACAAGGATATTATGAGGTCAAACAAAGTAGCATAACTTGGAAATTGGCAACTTGAACAAAACTTAAAAGACACTTACATGATTGGGATGCGGATGTTGTCAGGACTTGAACGTCCATACAGAACAAACAACATACTAGATGTTCAACAACTTGCGACAATATCTGCGATGCACTTAAACCATCCCCATGAATTTTATATGAAACTTGAAACTTTCTTATGTCATCGTAACCAAAAAGTTTATCGTTGGTTAATCTACCAACTCTGAATCAAATCCTAGAATTCCTCACATTTCAACATTCAGGTTAAAACCTGTAAGTTTCTATTTTTAATCACGTTGCTATGTTATATGTGTTTCTGATGCTTTAAATTTTTAACACAGTGTCTTAGACGTCTTCTGCCGGTATAGCATCGCCAAGAATAATGATCTATACCAGGGCGTATTCACTTCCTTCTTATTTCTTTCTCACGCGGCACCAAGCATAAGTACTCAGGGCCATTGTTCTTATCAGAGCCCGTCTTCCACATCCAACAGCCAACGTGAACGTGCACGTATTAACAATTTGACAACTGGTTGTCAGTTTGACCGTTATAACGATCATCCTATTTATAGGATGAGGGAGTCTTACAATTACTCTTATAAGAGTTATTTTTTATCAGCACGCAACTTGGAATGATGCTCCCAGTTTTGAAGCAAAAGTTAAATTAATACAATAAGTAATAAATACAAGAGGTAAACAGAATTGTACAATTAATTATGTCTTAGGAATTTACAAAGATTGAAGGCTTGAGCTAACCTTTTATCAAAATAATAGCACAAATATCCATTAAAATACTGCTGGAAAATAAACTTGCTACAATGTATTATATATTTCCCTTGTTTAAAATTAAGTTTAGGAACAACCTCCAGAAAAATTTAGTTGGTACAAGTGTGATATTTCATATATTGCTTGGGCCCCTTTTCTTTAATTTATAATTATTTTGATACTTTTTGTAGTCCTAGACGGTATTTTGTGGCTCTAAGGGATTGATCACTACTTTTGTGCTATTTCTTTTAATTAGTATATCGTAGGACATATTAATCTTCATTATTTGTTCAAAGATATTTCTCTAAATTTCCAGAAATATTATTTGTTGCCCGAAGTTTCATTATAAGTGTAGTGTATTTGAAATGTACATTCAGGTTAATCAATTTTAATAGAAACCATCGTTGGCAATTCCACTAAATATGCAATTTCAACCGAACCTGTATGTTGTAGTAAATAATCTGACATTTGATTTGTATGCTTCTGATGTAAAGCACGATGAAGTGGTTTAGAAGCTCAATTAAATTACTAATTGAAATTGTATATAATGCTTATCATATGTTAAATTCCGTGGAATAAGTCTGCTATGAATTATTCGATCTGAAAAGTTGAACTTTTGGATGCAGTAAACTCGCGCTACCGTCATTTTATTATTTTATGCATACTTTGCGGTAGTTAATTTAGAGATGAAAGGCTGATGCTGAAGTTAAAACTACAACAGAAGTGAAATTTGGAGGAGATTTGACAAATGATTTATTACATATCTAAGATTGTTTAGAGCAGAGTTCGTGATTTTTAGGTAAGGTATAGGGTTGGTCACAAAGTAAAAATTCCACCAAAAATAACACCCCCGCAAAGATTACACGGGCATACTGTTACGCTCCATTTCTTTCTTATAAATTTACTGCCTCCTTAATTTAAAAATCATTTCGGTCTCTATTTATTTGAATATACGAATTCGCTACACTTTTATTACTTCAAGTCGGAAGTTAGGCAATCAGCCTTGCTAACCGTTTATTTAATTGTTAAATCTGCATGTTAATGTCATACTTTCTGGATCCTTAGCTAGGCATGTAGGTTTGAAAATCAAGAATTCGCTGAATGTTAATATTTTAAAAATACAATTGAAAATCTTGTTTTACTGTTACTATAAGTTCAGGTGTTGGTTTTGCAATTAAACTTCCTCACTAACACGTTAAAATATTTTTTATAAAGTGTACTTCGTAATTGCCATGCATAAAACGAGGAATTTAAATGAAAATTGTGACGCTTGTTTCTTCATGGCGGTATGTTTTATTGAATAGAAACAAAAACCGACAATTGGAAAGAAATACCTTCACACTATTGTCAGATAAACGCACAATATTGGGTTACGATACCATTAAAGTATATCCGTGGTTTGTTATCAGGTTTCTGATGTAATACTTAGAAATATTTTAAATTATCCTATTACAAAATCAAGATTGATTTACTCAATTATGATACTTGGGTTTAACATATGTTATTAGAAATATTAAAAAATTAATAAGGAAATCTTTGTTGATTATTTAATGCTGATGTTATCAAAAAAGGATTTAGTATCTGTTTGTGTATTTTGTTTTTATGTTGATGGATATTGCTTTTTTAGCTGGGGTCAAATGGGTCCTTTCGGTGTGTAGGCCAGACTGTTCGTTGCCATGGAGCAGCTTTTTCTTTCTTTGTGGTGACTCACTACTGAAATTTCGATGACCGTTACGTCGCTGTGTTGACTCAACCCTCCACGATAGGCAAGATAGGTACCCGGACCCCCACGGGTATGTGACTTGTCTTCTTTTGTATACACCAATGGAACATTCCTTATCAACGTTGGGTGCAGTCACGGGATGAGAAACATAGGACTTTTGTTTCTTGTTACAATTCGTGATTCTCGCTCTACAGGTACTTCGGGTTATATTTCAGTAGTTATTACTACAACGTTGCTGCTATTTAAAGCGTAAATTTAACACTTATAATATTGAGAGAATCACTCTTCACTATTTTTAATTTTAACATGTTGCTATTGATATTGAGAAAACCTACATTTAAAATTTGCTATTACTATTGTTATTACGAAAATTTTAAACATTAATTTTTTTGGTTTAATGAATTTTATTACCTGTTAGCCGCGAAATGTGCACTTCGAGGATCCACTAACAAATTTAACATTTACAACCTCACTAAAATTTAATATTTTTTATTTGTCTAAGCGAATTAAAATTTTTTTTTTGTTTTTATTTATGAATAGTTGTTAATAGATAAGCGTGGGCGATGTGCTTTAATTTTTTTTGTGTGTTTAATTTTAATTTTTTTTTTGGTATGAAAGTGAATCTCCCTACTCTCCGCGATTGATAGCTAGCCTGGTACTTACTTTTCTTTCGACTACGTCATTGCACTTAGCAATCGACAAACTAAACTAAGTAATATTTTAAAGAGTGTTCATTAAAAAATTATAAAGTTTATAGAAAATTAAATAACGGTATAAAATTGCGGAAGGTGACAAAAACGGTTCGACTACAAATTGTCGTTTATGCCACAATAAGCAAGATATTTAAATATCGAAAAGACCATTAAGAATACATGAAAATTTATATTGGTTTGCGATAACGTATAGATTTGTAAAAAGTATTCGTTAGCGCCTATTTGAGCTGTACATACTATAAATATAATCGTTCTAGTAGAAAAGAGACAAATTAAACCTAATTGAAAAAGAACGAATACCATTTCACACCCTTCGCATAGATCACGTTGGATCATCTGAAACAAGCAAAATGAAAACAAAGTCAGATTTGCTGTAACCGACGCATTTACAAGATTTTATGTAATCAAACCAGTTCGAGACCAAAAGCTCAGAATATGTTACTTAAGTTTAGAAAATTTAGTACATGTATTTAACGTACCTTATTAAATCATTAGCGATCGTGGATTGGCGTTCACATCTATTGTTTTTTTAGAACATTTTGCGAGTGTTCTGGAATAAAACACATTTTAAGTGCAGTGGTCACGCCACGTGCTAACGGATAGTGAGAACGATAGTTAATGCTCTCAGGGCTACGGTTGCAGGTCAGAAATTTTACAATGCAAGCGGTAATTGGTTATAACCTGAAACGTGCTACGGATCTCAAATTCTGATCGCAATCGACAAACATCCATCGAGGCTTGACTTAATGGGATTTCGTAGTAAAATCACCGATCATATTATGGAGGATGAGAGAAAGCAAAGAAAACGGTACGACAAAATTGGAGAAGATGCATTCAAATACGATAATGGTAAGTTGGTGATGTAAGAATTACCAGTGAACTTGCAACTGGCAACAGTCGGAATTTACTCTCAAAATACAAGTGGCCGTTCCGATTGACCGAGGTACTTATCAACGATCGATACGAAGTAAATGATCTGAGAGATAACTCGAAACGTACACGTACTGTAGCAGCAGTAGACAATATAAAAAATAGCTTACCTTTCAGAAAGGTAATTGATTAATTTTAGAGCTGACATAGGCATACCACTTTTGATAAATTGCGTCATTATGAGAAATCTTGTCATTAGATTATGATAAACGAATCTTTAATTACGAAAGATCACTGGATCTTCATTAGAAAATTGGTCAACGAGTCTCTAATTACGATAGATAATCGAATCTTTCTCGTAGAAGAGATCAACGGATCTCTAATTGGGAAAGCTCAAGGTCCGTCGGTTTTTAATTACGAAACACCGTTGAGTCTTTCACAGAGAAGAGATCGACGGATTTCTAATTACAAAAGATCAACGGATCTTGTCAAGACAGAGTAAACGGATTGTTACATACAGTTTTGGCCCCAGAAAGTATAGCCGGTATTCCACAAAGAAACTTGGTGAAGTACCTCGCTAAAGTTCAGTGTCTCGATGAAGTACCGAAAACCTTGACTGTACCAACAAAAATGGTTATCGACTAACTTAGTGGAAAGGATGGTGTATGTTTTCGAAGAGGGTCCCCGACTACTATCGTGTGGGAAATACGAGTCTCAATCGGGAAATTCGGAAATTCTATAGTTCCTAGGAAAACAGCCCAGAAGGAAAGACAAGAGGATACCAAACCCTGAGATAAGGAAAGGATTCTGGCCTAAAATTCACGCGAAGAATAGTTGACTACACTAAATTTAAAACCAACCTGAAATAAACACAATGATAAAGCCACTAATATAACTATATAAAACTGCTAACTGAAAGAAAGTGGTTCCCAAAATCAAAAGCTAAATTATTTCTATATCAATCACGCTTCTAGGTACTTACAAAAATGTTTTATTACGTCGAGGCAGGAAACGATTACCTTACGTTAGCTATGAAAACGCCAATGTATGAAACTCTTACTCTATTTTAAAATTACGCTTTCAACACAAGTACGTATGAACATTCATAAAAAAGCCAAATATATCAAAAACTACTTACCTTAATCAAAAATGTTTTCGCGAACAAAATTACTGTCTAAATTTTTTAAACCAATAACAAGACCGTACTATGGGTACGCCTATAAATTTATACTGTTAAGAAAATGTTTATTAATTTACGGTTATCGTAGGTGATAATTTTAGAAGTTGTATTATAAATATCTGATGATTAATTTGGCTGTAGATACTTTTAAAGACAACTAAAATCAATTATCTCCTAGACTCAATTCGTTTTAACCAGGTCCTACTGAAATTTGTAAGACTTTGTTGCTCTTAATTAACATGCATGTTCCAATATGAAGTTGTTTACTTAAAAAACTAATTGTACATCAAATTAAAATTCACCAACCTTGTAGGATAATATTCCGAACTCTATTAACTAATCACTGTAATTGGTTCGATACCTTATTATTCAAGTTTTAACTGTACCTACTGAAGTTTGCATGTTACCTCTTTCAATGGTCTTGACGAAGTGTTTCATAAAAAAATACCTTTCTTCTATGAAACCAACAAGATTACTTTTTGCAGTGTTCGAAAAAATTAATTAAAACAACAAATTGAAACTATTTTTAGTGTTTTTCTTTATTTATTATATGTAAGATTATCTTAAGAATACATTAACTTAAACCTAAGAAGGGTATTTGCCATTTCCTAATCTTCATAATTTATCGTGTCGACCTTCTTAATTCGAAGGCGATTATATCATAGGCGCCAAGGTCATATATTATTAATCAAAACTAATGAATAATAAAACTGCACTAATGTAGAATTCAAAGTAAGGATGATATTATTCTTAACCTTAAAACCCCCATAATAAATTTCACAATCATTGTGTTTGAGCAATGTATCATTACAAAGTTAATCCTTCTTTAGATTAGGAATGCATGTAAACTAAAAATTATATTTTTTAAAGGAAATAACCGTGAACCCTTTGGTGGGATTTACCAATACAGAAACTATTAAAATATGATTAGAAGCACTTCAAAGAAATGTCATAGATTCTCTAATGCCGTTCAAATATTATTTGATACTAAATATTGATTACTTTTAGCGCTCTGCCTTTTTCTTATAGATGCCATCACGGCTGAGATCACCCGCCTGCTACAGGATGCTCGAGAGTAATATAAAAAAGTGTATATAGCAATGTACAAGAACACAAGTACTTTGAACCTTGCTTTTACTAGAGCTAGATAGGCCAACCTTTCTATTTGTAGAATAGTATATACCGAAACGATTTGATAGTTAACCGAAGAACCTTGGTTAGAATTGTAAAGAGAATGGTTGGAGCAATTGGTAGTTTATTTATTATGACTTAGTAATTAAAGCTATATAATTCAAAACTGTTATTCATTAACCTTACACAAGTGGTTTTTCAGTTTAGGGTGAGTGAACATGAACATTCTGTTGACCATTACACAAACATGAAACATTTTATTTTAAGAAACATTGCTCCTGGTAGAATTTATACAGCTATATTTAAATAAATGCGGATACGGAAAAACAGTTCTTCACAGGACTGTTGAAGTAATTAAATTTTTTCTATTTGTATACTAACCTTTTAGGGAAGCATGAAACTTTTGGGTTCTATAATAATGAAAACTCTTTAGCCAATCTCAAAATATTGGATCAGTAACATCCATTTCTAAGGGAACATGTTATTCGCTATGCTAAGAAGGGATCTGGTAACTATTTGTATTTATGAAAAACTGTATGCCAGGAAGTGTGTTACGTTCATTTACGGCCGATGAATTAAAAACCACATCGATTCCGTTTCTACTCTTCCATACGTCAATAAAATCCTATATATTTTATCTGTTTATAATAAATACGCTTGCGAATAATGTTTAATTTTAATCTATCCACTCTATAACGATGAGTTTACCCCATAAATTCTATAGTTGGTACCTTGTTTTGAGTATCCGTTAACTAGCTACACATTACTACAGCGTAAAATTAATCCTTATACTGCTGCAACCGAAAGACTCGTTGAAATAGTGTTTTCTATTATTTGATAAAGCTTGGGTCGAGTTTTCTAATCTCCTTTTGGTATGTTAATAACGACAAGATTGAAGCTCGAATTCTTGTTACTTAAAACAATGTTGGAATTTGATTCTGCAGTTTATCCTTATATGTATTTTCTAAATTACTTACTTCACGAGCAATTCACGTTTTTTTATAAGTGTAGATCTTGGATACATCGCTCTTAGCTGGAGGCAAATTGCTTGTTGTGAGGGCATGATTATTCTTTGACGTAGATCAAATACTTTTGCGTGCAAACCGCTTTCGCAATTACGGTAGCAGCATGGTTGTTGCTGACTACCGCGGCGGTGCTGTGTTGATCCGTTTCCGACGGGTTGCAAGGTAAGTATCCCGACACATGTATGTGACTTGTTTTCTTTTTTTAACATACCAAAAGATAAACCCAATTCGCATCGTGCTGATAAACAAAATACGTTATTTTAAAAACCCACTTTAAAATTAGACACGCTAATGCTTCTTATGGTAAAATCCTTACTAGAAAGGTTCCTAAATTTAATGTTTTTTTTTCTACTTAACCTATTTGCTAATACGAAGATATCGGCATTATTTCTTTTACTGGTTAGATTTATTACATGTTAGCTACGAAATGCACAGTTCGTGGAACAATTATTGAATTTGTCCATAGAGAAAGATTGCTTTTTTAAATAGTAATTTTATTTATTTTCTGTTGTTTAAATAGAAATTTTTATTATTTTATTGTAAATAGAAAATTGTTGGCGATGTATTTTTTGGTGTTGCTAGGAATTCCCCTATCTCCGCATCGGTAGTTAGTCCGGTATCTCTATCTGACCCGTACGCTGCATAACGTAGCAAGTATTACATCTGATGGAAGAAAGGTATGGAAATTATTATGTAGTAAACTAAGCTCACTAAATATTATTCTATAATAATATAGTCCACCACAAATGTTAGTCGTGTTGACCAATTCACTGTGGTTATTCGATATGTATTTCCAAATGGTACTCCTGTAGGGAGGTATATTAAATTTATTGTTAACGCAGGTTATAAAGTCGAAGCTACAGAAATCGAAGAATCATCTTGTTTGAAAAACTAAAAACTAACACACACACATATATATATATATATATATATATATATATATCAAACAATGAAATTTAATGGCGAGTGACTCAATATTAGTCACAAGGGCATCCTGTCGACGCGTTTCGCCCTTATTGGGGCTCAACAGGACAGAAGTAGCAAAGATGTAATATTTAACACGAACACATTATGGGAAGTACAGCATCACCTAGCCCGCAATTTGTGCATTCGGATCTGCGCCGTGCCGACTGTTGATAAAAACCTGCAAAGTTAGGTGAAACAGCACCAAGGCACAAATTGCGGGCTAGGTGATGCTGTACTTCCCATAATGTGTTTGTGTTAAATATTACATATTTGCTACTCCTGTCCTAATGAGCCCTAATAAGGGCAAAACGGGTCGACAGAATGCCCTTGTGGCTAATATTGAGTCACTTGCCATTAAATTTCATTGTTTGATATTATTTTAGGACTCATTAAATTTACTTATTCTTTATAATTATATATATATATATATATATATATATATATTACTCAAATTTAGACCAGGGTAGAAAATTAATTAACGACATCAAATAATTTTAATCACCGTGTATAAGGAAGCTTTTGGAAAAAGTACGCGTAATTAAAATGCCTAGTGTGAAGATTTAAATCATTCAATTAGAATGTAGGGTTTGTATAGAATTTTATTAGATAATACGCGTTATTAAAACCGTGGAGCATAAAAATTTATTCGTTTCATTAAAAATAAGGGATTTAAATTATTCACTAGACGCTTTCTATAAAAAGAAGCAGAATTAAAATGCTCATCGTGTATTTAATTTAATTGTTCCAAGAAACAAATAGAAATTACGTGCGAACTTTATATTAATTAATTCAATTTTTAAGTAACAGGTATTAAACAAAGTGTACAAATAATAATTAATATTTAATTAGTATTCACTAAAAATTAAAGGGTAGAAGTCAATGCCATTTATTATTATTTTAATTGGAGTTAATTGAACCATTAGTAATACATAATATGCATAAAAGCTTTTAAAAACCCATTAATACCAAATATGAGACGCGTTGCTAGCATACAAATCTATCAAGAAGGTTAAAATACGTAGAATATCCAAATCGTAGAAGTATTACGATTGAACACCTGCGTATTTTTAAATATCAAAGTTCTAATAAATTTGAATAGATAAACATGCAGCTTCTACGTATATTGGAAACGGTCGGATGCTTTAGCACGAAATACAAAACAGCGTTTATTTAAAAGTCATGTCGCGAGTCCACGTGGATAGTAAAGAATACCGATTTGTACCACTCAGATCAAGGTAGAAAAAGACGGATAAAAACGCGCAAGGCAGAGACACGAATAATAAAAGGCGGGATTTGAGCAACGTCACGAGGTTTACGATTGGTGGAAATAAGATGCAGATATGAGAGGTGTAAACGTAACGATTTCTATACAAAAATTAATTAGTTGTTCTCGGACGTGTTTGCGAGCCGTGTGAAAATTTCTTAGATTTTCGACTGGCGCGAATGCAAATTTTGTAGAATCGCGTGCCGAGTTGCCGAAAAGGGAACAGAGAATGCGAAATTCTAAAAACTGGCCGTCGCGGGAAAAATCCGACGTGCAGGCGAGCCATTATATAAACCCGTGTTTATAGGAGTTTCGCTCTCTTAGATTTCGATTTTTATTCAATACTTTAAAACAGTTTGCTCTTTATTTTTTTGACTGTTATACCATACTTTAGTGCACTTACAGAAGATACATAAGGTAATAAGGTCTAGTTATATTTGCGGGTATTACTGTACCAATTATCTAAAGTAGTAGCGACAAATAAATACACTGAAGTATGCCGCTTTGTATAGCGTGAACGAATTATGAATTGCTTTGCTATTTTTCGGGAGTGAGTACTCAAGTGTTATTAGTAAACGTGATTGAATCCACAAAACAAGATTTAGATATACCTAGATGAGTTCCTGAAAAGCCCTGAAACTATCTAGATGAATGGTGGTGTAGAAAAATTTTAAAAGCGGTCAGAATCTGAAGCCGTAAACAGAAACCAGCTGGAATGGTGGAATTAGCAAGTCCGATGTGCATTGAAGCCACGGGTGCAGTAACCTTCAGGTAAATTATACAATTTTGTACGATCTTTGATGTTTTGGTGTGTGTTGAATATCTTTATAATTTGTTTGATAAAAAAAATGAACTGTAGTGAATTTGTATAAACAACAAATTTTTAATTTTAAGGTAAAATTTTCTTGCTTAAGTAGAAAGGAGTATTTAGCAGTTTATGTTTTGATTATGATAAAAATTTGGGTCTGTCTTTGAGCTCAATTAGACGAACCTGTTTAATTAACGTAAAGGGGTGGGTGATGCTCCCTTTTATTCAGACTTAGGTCTGCACATATTGTTAACTACATTAGTATGCATCCTAGAAGGACTTTAATTCTAGATGCAAATTAAAATGATGACAAATTTAAACTTGAAATTTTATGATACTGAAATTTATGCTGAAACTTAATTTTGAAATTTTAATGTATTATGAATATTGATGTAAATAGAGTTAACGTTGATGTTTGTGGTAGGAATGTGTTTGTTTTTTTTTTATAAATGAGGATGAAAGTTTTAACTAGGTGAGCAGCCGAGGCGGAAAGAGTAAAGAGGCGAGTATCAGAAGAGATTCAACAGAGCGAGAATCACAGCAAATCTTGGTGCCCAGTTCGAGTGGCTCGAATATTTTTTTTTACTCTGGTGAGGCTTCTCGTAGGTTTCATAGCAATATATATATATATATATATATATATATATATATATTGCTGTTCTGCACATACACTGAACTTGGTAGGAGTTTCAACAGCAGGATTCTGCTTAAAGGCAATTTCGTATTTCATGTTTCTCGAACGGATATACGTATTTTTTTAAGTTCAACGGGCTCATGGGAAATACTTTACAGGAATGCCAGCACCAATAAGTGCATGCAACGCGCTTAAGGAAAATTATTCAAATTTTTGAAATACACTGTAGCAAATTGCAACTGATACATGTGAAAAAACATAACGCAGAACAAAGAAAATGGTTTGCTAGTAAAATTTAGTAGCTTAGAAATAGGTTTCATTACTCTTTTCTGGGATGAAATAGTAAATAGGTATGACATTGACATAGCCTACAAACAAAACAAAAGTAAGTATGACCGGGCTCAATCGATGAGTAGGTGGGGTATTTCACTTACAAAAGTAAAGAATGGCCTGAAATTAAAAAAACTATGCTCGCACTCATTCAATAAATCCCCACAGAACATAAAAAAAACTATAATTAAACAAAAAAACATGCTATACCAGCACAGTAGTGTCAAAACAAATATAAACAAGAACAACGCATAAACGTAATATACATTTATCGAAAATAACAAAAAAAATTTTTCTCAAAATGTCGAGCTGCAGTTTTTAGATTCCGATCCTAAGCTAATTACTAAAGGAAAGTAAAGAAAAGAACAAAATTTTCTCTCTGAAAACCACAGCTCTAAATCCTTATAGTAAATACAGAAGTAACTATCTAAAATTATCACAGGAAATAATCAGTAGACATTCTACTCTGGACCACACATAACTTCTCAGAGAAAAACAGTCATTTACGCGGAACAAGATCAATCCTCTATAGAACCATGGGCATATGAGTATCAACAACTACTTAACCCCATATCATAAAATGGTGGCTAAACACTCACTTTTGAGTTTACAACGTAAACTGGCTCCTACTGACTCTAATGACGGGGCGAAACAGAGGAGCCCGTGATCCCGCCTTGAGGGTGTGCTCCCATCACAAAAGGGGGCGGTAATCCAACGGGTTAAGCTGCAATAATTACAGGTACAATTACTCTATTGTCGCCGCAAAGTGCATTTTTCTTAGAACCAGAAATACTTACCACACAATATTGTGTCCGCAAAATCCCATAAAAAGCAGAAACGAAAAATACGACGATTACGACGAGTACTTTTGTCGTGTTCAGAAGAGAAAATGCATATTGATTCGTTTTGAAATAACCAAAGTTCAAAGTAATACTAGTGTTATCAAATCACACCAACAGGTGATTAGAAAACTCGAAACACGGTTTATCAGATAGTTCAATACATTATTTCAACGACTCTTAAGATTAAAGTAATCTAGAAAGTAATTATACGCTATCGTAATGTGTAGCAAGTTAACGGATACTTAAAACAAGATATTGACTATTTAATTTATAGAATAAGCTTTCTAAAATTCGCAGCAAATTGGTTTAAATGAAAATCGTTAGGAAGCGTACTTATTGTAAAACGGTAAGGTATACAGGATGTTGTTACAGTAGTAACAAAATCTACGTAAATGAATAACGGATCAAAAGGGGTGTGGTTTTACCGTCGGAAAATAAACGTAATACAAGACTATAAAAATTCTACAAACTGTAAATATAGATTTGCAAACAGCAGTAGATATGCTAGTATTTTTCCAAACTTTAACAGGAAGTCGTGCAGATAATTTTGATTTCTACGAAGAAAAGTAGAAGGAAGATTCTTTCAGAAGTGATTACAGTGAAAATGTAAAAAGAAACGAAGGAAGGAGGTTTTAGTTTGACGAAGGAAGTCATGCTTAGATGCTGAGGTGCAGACTTACATGCAAGTTAATACATTCAATGTAATTATAGATCCATTGCTGCGAAAACTGAACATTAGCTTAAAGCTTATAGGAATATTGAAAACAAGTTCGATTTTTAAAAAAACTGAAAACTTTAAGTCAACCCGAAGTTAAAAAAAAAGGAACAAATCTTCAATCAATTTACTCTTTAAGTCTTCAGAAAGATTTTCCTACTGAATGTTGCCGTTTTAAGGATTTTTTTCAGTCCATATTCCATTAAATTCTATACAGTCGAGAAAAAGGGCAATTTCTATTTTTCCCAATATAGATTATGCCCTTTAGAATTTTTTTTGAGTATTGCAGTGCCAAAAGATCAATTTCGTTAATAAAGATGATACAAGGTACCTTTAGAAATTTAGTGGGAGAAGAATGGTTTGCTTAATTGATCGTTTTGAACTTTGATAATGACAGTGGCGCCGCTTAGTGCAACATTTTTGGTTATAGAGTGTAGGTTTTATATTAATTCGTTTGGAATTTGTACTTGATTTGTATATTTTTGTTTTTCTTTATGAAATAATAAAAAAGAATTAATTATGATTTTCAATTATTATCTAATTGTGTCTATAAAGGGTCGCACTAATATGTTGTCCACCACTGGTGTACTACTGCAATGAATCTTTCAACGTAGGCTGAACTAAACTCATTTAAGTTTTACTGTGACAAACTTTATGCCCTTTCAGAAGAAGCTGTTTGCGCTCGCAATCTTACGTAAACAAAATTACATACTGTTCACCACCTTTGAGTTTCACCCTTCAAATAATTATTCACCCCACCTGAATATACTAAAATTCATTTCCTAAAGGTTCTTCAGCTTTTACAAACGCAACTGAACAACAAAGGCAAAGTATTAAAAAATCAGTTATAATTAATGCTAGATATAAATTCCATTAGAAACTGCCAGGGAAGCAATAAAAAATTTTTATTAACCCACCTAAATCATTGATTAATTTAAAAATACTTTTTATTTTTTCATAATATACTTATTTCCTAAAGATATGTTGAATAAAGTTGGAAATTTATGGAGTTTTTAAAACATCTTTTTAATAATCCAATAAACGTATGCTTTCTTAGCGTAATATATTGGGGTATAAGACTGCGTTTTTTATGCTCAAGTAACTTCTGTTCTACACAAAATTGTAGTTTCATCATTGGAAGTTTTGTTGCCTTTTATAGATATGTACATTAAGTAGTTTTCTGCTTAAAGAGAAAAGATACAACATTAAAACTCCGAAGAATCTAGTTGATGAAGATGTGGCATTCTATAGTTCAGTTGGTTCCTCTTTTCTTTAATTCATAATTATTTTGCTACCTTGTCACCCTTCGTGGACGATTTTTTCGTGCTTGTTATGTGCTGAATTGGCGTTAATTACCTGAGTTAAATTGTTCTACAAAAGCGGAGCGATGAAACAGCAGTAGCGCGCCAGTTAGCTTTTGTTGGTAAGGAGATGGGTTCTATAAAAGCAAATGCAAATCTTTTTGGGGATATAGAAATTGCAATGTTTTCACTAAATACTCCTACAACTACTTTGTAAAATAAAGGTTTTGGGCGCCAACTCATCTGGATTATCCTAAGTAATGCCTGCGTGAAAGATTGATGTTTCGTGAAGCGATTTTAATTGTTCTTACTGCAATATAGGTTGATGGAGTCTTATGTATACGTTTTCTCATCCTCTACTAATTTAAAATGAACACAAATAATAAGAAAACTCCAAGTCTTGTTCACCCAACCTATATTATTAAACATGAATATTACATTAAGTAACAAAAATAAACATACTAAGGTTTATTCTTAATTGGCTAAACACGGGTGTATCTAATAGAAAAGGAACGCCTTAAGTTTCTCAATTATAGACATCCCACCAAAGTAACTGGTACATATAAATTATGCAGGTTGGTGCTATTCCATACAGGAATTTTCAGTTCAAAATACGCTTTCACCAAGCGTGCACCAACGTAAAAGCTCTTTTATATAATAGGTTAAATTCAATTGTATGATTACAACCAATTACAATTATTAAATATACAACAGCTTGAATTGCGTATCAAGTGAAAAGCACAAACTCAAATGATGAACTTACAGGTTTTTTGATCTTGTACGAGGCTTAAACGGTTGTTTAGTGTAGGAGATAAGTTGCAGGTTATTCAATATTCCAGCTTAGTGTTAAATAAAGACTTTCAACACGGGGCACTTTCACTTGTAACGGAATTTTTAAAATCCGCTTTTACACTCGTGTTTGGTAAATTGTTTCTGTAACAAGCCCAGAGTTTATAATACCGTCACTTTTGTTACCCGTTTTGTAACCTAATCAACACGATAATGGTTACTTAGTTTTCTTCTGATGTTTGATCTCGAATAACGGAGGACAAAACTTCCTCTCCTTATGATTTCTCGGTGTTTATAGGTTACAATGTTCCCTGATGTTCCCTGATTTGTCTCGTTTACATCAATTATGCGCCTAAAAATGTCCTATTGTCGACATCAATTTTTTTCTGCTTACGAGCATGGTCATCTTGTACTCATATTTTTGGAAGCGGTGTGTTTATTTATGTTCACAACGCATCTTTTTATTACTGTAAACTTATGACTATTGGGATAATTTACTATGGTGACTGTTTCTTTGAATTTTTGTGAGTTCGTAATTTCTCCAATGGTTTATATGAAACGCTGTAATTTTTTATGGCGGGTTTTATTACTATTACTGTTGTATGGTGTGGCGGTCCATTTTCGAGATTCAATGTTTTGTTTTTAAACTTTTGTGAATGTTTAAGGATGGGCTTTTCTAAGCTGGTTTTTTACCGAATTTTTGTATTTTTCTAAATTAATATGAAGAGTGTAAAGTTCGCTCTTTACTAGTGTTTATATTTAATATACATTAGGTGCTTTCCCGTTTATTTCTGTATCCTAATTTAATATTATAATGAAATTAAAAGCGCATTTTCAAACACAAACACTTCTAATAGTGATTTTGCTCCTTCACACTTATTAATAACTTTCTGGGCTAAATGAATGAAACAATGTTTATAAAATTTATATCAATTTGTCTAACATAAAAGCGCATTTTCAAACACAAAACGTTTTAAACAAAGTTTGTTCTTTTATAATAAACTATTCTGAACTGAGATTTAGCCCTAATAGATTAAATGGCACCCTATTCTCGGCAATATGTATATTGACGTGATAAGGGGGTCACGAAAAGTTATTGAAACCCAAATTCTAAAAATAAATTCCACCAAGCTATAAATGAATCCGGAAAAAGTAGAAATTCCTGAAAATTCATGGTTACAAACTGTATAATACAAGCTTACTTTTTGCCAAGCAAAAACGCATGTTCCGTGTGTACAAATAATCACCATATATAATAAAAGCGTATTGTAAATACATAGCATATAATGTGCAGTAGCGAAAGCACCTTTTTGTGTAAGATATACACAAAGCCATTTATTTCCAGTTATTAATTTTCAATACATTTCTGATGCATATAAAAATATTCTACATTTGCTGTAAATAGCATAGAATAGTGCTAGCTTTACGCATTTTGCACAAGAAACTACAATCAATCTTGTTAAAAACCTCAATATTATGTACATTAAAAACACGTTTTGCCGTGAAAACAACTCTTTTTATTACAATTATGTAGATGCGGGTCTTTCTGCGTGTGTAAAACCCGTGGATAAAACAATTAAAGTTTAAAATAATTAGCCAAATTAACTCTGTTCTTGAGATTTCGAAAGAAATTGAGAAGACACACTTCTATTTCCTACGTTCTAATTAATAAGGAAACGTTTACTCCAAAAAGCGACGGGAGCATTAAGAACCCATCAAAATAGAAAAGAATTATTTATAAGCTTTCGCAATTACTGTAGGAAAGATGCGCTGTGACCTGTAGCTTTTTTTATGTATTAGCGAAAGAGGGGCAGCGCACGTCATTAATAAGGGGATCGCGCTAATGAGATAATAAAACATGACGATTTCGACGCTAATAGGAATTTTCTAAAATCTTGCATTGTTACGGAGCTAAAACTTACTAGAAAAGAGATAATTTTTGTATATAAACGGGGACTTTGATTAAAGAGATTTATTCGTAAATTCGAACGCAAAAATGTTACTTTAGAAGATGTTGTTTTTAGTATGCGGTACGCATACCTCAATTTAATAATTACAATGCAACAGTATTTACTGTTGAATTCATTCCTAGAAATGCAGTTATTTGAATTTGTAGTATACAATGAAGAGGGAAAATTTTTCGAGACACAAAGAGTTACTTTAAAAATTTAAATAAATAATTGGAGGAAAGATTTAAGCGAATATGCATGATTTTGCAAATTGAAATTTGAACGTCTAAGAAGTCGAAGGTATTTAACACTGTGGATTTTTGCAAGTAATACTTTTAAAATATTGTTTGTAAATGATATCGGAGTATATGTCATTTTACCTTAAGATAGAATAGGTGTTGATTATTTAATAATTTTTTATAAAGGTTTTTACCAAGGAAAGTTGATGATCAGAGTTCGAAAAACTCTGACCTGTTTAATAGATTATCTGTTAAGGACTTTTTGGACAAACAAACCTTACAATCGTGGCAATCAAAGCCAGGTGAACTATTCATAAGAAAAGAGATTTAGTTCTGTAAAAGTAATTCTAAATAAAGTAAGAGCCATTTTGACAATTTAGTAAATAATTTAATGTTTGAAAGAAACTGTGCTGTAAATGTTCTATATGATTTTGTGTGAGAGAAAATGCTTTATGATATTGCTGTGTTTGATTTCATTTTGAAAACTCCATTAAGTCGTTGAGCTAGCCAGGCAAAGTAAAGTTAGAAGGGAAAATAGGTCAACAATTTCAAATTTTACAATTTGCTGTATTTGTATCACAGCACACTTTTAGCGGCTCACTAAAACTAGGCGTTATCGCAGCACTCTTTTATGACGTTCCAATGCCGGCAGTTGTCACCCCTATACAAAGTGTGCTGGATTTGTATCGGGAATAAGTAACAAAAACAAAACTTAAGGTGTGAAAACTTCTTTACTGTTTTTCAAAATATTCTCCACGATAATTGATACACTTTTGCATACGTTGGAACCAGTTTTTATAGCATGTTTTCCATTCCGATTAAGATATCTCCAAAACATTGGTTTTGGACGCATCAACTGCCTCTTCTAGTGTGAAAAATCGTTGTCCACGCAGTTTGTTCTTCACGTGTGGGAACAAAAAGAAATCGTTAGGTGCCAAATCAGAATTATTCGGCGGATGACCCATCAATTCAACGTTTTGAGTGCTCAAAGAGTCACTTGTTTGAGCCGATGTGTGAGAGCTCGCATTATCATGATGGAGAATGATTCGGTGTCGTCGGTTTATTTTTCTTATTTCTCCAAAAACTTGTAGCAAGCAAATGGTTCTTTACCAAGCAGAACTAACTGTTCTACGATCTTCTAAAGCATTTCGTTGCACCAATCGCCACGAGTCTTTTTTGAGCGATTGTCAAATTGTGTGGTATCCAAAGCGCACACAGCTTTTTCACAGCTAAATGTTCATGTAATATCGAATGTATACTTGTCATACTAATACCTAGGGATACCTGAATCTCATGGTAAACACATTAGCCACCGATGACGACAATTAGAAAATTTACAAATCTATATCGTATAAAATATGATTGACAAAAATGCCAAACGTAATTGAAAGTTAGATTGATATATAGTTGTCGTACACGAATTATATTTGTAAATTTTCCAATTGTCGCCATCGGTCTCGGTGGCGTAATTGGAAAACGCATGGTCTTAGAAGGACTAAGATACAGGTTCAAGTCCTATCCAAGACGTTATACTTTCCATCTTTCAATTACTAGCTCGATTTGAAATGATCATTTAGGCTTTACATGAAAGTCTACGTTATTATTTTATCTTATTAACTGTAATACGTTAGTATTGATCAACCTACCTTGTGTAAATAACAAACTATAATATTTATAAATTTAATACTTGGCTCATAACTGTAATTTTAAGCGTTGCTTCGGGTCTATAACTCACATAAGTAAGAACTTGACAATGTCAGATATGATTGACAAAAATACCAAATGTAATTAAAAGTTAGATTGGTGTATAGTTATCGTACACAATTTATATTTGTAAATTTTCCAATTGTCGTCATCGGTCTCGGTGGCGTAATTGGAATTTTCAGGGTCCTAGGAAGGCTAAGATTCAGGTTCAACTCCTGTACAAGACCTTATATTTTCCATCTTTCGATTACTAGCTCGATTTGAAATGATCATTTGGGCTTTGCATAAAAGTCTAAGTTATTATTTCATCTTATTAACTGTTATACGTTAGTATTTATCAATTTACCTTATATATATATATATATATATATATATATATATATATATATAATATATATATATAATATATAATATATAATATATATAATACTTGGCTGATAGCCGTAATTTTGCGTCGTTGTACACGATTTAGATTTGTGAATTTTCCAATATATATATATATATATATATATATATATATATATATATATATATATATATATATATTGCGGCGATAACGCCGCTCGTCAGATATATAACGAAAAATTGCCTGCTGATCGCCACCTCTTTGTGCCTATTAAATAATTTAAAATTATCACAATTATTTTTATGCCCGGGCTAGCTCAGTGATACCCCACACAGCGTGAACGACGATATGATAAAAGAGAATTTTTACCCACTCAAGCGAAATTTGCCAAATTCGTATAATTAGCAAAGAAAATTTACAATTTGCAACTCTACGTCTTTTTTAATATCATTCACTATTTACATAACTTTTAAATCAAAATAAATATAAACACTCCTATCAAATTTGTTCATTACGAAGTTTATAACTTTTTTTAAACCTTTTTATAGCAATTAAAGCCAGCAAAAAGAATTGTATTTTGCGTTCAAAGAACTATTCCCCTTTTCAAGCGTACTTTTATGTATCAACCAAATTTTTTTGTTCACCTTTTACCCCTAATATCTAAATTACATGCAAGTTTTAAGTTTATTAACTATTTAAAATAATAAATGTAATGTACTATGAATTGAAAAGATAATTCTGACGTGCTACTCCTCCTGCTGCTTCTTATTAGAGCTTCCTGATCCAAATCGGTTGCTTGTTTAGTAGTTTCAAATTGTTGACCCGCCGCTTGCCGTGTATTTCTGTACTTCGAACTATTTTCCAGCAACTTGTAGTCGTTTGTTAAATGATTTGAAATACTATCCCTGTACTTCAAGTATCATTCCATTTATTCAGAGTTTTATTCTAGTATTTTAGTGTTTTAGCGTCATAATTTATCCTTATTTGTTTAATTATTTAGTTGGTTGTTTAGTTTAACGCTCAGTATTTACTTGATTACTCAGTGTCCGTAATTTTCCATACTTAGAGTTGATTTATAATTGTGTCCTTACTTAGAGTCGATTTATAGTTGTGTCCTTACTTAGAGCCCTAAATAAATTGTAAAGATTTTGTTTATATTAATTAAATCTAGACTTACGTTTTATACTAACGGCAGAATTCTGTACACACGTATCTCAATCGCGTACTTTTACTGTTTTCCACTTGGAATTTTTAATTGATATGACTTTCACTTATAACTTTCATTTTGCCTTCACTAAATTAAAATTTACTTAATACTTTTTTTCGACTATTACAGTCCGTGCGTTGATTATGGAATGCTCCCTCTTATCGGCTAAGGTCGGTTTTATAGACAAATTCGTTTAACGTGCTCATATTGGTTGACCGCTCGCTATCTTGTTCTTAGACCATAGCAAAGGCGTTGCAGTTATGTGCTATCTTCAACCTGTCGAGTTTTATTTGGTATTCCACTTTATACACACTTGATTTTGCACGTACATCACAGTTTTGTATTATGGAATTTGGTATTTTGGTTTTTGTACCGTTCAACTGAACGTTGTTTTATTCTTAGAGTCCATACTTTGTTTACATATACTGGGTTTATTGAATGTGGCAATTTCTACATTGCAAACGGCACGTACGCTTTCACCTCAATTCTTTATACTTTATGAAATATGCCTACTTTTAAATGTTTCCCTAAACAAACTGGTATAACTTATATGTGTTTTATTGACTTAAATTTCTTACGTAAATGCATTTAAGTTAAAAGAAATTTTATTTTAGGTTTACTTTACATCAAATATGCCGAATTTGTATTGATTTTGAGCTTAGAAATGTTTTAAATGTTACAAAATGGATTGGGTTGCGTTTGCAAAGTTTTTTTTTTATTAATGTGGTTTAGTTACTACTGAATGTGCTCCCTTGAATTAACTGTAGCTGGTTAGTGATTTAATACATGGTTATTTATATCTGCTTTTGTATAATAATCGAATTATTTGCTTTTTATTATTTAAATGTGTGGTTTTCTTGATTTTTATAATGTTTACATAAAGTATTCCTCCCTTGTGATCTAATATATCCTTAAATAACCCTATTATCATAGCAATACATATATATATATATATATACATATATATATTGCTGTAATTTTTAGGGTTAATTTAGGGGTAGGTTAAGTCATAGGAGTCGTAGAATAAACAAGAGATACGCCCAAGTAATAAAAACATATAATTATAAATATTAGAAGAGTAAATGGGTTATTATAAATATTATTAGTTAAGAGCACACTGTATATAGCAGTACAAACGATTAAAACACATATCAAAAGTAGCTACTAGCAAATTATGCATTATTTAAAAGCGTACGTGATCTAAAAGAATCACATTTGTTCAAAATCCAATTTATTAGGAAATAAACAAACACCAAATTTAATCGATTCCGATTAGAATAAGGCCAACAACATTAGTACGTGCTTTTATGAACAAAATTCCTGGGATTTCTGAATTAGATGTGAGGTATAACATTTAAATTACGTGACCAAGAGCATCGATTCATGCAATTGAAATACATACAATTGGCAAACTTTCCAAAATAACCAGTGATAATACGCTTGGTCTCGCCTAGCACGTGAAATCAACGAATCACAAACAAAAGGGGGCCGATCCTATAAATGTCTTGACAATTGAATATCGAGTTAGTATACTTTGAAACTGGGCAGTTACTATACTTGAAAGTGCTAAATATTTATGTCAATAGTAAATTAAATTAAAAGTGAAATTCTAAAGTGTGTAATTGTACAAACGAGCCGTATTTCTGAAGACGTAAGTAAATAAGATTTAGTGAAATTATACCATTTCTAATAATAAATAAAACAGGGCTCCAAACAACCTCCAAATGACATTCAAACAACATCCAAAATGACATCCTAATAATTTCTTAATTACATCCGAATTACCATCTTGATCGCCATCTTAATTGTCGTCTTAACTGCCATTACAATCTTAAATTACAATCAAAATAACGTTACGATTCCTGTTAAAACTTTAAATAACGAGCCATTACGATCTGAAATACAATTTTGGAGAATGCTGCATGTTCAAGCAAATTGATGGTAAATATTCTATTGCGAAAATGAAAAACCTTTCATTGGAATAAACGCATCAATAACGATTTGGATATCGACTTCAATTCTTAGGTGCACCTACAAAACCACTTCAGGTTAGATATTTTTGATATTATTTATTTTAAAACTGTTTTGTCTCAAATATTTTGAATATAATTTATATTTAAACTGTTTTATCTAAATAATAATTTAGTGTAAAAGCCGACAAATTGGAGTTTCTTGCGTAAATTTTATGAAAAATTATAGACATCTTGAAACGTTTCAATAGGACTTTAAAGGTGATAAAAAGCTCGTTTTGCTGGCTTGATTTTTGAAAAATATTTAAGAGGGTTGTAAATATTCAATCATTATACTGCTGTGTATTGTAGAAGTGCTTTATTTAATTGAATCAGCTAGTAGAGGCAAAGAAAATTATAAATTAACATTTTCACAAGTGCTTGTGTGATATAAGGGCATTAACACAGCAATATATATATATATATATATAATTATTAATAGAGAAGAATAATCCACATTTGGAATGCAAATAAATGCTTAATATCTATATATATATATATATATATATATATATATATATATATATTGCTGTGTTTCCCTGTATTAGAATCGTGCCTCACGAATTGGGCGTCAAGAATGCTGTGAAACCACCAAAAAGCTATTCATTACCTTAACTGTGTTGGTCCATTGACTTTCTTCTGTTAATCGCCTCGGCTGCTCCTCTAGATAAGTTTCATCCTCATACATAAAAAAAACAAACACATTCCTACCACAAACATCAACGTTAACTCTATTTACATCAATATTCACAATACATTAAAATTTCAAAATTAAAAATTCAGCATAAATTTCAGTATCAGAAAATTTCAAGATTTAAATTTGTTATCATTTTAATGTGCATCCAAAATTAAAGTCCTTGTAGGATGCCTCCTAATTAATATAACAATATATGCACACCTGAGTCTGAGTACAAAGGGAGCATCTACCACCCCTTTACGTTAATTAACCAGGTTCGTCTAATTGAGCTCAAAGACATACCCAAATTTCATCATAATCCAGAACATCAATACTAAATACCCCTTTCTACTTAAACAAGCAAATTTCACTTTAAAATTAAAATTTTATTGTTAGTACAATTTCACTACTGTCCATTTTGAGTAAATCAATTATAAAGTTATTCAACACACACCAAAATATCAAAGTTCAAACAAATAGTATAATTTACCTGAAGGTTACTGCACTCGTAGCTTCAATGTACATCGTCCCTTTTGTTAATCACACCATTCCAACTGGGTTATATTTACGGTTTCTGATTCTCAACGCTTTTAAAATTTTCTCCATCACCATTCATCTAAAGTTGTTTCAGGGCTTTTCCGGAACTCATCTGTGTATATCTGAACCTTGTTTTGTGGATCCAGTCATGTTTATGAACTATTTAATCATTAACACCCCCGAAAAATAGCAAAGAAATTCATGCTTCTTTCACCAATATACGCCAAAACTGCCTACTTTTGTGTATTCATTCGTCGGTGCAAATTTTGACTAATTAGTACAGTGATACTAACTTTATTACCTTGTATCTTCTTTTCTAAGTGCACTAAAGTACATTCATTGTAGCACGTAAAGAACAAACTGTTTTTTAAATCACCAAAATATACGAGCAAACTGTTTAAATTATTTAATCAAAACCGGAAAACTAAAAGCACTGTTTAACGCATTGAATCAAGTCGAAGATCTAAGAGAGCTTGTTCATATTCCCTGGTATATATAGAGGTTAGCCTGTCTGTCGGTCGAGTCTCCAAAACGGACAATTCTAAAGAATTTCGCCTGCTATGTTCCCATTCCGCAGCCCGGCATGCGATTTTTACGAATTTTGCACTCGCCCTAGTTAAATCTCAGAAATTTCAACACGGCACGCAACGTCTGGAAATAACTAATTGAATTTTATACAGAAATGTTATTTTACCTCTCGAATTTTGCCTTTACTTTCAACCAATCGCAACCCTATGACGTTGCTCTACTCACGCCTTTTACTATATGTGCCTCGGTCTTGCGCATATTATCTGTCTCTATCTACCCTGTTCTTATTAGTGCAAATTGATATTCTTTATTATCGATTATTTCAGTCCATGTGGACTATCTGGGTTAAATAACCCCGTATCTCGCCTTCCCGTGAATATTAAGCCACGGTTTCTCCAAGATTCTTTGTAACCATTAATTATCAGCAACAGTTACGCAGAATAAGCTTTTTTAAAAATACGCAGGTGTTCTGTATTTCGTGCTAAAGCATCCGACCGTTTCCAATATCCGTAGAATCGACATGTTTATCTAAACAAATTAAACTGAAATTGCCTTTTAAAAATACGCAGGTGTGTTCAAACGTAACATTTTATATACCCTTCTACGATTTGCATTTTATTGGGTTTTACAAGTTTTATAGATATTATATGTTACTAATGGTTCAATTAACTTCAATTAAAAATAATACCCTTTAATTTTTAGTGACTCCTAATCAAATATTAATTATTATCTGTACATTTTGTTTAATACCGGTTACTTAAAATTGAGTTAATTAATATACATTTTGCACGTAATTTCTATTTGTTTCTTTACTAGGAATAATTATATTACACGTGGAGCATTTTAATACTGCTTCTTTTTATATAAAGCGTCTTGTAAATAATTTAAATCTCTTATTTTTAATGAAAACGAATGAATTTTTATTCTCTACGGTTTTTTTTTAATAAAGCGTATTATCTAATAAAATTCCTTATACACGGTGATTAAAATTATTTGATGTGATTATTTAATTTTCTACCCCGGTCTAAATATGAGTAATATATATATATATATATATATATATATATATATTGCTGTGTTTCCCTGTATTAGAATCGAGCCTCTCGAATTGGGTCTCAAGAATGCTGTGAATCCTACAAAAAGCTATTAACTTAACTGGTCCGTTGACTTTCTTCTGTTCATCGCCTCGGCTGCTCCCCTAGATAAAACTTTCATCCTCATTCATAAAAACAAACAAATACATTCCTACCACAAACATCAACGTTAACTCTATTTACATCAATATTCACAATACATTAAAATTTCAAAATTAAAATTCAGCATAAATTTCAGTATCAAAAATTTTCAAGATTAAATTTATTATCATTTTAATGTGCATCCAGAATTAAAGTCCTTGTAGATGCCTACTAATTAATATAACAATATATGCAGACCTGAGTCTGAGTACAAAGGGAGCATCTACCACCCCTTTACGTTAATTAACCAGGTTCGTCTAATTGAGCTCAAAGACATACCCAAATTTTCATCAAGAACATAAATACTAAATACTCCTTTCGACTTAAACAAGAAAATTTCACCTTAAGATTAAAAATTTGTTGTTAGTACAACTTCATTACTGTCCATTTTAAGTAAATAAATTATAAAGTTATTCAACACACACGAAAACATCAAAGTTCAAACAAAATAGTATAATTTACCTGAAGGTTACTGCACTCGTAGTTTCAATGTACATCGTCCCTTTTGTTAATCACACCAATCCAACTGGGTTATATTTACGGCTTCTGATTCTCAACGCTTTTAAAATTTTCTCCACCGCCATTCATCTAAAGTTGTTTCAGGGCTTTTCCGGAACTCATCTGTGTATATTTGACCCTTGTTTTGTGGATCCAGACACGTTTATGAACCATTTAATTATTAACACCCCCGAAAAATAGCAAAGAAATTCATATTTCTTTCACCAATATACGCCAAAACTGCCTACTTTTGTGTATTCATTTGTCGTTGTAAATTTTACTAATTGGTACAGTGATACTAAACTTTATTACCTTGTATCTTCTTTTCTAAGTGCACTAAAGTAGATTCATTGTAGCACGTAAAGAACAAACTGTTTTAAATCACCAAAATATACGAGCAAACTTTAAATTATTCTATCAAACTCGGAAAACTAAAAAGCACTGTTTAACGCATTGAATCAAGTCGCAGATGTAAGAGAGCTTGTTCATATTCACCTGGGTATATATAGAGGTTAGCCTGTCTGTCGGTCTAGTCCCCAAAACGGACAATTCTAAAGAATTTCGCATGCTAGGTTCCCATTCCGCAGCCCGGCATGCGATTTTTACGAAATTTGCACTCGCACCAGTGAAATCTCAGAAATTTCGACACGGCTCGCAACGTCCGGAAATAACTAATTGAATTTTATACAGAAATGTTATTTTTACCTCTCAATTTTTGCCTTTTATTTTCAACCAATCGCAACCCCGTGACGTTGCTCCACTCACGCCTTTTACTATATGTGTCTCGGTCTCGCGCATATTATCTGTCTCTATCTAACCTGTTCTTAGTGGTGCAAATTGATATTCCTTACTATCGATTATTTCAGTCCACATGGACTGTTATCTGGGTTAAATAACCCCGTATCCAATCTTCCCGTTAATATAAGCGACGGTTTCTCCAACATTCTCTGAAACCATTTGTTATCTGCAAAATTTTTGCCGTACGTGACTTTTAAACTACGCAGGTGCTCAATCGTACTATTAATTCGAAGAGTTTTATTTCATGGTATTTTAATCTTGGATTTTCACAGGCTTTTATGCTTATTATTAATAATGGTTTAATTAACTCCAACTAAAATTGACTTCTACCCTTTCATTTTTAGCGAATACAAATTAAATATTAATTATTATGTGTACACTTTCTTTAATACCGGTTACTTAAAATTGAGTTAATTAATATAAATTTTGCACGTAATTTCTATTTGTTTCTTTACTAGGAATAATTAAATTACACGTAGAGCTTTTTTAATACTGCTTCCTTTTGATATAAAACGTCTTGTACATGATTTAAATCTCTTATTTTTAATAAAACGAATGAAATTTTATGCTCCACGGTTTTTTTAATAAAGCGTACCTTTCCCAAAGCTTCTACACGGTGATTAAAATTATTTGATGTGATTATTTAATTTTCTACCCTGGTCTAAATATGAGTAATATATATATATATATATATATATATATATATATATTCTACTGGCTAGCCCCCCCCCTTCTTTTATATATTTTTATTTATTTAAATATAAAATTATTTATACACTACTTTTGTCGTCGCCCCTATTTTTAGTATTAAATGAATGACTTTTATATCATGTGCGTTAGCAAAGTTTGGTTGGTTATCTAATTAAAATGTTTACTATTATTATGCCTCGACTATATGAACTCTTTTATCTCAGGGTGTCCACCTACTTACCGTGGGTTCAGTCGTAAGTAGATGTGCACTGCCCAACCAAATTGCACACTCTTTTGTTTTATTACTTTTATATGAATTTACTACTGTATATGCCAAATTTTACTGATCAACGTAGCTTTGTGCCAAATTAATTAATGTACACAATTTATGACTTTTGACGTTTTATGATATTGCACGGTACTCACCTGGATTATACTTCGCTGATGCCCTTTTTTAATGCTGCTGGCTCACGATCTTAGTCGCCGTATGCGTCTTTACATGGACTCACAATCACTATTGAAACTTTCGTACCGCCTCCAGGTGTCTTAGTACAATTTTGATGACCCCAAATCTGAAATGAATAACCCGAATTTTAGAATTTTGACAAACCGTTGTAATTACTTCCCCTGCGCTAATCCTTCCGTGTTCCTTTTTTTTCGTTGAATCTTCCCCTGCAATTGCTGCTCTCCTAATTCCACTCTTCGTGCTCCAATTAATCCGTCCGCCTTTTCGTCTTCAATCCAAATCTAACCGCCGTCCTGTTCCAAATCACTCAATGCCCTGCTATAAATTCGATGTCCTGCTACCTATAAATCTCTATCCAAATCGATCTTCGTTCCTTTATATAACCACTCTATGTCCTACTGCCTTCAAATCTCTATCCAAATCAATCCCAAATCTATTTAAATATTCGTTGCTTCGCCGTCGCTTGTATAACCACTCTATGTCCTTCTGCCTTTAAACCGCTATCCAAATCCAACTTCGTCCCTTTGTATAACCACTCGAATGTCCTACTACCTTTCCCAATATCGTTCCAAATCTAATTAAATATTTGTCGCTTTTCCCGTCGCACTATTACCAATCTTTACACTTCTTTTAACGTCGCTGTTGCTTATTTAACCACCGATGCTTCTTGTACCTCCACTTTAATAAATCAGACTATTTAAATTCAAACACATTTATTTTTTTCAAAATATTTAACAACTTTAACGCAGGTTTGCAAAAACACGTCTTTATACTAAATTTAATAGAAAAAGAATCATCTTGTTTACTCTCCAAGGCAATAAGCACAACAAAACTAGCTTACTTAATTACATTTTACATACATAAAAATATCCAATAACAATTTGTCCTTTTTTTGGTGTCACAAATACCTTCACTATTGTCTTTATACACATTCCTAAATTCTATCATTGGTCCTAAATACTTCACAATTCTCCAATTATATTTGATACTGCTATTAACTTATAATTTTGAATTTACAAATTCGTCCAAAAGTTGATTCTATTTAAATAAAAAGCCAAAATAATTCACACAAGACCTGGATGCTTGGTTGATAGTAGACATCCGTAGACGCATCCGGTTTTCAGACGGCAAATGTACTTTCAATGGCCTATTAAATTGCAACTTAGTATAAAACCTTGAGCACTGTGCATTTTATCAACGTCATCAAGTCATTTAGTTTACCTTTTGGCACATACGTTTCAAACTAACATGGTAAATACTTTAGCATATGTAAAGTACGGCAAAATATAGTTTTTGAATTACTGGATCTGATATATGAATCATTTTATTTGGCATACACCCCTTTTTACACAAATCTACCCTTAGAAGACTTGTACCTCCCCTTGACATTACATTATATATATATATATATATATATATATATATATATATTAATCAAATAATGGACTGGTCAGTCTTATAGTATAATACACATGTAATTTTCCTTGGGATGTACTCCAAGTAAAACGACAGGTTAAAATTTACTATTTAATCAAAAACCTAACGTTTCGGTACATTTTTTGCACCTTTATCAAAGGCTAAAATGGAAACAGAAAATTCGGATTAGCAAGAAATGCATAAACAGACGCTAACTACCTACTTTGATCATTAAAATATAAAAATTTGAATGCAAACGCGTGATTAAAAAACAAAATAACCAAGCATCTTTGTTCTACATATCTAGTTTTCTCATTATAAGCTATATAAACCCAAGTGAGGATTCTCTTCTGCTTTCAGTTATTTTTTATGAGAATGTGACTAAAACAGAATATCCTTATTATAAATATTTGATTTAGATATTCATTTACGCATTTAAAATGATAAATCTTTTATTAAATATATTTGTCTTATTGAGGTCTTCCTTCAAATATATACGTTTTCGAATTCACTTCACAACACACTTTTCTAGTTGTGTTTCTAGTATTGCAATTTATGAGGAAATCAGAAGAGCTTTTAAAAATCTTACGTTTAAACATACACGACCTGAAGGATCTACCAAAACTTTGCAAATGTCGCTGATTCTATTTATTACCTCCATAAGCTCTCAAATATTAACTGAGTTCAATTTTAATTTACAAATGGGCTATGAATTAAAATTTTTGACACTTCATCCATTTGGAAACTAATATAAACTTTCTAACAGTACTTTAGCATTAAGAAATTCAAGATATTTCAGATCCGTGGGCTCGAGATTTAAAAACGCTGGTGAAATTCTATTATTCCTGTTCGTTTTGAAATCCATTATGTTTAATAGGTTCTCCAAAGCACCTCAAAGTTAACACTTGTCACCACTACGTGCAATGTCAAGCATCCAGTTTCAGATCGAAGCGGTCATTGTTCTAATAGTTTCCTCTTTATACTATCGAAATTAATCCTGCTTATTATTCGTTTTAGAGAGTCACTTATTTAAGTGCCAAGTGTTCTATTATTATTACAATGCGTTAATATTGCCGGATTAGATTGGTTGTGCAAATGAATGAGTTGGTTCTCAACCTCATTTCCATATAAGAACAAGTTAACAAAATCCTTTCACATAAAACCTGCTACTTTATGGGTCGTATTTCTACTGATATTGAAAGGATCGCTACCAGGGGAAAGTGTATATCCTAGCAATATGCATTCAAAAGGATTTATTCCTACACGGTTTGTGTCCGCATATCATCTCTATTATGAGATCATTACAAAGCCATTAAGTTTGCTACTAAATTGCGTTTGAAGTTTGTGGCGAAGTGGATTTTGGTTGGCAGAAGTGCTTGATTATGACGGGTAATTCCATTCATATTACAAAAGCATGAACGTTCTCTAAGTTTTCGGAATACAAAAAATACTACGCTTTTAACATTGCAGTAATGTCAATTAACACTTCTTTATTTAGTTCAATTTCTTTGTAGGAAAAAAGAGAACGCTTAATCTACTGATGATAATTACTAAACCAAGTTTTTCCGAAAACTACGAGCGCATTATATTTATTGGTATTCTAACTTCAAACATGACACGATTAATGCCAATTACTTTACACAAACGCTAGCTATTGTATGTTAATTTACATAGATACCGAGCGTATTTATTTTAACACTACAACTGATTTTCCAATGCCCAACTCGAAGGTACTACATTGGACAGAAAGTGATTTTTTTTACCTGGAAATTTTGAATTTTGCTGAAGCCTTGCCGTTCCAAGCAAGGTAGGAATCTTTAACGTGCGTGACAACACTCACACACGGGACCTCCATTTTACCTCTCATCCAAACGAGAGCGTACTTTTGTGAAAAATGTTCGCCTAATATTTTTCAAGAGGACCGTGTAGGGATACGAACCTGGAACTTTGGGCTCAGTTGTCACATGCATACTAACTGAGTCACAGCTTGATTGATTTTAGCAGCTCGTTTGATTTTAACAGCTCGATTGAACAATTTACTTCATATTACTTGTGGAGTAAGACCACTGATAAACCGACTTCCCGGAGCATGTTACCTATATCAAAGTACACGAACTGAACACAGAACAACCTAATGGAACACCGAGAATTTTCAACTTATTTTTTGCGCTATGCTAAATCTTGCACGCTCATTCGCCAACAGCATGTGGACATTCTTTTACATGCGAAAAACAAACCCAACGATTTTATTGGTTAAACACCTCATTAACATTTTTTAACATAGCCACCATTGGGAAAGGAAGTGCATATACGAGGGCCATTTTTTTTCAACCTCAGATAGGCTATAAATAAAAGACAAGTTCATATAAAACAATAATTTTATTACCAAAAGATTGGTACACTTAAGGTTACTTTTCGACATATTCACCGAAGAAATTAAGACATTTGTTATATCTGTGGACAAGCTTTCCAATACCTTGTTCAAAGAAAGTTGCCGCCAATGAATTCAAGTAGTCCTTAACGTTGGTTTGAAGGTCCTCATTGGTTTGAAAGCGCTTCCCAACAAGCCACATCTCCAGGTCAGGAAAAAGATAAAAATCGCTTGGTGCTTAGTCAGGACTGTATGGCGGATGATCGAAAATGTTCTATCCAAATTGTTCGAGAAGCCGTTGAGTTGATCCAGCAGTGTGTGGACGGGCATTGACATGGATCAGAACAACTCCAGCGGTCAGCTTTCCTCTTCGTTTGTTCTGAATGGCTCTACGCAACCGTCGTAAAGTTTCACAATAAACAGCTGCAGTGATTGTGGTTCCGGGCTCCATAAACTCCACAAGCAACACACCTTGTTGGTCCCAAAACACAGTAGCCATGGTCTTTCTGTTGTTGAAAGTTTATTTGAATCTCTTTGGTTTGTTTGGTGAAGTTGAATGCATCCATTGTTGTGATTGTCGTTTTGTTTCCGGTGTGTCGTATTGAATCCAGGTTTCATCCCCAGTCACGATTGATTTCAAAAGTTGTCTCCTTCATCATGATAATGTTCAAGAAACTTCAACGCTGACGCCATTCGTCGAGTTTTGTGGCCGTCCATCAGCATTTTTGGGACCCAACGTGCACAAAGTTTTTTGTAGCCTAACCGTTCAGTAAACAATAGAGTACAAAACAGACCTTGAAACTTCTGGAAATTCCGTACACAAAGCAGTAATGGTGAATCTGCGGTTTTCTTTAACCATTATGTCAACACGTTGAACAAGGTCATCTGAAACGACAGATTTGCGCCCTTGGCCCCCTTCATCATGCACATCATTACGGCCAACTTTCGACACCATTCACGCACAACACCATCACTCATGAAGCTTTCCCCATACACACGACACGTTCTTCGATGGATTTCTGCAGCACTATGGCCTTCAGCCTGTAGAAAACGAATCACACTTCGCACTTCACACTTGGCGGGAGCATCAATAATAGCGGACATGTTTACGTGGCTGTAGCACTAAGCCGACTGACGCCTGAATGTCAACAATGGCGGAGTGTGTAGTGCAAGAGCTGCGCAGTCGCCTACAGCACATGCCCGCTTTCTGCTACCCGCGTAGCGTCTGCACGGAGCGATCGGAGGTTGAAAAAAAAGGTCCTCGTATATAATTGCAAAATCCACAAGAATCAGTTCACTTAGAGCTCACCATAGCCTAAGGAACTAACCAAGCTGAGCTGACCGATAGCCTGCCAATACTGTAGCATGCAGTGTTGATCGATAGCTTGCCCATATTCTCACAGCGGCGCTGTCCTATAGCCCTGGGGAATAAATCAAAACCTAAATAAATAAAAAAAAAGTAAATCAAAAACCCTCATTAATTTAAATCAGTCAAATAAATAAAGAAGTAAAATAGAGTGAAACCGCGCAACCCTCCAGGACTTAAAAGTGATAGTAATTGTTACCACCCAGAACGTTTAGTGCATACCCACCAGAACAGTGCATATCCATCTCCCATTAGCTGTAAGATATCAATAGAAGTGAGAAGACGACCAAATCTTCGGATGCTGAAGAAATTTATATACGAGGTAGGAATAAAATTGTGGCGGTTGTACTTGCATAAGCATTGACTTGTATTAATAAGAGGATTTTGAAATAACTTAACGAGCACGTTTTTGTGTGTAATGGCGCTACCCGACATAATGCTTACGCGCGTGCACCTGATAATTTATTTGGGTGATGCTTTTGCTAATTTATGCACTGTTACATGCTTATGCTTTTAGATATATTTATTTTATATTAAATTATATTTATATTTTATATTTATTTGCATGTAATATATTTTGGGGCTCGAATTGTTTTTGCTGACGTTCTGCCACCATTTTTGGTAGCAGCATTTTTATAGGAAAGAAGAATGTAACAGAGAAGAATTTAATTATAATGTAAATCAGTTAGGGAATGATAGGGACGGGATAGGGACGGATTTAGGCTAAATTACTTAGACCGGGGAGGACGAATTTGTAAATATATAGAACAGGCAAAATAGCTGGATTCACTATTAAAATATTTGGCGAATGCTTGGAAATTTGAATCCATTTTTAATTAGTAAGCTTTGGATAGCTTTAAGTCGACCCTTCAGGTCGCACCGGTAAGCAGAGTTAGCGACTGCTATCCGGTATTACGAATCCCTCCCCTTTCACTTTCGCGTGTGCCTTGTTGATCGGATACGCTCCAAAATCAAAGCTAAAGATACCATTATTCAAACCCTATTTTTAGTTTTTGTTTTAGTTTGTTAGGTTTCTATTTAGGATTGATTAATTTTGAAGCTAGATTTTATTCGAAGTACCTTAATTTCGCGTTTAAACCCAATGCAGTACCTTCGGGTGGAGCATTGGAGACGTGGCCGCAAGTATAGCGTCCCTTATTCAAATTATAATGTCATATAGCCCGCCTACGCCCCACATCACGACACCGACGCCTCCACATGCAACCCTTCGCAAGCAGTGCTTTTCTATAGCCTGCTAATACTTTTACAGCGGGCGCTGCCCTATAGCCCGCCTAGGCCGGCACCTCGACGAGTGATGCCTTACGTGTACGCCTTCTGAAGCGTTCCGAAGAATACTAAAGACTTCCGAACTGCCCAGGGTACGACAAGCGCGCCGCCTAAACATTGAGAGCGACCACGACATAGAGCTCTTCACCTACCTTCTCCTTCCAGCATGAAGAAATCTAATCCAATGCCACAAGCCAACTCTATGGAAAATGATCTCCCGCCTCTCCAGGATAGAAGCAAACGAAAAAGATGCAGCAAAAAGAACAACCGTCCCCACGCCAGCAGCCAGATTTTCCCACACAACGGAGCAGCTACCAAGGTGTGCCTTTTGTATACAACGACATTGGCACCGCTACTGCCCAAATAAGGCGTCGGGAAACGACCCACCGGCCAAGCAACGCCAGACCACAGCCCGACCGGGCGAAAGAAACTGGCGCAACTAAATATAACCCAGGATGATCCTCTACCAAGAATTCCCGTCACCATAAACAGAACAACCTTCAACGCATTAATAGATACAGAAGCATCGTCATGTGTGATCAAGAAAGATCGATTACTTACTGGCTCACAAGTAGAAACCTATCATACCTCCGCCCATCTAGCTGAAACAGGAGCGGACATGGCAATCAAAGGTAGGTCTTGCACGTTTTTTACCCTCAGACACGTGACGGACCATGAAACCTTCTTGATAGTAATAAACCTCTCAAAGGATGTCATCCTGGGCCAATTTTGGCTTCAACACCAGAAACTGGTGATAAATTACGAACAAGTTTTCATTCATTTCGGAGCACATAATCGTAAGACACTCCACTGGAACTAAATGGTGACGCCACTAGCAGCCGACCGACGCCAACTGCACACCAATTAGCTGCCAAATTCTTGCCCAGCAGCCTTTGGGAAGAATTCCAACCAGTGATCAATAATTCAGCACAACCGGCAACCATAGCCAGCACCAACAAAAGCCGCCTATAACCACTGGATACCAAACCATGCAGACCACGAGCTTACCATGCAGCTCTCGTCGATCTGCTCAAATATTTGCAAGCCGCACAACCAAATAGGCATATCTGTAGATGGATGTCCCAAGAAGAAGTACCCTTTCGACCACAACTACCTCACCCAGCAGCAGGCGACCACGGAGAAGTCCGACGCCGCCACATAATGGTGACGCCCATCACCGCCAACAGGCCACCCACGCCAAATGCAACTTACCAGTTCGCAAACGAATTCTTGCCCAGCAGCCATCGGAAAGAATTCCAACCAGTGATTAATAGGATCAGCGCAACCAGCTACCGCAGCCAGCACCACCAAAGGCTGTCTATTACCACTGGATACCAAATCATGCAGACAACGAGTTAATTACACAGCCCTCGTCGATCTGTATAAATATGTGCAGGCCGCACGACCAGAAAGGCATATCAGTGGATGGATGTTTCAAGAGGTACGCTTTCGACTGCAACTACCCCGCTCAGCAGCAGACGACCACGGAAAAATTCCGATGCCTTCGCACAAAACAAAAACGCAAACGCCGCTACAAGTACAGATATGCCGACGAGGACCCCTCTCCATCCTCACACAGCAACATGGTGACGAGACCCACGAGTCGGTTCAAGAGAAATGGACCCGACCTAATACAATTCATAGAAAAGTAGGACCCAACAGCTACAGGGTTTCACTTGAACAGACTGATACTAAGATACTAGCCAGAGAAACGCGTTCAACAACCACTACAGCACCAGCACTTCGCATCAACCCAGTTACGCTACACTTTTCAGCGAGTGGGAATGTTACCTATATCAAAGTACACGAGCAGAACACAGAGGAACCTAATGGAACACTGAAAATTTTCAACTCATCCTGCACGTTCAATGGTCAACAGCATGTTGACATTGTTATATGCGAAAACCAAACTCCGCGATTTTATTGGTTATGCACCTCATTAACGTTTTTCAACATAGCCAGCATAGGAGAGAAAGTGTATTAATATAATTTCAAATTCCACAATAATCAGTTCATTTGGAGCTCACCATAGACTAGGGAACTAACCAAGCAGAGCTGACCGATAGCTTGCCAATACTCTAGCATGCAGTGCTGACCAATAGCTTGCCCATATTCTCACAGTGGCGCCGTCTTACAACCCGCCTACGCCGACGCCTCGACGAGTGATGCACTGCCTCACAACGCCGACGCCTCCACATGCAAACCTTTGCAAACAGTGCCGCTCTATAGTCTGCCAATACTTTCACAGCGGCGCTGTCGTATAGCCCACCTAGGCCAACACTTCGATGAATGAAGCCCTACATCATGACGCCGACGCCTTCCAAAGAGTTCCAAAGATTAATAAAGACTTCCAAACTGCTTTAAACTATTCACATATTTATTTCTTAGTTATTTAAGTTCTTACTTGGATCACAAGTAGACCACGACGCCTTCCGAAGAATTCCGAAGACTGAAATTTCTGAACCTCTTTAAACTGTATATATGTTCACTTCATAATCATTTAAGTTTTTACTTGGCCCCGCAAGTAAACCACGAAACCTTCTGAAAAGCTCCGAAGATTACCGAAGACTTTCGAACTGATTCAAACTGTACATTTATTCGTTTCTTAACTATATATATATATATATATATATATATATATATATATTGCTGTAGTAACCCCCTCACTTGTTGTAGTCGGATGTAATAAACGTTTTACTTAACGCCACCGCTCTGTGTTTCTCTCAAATTAATCTTTTACTTTATTATTATGCTACGGCTAGCCCTTTTTAATCCACACAGAGTGCACAACGTTACGATGACCAATTTTCTTTTTCTCCCCTTTATGATTACCTCTTTGAATTGATAAACAAAGTAAATCAACATTCATATAATGAACGGAAATAATATTTACAATTTTTGAAATTCTTTAAATACACCCTTCCATCAATTAATATCATATGGATTATTTATCCCTAAATTTATATACTTTTAATTTAAAATCAAGTCACCAAAAACTACCTCTTTACAAAAAAATCTGGAACGTTCTAGACCTCTTTATGATTTATTACGTAAATTTAACGTATGCAATGTTTTTTGTTGACTTCTTTACAAGTTTTGGATAAATTGAATAAATTCAGTATTAAAATTTAAATTGAAAAATATCTTAAAATTAAGTAGATCTGGCCTGTGTCATGTTGTTTCGTGTTGTGGAACAACACTCCCTTACTGTCTTAAATCGAATACCAATGCTCTGCTTTGTCGAACCAATATTTCACTACAGTTACCTCTTGCTTTTCAAAAATTACTTGGTTCTTTATTTTATATTTCTCCGTATATGCGTTGAATCTCTTCCCTTAAATGCTTTCGACGCAGATTAGAATTGTACCAGAAGCCATTTAGAATTGTAATTATTTCCGATGCGGATTAAAGTCCAATTAGAAGCTCTATCATTGTAAATATTTAATTTAAATTAATTAACCAATTTCTACTCACGTTTTCTAAAAAAAACGGGAAAAACTTTTTATATATTCTTAACACAATCTTTATGCAGCACTATTTTCACTATATTATAAACTTAATTTATTTGACGCGTAGATTTCTGGTTAAAAGTGACGTGGATTCAACGTGCATCAAGTGTAGGCTGAGCTATCTTATCACAGGTGGGTGTTAAATAGCTTTTCTCACTACCTTTGGGTTGGGTTTCCAAGCAGTTTTGCAGATTGTCGCGACCAATCAGGTTTCCTTTAATATTCCCTGTATTTTTAAGCTGTTTCTGATAAAATTTCTTCGGATTTCCGTGTCATGGTGTTTATTTGCGATCTTTGATACATTATAATTTGTTATCGTGGCCAAACTTTCAACTTACGTCTGTTGTTTTGTATAGATAATGCTTTTGGGTAATTGTACAAAAATAAATTATGGAACTCTAGTGCTGTTTTCGTTCATGTATTTATTTATTTATTTGAAAGTGCGTTTTCTTATCAAAGCGCTTATGGTTCCAGCGTAATTGCATGAAGATTTATTAGATTACATCTTATCTTCTGCGTATTTTAACTTATAATCTTGTAGAACACTTCTCAACGTATGTTTAATTACATTATTTCTCTGCTGAATACGCGTTCTATTGTTGAAAGATATGCTTACTTGCATTGATTAATGTTAATTACGGTCCATATACAGGGTGTTAAATGCTTGTTATTTACATAATGTACGAATTACTTATTTTTCTGTTAAATAAATGCTGTTTTCTGATTTCTATCGCTATTACCGTTAATACACGACCCTTACTATTCAATACACCCCTAAACAACCATTTATCACAGCAGCATATGTATATATACACACACACCTGTTTTGCTTTATACGCATTGAATATAATAGAGTCAAGCCTACACACAATGTCTAAGAAGTCAAACGCTTCCTACTCGAACGGTAACCAGCAACGGTATTTATATTCGACCGCACGCCTTCTATATTTTACTAGTCCACCCTTGTAGCAGGTATTCTTTTATGTTAAAATATCTTAGGTATAAGTCAATGGGGTTTTAGACGCCATGTGGGACGGTTGTACCCGGATGCACGGGGCTAAACGTCACTGTACTCGCTATAATTTAATTACTAAACTTCGTTGGTGGTAGAATATTGCAATAATTGAATAGTGTAGTAGTGATTAGCCACTCTTGGATTGCATATATTTCTTTATTGGCAACACCGTATGTCGGTTGCCATTGTTATTTAACCTTGGTATTGTTAATATACTTACGACGTCGTGCAGTATATTTTTATATCCAACTGTATCTTAGTTGATTTATTAATAAGGTTACAATAAACCTGCATAACGAAACAATGAGTTGTTCATTACTTCTAACAAGAAGTAACCGTTTAAACTTCTAGAAGCAAAAAGTATGGAAGGGTCGCTAGCTGGGCTAACACTATAAGAGCAGGGACTCCTTGTTCGATCTTTTAATATTCTTTGTTGCTAGATGTTACAATATTATTCTTGAACTCGATGGAACATGCTCGCATGTTCCCTGTATATTCAATCCTCCTAGCGGTCAATTTAGTATTGTTTGCTTAGTGCCTTCTATCACTTTTTCCTTAGACCCTCTGGCGACAGTATTTGACTAGGTTTATCATCGATTAGTCTCATTATTCTATCTCTGTTATAAAGTAATTCATAAAGACTTGTTTATTACTACATTGATCTTCTTGAATTCTCCATAATCCTGCTTTGGGCATGTTAATATGCAACATGAGTAGACCATACATGCATTTTAGTATTCCCAAATCAATTGGTTTGTGAGCTTCTAATGTAATAAACCTGTCTATAAAACGAATTTTGACCGTAAGATTATAATTTTGGGTCTGAGCTACCCGTTTGTAGTACAAAGGTAAATATTTTTGGTTTTTCTGAGCAATTATAATATTTTAGATTTTGCATATTTAAAGTACAAAAGTACAAGTAAAATACTGTATTTTAAAATTTGTAACATATTTATGATCGTTTAAATGTGTTTAAGGTTAATGAAAATTAAAAGGGGTTTTTCTGATGCGGAACTTCTGAAGCTTATTGAAAATGATGAGTTTTGGAAAGATTTCGTTGATAGTTTTAATAATGGTAGTTCAGATATCGGCGATGTCGCATTTTTAGCAGAAGATAGACGGGAAACGTGCAAAAATATATTAAATGTTGGCGACCAGGAAGAAAATGATTTTGAAGAATATGGTGATCATGATTCTTGCAGTGAAATTAAATGGAATCCCACTGCTACGTACCATGACGTAGCCGGAAGAAATCGTAAATATACCAGGCTAACTACTAATGCGGTGAGGGGAGGGGTTTCTAGCAACACAAAAATAATACATCGCCAACGATTTTTTATTTACAATAAAAAGACACAAATATAGAAATTTCTATCAAAAAAGCAAAACAAAATCAACTAAGGTTACTATTTAATAAAACAATTTTACTCTATGGACAAATTCATTAATTGTTCCACGAAGTGCGCAATTCGTAGCTAACATGCAATAAATTTAATCAGTACCAAAAAGAATAACGCTGATACTTTCGTATAAGCGGATGGATTAATTAAAAAAACATTAAATATAGAAACCTTTCTAGTAAGGATTTTACCATACGAAGCATTTGTTATAACTCTAATCAGTAAAAAAGAAAATACTGCTGAAACTTTGTATAAGCAGATAGGTTAAGTACAAAAAGCAAAAGCATTAAAGTTTGAAACTTTTTTAGTAAGGATTTTACCTGAACAAACATTAGCGTATTTAATTTCAAATTGGGTTTATCCCTGGGCATGTTAGAAAAGAAAAACAAGTCACATACATGTGTCGGGATACTTATCTTGTCAGCCCTCGGAGCGAATTGACACAGCATCGCCGCGGTAGTCCGCAACAACCATGTTACTACCGTAATTGCAACGGCGATCTACATGCAAGAGCAAGAGTACATCAAGGAATAATCGGGCTACGCAACAAGCAATTTAGCCTCCAGCTAAGAGCTAAAAAAAAGAAAAATCCTACTAATATTAACAACTCAGGAGTGCTTACCGATCCACACCAAATCTATATATTTGATAAAGGAGAAACGTGCATCGCTCTTGGAGTAACAGAACGAGTAGTTTTTACAAGTGCATTAACGTGCAAGCTACAAAAACAAAGTTTAAAAGGAGTTCAAAATAACACGAACTCGAAAAGCAAGCATTCGCGTTATCGAAACGCGATTGAAACTGGAAAACCCGGTTTTACCCGAGAATAGTAAGATATATTATTTCGACAAATCTTTAGATGAGAAACCCACTAGAACGTAATTATACGATTTCGGAAGTTATAACGCGCTCACGGATACCTAAAGAGGATATTGACTTATTTAAATTTTATCATAAACTTGTCGTTTCCAAGCAAATAGATTTAAGTTGAGAAATTATTCGAAAGCGCATTTCTTGCAGAAAAATAAAATATACAGGATGTAAACTATTTATTTGTAGCACAAACTTGTCGTTTTTAAAGCAAAAGGGATTTGAGTTGAAAAGTATTAGACAGTGTATTTATTATTAATTAAGTTGACGGATGTGAGAATAGCAACGTAGTTGATTTAACAAAATTATCTTAAAGCAGACATGAATTAGCAAGGCAAATTTTTATATCAAAATTGGAACGTAACACCTCTCATCAAAAATACTCAGTCATTAAACATCGGTAGCAATGATTGACAACTGAAAGATGGAAAATTGTAGATAACAAAGAATAGTAAAGCGTCGTATGGGAGAGACCGAACGAAATGGGCACAAGATGCGCAAGTAAGAGAAAAAACGGTAGCAAAGAATGCAGTAACAGTTTTACCAGTTTTGAAAGGTTCAGTTCGATAAAATCCTCCTTCATCTCCATTAGAAGCTTACAGACTGCTAATATCTGATGAAATTATTTTAGAAGTTGTAGTTTGGACTTCACCAAAATAGAAAAGATTAAAGTAATGTACGATAAATTTAAAATGCGCAGAAGCGGCAGATCTCAATTTTCTGCTTCATTTATTAATGTTACTGACAGGATTAAAATAGAGGTCCTCTTTGTTAAGTAAGAATCTTCAAATCAGGTTATGAAGATTTGCGGTCTATATGGGCAACTAACGGAATTGGTATATATTTCGTAGTACCATTTCTCTGACGCAATTTTGTTTCTTACTGTAATGTCTTCGATTTGATAATGAAGATACTAGGAACAAAGGAGTAAAAGAAAATAAATTAGCGGCAACTACAGAAATTTTCGAAAAATTTGTTCAAAATTAGAAAAAGTGTTATTCACCAGGTCCATACATGACAGTCGATGCGATTCTTACGCCTTTCAAAAGTCGATGTGATGTGCTTTTAGAATGTATATTCCTAACAACCCGGCGCGATGTAAAATACAAATTTTGGCGGATTTTAAGATAATCAATTATGAAATTTATACTAGAAAAAGTATCAAGAAAAACGAATCTAAATTTTCTAAACCGACTGATGTACTTCGTTTAAGGGAACCCAAAATAGGTACTAGTAGAAATATAACAGGAAACAATTGGTATACTTCCTTAGAATTAACTAAAGAACCTATAGAAAATTAACATATATGGCACTGTAAAAAAATTAGAGATTTATATCTCCTTAATTTCTGCCATCTAGAGAATGTGAAATTGACATTTCAGTTATGGATTTACTTCGAATGATACTATTGTCCCATATGTTCCTAAAAAAAGGAACGCCGTTATTTTAACATTTAGTATGCACAATGAGAAATGAATAACAGCCTCAACTAAAGCCTGAGGTCATACTATTTTATAATTCAACCAAGTCCAGTGTAGATTCACGAGATCAAAAATGTGGCAATTATTCTACATCTCGTAGAACAAGACGTTGGCCATTAAAATTATTTTACGTGCTGCTGAGCTGAATGTAATGGAAATCAATTCACGAGTTTTGTATCAATTTTCTTCAAACGGTAAGGAAATTTGAAGGCTAGATTTCCAGCACTTGATCGTAGTCTTTGTACCGGACATATGACTCGCAGAAACAACAACAAAATACTACGCAAACTGCGAAGTTTCATAGCAGATACCCTTGGTATAATTGTAAATCATAACTCTGAACGCCAGGAAACTAGAATCAATAAGGAAAAAATGTGGTGTATGTCCTGGGAATAAAGACCGTAAAACTAACACTTCTGTGAGGCTTATAAAATACCAATTAGTTTAGCATGTGCCAAAAAACTTGGTCCCAAATGTATTTAGTACAACCATTTTACTTTAGATTCATTAAGTGTATCAATTTTATTTGTATTTAGAGAAAATGAACAGTTTGCTTTTTTCTAAATTGATTTAATTGCCAATTAAAAATTGGGCCCGACTGGCCCATCTGTATTACTAATGTAATCATATTTGGTCGGTAATACTAATTACATTCTTTCCCGTTTAAGAAATCTCTTTATATCCGTATAAAGAATTATATTCTTCACAAGTATGTCTAGCAAATATATTTAACTCAAGTTGCATTAAGACGAGCGTACGTGCCATTATTTATTCTATCAATATCTGAAGAGCAGAGTTCAATTTTTATTTATGGAGTTAGTACATCTGTCGATATCGCAATATTCTGGACCACCAGTGTTGAGTACCTACTTCCACATTGTGCGCCATATTCAATCTATTGAGTACTAGACAATCTACACCAAGAACACATCTTAATTATAGCTACATACTTATAAAGACAGTTTAAATAGATATAAGCTTCTTATCAAAAACTTTGAAAATTAGTATGTCTCATTTAAAAGGGATATTGAAAACAAAGCAATTGTTCTACTTCTCTGAGAAATCTAAACTTTGAGGAGCTTTAGGAAAAGAAAGTAAAAGACATTTATAATGATCGATATAAAGTATTTGTGAGAGATATCTCATTAAATTCATTTTTGTGTACAATATGTTCGTTTGTTATCGGACGCTTTAACGACCGAAATGGCTTTTGCAAAAGTTTAAAAACTTGATAGCGTAACAACGACGCTGAACAATTTAGAATTAAAAGATATAAAGCCATTAAGCGAACGATGACAGCTACGAGGGTAAATTTAAGGAACCCATGTACAGCACAAAAAATACGATCCTAGAATTCCTTTCAGTGGGTATAATGCGTAGCTTTTGGATCAGTTTCTGCTCTCATTTAAAATACATTAACAGAGGTAAATTGACTCTTTTACGTGTTAAGTGATTTAATTCGTAGCATGCCTTTTCATTTATTGGATAACCAGTTTCCATCTACTTTTATTTAATATCTCTATTGTTTTTTGTATTAAAATAAAACATTCCCTTTGTTTCCTGAATCCAGCTCTCTGTGCGTGTGTGTTATAAATTATTAGTTACACTGTAGGCTTAGAATGACTTACTATGTATAAATATGTTACGATACTCTCGGAATTTTATTATTCTCGGAAATGCGCTGTAAATACACACTATCGAGGTGTCGAGATTCTCTATTTCAATTGGTTGTAAGATACCAACAAAGTTGAATGAGCCAATCCCGAAAGTAATAAATGTAGTATTGAAACGTGTGGATAATTTACAAGAACGAAAGTCAATCACGTCATTACCTGGTATCAACTAAAAGAATTGTGCTTTGTGAGGGGTGCCGTTTTCGCTTGTATGTGCCCATAGTCTATTGTTCTTCCTTTCTTATCTTTCTTTAGAATACAACTAATTTTGGTCCGCACCACGTCAAAAAATTTGCAAGATACCGAACCGCACACGCAACGCTGAGAAAAGCTTGCCACTGAAAATAGCTCGTAATTGATATCTAATCAGTAAGTGTTATAACATTAGAAACCGTATGTAGAATTGCATTCATTCGAACTTTAATACTTAATTAAGTAAGGGAGAACGTAATGACTTCCATAGGAAGATACATTGAAAATTCGCCACCACTACACCCTATGACGCATTAATGGTCTAGTGACAAGTAGGGTGGTCCCCAATCGATTTGACAAGCTATAAGGTTACCCAGGAGCTGCCCACAACAGTCCAGGGGATGGCCCACTAGGAGTCCACCGATAGCTATTGTAGTGGTAGGGAATTTTTAATGTATTTTCTTGTAGGTGTCACTTTAACCCCTGCCAATGTATTTTAAATGGGAACAAAAATAATACAAAAGTCGTAATGCCTTGGCGTTACTTTAAACAGAAACTAGAGGCAAACGAATTATACTTACTACATCGTAATTTCTAGATACGTATGGAAGCTATATAATTTGACGTTATCACCTCCTTTAGTTTTTCAACCCCGGAACTGGCTAGATGTGTACCTCCATTATTTGTCATAAAATACCCACAGCCTACATCTTTCACTATCTATGTGCAATAGTATAATCTAGTTCTACATTTACCTTTTTTTCCTTTCTCTGCTTCTAATACATCCCGAAATACTTTTTCATGTCTTGGAACGTATCCTATTACCCCACATTTCCTATTTTGTACTCTTTTCTACATATTTTTTCTTCCCTCACCGATTCTATAACCTATTTGTTCTTAACTTTGTCTGTCCATGATATATTCATCATACGTACCGCATTTAAAAGGTTTCTACCTATTATCTATCCGCTTCTTTTACTGTCCACGTTTCACTGCCACACAGGGCTGTGCTCCACATATATGCTGTCGCCAATCTTTTCCTTGTTTTATGTTTGTTGTATTCGAAAGTAGTTGCCTTTTCTTGTTAAATGCAGCACGGTCTTGTGTTAATATTTATTTTATATCTTCTGCACTCTAATCACATTGCCTTATTTGGCTTACTAGGTAGCAGAGATCTATAGCTTCTTGTAAATTTTCGTTCTCTGTTTCTATTTTTGTCCTTTACTTATTTTTCATTCCTTGACATACTAGTACTTTAGTTTGATCTTTGTTAACTTCCATACCAGTATCTCTCTGTTAGTAGTTTTCCATTTCATTAAGAGCTTCTTTTAAATCTTCCTATATCATGTGTAAATCTATGCATACCAATCGCTTGACTCTGCATAATAACTTCAAATGTCTTTCTCCATTTGACAGTATTCATTGTTTCTTCAGTGTACAAGCTAAAAATTAATGAAAATAATTCACATTTCTGTATTACTCCTTTGCTAATGGTCCTCCGTGTTTTCCGTTTTGCCTAAATCCAAATTGATCTTCTTCACGTATTTCTTCAGTCCATTTTTTGTATCATTTTCTGTATAACCAACTACACACCTGAATTTCCTTCCTCCACTCTAAATATTTCCAAATCTGACCACCGAACTTTGCTAATCTCTAGTATATCTAATGCTAACCTATCCATTTCCAACTAATCTATTTGCTTCATACTTCTAGCATTCCACCCCGCGACTCGCAAGATGTTACCGTTTCTTCTTTGTTTTCTATTGAACTGCCAAACACAACCTTCTATGTAGTCCTCTGCCGCAGGTCCGAATGGGGGACTACTTTAATTCTGGTACTCTGGTACTCTTTTGGTACTGTGTGTGCTTGGGGAATAATGTGATGGTTTCCGGATGCCCTCCACATTACAGTAGTGCGTCTTAAAATGCCGTATCGATATCTATGGCCTCTATCACTCTAAGTACCGAAAGAGCTGCTACTTTTTTTCTGAAAATTTTCTTAATACAGTTCCTCATTAAAGACCCCCCACTAATTCGGTTAAATCTATAGATCTGCTGTTAAACCCCATGAAACGCGCAGCCATTTTACCGTACTAGTGTTCTAGAACTTCAAGGTGCAAGCCCGTTTAGCACGGATAATTCGATACGTAAACCGGTTTTGAACTTGAGTTCCTCAATAATTATGAAAAATATTTTTAAAAATCCGAAGCTTTATTCACACTTTTAGAGGCTTTTCCACTGTTGTTAGGACTTGTTTTCTAAATTCTATGACTATAGGCACTGTTTTTTAAGAGAAACTTTCGTATATCTAAAGTAAATTATTCGGTGTATTTAATCTTTTTGACTATTTTAGGATTGTATTATATTCGTAACTGTAAGAAGTTCATGATCAGTTGCTTTATAGATATGTTTCTAAATAATAATTTTTTTATTTTCAGGATTAAAGAAAGAAAGCAAAGTCTAAACCAACACATATAGTACAATGTCCGAAGGTAAGAGATTAAAATTCAGTATTAGTTTATAGTAAACTGCGAAGCAAACTCGAAATCATTGCTGGTTGAATAATAAAATAAATATCAATTGTTATGTAAATCATAATACAATCCACAGAAACAACAGGTACCGAGCTCAGTGGGAGAGTAGAGGTGGGTCATAGCAGACGAGCGACAGCCTCCGGTGCGCGACTGTAAGAAAAATAATATTCTGGTAAATATCTGAAATAAAATAAATAGTAAAATAACATAATAATCATGTATGATGTTACTCTTACTACTCAGTAAAGTAATAAAAAAAATATCAACTCAAATAATATAAATATTCCTGCGGACTCCCTCTATAGAAACGAGCCTCTCTTGGGTCGACATAAATGCTCCATGTTTAGCCCTACAAACTACCAAAAATAAATTCAAGCCCCTAACTCGGGCTCCTCTTCCGCTTCGGGGTTGGTGGTAAGCATACGGTTTCGCAAGGATTTACGTAATTTTTCAACATTGTTTTCAAAATCCTAGTCCCGAGAAAGTAATTCGTACTGGAGTTCACTTTTCCGTAGTCGATTAACTATTATACGTCAATGTGCCATTACAAAAGAATTTTTATATATACGAAAATTGCTAATCAAAATACCAAGAATTAAAGTTAAAAAAATAAAGGAAATAAAGGAAAATAGTAATGGGAATGATAAAAAAAAATATACCAAGGGAAAAAAATTGTTGAAAATAGCACGAATAGGGTAAATCAAAATATATTCGTAACCAACCAATTTGATCCAGGAGGAAAAGCCAGTAGAATATAAAGGGAATAATAAAAATATTAAAAATAAGAAAACGAATAGGGGTACCAAAAGAATAAGATTGGGCGCCAGCGTTTTTGAGGATCGCGAATTATCGGTGAAAGCACAAGCCCAATAATTCGGAAACAAAAAATAAGAATAAAAAAAATAATAGAGAATGTCTATCTAACGCACTAAGAGAATTAAAGTAAATTCAGGCCAAAAATACTAAAGAACATCGGGCAAACACCAAAATACCAATGTTACGAAGATCGTAACCAATACGAAGTAAAAATTATCAAAACATCCACACACAGAATCGAAGGTAACCAATAAAAAAATGCGACACTAAAAAAATTGAAGCCCAAATAAATTACAGAAGAATAAGGAAAATCAGATACACAGATACACAAAAATTAAAAAATTAAGAGAAATTAGGAAATCAAAAAATCAGACCTTAAGAATAACTTTAAAAAAATCAAGCAAAAATCAGGTCGAGCAAATCGGTCCCCCACACATTGGGCGTCCAAAAATTATGTTACATAAATCATAATACAATTGACATAAACAACAAGTAACGGGCTGTGGGAAAGTAGAGGTGGGTCGTAGGAGACGAGCGACATCTTCCGGTGTGCGACTGTAAAGAAACTCGTATTGTGATAAATATCTGAAATAAAATAAATAGTAAAACAACATAATAAATATGTAGGATATTACTCTCGTTACTCAGTATAGTAATACAAAAAAATACAAAAATATTTATTATATTGTTTTACTATTTATTTTATTTCAGACAAAGTAAAAAGGAATTATTGGCAAGTGACTCAAATTCAGCCAAGAGGGTATCCTGTCGACGCGTTTCGCCCTAATTGGGGCTCATCAGGACAGGAGTAGCAAAGTTCTAATATTTAATACAGACACCTTATGGGAAGTACAGCATCACCTAGCTCACAATCACAATCACAAAAGGTGCGGTGTATATTAGAAGCAGAGATAGGAAAAAATAGAGGTTGAGGTAGGTATAGGTTAGACTATTGCACATAGATAGTGAAAGATGTATGCTGTGAGAATTTCAGGGAAATGTGCACACTAGCTCAGAATAGAAATAAATGGAGCTATGCGTCCAACCAGTTTCAAGGTGGAAAACCTAAGACAAAAAAAATAACTGATGGTTATTTTAAGCAACTACAGGTATTGGTTGTGTAATATTCTCAAATAATGGTAATTGTGCGAAAGGATTTACTGGAAAACTATTAATTTGGCAAATGTCTAAGTGTCGGAGGATCCTTGGTAGATACAGGCTGCTTTACCCCCTTCACAAACTACTGAATCTCTGTAAATTGGGCATATTATTAGGAAACAGCAGAAATGGAACCGAGCTAATCTAGGCTGTAGGAATTTCAGGGAACGGTGTAGGCTAGCTCAGAATAGAAATAAGTGAAGGTACGCGTCCAACCAGTTTCAAGACAGAAAGTCTAATGACGAAAAAATAATTGCACTTAAATCTGATGCTTATTATAAACAACTACGGGTGTTGGTTTTGAAATATTTTCAACTAATGTTGAATGTGCGAAAGAATATTTTGGAAAACTATTAATTCCGCAAATGTTTAATTGTTGGGGAATCTTGGTAGCCGCAGGCAGCTTAACTCTTTTCACATGCCCTACATTTGATTTTCCAATGCTGCACCTGAAGGCACTACATTGGCCAGGAAGCGAGTTTTTTTCACCTGGAAATTTTGAATTTTGCTAACCCTTGCTGTTGCAAGCAAAGTAGAGATCTTTAACGTGCGTGACAATACTCACACACGGGACCTCCATTTAACCTCTCATCGGATCGAGGGCGTAGTTTTATGAATAATGCTCGCATAACATTTTTCAAGCGGACCGTGTCGGGATTTGAACCCGGTACCTTGAGCATAGTAGTCACATGCATACATACCAACTACACTACGGAGCCGCCTTCCTTTCACATACCACTGAATATCAGGAAAATAGGATATATATTTGTAAACAATAGCAAGGGAACCGAACTGCATCTAACAAGAAAAAGCAGCGGCTACGTTTGAAGACAACAAACATAGAAACAAAAAGAAAATTGCTGAAAGCATATGTGTGGATCACAGCACAGTACATCTATGATATAGGGGTAGTAGGAGAAGCAGATAGAAAAACGGTAGAAGCCTTTTGGAATGTTGTGCTTCAGACGAATGAGGATGATAGCATGGACAAACAATGTTAATAACAAAATGGTTATAGAAATAGTAGGGGAATAAAGATATCTGTGAAAAAAAGAATAGCGGAAATTGAAGGGCTACTAACCATAGATGAAATGGGTCACCTAAAATGTGACCCATGACCCAGTGACCCAAATGAGGATGTGACCCACCACCCAGTGACCCATGACCCAAATTGACCCAGTGACCCAAATTGACCCAGTGACCCACATTCACCCAGTGACCCAAATTGCCCGCATTGACCCAGCGACCCAAATTGACCCATTGACCCGCATTGACCCAGTGACCCAAATTGACCCAGTTACCTAAATTGACCCAAATTGATGCAGTCGCAAAAATTTTCTTACTGTCTCAAATTGGCTCTCTGTGATGTCTTCAATTAGTGGGCGAGTTTTATCGAATAACCGATTATGAAATATGAAAATTTTATTATTAATTTTTAATAAATATGTGCTGTTCTACGAATTACAGTTACAAAATAAATCTCTGAACTATCTGGCAGAAGGAGTAGCTGCTGTCCGAGACAATTTTAATTAGTGTGAGAATGTTTAACAATTAAATATACTAAATGATCAAAATATTTTTCAATGACAGACGCAATAAAATATAAATTGAATAATCCCGTTTTCTGACATCGAGTTGATACAGGAACATTGTTTTATATTATCTTCGTCATTCTTTTAGTTAATTAGTCTTATCAAGAAAACTCGGTCTCACGGAGATTTATAAAAGTCAGCATTTATGTATAAGGTTTAAATTACAATTAAGGTGATGTTTATCCATGCTTAATGATAATGATATACAAATTACAAAAATAATGGACACTGAAAATAACCGGGTATATAATATTAAGATTTTTGTTACAAATTATTTCAGTTCTTATGTGAAAGAATACTATTATTTGAACATACAAAATTGTATACGTTCATAACACTGCATTCTCGCGGCACAGCGCCACAGCACGTTTCTTGAAAAACATGTAAAAATGCGTTTCATATTATATAAGAAGCGATGTATTGATTACAAAACATTTTAGCGTTTGCTTGAAATATGAAACGAATGCTAGCAACTAACGGCACCAATAAGCTTATGCATTTGTGAAAATAGTTAATAAATTGAGCTAAAAGTATGGGAAAAAGATTTTTATGACTTCAATAATTCAATTTATTACTAAATCAATTGGGTCAGTTTAGGTCACTGGGTCAGTTTGGGTCACCGGGTCAATTTGGGTCACTGGGTCAATGTGTGTCACTGGGTCAATGTGGGTCACTGGGTTAATGTGGGTCACGGGTCAATCCGGGTCAGTACACGGGACCCACTGACTTAGTGACCCAAACAAAAAAGTGAGCCACTTGGACCCAGTGACCCAGTTGACCCATGACCCATTTCATCTCTGCTACTAACATGTATTATATCAACGATTAAACAATGTTTAGTATTGTCATTGATTACAAAAGAGTATTGTCAAACGATGCAGTCTAACAAATTTTTTTCGTAATTTTAAAAGTTTTACCATTTCATTCCTGAATTTTTCGCTAAGGCTAACGAAGAAATGACTATGATACTAGTTTATGGTTATTGTAAAGAAAATGGTCGACTTGATACTGACTTAAACGCTCGCCTGTGATTATCCTTTAACAAATTTTAATGTGCTGATTTTGTAGAATTTATTATTTTTGAAGATTTTAAGTACTACGATATTCAGTGTATTTATTATGATTGATCTTCACCAAGTCCCACTTGAATCTATTAATATACAACCTTACCTTAATAATTTATTCACGTTGTTGAGATTATTCTTACTTACTATACAGCTTTCTTCTTTGGTACCCTTTTCTTTCTTTTTCTTGGGGTGTGCGTACACAAGGCAAGTTGTACTGGGACATTCTTTCTTTACTGGCACTACTTTCTACCCTTATTTATTTTTATAGTGCTATTACTTTGCTTCAGGACGGTAATGTCTGTACTACTCATTCGACCATATTCCTGGCGTGCTTTTTGAGTATTCTATTTCCTTGTAGTTTTGACATCACGAGTGGTTTACTACCCACCCCTCTCTCCGGAAGCAACTAAGCTACGAAGATTTCTTTTCTATGCGCCGTTCTGCCACTCAAATATTTCTCCAGTTTCTACTTTCGCATTTTTATTATATACGGTACTTTTGGGGCATCTGCTCCAAATAGATCGTCACAGAATGCACATTTTTTCGCAAACATTTATGATAATGAAACTTTTGTCAATAGTATACAAAGAGACACTCTGTAAAACTTTTAATTTATTTAAAAAGTTACTACAACTCTGGATTTTCACACCCAAAATGATTTTCGTATTCTTTAGTTGTTTTGCACTGGATTCACATGATCGCTAATATTAATGACGACCATAGTAGATTTAAGAAATGCGTCTATATAAAAATTCTTTTATAATTTAAGGAATAAATTATTGTTGAAGGTGTCACGGAATATTTACACTGCACATTGTGTACAATGCTTTTACGTAATTAATTTCAAAATACTAAAACATTGTCGTCTGACCGTGTAAAAAATAAAGGGCCTAAAGCCATGGATCGAACAGTAGTTTGATCGTCAGTTTTAAGGATGTATTTAAAAAACCTACAAAAATCTGAAAAAATGATTTTCCACATTCTAAAAGAATATCAAAGCTATGTGGTTAGATAAATACATCATAGTTTGTAGTGGTCGGTTAGGTAGTCGAAATCTTAATCCACAAGTGATATAAAATTAATTGTTTGATCAAGTTGTTAAAATAAATACTCTAATGTTTATGTAAGTTATTATTATTATTATCATAGCTTTATTTTCCAACAGAATTATATCTATTTACAGAATAATATTGTATATAATATAACAGCTTTAGGAATAAAATTTTAGTAGAGTACGCTAATACAAACTAAGAACAAAAACGGAAAATTGTTGCAAATGCAGACTACCTAATTTTCAGTTGATCTGTTTCATACAAAATTTTTAATAATAACACATGAATACCACAGTCACGGCTTATTTCATTAAGCGCGTTTTAAAATCGCATAAATCGGAGAACTATATATTTAGCAGATATGTTCGGTATAAAACGAGCAACTACTTTTTGTATTTCACGACAGAACCATTAAGTAAAATTTAGACAATAGTGCTGGCGAGTCTAAAAAGTCATGCAAGGTTTTGTATAAATATAATAAACCCTTCAATTTACGTCTAATACTCAACTGTAGTATATTACAAGGAACAATCAGTTGCTCCTGATTCTTACTTCTTTGCGGCTACGTCCTACTTCTGACATAGGCAATAAATTTCAGAAGTTTATGTTGAACACGCTCTAGCAGTTCTCTATACAATAAGCCTGCAATATTCCAGATTTGTTCTAATTAAGATGAAATGCAATATTTTTAACGCTATAATATTTTTAATGACTTACAATTGCGAATAACGAATCAATAAATTTTAATCGAAGCAGTGGTGACAATATGGTCTCATAAAGATAATTTTTCATCAAATAGTACTCCTAATTTTCAAACTGTAGAGACCCGAGATAATTTTACATCTTCAATTGAGCATTATGATATAGTTCGTAGACCAGTGCTTCTGTAAATAAATTAATGGTGCAACAATCCAATATAACATACGCCAATGAATTAGTAATAAAACAGTGAGCCCGTCGCTTGTAAAAGGACCTTACTATAGTAACTATTGCTTGTAACATCAGCAAAATTTCAATAAATTAAGGCTTTTTTGGAAATATTTGTAAAAAATTACGTTTTTATTGGACAGAATAAGGAAGTTTAGACTGAAGTACGTTATGGTGGTGCCTAGAACTCAACTATACGTAGGAGTAATTTATTATTCAAACTTCTGCAAGTACAACATTGTTTAGAATGCTTTTGATAAATTGTGTATCCGTTCTCCTGTGATACATAGTGTGCAAAGTCACGCATGTTTTCTCGTTCAATTCAATCTACAGATGTTTTTATAACTCCGATAACCGTATTTGCTACAATTTGGGTTTTACGATCGCGTTTCAAAGCTATCAAACGCAACAAACGCACAAGCTTGTGTAGTTTACACAACGATAACGCAGTCGACTTTTCTCACACAAGCATATTCGTCACGATTTACTTTAATGAACTGATATATACAAATATCGCAGTAGCAAGTGTGTTTTAAAACAAAAGAATGATTCCAATTAAAATCCTCTGCAGTGTTGATTGCATTGCATAGAAAATTTTTTCAGTATTATATTGCAAAGTATGCGTAATTTAGCTCATCTCTGAGGCTGAAGATTGTATTCTCTTGAAATGAAGGCCCAGTTCTAGACGGGAATCCGTAATTTCTACAGTCTTTATATTTCATCCTATAATATTTGCATGCGTTTTATAACTAGTGTTGTATAATTAAAACTATAGTTTCTTCAATTTCAAAAAATTGAAGAAAATCTTTTCGTAGATAGAAATAAACTTGACTTACCGTTTAACAAATTAACAAGTTTAATTCATTCTTTAACTTAAATTACTTAATCTGTCTTGAGAAATTGATACATTAACGTACAAATATGATTTAATCATTGTTTAAAAACTTTTTTTTTGTTGCAACTTGTGACGTGCCTTCTAAATGTATAGAGTCATATTTTATTTGAGTAGTTTCTTTAATAGTAAATCCCACCTATATAGTTAGGAAATGTTTCTTTAAGGAATATAGTCTTTAAATTACACGCATTTTTGGTTTCAGAGGGAATTATTCTTGTACCTTAAAGATTTAGGCTGACCCAAATAAATAAAAAGACCCGGTTTCTGATTTTAGTTAGCCTTTTCTGTAAGTTGATGTCTATATAATTAGATAGAGAAAAGCGACCCAAGATATTTTTAATTTGCAGTCTTAATTCATATGTCCGAAGTTTGCGGAACAGATTTCAAATTATTTTATGGTAGAAAGTTAATTTTTTTAAAAGGTACTTCATAAATAGCATCGAAAGAAACAACATGTAACTATAAAGTATCAATGTTCATAAAGCAATATACTAGAGTAAAATTTCTGACCTTGTTTGTAAAATGTGAAGTCATCGGTTGTTGTTCTTCGTACCTCAACCAGCACAAGTGATGTTTCTGCTTGGATTTGTTCCGTATCTTCTAACCAAGATTTATTTCCATTCTTTGTAGTTATTTTAATTTTTGACTCTTATTTATAGTTTAATTTCTATTCATTATATTAAGGTTCCACCTTTCTGACTATCATTTAAAATTACTGTTTTTTTTTAATAACCATTTAAAACTACTAAATATTTGTTTGACCACCATTTAAAGCTCTATACAATTTTGTATAAGTATCAGTTAAATAAATTTCTACCGCCTACTTTTGTAAAACAGCTTTCGGTATTACCTTGAAGATTGCACTAAATCTATTTTTAAATTTTAAATTAAATTCAGTTTATACTTCACACACATTGGCGTGCTAGTTTTTACTTCATTGAATCACAGAACGGAATTTTCCGTTAATAAGTAATTTCTAACAAAACGCAAGATATTAAACTAACAATGCTTAGCTTGTGGCTTTTTCTGGTATGTGGTGTTACCGTTTACACGAACGATGCTTCAGATGGACGAATCTGAGGCGTCACCGCATCGCTGAATATGCTCAAAATAAAATTAGCCTTGAGGGGAGATCCAGAGGCCCCTTTGACAGCAAACACACAACCCACCAAGCTATTAAGAACGAACCAAAAATATATTCCAAAACCAGTCTAAGTATCAACACACAACAACTTGATGTTATGACCGACGAAAAGAAATTCACATAAGTAAATTATCATTGAGGGCACCATTATCTTTCCTAGAATATGCCAATCAAGAAATAAGTACCACTTATCTAAATTATTGATTTGAACACTTTTAATAATGCAATTATAATATATAAAATAGTTAACACACTTTGAAACGACTACCTTAAATGCAAGTGTGTTTATGAATAAAAGAAATATCTGAGTTCTCCAACGAATAAAACCCGAAATAAGTTACGTGCATGCACAATTTCCATTTCGAATGGACCTGCACCTTGCCGAAGTTCTACATTACTAGAACAGGTGAAATGGCTTGCGTGTTCTAATGAGCTAAAGAGCCAAACTACAGGTCCAACCATAGTAGTAGGGTCGTTAGTGAGGAACCAGACTAAGACAGGTCCCCGAAAGAGGGCAGCGGCTCTTTCGGTACACAGCGTACCTAAATTATAATAAAATGATGGCATTCTCTGGGGTAAAAGATTCCGGAGTTAAAATAGTCCCCCATTCGGATCTCCGGGAGGGGACTACTTCGGAGGATGCGATCGGAAAGTTAAGAACAAAAGTCGGGAACATTTTGCGAGTCGGAGCGTGGAATGTTAGAACTATGAAGCAAGTGGGTAAGCTAGAGAACCTAAAAATCGAAATGAATAGGTTATCATTAGACATAGTAGGGATCAGCAAAGTTCGGTGGCCAGAGGCGGGGGATTTTTGGAGTGGAGACTTCAGGGTAATTCATACAGGAGCCGAGGAAGGAAATTTGGGTGTGGGGATAGTTATGCGGAAAAAGATAGGATACTGTGTAGAAAATTACTTACAAAAGAATGAAAGAGTACTCATGGTTAGATTAGAATCTAAACCGGTAAACACAGTAATAATACAAGTATACATGCCCACCTCCAGCTACAGTGACGAAGAGGTAGAAGCGATCTACAAAGATATCGAAGACATATTAAGACAAGTAAAAAGGACATGAAAATTTAATAATTACGGGGGATTTTAATGCCGTGGTAGGTGAGGGTAGGGAAGGAGCGATAGTAGGTTTATTTGGTTTAGGCACTAGAAACGACAGAGGAAATAGGCTGGTAGAATTTTGCAACAAGAACAATTTAATCATTACAAACACATTGTTTCAACATCATGCTAGAAGACGATATACGTGGAAGATGCCAGGAGATATAAGAAGATATCAAATAGATTACATTCTTGTTAGACAACAGTTAAGGAATCAAGTAAAAGACTGTAGAAGCTACCCAGAAGCAGATATAGATACTGACCACAACATCGTAATTATGAAGGCCGCACTTAAATTTAAAAATTTGAAAGAAAGAAACGGAAAAGGGCACTTGGACCTACAGAAACTAAAAGAGAAAAATATTCAAGAAAGATTCGAAAAAAGGTCAAATGAATTGCTCAAAAATATCTGGAAAATATCTGATACTAAGGAAGTAGAAACAGAATGGAATAACATTAAATCCAGCCTCGACATGGCGGTCAGAGATATTCTGGGGTATACACAAAAAGTAAATAAGAAACCATGGATAACAAAGGATATTCTGAATTTAATAGAAGAAAGACGAAAATACAAAAATAAATCAGACGAAACAGGAAAACAGAGATACAAAGCCATAAAATGGGAAATTATTCGAAAATGCAGGAAAGCTAAAGAACAATGGATTGATGAAAAGTGCAAAGAGGTACAAACTAAGATGGAAGTAGGAAAGACAGATGAAGCATACAAACTAATTAGAATTAATTTTAGGGATATAGAAACGTATAGCAAAAATATAAGGGACGCGGGAGGAAATGTCATTATAGAAAATGTAGAAAAAGTGGGTAGATGGCAAGAATATATAGGGAATTTATATGCAGGAGAAGAACTAACTGCATTAGAAAAGGAATCAGACATTGAAAATGATGACTTGGAATATCCTATACTGAAACGTTTTTCCTAACTGGGCTCAGCTAACGTATTTTTTTTTAAAGTGCCTAGACGTTGCCGGCACCAGTGAAACGAATATTGTTTTTTGAGGCACCTGCCCTACGTTTATAGAAAGCCAGTGAAGCTAATCTTTCTTACATATAACTGGTCTCACGTTATGAGCAAGTGTAACGAAGTCTTCCGACATAACTAGGGGTCTATTCCTTGGGTAGAGCTATGAGAAATGGGTGGGAAAGTCGAATTTTGATTGTATGTTGAACTTAATCCAAAATAAATAGGCGCCACCAAGTCCTGACTTATTTAGGATAATTGCGTAGTATATTTCTAGGGGCGGACGTGGAAACCCAAAGAAAAAAAAATCGCCTTTGATGACAGAAACCCGTCTTAACTGAATAAGACGCTGCTTCTGTAAGAAATAGTAATAATTAGCTTAATAGAAGGGTGGAACACTATTTGTGTATCACAAACAAACCTAAAGAAATATCAAAAAAAATATCTCCTATATAAGTTGACATTAAAATTCCACTCATACGGATATTAGTTTCTTGTAGTTAGTTTTGACCATATTTGATCAAAATAAAAAAGCTTTAATCGTGAACTAATAATTTACTCAAAAGATTCTCTTTTAAAACAAAATTCAATGCTACAAAGTTTCATAAATAATTAAATGAGTTCAAGGATTTTAAATAAAGTTTCATCAAAATAGTTACTAAGCAAACATTTTAAAACTTAGTGTAAACTTGTTACAAAGAAAAGCCGACCCGGACAGATCTGTTCGAGAGGGTTACAAATTAAAACACAGTAAATCAAGTTTCCTTATCTAAATTAATTGTGTTAGTTTCAGTTTCTAATAAAGAAAGATCATAAAAATATTCTTATAAACTCAACTTAGGCAAACATTGTTCAAAGCATTTAATTAAATTAAAACAAGTGACGTAACAAAACATCTGTCGCTGTTACCAACAGGACAAAATGAACCACGTGAATGGTATCTTAAAACTTTACAAGTTGTGCATTAAAATTTTTAACACTAAAAAATTCAGCTCAACTAATAATCGAAATTTTATAACATTCGTGCTTTTATGCACTAAACAAAAATAGCGTGTTTCTAATTTGAAACACAACCAAATTTCTTAAAGTTATCTACGAACCAGAACTGCATTATTTGGCTGTGAAGAGGTGTTGTAAAATCAAACGTAATCACCATACTTCCATCAGGTTTTGTAGTAATAAGTTCTTCTATTAATTATTCAAATTCTCCATTATCAAAGACGCTTCCTACGGACTGAAATACAAAGTGGTTTTACATCTGTTGTTGGAATAGTTGTTTCTACAGTTGATTTTATGGTGGTTAATTACGCGCTAAACAAAATACCTCAATTAAACAAATTAAATACTGTTCATAGAATACCAACCGCTATTTAAAGATGGATCTCGACTCTTCAAAATGTAACCGCAAATTGGCGGCCTGCTTCCAATCGTACATTTTGATTTAACAAGCTTGCAGGGCCGACTGGTTATCACCTCGCACGAGCGACGGCGTGTTCCCGGCGGAGCCTTCAACCAAAACGCGCCTGCAAACAGTTATCGAAGGTACAGACACCTGACTATTTATAGAAAACTATCTATAGATACAACTTTAGCGTATTACTAAACTTGTTGCATGTATTTTACTAATAATTTGAATAAAAGCGTTTTATAACTTTGCACTTTTATGGTTGGATTTAGTAACTAAGAAATAAAATTGTTACAATACTTAGAGATGAATTTGAAATAGCATTAAAGGGTCTGAAAAATGGTAATGCGCCGGGTACAGATAAGGTGCAAGCGGATACTCTAAAAGCCGCTGGTCAAGCAGTAACAGAACGTCTCTTCCAACTTGTAAGCTATATGTATGAGACAGGCTAGATAACCAAAGATTTCAAACATAACATCATAGTAACTATACCAAAAAAGAAAGGCGCAGATAGATGTAAAATTTTCGAACAATAAGCTTGACAGCACACGTATCAAAAATATTTACTAGAATTGTACAAAGACGAATGGAAAAACGGGCTGAAGAAATACTAGGAGAAGACCAATTTGGGTTTAGGCAAAACAGGGGAACACGGGAGGCTATCTTAGCTCTGAGGGTGATAATGGAGAAAACAATAGAAAAAGGGAAAAGCGTGTATATAGGGTTTGTAGATCTGGAAAAAGCATTTGACAATGTAAAATGGAAAAAAATGTTCAAAATACTCAAAAAGATTGGAATGAGCTATAGGGATAGACGGATAGTACATAGCTTATACAAAGAGCAAACAGGAGTAATAGAATTAGAGCAGGAACGTAGAGAAGTAAACATCAGGAAAGGGGTGAAACAGGGATGTTCCCTATCCCCACTAATGCAGGAAGACATTTGGAATTACTATGCAAGGACAAAAAATTGATATGCTTAGATTTGCAGATGATATAGCGGTATTAGCATCTAGCAAGGAAGAGTTAGAAGCTGCTCTCAATGAAATGGAAACGGTTCTAACAGAGAGATACGTTATGAAAATTAACAAAACTAAAACGAAAGTACTAGTATGCAAAGGAGGGAAAAATAAATCAAAAACAAGAATACAAATATGTAACACGAACTTACAAGAGGTTAAGGATTTCTGCTACCTAGGAAGCCAAATAACGCAAGATGGGAAAAGCACAAAAGATATAAAACAAAGATTAGCACAAGGTCGTGCTACATTTAACAAGAAAAAACAACTACTGTGCTCAAAGACCACAAACATAGAAACAAGGAAAAGATTGCTCAAAACTTATGTGTAGAGCACAGCACTGTACGGCTGTGAAGCCTGGACAGTGGGAGTAGCGGACAAGAAAAAGGTAGAAGCCTTTGAAATGTGGTGCTACAGACGTTTGATGAAGATATCATGGACAGACAAAGTTAAGAACGAAGAGGTACTAAAAATGGTAGAGGAAAAAAAGAAATATGTAGCAAACGGTAAAAAATAGGACAGATAGGATGATAGGCCACATACTACGGCATGAGGGAATAGTGCGGAATATACTAGAAGCAGAGATAGGAATAAAGAGAAGAAGAGGTAGACCTAGGTTAGACTACTGCACACAGATAGTGAAAGATGTATGCTGTAGGAGTTTCAGAAAAATGTGTAGGCTAGCTCAGAAGAGAAATCAATGGAGGTACGCATCCAACCAGTCCCAAGATGGATAAATTAATGACGAAGAAAGTAACTGCACTTAAACATGATATTTATTATAAGCAACTACAAGCATTGGAGGGGCAATATTCTCGAATAATGGTAATTGCGTGAACGTATTTACTGGAAAACTATTATTTCGGCAAATGTCTAAGTGTTGGGGGATCTTTGCAGCCACAGGTTGCTTAACCCCCTTCAATAAATGTCAGTGAAACAGGGCATAATATTAGAAAACAATATAAGGGGAACCGAGCTGTATTGCTGTGTGAGAATTTCAAGGAACTATGTAGGTTAGTTTAGAAAAGAAATAAGTGCAGGTACATGTCCAACCAGTTTTGAGACGGGAAACCCAATGACGAAAAATAAGCGCAGATAAATCTGATGATTATTATAAACAACTAGTTGTTTGTTGTGAAATGACTGTGCGAAAAGATGTATTGGAAAAAATATTAAATCAGTAAATGTTCAAGTGCTGGGGGAACTTGGCAGCCACAGGCTGCTTACCCCCCTTCGCAACCACTGAATGTCGGAGAAATAGGGTATATAATTGTAAAACAATAGAAGGTGACCGAACTACATCTAACAAGAAAGAGCGGCGCCTATGATGAAAGACAACAAACATAAAACAAAAAGTTGTTGAAAGCGTATGTGTGGAGCACAGCACAGACAGTATGCCTACGAAATACGAGCAGTCTGAAAAGCAGACAGAAGAACAGTAGCGGCCTTTGAAATGCCGTGCTTCAGATGTTTGAGGATGGACAGACAAAGGTAATAACAAATAGGTTATAGAAACAGTAAGAGAACAAGGATATCTTTGGGAAAAAAAATATGAGAAATAGAAGGGCAGAATACCATTCTAATGCATTTTTGAGGAGTAGTATGGGATATATGACAAGCAGAGATAGGAAAAAAGAGGTGGATGTAGACCTAGATCAGATAGTGATAGATGCAGACTGTGCAAATTTCGCGGAAATGTGTAGGTTAGTTCAGAATAGGAAACAATGATGGTACGCGTCTAACCAGTTTCAGGACTAAAGACCCAATGATGATGATGATGCACAATCTTTAAATACAAAAACAGTCATGAAATTTTTATTAAATGCAAGTAACTAAATTATTCAGATTTAGCAGTAAAAATGTAAACGGAATTAAAATTAAACACTTCTTTGCAGGTTTACTAATATTGATTTTTTTAGTGATTTTAAGATCATGTATTTATAAGTGGGATAAGTAAGATTTTTACCGCGGGTATATTATTTTCAGTTCAAAAAATGCAAATACCATACAGCACCTCTGAAGGATATTTGTTGGCCCAGAGTCGCATGTTGTTAACCATCCGTCGAACACATACTCCAAATCAAGACCAAACATTAAACGATTTGATTTCTATTACAAATTCCATATAATTATTATCTTCTAATAAGTGAACTAACATAAAATTTCAAAAGTAGGTAAATTCGCAGGACGTGTTTACATGTGCAAATCACTCGCAATTAAATTTACATATTATGATCTGTACCACTAATTAATATCCACGCTAAATATCAATGTTCATAATTAATATATTTAATCTTGCGTGCGTAAAATTGATATAGGTTTAATAAAGAACATACTCCACACGAACCACTAACGATAGACTGGTGTCTGGTCACGTCAATCTTGAACAAATAAAATAAATGCTGGGACCTGCAGAAAAGGAAGAATGACAGATTATTATAGCTCGAGTTGAGTCGTAGTCAATACGATTGCAAATTACCAATTCAAGGGCGCTTCTGATGCCCCATGCTGTAATTCTCGCAAACATCCTGTGCATCATAATACTTGATCAAGAAATGGCGGTACCTTCTTCCTGTTCCATCTAAAGTCGCTTCAACTGTGGAGCACTAGCGTTATCTAGCTGCGCGTATGTACACGAAGCATTATGTTTCAACCAATGCAGAAGTAATGTATGAAATAGATATAAACTACCAAAATACTTTTTAATCGGAATTACAAGGAAATAAGCTTTAGATTTTACTAGGCCTGTGAAGAAATAAATACTATAGGGCAGTTAAATTAAGTAATATACAGAGAGGACAATGCTTAAAGAAGTCACTTAAAATCTGGGTATATAAATTCTCTTAGGAATTTAATGTGCTACAAGTTATTGAATAGTGATGGATAGATATAAAGTAAGGGGGTTTATGACGTATCTATCCTTCTCACACTCACTAGAATTTCACATTTAGAACATTTTATTGAATTTGCACCGACTTTGCATAATAATTTTGCATTTAATAAGACAACGAGTGTGCAGTACCTCAGTTTTACTAAGATACAAAGCATCTTCCCTTCTAGTTTTATTTTAATTTAAAATCAATTTTACTAGGGCAATATGTAAAATTCATAAACTCTTTCAACTAACTCAATTTCTAATGCATAATTTTATTTTGTAGATCCATCTTCTGGCTCCAACTTTAATTTCAATTTCACCTACAACATTTCAGAAGAAGAATTTGCCCATGACTACCTCTATCACAATCGAAAAGTGACTGAACATTTGTACAAATTTTACATTCCGCCCATGCTACTGCTTTGTTTGGCTTCTATATTTATAAATATTAGAGTTCTAGTATCGGCATATTGGATACGTAGACCATTATCGCCAACGTTGTGCATCAGCTTAAGTCTAGCTGCGTCCGATGCATGCACTTCGGTCTTACTAGGATTAGGGCTGTTGTTAAACAGCTACTTGCCAGTAGTGTATGAAATACAGATACCATCATGCATGATTTTGATCACTATCGAAATGTACAGATTAAGTGGCGTGATAATAACTGTAGTTCATCTATTAGCGCTCAGTGTCAACCATTACTTAGGAATACTAAAGCCTCTACGTTATCTGTCTATAATGACAACAAGAAAAATAACAATGACAGTAGTTTTGCTATGGCTCGGACCAATAGTATTCATGAAAATCTATTTCGTAATAGCAGCTCAAGATGACTTTTGGACGGAAGGCTGCAAAAAAGATTCCTTTCTATCTGAAGTTAGATTTCGATCAGTTTTCTCATCGTTATTTTTTATACCGCTCACAGTAATGGCATTCTGTTACACGCACATTTTATTCCTAGTACGAAAGCAGCAGCAAATTTGGGCACAATTGTCTAGTAGTGGCAGTACACGATATCGGGGACTCAGACTAAGACATGGTAGTGATAATCAACAACGACAATTAGAAGGTAACGTTAAAGCGATATACACGACCCTGTTGATTCTAGGATCATGTGTTATTGGATGGCTACCAGCTGTTATGATTTACATCCTGATCTGTCCAAAAGGTTGTTTCTACGATGGTGAAAGGCTACAAAGGGCACGTTTTTATAACATCGAACTGTCGTTTTATATAGCATGGGTTACAAATTTGTTGATTATACTGAAAACTTTGATTAATCCTATAATTTATTCTTGCAGAATGGTCGAAATTAAGGTAAGTTGATGCAAAAATTGCGCCTAACGTGAAGGTATTAAACAGTCATGTGCTTAGAACTTATAGATTTAAGAATTAACAAATGCTGACGTATTGCTATCAAAAAATTGATACTCTTGATAGTAACGTATTTCGATAAAATTATACGTCATTGCAATGCTCTACAATATCGGTGTTGTGTATGTACGCACGCATGCCGGGCCGTACTGATACACGAAGGTGGCGGGGAACGTAACAATAGCCGCGGGTGACATAAAAGAGACAATTCAGTAAATTAATGCTTAGATGTAAGATGTTGATGAATATATGAAACTATTTCTGTGTTTTGGAATTACCCTAGCGAATTTGCTATAACTACAGAGACACATACATTACAACTGGCGACGAGGCAAATTGAAATACTTAGAATTTTACTGTTGCAAAGATTTTTATGGCTACAAGAATCGGAAGTACAGAACCATTCAATTCAAGCACTGACATCTGGTGGCTCAACATTGATCGGGACATTGAGAACATAGTCAAATGCTGTATATCTTGTGCTCTCACACAGAAAACCCAGAGAAGTCAGTTCTGCATTCCTGGAAGCCAGCTACGCGTCCAATGCAAAGGGTTCATTTGGACCATGCCGGACCTTTATGGGCAAGGAGTTCCTAGTTATAACTGATTCGTACAGTAAGTGGCCAGAGGTTTTTCTAGTAAATTCAACCTCCACTGCAGTTACAGTGAGCAAATTGAGACAATTTTTCTCATGTTTTGGGCTACCAGATGTCATCGTTTCGGATAATGCAACAGGTTACGCATCTACGAAATTCGAAGACTTTTTGAGTAATAACGGCATACGTCACAAAACGTCGGCTCCGCATCATCCGTCTACAAACGGCGCGACAGAAAATCTAATTGATACCTTTAAGCGTTCAATAAAGAGCAGCGTTTATTCGCAACTGTCACTGGATGATGCGCTACACACGTTCCTAGCCTCATACAGAATGGTGGCACACTCTACAACAGGCGAGTCTGCGGCCTACTTAATGCTCGGGCGAAGACCAAAGACTCGTTTTGATCTACTACGACCTAATTACGAAGGCAGAGCGAGGAGTAAACAGGATGCCCAAGTGCGCAATTTCGATGGTTCAGGGGTGACAGTCTATGGGGTTGGTGACACTGTCTTAGCGCGTGACTATCGGTCTTCGAATTTTTGGAAAGTGGCCACTGTTGACTCAATTTTAGGAACATACATACTTACTACGCCTACAGGATGGAACGAACCTACTGGAAACGTCATGCGGACCAACTGAGACAGGTTTCACATGAACTGCTAAATAAGTCCCCATGTATAGAGTCAGTGCTACCGAGTTTACCAGTTGAATTTCCTAGCGTACTGGTCGAAGCAGACGACGGCTCAAACGCTTTGAGTCCGACTTCGGTTGCTGTGTCCACGTCCGTTATACCTAGCCCATCTTGCACTCCTGAGCTTGAAAATAATGCGTGTTCTACGGAACAAATTTCGGGTCCTCTCAGGCGTTCATCAAGAGTACGCACGCCCCCCGATAGGTTGAATCTGTAACCTATTGTTACGGGGGAGAGTGGTGTTGTGTATGTACGCACGCATGCCGGGCCGTATGGATACACGAAGGTGGCGGGGAACGTAACCATAGCCGCGGGTGACATAAGAGACAATTCAGTAAATTAATGCTTAGATGTAAGATGTTGATGAATATATGAAACTATTTCTGTGTTTTGCTATCCTAGCAAATTTTCTATAACTACAGAGACACATACATTACAAATATCAAACAGCAGCATAAGTTTAGGCGTCAGTAGTCTATCGTAGCAACAGTTGAAAAAGATTTTCATAGCATTTGTTTTTGTCTGTTAGATGTCTATTTTTCTCTGCTATTAGGCACAGAGTGTGTTGGTTTTGGCATCTTGAATGTCCAGTTCCCTCTCTTAGGAGCAGAGTGATTTTTTTTCTCTATTACATCCATATCCGTTTGTATTTAAAACTCAGTTGACAGAGTTAAGGTTTACGACCATCACTACAATCTCTTATCAAAAATTAACGTCTACACATTTATCCAAGATTATGATTTACAAAATCGCAACTCATACCTTTTCGGAATAAAGCAACGTGCTGGGATTATTTTTATATCGTTCTATTTGAACGATTTTAATTTCCGGTTTTGGTTTTACTTAGTGACCAATTCTTTGCTTCTAAACGTCTTCTATATCGGCATCATTATGATTACTGCACACTCGATGGTGTAGTTTTCCAAAAACATGAGCAGATTTTTCCTTTATAAAGTTGCTGGTTTAAATCGCTTTTAAATCGTTTACTTTCTCTATACATTGTAGTGTAACCGACCTGAAGACTGACCCAAACGCCCTCTATAAACAGCACACCGGGCTCCATGATCTTACGTCTAGTGGTAGTGGTTCGACGATACCTACGTTTTGTTGTTATCAAGTGACCCAAATTGACACTGAGAAGATGGCGTTTTGGCGGGAAGGTTTGAAATAAAACTACAGAATTTACCTAACTTGACTTTTAATCAAAACAATAACCATTAAATAGGTTATTCGCATGAAAGCATAGAGACTAACATTTAAATCAAACAGTGCCGAACTCAACCTGGGCGATTGGGGAAAGGGTATGGCAGAGAAATCCTTAAACTACCCTCACACTTCCAACTGCATTTGGCACAGCTCGACAAGAGCAGGTGACGTATAAGTACCCAGATCACCAACACTGAATTTGACGGGATGTCAACTGTTACTCAGACATGCCACACATGACAACTGAAGAAACGTTAGTGTAGGTCAGCTAGTCTTTTCTGGCAAATACTGAGGTCGGCTATGCCAATGCTACTCAGTTAAAGTTAAAGAGGGGGAACACCAAGAAGATATCCTGTACCTTAACTACCAATTTTCCTCCTCGCACGGATATAAAATGTTAGCAATATTCAACAAAGCTCGTCACACACACACCGACATACATGCATTAACAGTTTCCAGCCTGTGTTACAAAATATTTTACAAAGGCTAGCCGACTTCCTATTATTGGCAAAAGGGTACGACTACAAGTAGCTTGATGAGACAACATGAATCGCTGAAATGAACTTATGGTATGATTGCGCAGTCTAAAACGCGCTTATTATTGAATGGACTATTTTCAACATAGTCATAAACAGAAATGCGAAGGCACGAGATGGCCGGTCATACCAGAGGTTCAATTTGATTGCATCACAACAATTATCACAAATGTTAAATATTAGTTAATTATATAGGAACATGGGCTAGATTGTAGGATAAACATACAACAAATATATAATTAGTTTAAACCAAGGTGTGAGCGATGCAGTTGTAAATGTGATTAATATGATGAAATAAAACAATCACACATAATAAAAATGTCAAATGAGTCACAAATACCAAACGTTATAAAATACATAACAAAATTTTACAGCATAAATACAAGCTCCGATTCAGACGCTAAATCTTTATATAAATGCATGTTAATTAAATATATTAAATCTAGTAAGTAAATGTTACAAATTATTCATTAAGATTGCATTGGCTAAACTTTCTTTTAAAAATTAAACGCATCCTGGCATTACAATTACAAACAAAAAATATACATAACAACTTTGTGGTTAACTAAATTATTATCTTAAAATTAAAACAAATAATTTTAAACAATTAACCAAGCTTAGATGCAAGCAGATAACATTACCTTTATTATACCTGCCAAGTAAAACTTTTCGACCTCCATTTTTGAAAAATCTAAAAACAAAGTTCTTTAACCATGTTGATTAGATTGATCGTCTTTACACATGCACCCCTTATAGCGTAAATTCTGACGTCACAAAATGCTTTCAGAAACCTGCAAGTGGTTACTGAGCTATTCTAACAAATACCTTCAAATATCGAAATGTACACTAATATTTTCAATAATTATCAACCAATGAGAATTGACTCTAGAAACACTACGAAACACTACGACATCACATTACTGTGACACCAGCGGCTCAGTGTAATAACCACAATAATGTAACATTCTCACAACAAAATTCAAATTTGCAGGAAAATGGATTTTCATACTTTTGCATAGTTTTGCAATAGGTTTTACACATATTTCTATTGTTAAAACCTAAAATACACCGCCCTTATATCCTTTTACTAATAAGCGTTAACTCGAATTATTACTTCTGTGCGTAAAAAGTTGTTTCTAAGTTAAATTATACCTTTTACTGTACTTTTGACTTTCCCCTTCGTACAACTGGACCGTACTGAAAGTAGTACAAGGCTACACATCAAAAAGGATGCCGCTGCAACGTTGACCTACTTTAAAAGAATAGCATAATAACATTTGAAGAGTTCAAATCAGGCCAGCGCATCTGCACCAACACTTCATAAAGTTTCTAGGGAGGAAAGAGTGACTCACGAGGTTAAACAATAACCAAAAATAAAATTTTCCAAACTTGCTGTTTTAACAATTAAAACATTTGGTCTTTCTAAAATAATAAGCCCCATGTGTGTGTGTGTGTGCGTGTGTGTGTGTGTGTGCGCGCGCTCAAGTACGTGTGTGTGTGTGTAGTGGAAATCCACATACTCTCAACTTCGTCTAATAAACTCCTACACTCGGACTGGATAACATAGGCAAGCGGAGACGTGATTCATTGTCACAATTTGTAACTTTCAAAGCAGCTGTTGTATCCACATTCTTGGTTTGCATTTCTCAGATCGAAAAAATTATACTAACTTCCAAAGTCGACTTTGATCCGAGTGGGTGTTAAAGCGTCAAGGCATACAGTAAAAATAGCTAAGAGCATTGTCTTTATACGATTAAACAATTTTAAATGATCCTTCAAACATTTCTGGAACCGACATCTCTAGAAAAAATATTTTGACCATTCAAATCAACTTCTTATCATTGTAAAACATAACTGCATGATGTGCAAAACTAAACGATACAATATTTAGCAAACGGCGTTTAAACCATAGCTTTGTTTCTTAATGCAAAGCACGTGCACTGCTAAATATTATCTTTAAGTCAATAGTTCTATTAAAATCCTACAAAGATCATCTGTTACCTTGTAACACTTTAGTTTTAGGCGAATACGTAGTGCAATTAGTGCTGTGTGGGTTATCAAAATTTAGGCGAGAAAGTCGTTGCTAACGTGCTTGAGTTCTCGGGCAGTCGTAGTTGGATAATCATGCGCATTGAAATTAAACGTAGATCATTCTTGTTGTTGGCATGTAATGATTAAACACGTTTTTTAAAAGGTGGTGTGTAAGTTTTTGGGCCATCATGAGTCAAAGAAGGCTCCGCTCGTGGCAATTGCACTTAGCTTGGCGTTGGGGGCCATAGCACCGAGATATGTTAGAACGACGTTCTAATTAAGAATAAGTATTTATAAAACGGTTCGTTATTTAAAATATGGCGTTTTAATTATTACTAAAGAAAGTTTTAATTTTTAGCAAGCAGCTTTAGATTATAGAGTTTATGGATTTGAAAAATAAAACATTTCAATATCAATCATTGTAGCTCAAGATGTAATTCATAGTTTTTGTAAAAAAGTTTTGTGGAGCGTAGGAAAGATGGCAGACCCAAGATGCTCTGTTGGACAGGTGTTCTGTATTTTATTGTTATTACTTAATGCCGCTAAGCTTTTGTGAACACAATTCCTTAATTTATGATACAGAGGAATCAATACGTAAGTGATGAACGTTTTGTTTAAGAAGCTGAGTAATTAGTTAGCAAATACGAAATTAAGGATTTTTATTTACAAGTTTGAACGGTATCTTACTCTAACAAATCATATTTTTATTTGGTGTAGTTTAAATGATTTGACAAATTTTTGATGTGGTATTCTTATGTTAAATACTCGTTAAGAACAACGCCTTAAAACAGCATATGTAATGATAAGAATCTAATTTTCCATGTTTGTTTAAAACAGATGACACTTATGTTACTAAGTAAGTTTTGTATTGAGATAATGCCTGATATAGAGAAAATTCAGTAACACCTTAGAAAGACTAAAGTATAAACTAAAGACAATTTTTGTGAGCTATATCAAAGACCTCTGATTATAGAATATAAATAATGTAATAAGATATTGAATAATTTTTTTAATGACAGGCCCAACCTGTTAATAGTTGTGATTTTTGCCTACTTAACATTTTCATCAGCATTCACTTTCGTAGCATCCTATTTACACTGTAATTTTTTTTATTTTTTTGTACATATATGAAAAGAAACAAATTTTATTAGATACTAGTCAAAACCCACTATCGTTTTATTTCCAACAGCTCAATAGAAAAAATAAGCAACCTATCCGTTTTGATTGAGATAAAAAATAAGAAAAAAGATTATGTTACTTCATATCTAAATTCATGTAGATATTATTCCCTTAAGGTTTATCTGCGTCTATTCTGAGGATAAATTTTTGTGTTGACTCTATTGACGCAGTAGCGCCTAAGTTTATTTAGAGTTCAGGTTTAGTCACAGAAAATACCCCGACCATCTCATGCCTCCGCAGGAATAGACCCCGAGTTTAGACCGTTTTGCCTTATTACATCCTCAATAAAGGTCATGCAAGAAAAAAATATTATAACAACCTCTTGTCATAAAACGTTACTAGGAATTTTTAAGAGTTTAAGTGTCGTATTTGTTAATTCTGACAATTTATAAATTCAAACATGTGAAGCGTTTCATTTAAATAATTCTAGAAACGCTTGTATAATATCTTCAAATCTATCAACTTGAAAAATTCAGATAATCTTTTCGTTCACACCTCGTGTATTCTAATATAGCTCATGAGCGTTTAATTTTTTACAAAAGAATAAAACGCTCTCTAAGAATAGATTAAATTTTAAAACAAGAAGCCCAATTTGTAGCTTGCTTCACAATCAGATTATTTTTAATGTTTTTATGGTAATTGCAACCCTAGTAATTTCATTTTATAGTATTATTTTGTTATAGGAGAGCACACATCGAATGCATGCTGCATTCAATAAATCGTGGCGAACTTCACAAAGAACAGAAGCTCGATATCTATCAGAATCGCAACGATCTCATAACACATTAGGCGGTTCCGGACGTATGGCAGCTGCATTATGCAGATGGAATGGCAGCAATCGCACTCAACTGGAACGCGTAGAATTAGCAAACACGTTAGTTTAATTTACATTAGATAAGATAACTGTGATGAGTACCCTGTGTATAAATATATATATTTTTTACATTACTTTTTTAATTAAGTTTATTATTATTAAAGTACTTATGTATGTATATAGCCGTTTTATAATAAAATTATATATATATATATATATATATATATATATATATATAATCAACTATTACAATACAAAAATTATATGCTTATTTTAAAAACCGATAATGTAAATATAAACTACCCAATTATTTATTAGTCCTGATCTTCTTTTCATAATGCAAGTCGGTCCTTTCAATATAATAAAACAAATATAAAAACTTTTTACGAATTTATTCATCACCATTAGGTCTTCAGTCTTGAAACTTGTTTCCTATACTGAACTAACCTACACATTTCCCTGAATTTGCACAGTCTGCATCTGTCACTTTCTGATTTAGGTCTACATCTACCTACTTTTTCCTATCTCTGCTGGTCTGGTAATATATCCCATACTATTCCTCAAAAATGCCTTAGAATGTATTCTGTCATTCTATTTTTCCTACTTTTTACCGCAGATATCTTTATTCCCCTACTATTTCTATAAACTATTTGTTATTAGCTTTGTCTGTCCTTGTTATCATTCTCGTACATCTGAAGCACTACATTCTAAAAGACTGCTGCCGTTTTTCTGTCTACTTTTCATACTGCCCGTATTTCATAGGCATACTGCGCTGTGCTCCGCACATCTGCTTTCAACAATTTTCTTCTTGTTTCTATGTTTGTTGTCTTTGGTCATAGGCGCCGTTCTTTCTTGTTAGACGCAGTTTGGTTCTCTTGTATTGTTTTACAATTATATACCCTATTTCTACGACATTCAGTAGTTGCAAAGGGGTAAGTAGTCTGTGGCTGCCAAGTTCCCCAAGCACTTGAACGTTTGCCGATTTAATATTTTTTACAATATATCTTTTCGCACAGTCAACATTAGTTGCCGATATTTCACAAACAACACCTGCAGTTGTTTATAATAATCATCAGATTTATCTACGCTTATTTTTTCGTCATTAGGATTTCCGTCTCAAAACTGGTTAGAGACGTACCTCCACTTATTTATATTCCGAGCGAGCCTAGACAGTTCCCTAAAATTCCCACTCAGCCTATATACAGTTCGGTTCTACTGCTATTGTTTTTAAATTATACGCCCCATTTCACCGAGATTCAGTGGTATGTGGAGAGGAAGGCGTCGCCGTGGATCAATGTAGTAAGCGTAAGACTACGGATCCCAAGGTCCCGGGTTCAAATCCCGACACGGCCGACTGCTTGAAAAATGGCAGGTGAGCATTTTTCACAAAAATTACGCCCTCGTTCGGATGAGAGGTTAAATGGAAGTCCTGTGTGTGAGTGTTGTCACGCACGTTAAAGATCCCTACCTTGCCTGGAACGGCAAGGGTTCGGCAAAAATTCTAAATTTCCAGGCAACAAAAAACTCGCCTCCTGGCCAATGTAGTACCTACTGGTGGAGCATTGGAAATGTAAATGAACGGTATGTGGAGAGGGGCGGCTCCGTGGCGTAGTGGTATGTGTGTGACTACTTCCCCCAAGGTCCCGGGTTCAAATCCCGACACAGTCTGCTTGAAAAATGTTAGGCGAACATTTTTCACAAAAATACACCCTCGTTCGGATGAGAAGTAAAATAAAGGCCTCGTGTGTGAGTGTTGTCATACACGTTAAAGACTCCTACCTTGCTTGGAACAACAAGAGTTCGGCAAAATTCCAAATTTCCCAAGCAAAGAAAAAAACTTGCTTCCTGGCCAATGTAGTACCTTTGGAAAATCACATGTAAGGTATGTGAAGAGGATCCCGACCAAAACCGCTTGAAAAATGATAGGAGAGCATTTTTCACAAAAATACACCCTCGTTCGGATGAGAAGTAAAATAAAGGCCCCGTGTGTGAGTGTTGTCATACACGTTAAAGATCCTTACCTTGCTTGGAAGGCAAGGGTCCGCCAAAATTCCAAATTTTCCGGGTAGAAAAAAAACTCGCTTCCTGGCCAATGTAGTACCTTCGGGTGGAGCATTGGAAAATCACATGTAAGGTACGTGAAGAGAGTTAACCAGCCTGTACCTGCTAAGATTCCCCAACACTTACATATTTGCTGAATTAATATTTTTCCAGTAGATCCTTTCACATAATTAACATTATTCGAAAATATTGCACAACCAATAACTGAAGTTACTTATAATAAACATCATGTTTAAGCACATCTATTTTTTTCATCATTAGTTTGTCCATCTTAGGACTGGTTGGATGCGTACCTCCAGTGATTTCTATTCTGAGCTAGCCTACACATTTCCCTAAAATTCCTACAGCCCACATCTTTCACTATCTGTGTACAATAATCTAACCTAGGTCTAATATATTCCGCACTATTCATGTCTTAGTACGTGGCCTATTATCCTATCTTTACTGTTTTTTACCGTTTTCCACATATTTATTTCTTCCCCTGCCATTTTCGGTACCTCTTTGTTCTTAACTTTGTCTGTCTCATCATCATTAGGTCTTCAGTCCTGGAACTGGTTAGACGCGTACCATCATTGTTTCCTATTCTGAACTAACCTACAGATTTTCCTGAAATTTGCACAGTCTACATCTATCACTATCTTATCTAGGTCAACATCTACCTCTTTTTTCCAATCTCTGCTTGTAATATATCCCATACTATTCCCCAAAAATCCCTTAAAACGTATTCTGCCCTTCTATTTCTCTTATCTTTTTCCCCAGATATCCTTGTTCCCCTACTATTTCTATAACCTATTTGTTATTATCTTTGTCTGTCCATGCTATCGTCCTCATACATCTGAAGCACAGCATTTCAAAAGGCTGCTACCGTTTTTCTGTCTGCGATTCAGACTGCCCGTATATTATTAGGCATACTGTGCTTTGCTCCACACATATGCTTTCACAAATTTTCTTATTGTTCTATGTTTGTTGTCTTTCCTTATAGGCGCTGTTCTTTCTTGTTGGATGCCGTTCGGTCACCTTCTATTGTATTACAATTATATACCCTATTTCTCCAACCTTCAGTGGTTGTGAAGGGAAGTAAGCACCTGTGGCTGCCAAGTTCCCCCAACACTTAGCCATTTACCGATTTAATATATTTTCCAATATATCTTTTCGCACAGTCAACATTAGTTGCAGATATTTTGCAACCAACAACTAGTTGTTTATACTAATCATCAGATTTATCTGCGCTTATTTTTTCGTCACTAGGTTTTCCGTCTCAAAACTGGTTGGACACGTACCTGCACTTATTTATATTCTGAGCTAGCATACATAGTTCCCTGAAATTCTCACACAGCATGTGAATACAGCTCGTTCCCCTTCTATTGTTTTCTAATTTTATGCCCTATTTCACCGAGATTCAGTGAAGGGGGTTAAGCAAACCTGTGGCTACCAAGATCCCCCAACACTTAGACATTAGCCGAAATAATGATTTTCCAGTAAATCCTTTCACACACTTAACATTATTCGAGAATATTGCCCAACCAATTCTTGTAGTTACTTATAATAATCATCATGTTTAAGTACAGTTACTTTCTTCGTCATTAGTTTATCCATCTTGGGAATGGTTGGATTTGTACCTTCATTGTTTTTTATTCTGGGCTAGCCTACACATCTCCCTGAAATTCCTCCAGCGTACATCTTTTAATATCTGTGTGCAGTAGTCTAACCTAGGTCTGCCTCTTCTTCTCTTTTTTACTATCTCTGCTTCTAATATATTCCGCACTATTGTCTGTCTATGATATCTTAATCATACGTCTGTAGCACCACGCTACAAAGGCTTCTATCTTTTTCTTGTCCGCTTCTCCTACTGTCCAGACTTTACAGCCGCACAGTGCTGTGCTCCACACATATGCGTTAAGCGAACTTTCCTTGTTCCTATGTTTGTTGTCTTTGAACATAGTAGTTGCTCTTTTTTGTTAAATGTAGCACGATCTTGCGCTAATTTTTGTTTTATATATTTTGCGCTTCCCCATCTTGCGTTATTTGGCTTCCTAGGTAGCAGAAATCCTTAACGGCTTGTAAGTTTTTTGTTACCTATTTGTACTCTTGTTTTCGATTTATTTTCCCCCTCCTTTGCATACTACTACCTTAGGTTTACCTTTGTTAATTTTCATACCGTATCAATCTGTTCGAACCGTTTCCATTTCATTAAGAGCAACTTCTAACTCTTCCTTTCTAGATGCTAGTACCAGTATATCATCTGCAAATCTAAGCATATCAATTTTTGGTCTCTGCATAGTAATTCCAAATGTCTTCCTGCATTTGACAGTTTATAGCCTCTTCAATGTACAAGTTAAAAATTAATCGGGATAGAATACAGCCCACTTTCGCCCCTTTCCTAATGTTTACTTCTCTATGTTCCTGCTATAATTCTATTACTGTTGTTTGCTCTTTGCATAAGTTTTGTACTATTCGTCTATCCCAATAACTCATTCCAATCTTTTTGAGTATTTTGAACATTTTTTCTTATTTTACATTGTCGATTGCTTTTTCCAGTTCTACAAACCTTATATACACGCTTTCCTCTTTTTCTGTTGTTGTCTCCATTATAACCCTCAGAGCTAAAATAGCCTCCCGTGTTCCCTTGTTTTGCCTAAATCCAAATTGATCTTGTCCAAGTATTTCTTCAGCTTCGTCTTGGTACAAACTTATTGTTCGAAAATTTTCACATTTATTTGCGCATTTCTTTTTTGGTATAGTTACTATGATGTTACGTTTGAAATCTTTGGGTATCTCGCTTGTCTCATACATATGGCTTACAAGTTGGAAGAGACGTTTTGTTACTGCTTGTCCAGCGGCTTTTAGAGTTTTTGCTTGCACCTTATCTATACCCGGCGCCTTACCATTTTTAAATCCCTTTAATGCTAATTCAACCTCATCTCTAAGTATAGGACATCCCATGTCATGATTTTCAATGTCTAGTTCCTGTTCAAATCTACCCACTTTCTCTAGATTTTCTATAAGGACGTTTCCTCCCACGTCCTTATATTTTTGCTATACGGTTTTATATTCCTAAAATTGATTCTAATTAGTTTATATGCTTCAACTGTTTTTCCTATTTCCATCTTAGTTTGTACCTCTTTGTACTTTATATTATTCCATTGTTTTTTAGCTTTCCTGATTTGCGAATAATTTCCATTTTATGGCTTTGTATTTTCCTGTTACGTCTGATTTATTTTTGTATTTTCGCCTTTCTTCTATTAAATTCAGGATATCATTGTTATCCATGGTGCCTTATCTTCTTTTTGTGTATACCCCAGAATATCTCTGGCCGCCATGTCTAACCTGGATTTAATGTTATTCCATTTTGTTTCTACTTCCTTAGTATCAGATATTTTCCCGATATCTTTCAGCAATTCATTTGACTTTTTTTCCAATCTTACATGAATATCTTTAGCTTTTAGATTCTCAAAATCGAAGTGCCTTTTTCCCTTGCTTTTTTTCAAATTTTTAAATCTAAGTGCAGCCTTCAATAGTTACAACGTTTACAGTGTTTATATCTGCTTCTGGGTAGCTTCTACAGTCTTTTACTTGATTCCTAAACCGTCGTCTAACGAGAATTTGATAACTTTCTATATCTCCTAGCATCCTCCGTGAATATCGTCTTCTAGCATAATGTTGAAATATTGTGCTTGTGATGATTAAATTGTTCTTGTCGCAAAATTCTAGCAGCCTATTTCCCCTGTCGTTTCTCGTGCCTAAACCAAATAAATCTACTACCGCTCCTTCCCTACCCTTACCTACCATTGCATTAAAATCTCTGTAATTATTAAATTTTCATGTCCTTTTACGTATCTTAGTATATCTTCAATACCTTTGTAGATCGTTTCTACCTCTTCGTCACTGTAGCTAGAGGTGGGCATATATACCTGTATTATAACTGTGTTTACCGGTTTATATTCTAATCTAACCATGAGTACTCTTTCGTTCTTTTGTAAGTAGTTTTCCACACAGTGTCCTATCTTTTGTCGCATAACTATCTCCACCCCCTAATTTTCTTTCTCTGCTCCTGTATGAATTACCTTAAAGTTATAACCTTCTCGAATATTTTTTAAACTTAGTTTAAAGAGAATTTCCGATAATTAAAAGGGAGCCCACGGCAAGTTCGGATGGAAGGTGGCTCTATGTTGAGGAAATCTCGAAGGTATAGCGGCTAGTCGAACTATATGCTCTGGGTAGAGAATGAGCTGTGGGTCGGGGTGTAATTGCAACCACTAATAATAAAAATAAGGCGCCACCGTATTTTTTTATACTGGGGAGACCTAATACAAGTCCCTTGTACAAGGCTAATGCGGAAACCTTTCTCCTATAACCGCTATATAATTTTTAAAGACCACCTAATCTTTGAAGTATCTTACCTTATGGCTCGACCTTGACCTTAGCAATCCTCCATTGCACCTGTGAACAAATTAAACAAAGAAAAGCACTGTTTGTGCATTCAAACTCAAAAATAATTAAATACAATCAGAATCGACTTTCATTCCTCTTAAATAAAAGATAGTCTTTAGTCCGAAAATAAGAATCTATTCTTTTTGGTATCCAATAAAGTAATTTTCTACAAAAAATATGTCTTCCTTTATAAGTTAATTTAAATTAGAAAGAGTTAATTACAATGGTACTGAATATATCCGTACCAATTACTATTTAATGAGGTTTATATAACAAATTGACAAAGCATAAAATTGCTTATTTATAGAAAAAAATTAATTATGGTAGATCTACCTTAATTTTACAGTAGATAATTACAGATAATTGTTCATAAAATATCAAATGTAGAAATTTAATTTCTAAAGGTTCAAAGTTATAAGAATTTACTTTATCTAATTAGTAGTGACATCTTCTGATGTTTCATTGAGTTAATAAAAGAATTATGTAGGAACAAATTACAGATTCATATCGTATAACTACGAAAAATATAATTGAGGTCTGTCCTTGACCTGTTCAAAGTTAACACAAGTCAGTTAAAATAAAATTTATCTCGTTACTACGTCGACAGTTCAAACAACATACGAATATAATTTTTTGTACATACCAGAACTCCAAATTGCACCTAAATACTTGCTTGAAAGCTGACGTATGTATTGACAACGGAATATTCCATTTTAAACAAACAGCTGCATTCTGAAGAACACGTCACTTGGCCTCCATTATCTGCGTTTCAATTTACAGATGTTCAAGGAGTAATTCACACCACAAGAAAGCAAATGTTGTTTGTAATTAACTTGAATAAATTATATATGTGATTCCATATTATACAAGAATAGAATTGTTTTCATCAATTTCGCATGAATACCATTCAGAAAAGTTGCTTATTTATAATTTACGTTGCAATATAATTTAAATTAAATTATTCCCAAAGTTACATGTTCCTAACGGTCTTTTAACAAAAACTTCATCGTTCTTCACGACTGGTTTCAACAAAAAAATGGACCATCCAAAACAATTTTTGAAGATGGCTTACACTTGCAATCTTCCATCGTGCATGCTTCCAACACCAAAAATCAATGAAGGACATCGCTCCTAAGAACAACGTTCGACCTGCTTTAACCCCAGCTGTGTTAGAAGTGCGGGCCGAGCTTGTCGCTGCCCGGTAACAGCGTTACCTTGCGGTTCCTGAGTAGAGGAGGCTTTAGGAAGGATACCAAACAAGAGCTTATATATTGTCACCGTAGAATTTAACTTTTAACATGAACTAAATACTAGTTCTTTATTGGACAATAGATGTTATTAAATTAAGTGGATTGGATAACATTATAATGTATTACATTATTTAATATTTAATAAAAGGATTGATTATACGGATATATATTAGGTGGAAAATAAAATTGCTACAAAGTCTCCACTACAAAAATCCCCCGCCTCTGGCCACCGTACTTCACTTAGCCCTAGTATGTTTAGTGCTAACCTATACATTTCAGTTTGCAGGTTCTTTAGTTTACCTACTTGTTTCATTCTTCTCACATTCTACGCTCCGACTCGCAAAATTTTCCCGACTCTTATTCTGAGCTTTCCGATCGCATATCCTCTGAAGTAGTCCCCTCGCGGAGAGCCGCTGCCCTCTTTCGGGGACCGGTCTTAATCTGGTTGCTCACTAACGACCCTACTACTGTGGTTGGATCTGTAGCTTGTTTCTTTAGCTTATTAGAACACGCAAGCCATTTCACCTGTTCTAGTAATCTAGAACTTCGGCAAGGTGCAGGTGTATTCGAAATGGATAAATTTATTAAAACTGATAAATTATTTTCCACATATAGTCGAAGTGTAGTTTTGCCGAGAGGTAGCAACTGAGAAAGAAACTTCCCTGCTTGGCATATAGAGTTTCTTTATTGTATAGTAAACCGCTCGCAATTGAAACATCAAAATTAGAAACTTAATGCAAATTACATTTGACAAACGTAATTCCCAACTACTTTCACCAACCTAGATCCAACCAAGAACAAAGTAAGCATTTAGATTACGATAAAGGCTGATTTCATTACATATTCCTCAAAACATTCTAAAAAAAATAAAATGTTATGTTTTTAATGACATAGTTCAGCAATAATAAAGCTTATAATAAACAATTCTTTTTATTGGTATCTAAGGAAACAGAATAGTTTTTATTTTGGAGCAATTTGTTTATAGTGATTAGATCCAAGCCAGACAATATATTGATTTGAAAAGAAAAATAACTAAAAATGTTGAGCATTTTCACATTGCTCCTTATGTTTGTTGCCGTATATTCTAAAATATCTGCCCTCTAATTAAATCGAAAACGTTCTCTTAGTAAAGAAGCGATGTCATTTAATCAACTGAATCTGGACATCGCTAATTCAGCAGTTCAGGCTATTGATTAAAACTTTCACTTTACCGTTGAAACAGATTCATCAAAGTTCGCTATAGCTCCAACGATTGATCGTCTAGTTCGTCCTTTACAAGAACATTATCAGATACCGAACGTAACACTCAACGGTTGAGAAAAAAGCCTACGTCGCAGTGAAATCCTTGCGCATATGGCGTCACTCCCTATTAACTAAGCCATTTAAGCTAATTACCGATCAGAAATCTGTCAGTCTCATGTTTGAAAAGAATACAGTAGTAAGATAGCAAACCATAAAATACCTTGTTGGTATCTAGAACTTCCATAATTTATAGACCAGCTTCACGCGTAGCTGCTATCCTGGACTCTAAAGACAATCTAGTCAAGCTTTGCGAGAATCTTTGTCATCCAAGAATAACAGGTTTAGTTGGGTGCGCAACAAAACTTAAACATATTTTAAGGAGGATGTGAGAAGGTGACTCCGTGGCTTAGTTGATTCGCGTGTGGCTACTGATTCCAAGGTGCCGGGTTCGATTCTTGACACAGACCGCCCTAGCATTTTCCACAAATATACGTCTTCATTTGGATGAAAGGCAAAATGCAGGTCCTGTGTGCGGATGTTGTCACCCACGTTAAAGATCCCTGCCTTGCTTGAAATATCAAAGGTTCGTGAAAATTTTTAGTTAAACAAAATTGCTTCCTGGCCAAGGTAGTATTTTTCGGTGAAGCATTAGTAAACAAATGTAGGGAAGGATGTGAGAAAAGTTACACCTAACTGTGGTATCTGTTTGGTGCTCTAACCAAGATTAATCAAAACAATTGCAAGGTAGATTAAAGCAAAGGCACAGTTTAAGAGGCTATCCATAAATCTCAAGAAACCTATACTATTGGGTACTACATTATAATTTGAATAAGGGACGCTATACTTGTGGCCACGTCCACAATGCTCCACTCGAAGGTACTTCATTTGGTTTAAACGCGATAATATAAACGTGCTTCAGATCTAATCTAACTTCAAAATTAATCAAACCTAAATAAAAATCTAACAAACTAAAACAAAAACTAAAAATAGGGTTTGAATAATGGTATCCCTAGCGTTAATTTGGAGTGTGTCCGTTCAACAAGACGCACGCAAAAATAAAATGGGAGGGATCCGTAGTACCGGATAGCAGTCGCCAGCTCTGGTTACCGGTGCGACTTAAAAGGTCGTCTTAAAACTATCCAAATCTAGCTAACTAATACTAAAAATGAATTCAAATTTCTAAGCCATAACCAAATATTTTAATAGTGAATCCAGCTATTTTGCCTGCTCTATAAATTTGCAAATTCGTACTCCCTGATCTAGGTAATTTATTCTATCTTTAGCCTAAATCCATCCCTAGCTTTCCCTACCATTCCCTAACTGATTTATATTATAATTACATTCTTCACAATTACAATCTTCGTTCCTATAAAAATGCCGCCACCAAAAATGGCGGCAGAACGTCAGACAAAACAAATCTAGCTCCAAAAATAAATGCAAAATAAATATATTTATGTAAATAGATATCTAATAAGAATTAAGCATATAGCAGTGCACAAAAAAAACAAAAAGCATTGCCCAATTTATCAGGTGCACCCGCATAAGCATTATGTCGGCTAGCGCCATTACTGACAAAAACCTGCTCATTCAATTATTTCAAATCTACTTATTAATACAAATCAATGCTTATGCGAGTGCAGCCGCCACAATTTTTCTTCTTACCTCGATAATAATTTCTCCAGTATCCGAAGATCTGGTCGGCTTCTTACGTCTATTAATATCTTACAGCTAAGGGAAGATGGGTATGCACTGCTAAAGTCCTGGTGGGTATGCACTAAACGTTCCGGAAAGTCACAAACACTATCACTTTAAAGTCCAGGGGGAATGCGCGGTTTCACTCTATTTTATTTTCTTTATTTATCTGCTGATTTAAATTAATGAGGGCTTTTGATTTAGTTTGTTATTATTTACTTGTTTTGATTTATTCCCGATATTCCGCGAGTTTAAGGTTTAACAGTGATTGTTTTAGTGGTGTGTGGGTTTGTCGTGCATATTAGATTTTGGATATAATCATAATTAATTAATTTTATTTTTTAATTTTTTATTTTTTTCTTATTTTTTTATTATTTTTTATTTATTTTTTATACAGGTTTTGGTTATACCATGCTCATGTCCATTTCTCATGCCAAGTCAAATCTAAACTTTTTAATCCTCCCCAGCCCTCACCCTCCGATTTACGCGCGGTTATCATTGTCCAATCTCGCGACCCTTCCTGAAAATTCTTTGAAGGCTGTCCAGAACGCCTTCTGGTTAGCCACTTCTCCGACCTCCTCTAGACTCTTGGGCCATGCTAGCCCTGCAACAGCTAATTTCATATCATCTGACCCTCAATTTGCCGCCTTGAGTGGGCAGTCGAAGAGCACGTACTTTGCACTTTCTGCGCCCTCACCGCATTCGCAGCGGTCGTAATCGGTTAAACCGAACCTTTGTAAATATGCTTTCAAGGCGCCGTGCCCTGTTAACAGTTGCACCACTTTATGATCGAGTTTCACCTAGATCTTACGTCTAGCTTCTATGCTCTGTATGAATTTGTTGGTCAACCTGCCCCTAGCAGCGTTGTTCCACCTCTCTTCCCATTGTCGGATTGACTTATCGCGCAGCTTTCTTTTAATTAGAGACCTCGGTAGAATATGATATCCGAAAGTCGCCCGTCGCGGCGTCTTTAGCTAATTCATCAGCCCTATTGTTTCCTATGTTACCATCGTGCAACCTAACCCAACAGAACTTTAAACGTCGGAACTCGAGCGCCGTATGCGCTATCCTCCAGACGTCCGCTTGGAGGTCTGTCGAGACGTTCATATTCGTTAAAGCCGTCAGCGCCGAATTACTATTACTGATTAAATAATACTCGTCTCTGCCCGTATGATTTATTACGTAATCGATAGCCTCTGGTATGGTTACCAATTTGCACTGGAAGATAGTGCTCCCGTTCGTGAGTTTGGTCTGAAACCGAAACACTTCCCTTTGCTCATTATATACGACAAATGCCGCACCTGCTTGACCATCATCCATACGCGAACCGTCCGTGTAAATCCTGATCCCTACCGCGTCCCCATCACCTTCGACAAATTCGATACCTCTAACATCGGCCAGGTGCCCTAACTCTGCACGACAATTTTCCTCCCAGCTTCTCTATTTGCAAGATTCATACTCTCTATAATTTCCTGTCCTTTCCCTGTATTAACTAACCTCCTATCCCTGATCTCCCTAACAACATTTTTGATAGGGAGAGTCTTATTGATCACCAGGACCGCCTCCATGGAGGTGGTCCTGTACGCCCTCGCCGCGTTGATCGCGGTTATGCGTTGCACGCTCGTCAACTGTCGAGTTTCCCTTACTTTACAACACTCCCCCCCAAAGAGATGCTGCGTACAGCATCGCCGGCTCTATTGCTCCGGCGTAAACTGTCCTAAGCGATTAGCCCCTGAAACCCCAATTTATTTTCGCCACCGCCACCATTTTATTTGATATTTCGTTGCCCTTACTTTTTACGCACTGTACGTGCGGTTTCGAATTTAATTTATTGTCGATCTTGACACCGAGATATGTGATAGCATCCTTAAACGGAATTTTATCCCCTCCTAACTCTAGTTTATAGGGGTCGCTGTCCAGGTTTCGTCCCGTAATAAAGCGCCTCTGATTTCAACGTGTTAAATTTTAACATTGCCTGCTGCGACCATTCGTGTAACTTATTAAGCGCCTCGTTCAGCTTTGTGCGCATATCCATTAGTAATCGCCATCTGACAATTAAAAGTGTATCATCTACAAACCCAACGATTGAGCATCCCGTGGGCAACGTACAGTCTCTTCAACACAGCTTTGTTCTATTCAGTTTTCTTCGAGACTTATACAACAATTCTACTGAAAAATCAGATTCGCATTTTCCACTCTACTACAATAGAACTTGATTAAAAAATCGCTTTCTAGTTCATAATCCCTGCAAAAACTATAATTATATAAAACTAATTAACCAGCATTCAGAACGTTTATAAATAATTTACCTCTGCAATTAATTCTTAATTCATTATTTCAATATAAGAATCAGTTCATTCCAATTTTCATACCGTTTATAGGTTAGTTAACTAAAATGCGAAGTGCACGTTCTAATAAGCAAATGCAACGAGCAATGTGAGGTTAAATTTTCATCTAATGTCATTTTAAGTCGTTCTTAAATAACTAACATGTAAATAGAAACATTCTATAGTCTACAACACCTTCTTATATTAAAATCAAGAAAAATGTGAGAATTATCCACACTTGAAATTATATACCAATACCTTAAATATTTTGGTTAAGTGAAAGTGTCCAGATGTCTTCATATACTGTCGACTGACTGACTATTCTGTGCAGTTTGTGTAACTATTCTACATTTAATAAAAGTAACTTAAAAATTCATACGCGGTCCCATTCTAACGCACCTCGATTTGCCGTGTACTAAAGAACATCCAATCTCATGCGATTTGTATAATTATTCTACTTCTTGTAAAGGTTCCATCAAGTTCATATGTCCTCACATACTAACGAACTGCTATTCCAATCTAATTTGTGTAATTATGCTGCATTTTATAAAAGAAAGTTGAGAATACTTATGCAGTCCCACACTAACGCACGCCTATTCACGTATATTATTTGTAATTATTCAGCCCCTTCCAAAAGTAGGTTAAGAATCCACATGCGCTCGCATACTAACGAACGTGCATTCTCGTGCAACTTGTGTTTTTATATCGCATCACAAAAGTCATTTACAAGTGCATTTGCAGGCGCATACTAACGAATTTGTGTGATTATGCTGCATTACGAAAAAGTACTCTAAAAACCATTTGCTATCGCATACTAAGAAATGTCGCTTTCGAGCAATTTGTGTAACTATTCCACATCACGAAAAAGTTCTTTACAAGGACCTATGCTTGTGTGTACTAACGACCGTTCATTTCTGTGCAATTTGTGTAATTATTCCGCATCTTGTAAAAGTAACTTGAGAATCCATATGCGGTCCCATACCAAGGAACGTCCATTTGCATGCAAATTGTGTGAATATACCACAACACGAAAAAATAATTTTCAAGACCACATGCGGTCCCATACCAACGAACGTCCGTTCGGATGCAATTTGTGCAATTATGCAGCAATACGAAAAAGAACTCTAGAAAACCATTTGCTGTCGCATACTAAGGAACGTATACTTCCATGCAATTTATGTAACTATTCTACTTTACGAAAAAGTTATTTACAAAGACATATGCTTGTGCATACTAACGAACGTCCATTTTCGTGTAATTTGTGTGATTATTCCGCACCACTAAAAAGTTATTTGGAAGAACATTTGCACTCACACACTAAGGAACGTCCATTCACATGCAACTTGTGTAACTATGCCGCATCACGTAGAAATACTCTAAAAAACCATTTGATATCGCATACTAAGCAACGTTCATTTCCGTGCCATTTGTGTGATTACTCCACATCACTGAAAAGTCATTTACAAAGACATATGCAGGTGCATACTAACGAGCGACCATTTGCATGCAATTTGTGTAGTTATACCGCATCACAAAAAACTAATCTAAAAAAACATATACTATGGCATACCAACGAACGTCCTTTCCCATGCAATTTGTGTGATTATACCGCATCACAAAAAGTTCTTTTACAAAAACATATACTATCACATACTAACGACCGTCCATTTCCATGCAATTTGTGTAATTATTCTGCATTATATAAAAATAATTTGAAAATCCATATGCGATACCACACCAACGAACGTCCATTCGCATGCAATTTCTGTGATTATACCGCATCACAAAAATGTACTCTAAAAAACCATTTGTTTTCGCATACTAAGCATTTTCCACATCCGTGCAGTTTATGTGACTACTCCACAACACGAAAAAGTTATTTACAGATACATATGCTAGTGCACACTAACGAACGTCTATTGCAGTGCAATTTGTGTGATTATTCCGCATCATTAAAATGTCATTTAAAAGAACATATGCTGGTGCATACTAACGAACGTCCATTTGTATGCAATTTGTGTGATTATGCCGCATCACGAAAGAGTAATTTACAAAGACATATGCAGGTGCATATTAAGGAACGTTGATTTACATGCAATTTTTGTGATTTTTCCGCATTAAAAAACTGCTTTAAAAAAGCACTTGTTATCGCATAGTAAGTAGTAATGGTGTAACTTGCCTCACTTTTGAAATTCAAATATTTGTCATTTTGGACAGGTTAGGGTTTTTGTTTTTCAAATGTTGGTTAGTGTTATCAGTCCTAGTTAAAAAACATATTTCTACATAAAATCATATATATTCAAAACAATAAAAAGAAATTTAATGGCAAGTGACTCAAATTCAGTCACAAGGGCATCTTATCGACGCATTTCGCCCTAATTGGGGCTCATCAGGACACGAGTAGCCAGGTTGTAATATTTAATACAGACACATTACGGGAAGTACAGCGTTACCCAGCTCACCATTTGTGTCTTTGTGTCGTTTCACCTGACATCACAGGTTTTAGCAACAGTCTGCACGGAGGAGATCCGGCTCAACTGCCTTTTTTCCATAGCTAAAAGGTATAATTTAAAAGATATGTAAGTTTAATGAGTCTTCAATTAATTGAAACAATAAAAAAAATTTAATGACAAGTGACTCAAATTCAGCCACAAGGGCATCCTGTCGACGCGTTAGATGGTGGCAAGGTTGTAATATTTAATACAGACATATGGGAAGTACAGCATCATCTAGCTCACAATTTGTGCCATCGTGTCGTTCCACCCGACATCGCAGGTTTTAGCCACAGTCGGCACGAATGAGATCCGGCTCAGCTGCCTTTTTCTATAGCCAAAAGTTAAAATTTAAAAGATATGTAAGTTTAATGAGTCTTCAATTAATACAAAACAATAAAAAAAATTTAATGGCAAGTGACTCAAATTCGGCCACAAGGGCACCCTGCCGACGCGTTTCGCCATAATTAGGGCTCATCAGGACAGGAGTAGCAAAGTTGTAAGATTCATTACAGACTGCGCGTTAATAAGCTATTACAGTTTAGTACATTCATTTATTCTTAAGCTCTACCAAATAAGGAACTTTTTATGTTTTAATAAATCAAAACTAAAGGCAATACAATGTATCAATTAACGACATTTTCGTAGAAATTACATTAGCCTATGAATTAGATTAACCAGAAGCGTATCCATCTGTTTAGATGTTAATGTCATAAAAACCTTGATACTCTATAAAACGGTAAATAATCAGGCTCGACAATCAATGATCAATTGTCCGTTTGTCGGTTCATTAAAGGTCACTGAGCTCCACAGTCTGTCAATAAATCGACCCAAAGTTGAGAAAATCTAATTTTAAAACATTTAATTTTTACCCTGTATAATATTTCTAGTAAGATAAGCATATCATAGTATTCGTCAGTACATAAGTCAAGTTCATGTCCTAACTAATGTGTAAATATTTATCCTCTCTAAAAATATCAATTAAAACAAGTTCTAGCCGCTAAAAATATAAAAACATACCTTGATTGAAAACCCGTACTTTTCTAAAATCTAAATTCTAATACAATAATGCATTCATCCTCTTTAAAAGTATCATTTAATAAACATTATTTACTCCAAAACGCAATACAACGCATGTATTTGCATTCTTTAAAAGAAGCTTAAATATTTCGGGTTTTTTATAAATCTACAAATGAATTTGTATAGGACAGTGAATTAACTTACGTGAATAAATAGACATCAATTAAGCAAGTTCGTGGAACGCAATAACACCGGCAAAACTCTCAACCAGAAAAGATAACACGTTTTTAATGGCCATAAATTATAACAGAAGTTTCTAGAGAGGTAAACGCCGAGCGGTTCCATTTTTAATAAGTGACAGTACAATTTTTATGATTGAAATAAATCTTAAACTGCAAGGTAAATAAAATATCAAACACGAAATTGCAGTTATTTATTACATCATGCAATGAGTCAAACCTGCCGGAAAATGGTAGAACCTTTTGAGAACTGTGACGTGTTGAGATTTTGTTATATGAAAGCCGGAAAATAATGAGAATTCGTGCATTATTCGTTTAAAGATAGTTTCGGAATTGTTGTTTATAGAACGCACCGGCAATGTATTTATTGCTTCAATAGAATTGATAATTTAGCTGAATGCAAAGTCACCTTGATATTTTAACCTATTAAAACAAACGTACTTTCAAAAACTGATAAAGTAAATTTCGACGTATAAAGATTCATTTAAAATGGAGCCAGAAATTTTTCAATGCAGTTATTTCCAAGTGAACACGATGCTAAGATGGCAATTATAATGAAAGACATGTTGTAATGGAGACATGCATACCAGCGAAGTTTGACGATTTAAAACGCAAGTATAACGTTGTTTTAAACCCTGAGAGAAATAATTTGTGCTATTATAAAAAGATTAAGCTGGTATAAGATTTTACGATAGAAAATTACTTGGCAGTTGATAATTTGATTTCAAACAATTTGGAGTCGAAGTGGAGTCGAGGTGATTTGACACTTACAAAAGATTTTCTCGGTGGTCACTGATCTGTCGCACTGAGACGGGATAATAAGAGAGTATTTACATTATTCATATTACTCTTAAAGAAAATTTTGTGATTTACATATGAAAAGTTTCGGAGGTTTCTAATTATTAACAAGCATTAGGTAAAATGTGTCGTAGTGATGAAATGTTTCTTTTTAGATTTAATACGGTCATTCATAGATAGTTACTGGATGACTATTTCATGGAGGGCATCGACGACGTATTTATTGCTTCAATATAAACTATGATTGAACCTGGTGCAAGGTCACCTGGATATTTTAATCTATTAAAATAACAGTATTTTCAAAAACTGTTGCACTTCGACATATTAATTAAAATTAAAATCTAAAAATTGAACCAGAAATTTTTCGATGCAGTTATTTATAAATGACAATTATAATCAAAGACATGTTGTAATGGAGACATGAATACCAAAAAAAATTGACGATCCAATACGCAAGTATAACTTCGTTTTAAACGTGTATGTACAACTGTCTTATTCATAAATACTTGACTATAATTACATTGAGTTTTATTCACTACTAACCTAATTAATATGTTAATACAGTTTTATTAAAAGTAGAAACCTGTTAATGCTTATTACTACAATTATGTTTATGACCTAAACTTAACAATTCTATTCATATGCACTTCCTGAGTTTTATATAAATTGTCCTTGACTGTACAATTAAGTTAGTTACGCGAGATAACAGTATATGATCATTTAAAATAACTGTCGGGTTTTGATCGAATCTCTCTTCCTAACAGGAATAAATATCCAAACCTCCAAACGTCGATGAATTTGTTTCTATTGACTTGGCGTTCCTGACATTTGGCAGGTGTATTGTGCCACATCTCGTGATATTCCTTTCCAATTGTACTGGGTTTTTAATTTTTCAATAATTGTTTTTTACTACAATGTCGTTCTAAAATTGAATTTTCGTAAAAAGTTTTAATAATTCCTGTCGTTGCTCCTTGTTTTTTACACTCATTTGTTTTGAATATAGTATTAGTATTAGTAAATAAGAATATCGAAACATTAAATTATGCATATCGGAGAACATTTTTAAGCATTGTGCATTAACGAATTTAAGAAGTTGGCGTCGTCAATATTGAATAAAGTAGTTTATTTGTTTTACTAGCTTTGGCAAAATATTAGATCGCGATCAAATTACATGATGATCCTGTCATGCATACGAATTAAAAGGTACTGGAATGCACGATAGAAATTTTTGCCGTTTCGAAATTGAAAAAATAAAATGAAGTATAGAGAAAAAGTTGAGAAAGTATGTCATAATTAAACTGTAGGTAGTTAATTAGACCAGAGGACAAAATATACTTTAAGTGGAATATTTTAAATTTACTGTAAACAGTCTAGAATTAAGAATACTCGTTTTACTCTTTACTTTATTATTGATATGGGCACAACACAGTCAATACAAGAGGAGATTATTGAGAAATCCGCGGAAGTAGTAACTTATAGTACTACACAAGATCAGAGTGACGGTTAAAATTATTGGACTACTTATTCATTATAGTAATCGTTTTAATTATAATACCTTTCGTATACACTTTAGTAAAAACAAATTAAAGGATTAGTAATAAAAAATTATTTTGCAGAAATGCAAAGGCTGCGGAAACAGATTGAAATTCTTTATATCCAAAGAGATTAAACAATCAAAGCGTCGCATGAAATCGTTAGGTAATTTTTATTGTAAAGTACGCAAAACCTTTAAAACTATAAAAGTGTAAAAGGCTATTATGTTATGAAATGGCGGAAAAGCAGTTTTAGACATTAAATGTTTTTAATTATTTGTTGAGGTCAAATTTAATTAGCTTAAGATTTAGATGAAGGGTTTAAAAACGAGTACTTAGTTTATGTATTAGAAATTGAAGTGAAATTTTGGAGCATTGAACAGATTCTCTTTCACAGATTTAAATAATCAATACGATACTTCGCCAATAGGGACAACATTTTAGGAAAAAATTGACAGAACTAAAAGAATATAATGAATTATTACAGGTGGATTATAAGCGTACCTTGCAAAGGATGAATTATTTTTTTAGTAAATCGTCATAGGTAAAAATTGCGAAGTCAAAAGTAGATCAAAAAAATATGGAATCCAGGACCAGGGAAACAAGCAACTCCATCAGTATCGGGAACTGAAAGAGGTGAGCTATGATGTAGACTCTTTTCTATTAACTCAGGGTACACAAAATAAAACGTACTTGACATTTATTTATTTGCGTATTCTTCAAATTAATCTGTACTTTGCTATTAACGCATCACCACGTTTTAAGGATGATGCAGTAGTCAAATTTTCATGCACATTTAAAGTGAATTTACATACACAATATAAGTAAAACAAATTACTCACGTGGATGGTATTTCGTAGCTAAATCTCAGGGTGCATCATGTTTTGTGGGTTAGGTCATACCATTGAGTTTCAAATTGCCAACCCGTCCATCCTAAAATGCTATTTTCTCGTAAATGGAACGATAAGGATACAGGTATGAGGAACGATAAGGTAAGGTAAGGAACCTACACACCTAAAAAAAGAAAAAAGACACACACAACACAGATAGATGTTCTTGGCTTGAGGCCTCGTGGCTTAATGCCCGCTTTTGACACTACCCACACCTGCGCATTCTTTTGCGCAAACGCGACTGTCCGGAATGACAGAAGTTGACAAGTTTTAATTCAAAAAAATACGCGGGAATTTTGTTATAAATTATAACTAAATCTAAGACATGTACATTGCCAATTTTGGCATGCAACAACTTCATACAATAAGCAACAAGATGACTCTTATCCCGACTCTAATATTATACAAATTAATTCTTAATTAGTATTAAGATCAAAGTACCATCTTGGATTCCTCCGTACACCAAGCTCACCCTAACCCGAGTGCCACCGCCATCTCCACGTCTACGCAATATGCTTAACCCTAAACGTACAAAATCCCTACCTACTATACAATCATAAAAAGAACCATCTCATAACCCACCTCAACTTACCTAAACTAGAATAGCCACAACAAACATACAGGGAGTATTTAAAAATAACAACATCAACTCTTGCCATGTTATTGCCTCGAACAACAATAAAAATCGTTAAAACATCTTTACATGGGAGGCACTACCCTATATGGCTTTAAATTAATATTATTATGTTTACCTATCTCTACACCTTCTTTATTACATAATACATAGGAATTAGAATCCGCAATTTGTGTAATTTTAAATGAGCCCTCGTACAGCAAAAACAGTATAGCAGTAGTACTACCCACCGTCGACGATTGATAATGAGTTTTTAATAACATATCGTCTCTTACATAAAAACTGGAGATATTCACCTCCCTAAAAAGCTGTTACTGTCTTTTCTCAATCCTACTACTTATATTCTTATAAGCTATCTCCCAATGCTTTTCTAAACTCATCTGATTATTATCCCTGGGTTCGTCATGTGGCAGCCCTAGAATTTTTCTATTGGATTAATCAATATTTCGTCTTTTTGAAAAAATAACGGCATATACCCCGTGACCCCATGAGCTACATTATTCATGCAACCCTCAATCTTACTAATATCACACGCCTACTTAGTGTCTTTTAGTTTTAGCTCTTAATTGCAACGTTCCGTCAAATTTCCCTGGGGAAAATAAACTGATATAGTTTTGACCCTAATACCTTGTTTCTTTAAATTATAGACCCATTTTTTAGAAGTGAACTGCGTACCATTATCTCTCAGTATGCACTTGGATAACTGTACTTTAAGTACATATTCCTTCAGAATACGGGTTACAATTACTGAGGCCGTGACTCTTTTAATCGCATATAATTTGACAAACCTACTACATCTATCACACCAAGTAATCGAGTGCAACCTTCCTCCCGAAATTTTGGCAAGGGTCCCACCAAATCCACACAAAGCAATTCCCCTGGACACGTGATTATAACGGGATTCAAGTCGCCATAAGACTTCTTATAGGAGTTTGCACGTTGGCAAAGATCACATACGGCTACAATATGCCGTCGCCCTTTTCATTTTAGGCAAGTAAAATAAATGTTTTATATGCTTAAATGTTTTGTCACTACCGTAATGACCAATACTAGTATGTTTCTGCTGCACTAATTCTACAATAAATTCTACACAAATTCTATCGGCAAACTTTCATCCCCTTTTCTGAAAAAGATACCCTCATACAGCTTATACCACTTTATAATTTTATTATTTTTTACTACCCTACCTTCTGTTTCCTCTAGGGTCTGTAACACCCTTATCTTATCTCTAGTCCATGGGTCCTTATCTTGATCCTCCTTAATATTTTTTACATTATCCTTCACCTTTTTTAACTGACTGGTCATTTTTATATAAAAAATCAACATATCCGAACTACAATCAGGTGCCTCATTATTTTTAACCCTACAAGGTATGCGTGATATCGCATCAGCAATCACGTTATCCTTTCCACAACAATACTTGATGGATGTCAAATTGTTGAATCAATAGAATCCAACGTGATAGTCTAACCGATCTTAGTCGGCATGTCAAGAGAAAACTTAAAGCTTTATGATTAGTCATTAGTATGACTTCTCCGCCCAATATCACGGAACGACATTGCTGAAGCGCATTGACAACCGCTAAGGCGTTCTTTTCCGTAACGGAATAGTACACTTCGCTACCCCTTAATGCCCTACTAGTATATGCTATAATTTTACGCTCCCTACTATTACTTAGCTGATAAAGACAAGCACCCAGGGCAAATTCTGATGCATCAAACTGTATATAAAAGACCTTCGAAAAGTCCGGATGAAGCACAATCGCGGTTCCTACATATCTACTCTTAATATTTTCAAAAGCAACCTGCTCGTCACCAGTCCACATCCATCTTTCCCTTTTTATCAGTAACTGCATTAGTGGAATGGTATATTTGGCTAGATTTGGACAGAATCTCTTCTCAAAATTGATCAAATCGAGAAAAGCACGCAACTCTTTAACATTTCTAGAACACGGATACTCTTGGATTGTTTCTACTCGACGTGGATCAATATCAACCCTCTTAGTAGATATCAAATGTCTCAAAAAGGGAACCTGCTAGACAGCAAATAAACATTTGCGCAGCTTAATAGTTATGCCAGCGCCCTTCAATTGACTGAACAATGTATCCAAATACACTAAGTGCTCTTGCACCGAGTTCGAATATACTAATATGTACACGTAGAATATGAAAATTGTGAACCTAAGATTACATTTATACACCTAATCAACCCAGCCATGACTGTAACTAAGCCAATTGAAATTACTTGAGATTGGTATGTTTGTCCTTAAAACAAAAATCTTAAAAATTTACAATGCTCCTTCTCAACTTCCAACTGCCAAAAACTGGACGTGAGATCGATGGTACTAAAAATCTTACCTTTTTAAAGCTCGATATTAATTCAACGTGTTTGGCGGTATAACATAATCCTTCGCTATTCTTGTATTTAGAAACCGGCTATCCAAAGAAATTCCAACACTACCATTTTTCTTTTTAACACAATGTAAGGGCAAGATATATTCCGTTTGTGCTTGTTCAACTACACTATATTCTACCATTTCTGCGATTTGTTTACGAACTTCCGCTCTCTATGAGCTATAGGTATCGGGTATGTCTGTTTATAAAAGGATTCCTCGTTTTTTTTATAATTATTTCTTGTTGATAACCCTTAGCACGTCTTCAACTCTCTGAAAACTCCTCCCAATTTTTTTCATCATAGACAGCAACTTTTCTTTTTTATTTTCGTTTAACAACATCGCCTTATATATACGTGGGGTGCTGGATATATATCGGGAACTGACACCACTAGTGTTGCTAGGTGCGATCTGAGGTTTCTAACTTAAAGTTTGACATTTTCGATAGTATACATACGAGGGTCGTTCAATAAGTCTTTCCAAAAAAGAAGAAAAACATTTTTTTTGTAGATTTTTTTTTGTTTTTCAACATAATCCTCTTCAGCGCTCTACATTTTTCTAAGCGTTTTTCTAAATTTTTGAAGCCGTCCCAAAAATAGAATTTTGTAAGCTCCTCAAAATAGGCATTTGTTTGGGCGAAGACCTTCTCGTTAGACGTAAACCTTTGTCCGACAAGTCATTTCTTCAAGTTGGAAAATAAGAAAAAGTCACTGGGGGCCAAATCTGACAAATACGGTGGATGTTGTAATAATTTTGGCCATCGCAACTGCGCAGGTGTGCACCCGTGCACTGTCTTGATAAAAGATGATCTTTTTCCGTTTTAAATGAAGACGTTTTTTCTTGATTTCTTTGCTTAGCCGGTCCAACAACGATGCATAATACTCTTTTGTTATCGTTTTTCCCTTTTTCAAGTAATCGATGTAGATGATTCCGCGTGCATCCCAAAACACTGTGACCATAACCTTGCCGGCCGATTTCACAGTCTTCGCCTTCTTCGGAGCCCGTTCCTCTTCAAAAATCCACTGTTTTGACTGTTCTTTTGTGTCTGGAGTGTAGTGATGTATCCATATTTCGTCGACAACTATGAATCGACGCCGAAAATTTTCAGGATTGCGACGGAGAAGCGTCTCAGAATCGGCCATACGGTTGCGTTTATTCTCCACTGTGAGCAAACACGGCACCCACCTTGCCGAAATTCTTTTCGCAACCAATTTTTCGTGCAAAATTAAAGCGATTGTGCCTTGGATATGCCTTTGGCCTCAACTATTTCGCGCACTTTTATTCGTCGATTATTTAAAATTATATCGTGGATTTTGTCAATCATTTCGGCGGTAGACACTTCCACACGGCGTCCGGAACGATGTTCATCTTTTGTGGATGTAAGGCTACGTTTAAACTCATTCACCCAATTGTAAACAGTTGCAAACACAGAAGCACATCTGCCATGAACTGCATATCCAACTCAGCTTTGATTTCTTTCGCCGTTAACCCTTTTAAATGCAAGTGTTTAATTACTGCTCGAAACTCACTTTATCGATTGTTATAATCTAATGAAACTTTTTACTTCACTCAACAACAAAAATGAAACTACGTAATGGATACGGCTGAAACTCTGACAACTGACTAGTTAGAAGCGCTGCTTACTGTGAAAATTTTATTATCGGTACTACGAGCGCCATCTCTTGGATTTTCTAAGGACCTATTGGATGACCTTCGTACTTATAACATTTTGTCATAAGAACACCATTTGTTCTGTTTTGATTGAGTTGAAAATTTCGTCTCAGCCAAGAAATGGAATTAACTCGTGAACATTTTCGTGCGATGATTTTTTACGATTTCCGACGTGGATGATCTCCACAACAGTGCCTAAATCAACCTATTTCGACTTTTGGGGAAGAAGCTCCAACTAAAACCACTGTATATCGTTGGTTTGGTGAATTCAACCGTCATCGTAGTTCGTTAGCGGATGAATTTAAGGAAGGTCGTCCAAAATTGGCTGTTGTGCCAAAAAACATCAATGCTGTGCGCGATTTTGATAATGCAAGATCGTCATGTGATTTATCGTGAGATTCAGTCATCCCTAGGCACTAGTATGACAAGTGTAGATTCGATATTACATAAACATTTAGCTGTGAAAAGGCTATGTGCGCTTTGTATCCCACGTAATTTGACAATTGCTCAAAAAAGACTCGCATCGATTGGTGCAAAAAATGCTCAAAAAATACGATTGCGGTGCATCAAACGCAGTGTATAACATCTATACAGGTGACAAATCTTAGATTTATTCGTATGAACCCGAAAGTAAGCAGCAGTCAATTGTATGGGACTTCCAAGATGAACGAAATCCAACAAAAGTTGTCCGCGCTCGAAGCACTGCGAAGAATAGGGTTGCCTGTTTCTTTCGAAATAATTGAACATGTCACGACCGTTGCTTTAGAGGATCGTAGAACAGTTAATTTTGCTTGATGTACAACCATTTGTTTGCCACAAGTTTTCGGAGAAATAAGAAATATAAACTGACGACATCGAATCTTTCTCCATCATAACAATGCGAGCTCTCATACATCGGCTCAAATAAGTGACTATTTAAGCACTCAAAACATGGAATTGATGAGTCATCCGCCGTATAGCCCTGATTTTGCACATAATGATTTCTTTTTGTTCCCAAACGTAAAGATCAAACTGCGTGGACAACGATTTTCGACACCAAAAGAGGCGGTTGATGCGTTCAAAATCCATGTTTTGGAGATATCTCAATCGGAATGGAAAAATGCTATAAAAATTGTTTCCAACGTATGCAAAAGTGTATCAATCATCGTGGAGAATATTTTGAAAAACAGTAATGAAGTTTTCACACCTTAAGTTATGTTTTTGTTACGTATTCCCGAACATATTGAGCACCCCTCGTATCGTCACTAACCTCATTTTCAGTATATTGATGCCTTTCCCGCTGACAAAGTGTCTTGTACCCTCTCTTTTCTCAACATAGATTACCCGTTTCAATATCATGTTTTAGTCGAACTACCCGATATTTTTCAGTTACAGAAGCTTTCAATTGGAGTTCCTTAAAATCTAAACTAACGTTATTTTTTAATAACCAATCGCTCCCTAAAATAAAACTTTTATTTAGTTGAGGTACTACTACACAAATTACCTGTTTCCATTCCATCTATATCTACTGGTAATTATATCTGCTGCTTTATTTTCTGGGTTTTTGCACCGACAGCAACAGCGATGTCGGTATTAGTGACCGGTAGCATGGAAAAAAGCCTTAAATTTTTTAAAACATCATAAAAATCCTCTGAAATAGCAAAAACCTCCCTTCCACTATCAACCCATACCTTAACCTTTAAACCTGCCACTTTAACATTAATACATGGGTATAATACCTTTTCTATATCCCCCCACTTAAGAACATTTAACTATCATTGTAAAATTTAGTCCTAAAACATATATTTCCTCTTCTTTCAGTATCATTTACGGTAGGTGGTACTCCCGACGTTCGTTTCCTCATTGCCATTGTGCCTGGTAGCACCAGGTCTTATATTTGGCGTATTATTGCTATAACGGGTTTGTACATTATTACTAGTATTGTGCCTAGAATTATGCTCTCCTTCTGTACGCCAATTAGCATTAATAGGTCTAATTTGCTCTCTCGCATAGGTGTCATCAATGTTACTTAAATATTTTTCTACTTCCTCTATTTTAATAAAACCCCGAGTAATACTACCACTTTGAATTTCCGCTGTAAAATGATTAGAAAGCATTTCGATTAACGTCGCTTCCGGTGTTGTATCAACCAGAAAGCTAGCTTCTTTTACTAGTTTTAAAAAAATTTGCGCTCTGTTATTCCTCAAATGTTACGTATTTTATTTTCAAGTAAAGATCTCTTTGCTTTCCATGTCTCAATATCTCTGTTTAAAGGCACTGAAAAAATCGGCATAAGTGTCAAAACTACCTTCCTTAATTGCTGCTTATTCTGCCGCGCTCGCCCTCAAACAGTTTATGCTTAAGCTAATTCTATGCCCTTCTGGAACACCGGCATCTATAAATAATTTCCCAATTTTGTATAGAAAAACAATGGGATGTGTATCACCACTTAAATGATTAAAACTTATTGCAAGCCCCCCAATTCTGTAAAATGCGTTAAAAAGTTTTTATTATTCGTAACTACCATGTTATTTGCATTATTAGCGGTAGTGGCTTTGTTTTCATTAGCTCCTACAACTTCCTTAATATATTTTTTATCAATTAAAACTCGTACACTAAATAATTAGATTGCAGTGATGCGATACCCACTGTTAAACGATTTTCCGAATTATATATCCGATTGTTTAGTAACTCAAGATCCGAGATTATCAGATGCACACGAAAATTAATAGCCTTAGACGACCTATATGAAATAAACGACGTAATTTGCAACCAACACGAAGGTATAACAAATCATCGTAGAATAAACGAAACCTTAAAACAACTCATAAGAAGATATTACTTTAAAGTCATGAAAGAACTAACCCAGGATGTTATTAATCAATGTGAACTATGTGACAGAGCAAAATACGACAGATCACCACCAAAAGTACCCTTAATGCTAACTAAAACACCCGACAAACCTTTTCAAAAATTACATGCAGACACTTTGGTAATAGAATCTCAGAACTTTTAATCAATCGTAGACGCATTCACAAAAGTAGGACAAGCGATACCATTACTTCAAAAAACAGTATTGATGTAACTCAAGGATTTTTACAGTACTATACATTTTACGGTGCACCTGAATCAATAACCTTAGATAATAAAAGTGAATTCAGAAACGAAACTATACAAAATACCATAGAACTTCATAAAATAGACATTTATTTTATAACAGAAAATCACCCGAAATCGAATGGATTAATTGAAAGACTACACTTAACGTTATTAGAACAAATCAAACTTTTAAGATTAAGATACAAGAAAGAACATATCACTAATTTAATGTAATACGCCCTAATTGCTTATAATAATACAATTCATTCCTCAACTAACTTTACATCCCTCGAATTAACATTAGGACACTCAGATTCTCGTAACCCTTACGATATACACTACAATAAAGAAGTATATCAATAGTACGCCAAAGATCACAAAGAAAAATTAAAAATCACTTATAATAACTTCAAAAATAAATCAGATAGCGATAAGGAACGTATTAGAAAAACCCGCAATGAAAACGCCAATACAAAAAGATTCTCAGTAGGAGAGACCATATATCAAAGAAATTTTAAAAGTAAACGACACAAAACGGCCTCCAAAAATTTAGGTTCATTTAAAATCAAAAAGATTTCAGATAAAAATGTAGCAGTAGCAGACAACGGAAAAACCATAAGATATATCCATTTAAAAAATTTAAGACAACCTGTAATTTCAGATGGACGGCCATCACCCTTGCCGTCAACCTCCACCCAGGTAGATCAGACGACAACAAAATATTAGTAGAAGATATAAAAACCAATCCCGGTATACTACCAGTAAAATTGGGAAGTCTGCAGAACACGGTAGACCATTGGACTTTCGCACAGAAATTTGATTTGACTGAATTAAAACGAGAATTTTATATAATCAGATACAATTATGACAGACTGAAAAAATCGATGGACACAGCCAAACTCAGAAAAGATTGTGCGATAGAAATGCTTAATTAGTATAATGGAAAATATCTTAAAGAACATAGACGGCAAATTCAATCAATTAATACCAACAGACCGAAGCACAAGACAGGAAAGAGGAATTATTAACGGATTAGGTAATATTATAAAAGCTACCACAGATAATTTAAACAACTAAGATGCTGAACGATACGACAATGCAATGCAAGAATTGATTGACAACCAGCATGACAAAAACTGTTGTTAGTAACATGCAAACCACAATGTAAGGAATGCGAGATTTAATACTATAACACGATATTTAATCAAATGATATCAACTCTTACTGTAATTCAACAAATTTTAGCTGCACTAGAAAATGCTGTGTAATTTGCTATATTAAATACCTTAGATGTATTATCAAACCAATTGATTTATTAAACGAATTATTAGGAATTAGATCACTTATAACTCATACTAAACTACCTTCTGAAGTGACAGAATCTAACATACTTGTATTCGAAAAAATAGCCATAGTAAAAAGTTAGGTAAAGAATCATAAAATTACGTTTTTAATAGAAATTCCCATTGTAGAGACTAACAATTACAATTATTGTCATTTATTTGCTTTCCCTATGAAAGTTAATAGTCAATATCAAGTTATTATCCCTAAAACCAAATTTCTTTCCCTAAATGAACTTAGGTATGAATTCGCAAATGAAAAATGCAAAGAAGTGCCACCCGGCTAATACCTATTTCGATTGATAACGACAACAGTTATTCAAATAGGTAGCCCATGTGAAGTACAATTATTACGATTCTCTAATCACTATGAGAATTGTGTGCCAAAACCAGTACAAATTACGGATATGTTAATTCAGAAAGTTACGTACAACAAATGGATTACGGTATTTCCTCAAGAAGTGATAGCAACCGTCAATTGTAATCAGGACGAAAACAGTTTAGCCCTAATTGGAAGCAAAGTGATCACCATAAAGGAAACTTGCTATTTAAATTAAAAAGCGAAATTATTCGAGTATATCAAAACCCAGCAGTGAGGAAGAAATTCGCAAATATACCTGAACTACAGTTCAATATTCCTCAAACAAAATTATCAAAAAACGATGCAACTAAAACATCTAGACCTCGACGGTCTCGACCATGCAGTGAAATTAATGGACAATTATAAAGAACATTTAAACGAGTTGAAAGTGACAAAGTTACATTACTACAATATTAGTGTTTGGACAATTTTATTGATCATTGTACTATTTTTATTAACTGTATGTTTATTGTACAAAATGTATATTAGATATAAAAACAATGAAACCACAAATGAAACTTGAAGGACAATGAGTTTTAAAAATTAAGTACAACACTTAATTTTCATCTAAGTTTGGAGGGGTTACAAATCCCCCATATCAATATGTATATAAATTTAAATGCATTCATTATGTCTTAGTAATAGCATGTTACATTGTATTAATTGAAGGAAACAATATTAAAAGTTAATCAGAGTTCATATCAGACGTGAGAACGGAAGCAACTATTTTCTATTCCAGACACAACCAGATACTGTAGGTGCAGATACAATAAACTGCAATAAAGCAGTCTTAATTAAACCATTACTTAGAACACGACATTGTATGGTTATCAAGAAATAGCAGACGGTGAGATCTGCACTTTCTCACAAAATGATGTGAGAGCAGGGATTACATAACTACCCTGAGGAGCCCCTGTTGTCCAGTCAGTCTCAAACTTCATAACTTTAACGTTGTTGGTAGTTCAAGCTACTCATTGGTAATTATTACAATATTAACTTTGATTAATTTGTAAAAGTCACGTTAATGAACATAACATACAAGTTGTTAAACCATTTTGTAATTACTGTATTAAAATTAATTTGATAGAAGTGTTTTTGGGAAATAAATGTTTTTAAAAAGAAGCTCCCAAAGGCCCAAAATCTATCTCGCTCCGTGTTCTCGTAGATTCCGTTCCAAAGTTCTTAACGTTTTATGATCGGGATGACTTCTTTCTGGATATAGTTGTCTGCGCCTTCTACCTAATTCTCGTGAACTACTACTACAGAAGCTGTACATTAACACCATATCATAATTTTTGGAAAGTAGATTAATTCATTATTATCAAAACAAATTTAGTAATATTGTTCCACTAGGTATAGCAATATTAATTGACAGATGGAGGGAATTGTTTCCATCACGTACTAGATAGTAATATCGTAAACCTATATTTCAGTTTTTTCGAAAATTTTGTTATGTAACACCCATATTTGTATACATGTTTGAAAAACAAGGTGTTCTATTATAAAAGCCTAAAAAGACATAGGGTGCAATTTGAAAAGAACAAATGAAAATCGCTGCCTTTATAGTTTATACCCGTGTAAATTTTGAACCTTTTGTAGCGCCATCGTGCAGACGAAGAATTTCCGCTCATTTACAAATGTAAATGTTTCTTATATTTATTTTTCAAAATAAGTAAGTTATAGGCCTGGCGAGTCAATTCAAATCAGCAGCAATTATCTCCTTTTGTTCGTCAAGTTCACACCATGTTCTAGCGAATTATTTCCAATAATGACCTATTTGAGCAGTAATTTTTTTCTTAACCACCCTCCCAAGTCATTACGTTCGAACAAATCCTCGGTTAGGTTACTGTTAGAAATAGATATTATTATTAAAAAACACAAAACACAAATCACTTGACACGCATATCAGAACAGTCTGCAATAGTTTTAGCAACAAAAAAACAAGACTGTTCTAATATGCGTGTTAAGTGATTTGTATTTTTTAATAATAATATCTATTTGTAACAGTAACCTAACCTCAAAAAGCCTATCGCAAGACTCGTTCGAGCGTAAAGACTGGGGAGGATGGTAAAAGAAAATTTTTTTTGCATGGGTGTGTTAAAATTTAATTAGTTACGCACATGAAAATTGAAGTAAAATACTCATTTCAACGCTTTAGTTTAATTATACCTGAAAATGTTTATTGCATCTTACGTGCTTAGTTTATTAATAACGAAGACTGAGTCAGTCTATTCACAACATTAAATGTTGCGGCACAATGTATACGTATTATATTGAAACTTAAAATAAAATAGTTTGTATATTTGTAGCAAGTGTGCTGTTAGTGTATATTTATAATATGCAAGTTAATTGCTGTAACTGCTTGTCGTTTGAATTAAGTATATATCCTTTCCATATAAAAATACTCATTTTGTGTGAGACGAATAATTAGATACGGTTAATAACGTAAGTAAATACATGTACATTGAATATATCAAGTCTTCTATCAGGAAATACTATCGCCTCCAATATAATAACCCATGCCGAAATTAAAACTACGAGATGAATTATCTGCTAGAATTAAATAAATCTCTTCTTTAAAGTAGTCATGATGTATGAGACAGATAATTACGTACGATTAACAAGATAATTAACTGAATCTATATGCAATGCCTTTCCTTCCGACAGGTGGTACTATAGTCACTTCCAATGCAATGGTTTACCTCGAAATTAAAAATGAGATGAATATCTGCTGGAATTAAATATATCCTTCCATAAAAAAGTAGACATGATATGTGAGACGTGTGTTTAAAATGGAATTAAATGTATATCCAAAGTATAAACTCCGAGGTTAGTGATGGAGTATAATACGTTCAATTGTCCGCCTTCCTTCTTTTTACAATTGGTCATTCTTTTGATAAAATTCTTTATTGAGTTTTTACTTTATAGCGGCTGAATTTTGTCAATAATGGTTGTAACGTTGCCTTTAAATGCTTGAATCGTTGCTGGAGCATATGAGTAGGCTTAATCTTTAACGCAACCCTAAAGGAAAAAGTCTAATCGTTTTAAGTCGCACATCTCGGTGGTCAATTGAAGTCTCCATTTCGAGAAATCACACGTCCAGGAAATTTTTTATGCATAATGTCATTGTTTCACGAGCTGTTTGTGTAATGTGGTATTTCTTATTTTATTTGATTGCCATCTGACTTTTTATCCATGCTAATTAAATCAAATGAATATACATAATATTCATTTATTGACAATAATTAAAAAAGAACACTTAGCGTCTCACATATTTAATTCGATTTTTTACAATGCCATTATTCTATTGTCTATTGTCAATTGCCTATTATCCATTGTCTACTGGTTTTTGCATGTCTGTCTTTTTCAAGTCTACAGTACACTTATTATATAATCTTAAAATATGTAAATGTTATCACTATAGAACGCTGACTACTATAACTATTACATAAGCGGCTTTGTGGTTCATGACATTGCAAATAAAATGTACGCAACAATCTTTTAGCACTACTGGTATAAATTGCTTAATTTCCCCTTTACCCTTCTTCTACACGAGACGAAAACTTCCTACCGGATAATTTGCTCTTACAATACAAGTCACAAACAATAAATTATAAAGGGCGCTGAAAGCATAAATGATTAAATTGCTTATAAATAAATTTCTATACAATTACATGTCTAATTATAGTTTAGTTACATATTCCTTTATAAACTTGTATGCGCAACTGTGTTATTCATAAGAGCTTAAGTATATTTATATTGGTCTTCATTCACTACTAACCTAATTATAACCTATGTGATTGATTACCCATTAGGCGCGTCTCCAGATGGCGGATAGGAGAAATCCCAGGATAAATGGCCACGGGATTGGCTATCTACTCTGGGAAGGATCGTGATAAGCTTATCTCTTTCAGTGACCCGGTGGCCTGAGTGGTATAAGACCCACAACATGGTGGAGAGCAAGAGACGGTGCTGATGCAGGATAAATTTAGCCCCCTAACCAGGTGAAAACGATCCGCGAACCAAACCCTTCAGCCCAAGCTGTAGCTTCGTGGCTAATGGGCCTGTACTGAGCTAAACGAAGCCGGTGAGGCAATTCTGCAACACCAACACAGGGCCTTCCCTGTCGTCGTGGTCATGTCTCACGGGCAAAAGGGTGTGGGAGTCTTGGCTTAACCGCCCGGACCAAGGGAAGACAACCTCATTAAAAATTCCTAAATTCTGTGGTGTAAGACCGAACCCAGGGGATGCGTGGATGGATAGTTGACCAGTCCCAATCGGTCCGTAACTCGGGGAACAGGGCGGCACGCTGTTTTATTCACGCCTTCCATGCCAACAGGGGGCACCTGGCATGGTGACCATTTACATCCCCCATACTCGTGGAAACAATCATGAACAATATTGGTACCATAAGTTAAACTGAACCTGAAGAGGTGGAAACAGCAATGGGGGACCCCTCATGTAACCAACAAATTTAGCCATGGAGGTGGAGCAGACCCGGGATGCAAGTCCGCTTGCAAGACCGGTGTCTGATAAACCAGACATAGAGAAAACTATAAAGAAGCTTACAGTCACTGGACTGCAAGCATAGATGCTTTTGGGTGCTCAACGTAGAAAGCTGAGGCAAGCCAAGAAAGTCGATTCTGGGACTTGGACAAAGTCAAACCCGTCCGCAAAGAAGGTGCAGAGGAAGAGCGGGGGCAGTGAAAGACCCCATTCAGAGACTTCCACACCGACATCATCTAAACCACGGCAGCAAACTAAACGCGCCAAGTGCCATGACCAGATTGGGTCGTATAGTGCTGCTGCTGTGGGACTGCAAATGGCGGTAATTGACAGGCGTCACCCGGACTCAGTTTTGACTTGGGGGCAGTCGATGAGCGCCCGGAACATGCTTCTAGATGCTGTATTTGACAACCGCTCAAAAAGGTCTATTTCACCTCAGTTCGAGGGCGTTAGGTTGGCCGACGGTGTTCTTTGGCTGACCAGTGCAAACCTAGAGACTAAGAGGTGAGTTAAACACAATGTAGAGACCAAGGAAGACCTTTGGGTGGATGCGTGTCTAACAGTAGTAGACGCAGCGGACCTCCCGAAAATACCCAAGGTTCTAGTATGGATCCCCAACAAAGATGTCCAAGAGAAAGTTGCCAGGACCCGATTGCAGAAGCAAGATCCCAGTCTGCAAACGGGTGGTTGGCATGTGCTTTCCTGAAAAGCTGATAAGGAAAAAACTATCCTGGCCTTTACAGTCGATCCGGGATCTTATGAGGCACTTGAGCAAGCCAAGTTCAAGGCCTATTACGGGCGGAAGACGGTCTTGTTCAAACCAATCAAGGGCAATTCACCTGATGATAAGGGTGGTACAAGTGAACCTGCAGCACAGTAGGGCAGGATCAGCAGCCCTATATAAGCTGATGGGAGACTGCGGCATAGCCTTTATCCAGAAACCTTGAATTTGCAAGGGAAAGTTGTTAGGACTGGGTTCAACCGGTGGGGCATTTGTATATAGTAGATCCACTATAGGCCCAAGACATATATGCTAATCAACAACAACCTTAAGTGGTTGCAGCTTACAGTATTCTGTCATTAAGACCTTGTGGCGGTCAGGGTGGGACTAGGCGGAGGTGGGCTGAAGGAGATTATACTCAGATCGGCCTATCTTCCGTTAGACTCCTCTAACCTTCCGAGAGGCGCTGGTAGCTAAGTGTAGAGCGGATGGATCTCACCTCGTCATTGGTAGCGACGCAAATGCTTACCACACAATCCTAAAAGTGTAGCAATAATGCAATTTATAATGGCAAATCACTTAGACATTTTGAATAAAGGTAATACTCCAACCTTCGTACATCGAAATGGGATGGAAATCATCGATGTAACTATAAGTTCGCTATACATAAGCAGCTTAGCAAAAAAGTGGCATGTGTCTGATGAGGAAAGCTGCTCAGACCACAGATACATAAGATTTTCCTTTACCGGGTTCAACCAGGTGAAGGAATTTTATCGCAACCCAAGAAAAAGTGACAGAGGTAACTATAAGTTGGACCTGGATCGGTACCTTGCAAGCGAAGCCTTAACAGTGAAAAGCTGTCTGGATATTGAAATGGCCGCGGGGAATATTATCAACGCGGTTACTTCTGCATATAACGAAAACTGTCCTCAGTTGGAAAGGAGAACTACCCGGAAGGTTCCGTGGTGGAACTCTAAGCTCAGACAATTGAGGGGACAGGTAAGAACTTTAGTTAATAAAGCAAAAATATCAAGTAATTGAAAGGTGTACAACGGACTCTTAGTGAGTATAACAAAGCTCTGAGGAAGGCCAAGAGAGAATCAAGGAGGAGGTACTGCGAAGGTATCGAAGGATATGATGAAAGTGCCAGACTTCAAAGAATTCTCTCGAAGGGCACTCAGAGATCAATTGGCTCACTGTCCATGGGAGACAGTATGTTTACCAGGTATGGGAATGAGACGATGGCTCTTTTGTTCCGAACTCACTTTCCTGGTTTAACGGAACTGGAATAATCACCTTTTGAGTAGCAAGTCCAGGTGCCTAAGGCCTCCGAAAGGAGGGCTTTTCAGTAGGTCTGGACAGTAGCGAAAAAGTGATTACCTTCAAAAAATTAAATGGGCGATAAATACTTTCAAACCATATAAATCTCCCGGCACTGACGGGATTATCCCAGTCATGCTACAAAACGAATCAAACTTTTTTCTGAACTGGATCTGCAGAGTCTTAAGGGCATTCCAATATATTCCGCGCAGTTGGAGGTTAACCAGGGTAACCTTTATTGCTAAACCTGGTCGTATGGACCACTCACAGACTAAATCTTACAGGCCCATCAGTCTTGTCTCTTCTTCTTAAGACGATGGAAAAACTGCTTGACAGGCATATCACGGGGTAGTGTTTTGGCATCTAGCCGATTACACCCGAACCAGTTTGCTTTTAGAGCAGGACTTTCAACAGAGTCAGCTATTCATCACCTGGTTCAGCTTCAGCTTCATCACCTGGTTTAGCTTCAGCTCCATCTCGACGGTCACCAGATCATTTGGGATAGAGGAAACTTGCTGCAGGTTGATAGACTGCATGTTTAGCGGAATGGTGGCAGTCACAAAACGGCTTGGAGATACCATGACGGTCCGGGTGGCAAGGGGATGTCCGCAGGGAGTCTTGTCTCCCATGTTGTGGACCCTAGTCATAGACGGACTGCAGTGGGAGCTGAGCAGAGAAGGGTTTACCTCGCTAGGATATGCTGATAATTTGGCTGTCTTATTGGAGTGTAAATACAATAATTTTATCAGGGACCGAATGCAAGAAGCCCAGAAGATAGTAGAGAGGTGGGCAACAGTGAAGGCCCTAGAGTCAACCCCCAAAAGTCCACTTTAGTACCTTTTATCTGTAGAAGGAAGATTGCGGGCATATTGGCCTGTCTAAGTATTACAGTGGCGATGTGTTCCACGCCCACTACTGCTATGGAGACTCTTCTTGGTCTTTCCCGCTAACCCTTTGTGATGGTGGGGGAAGCAAGGTTTGGACTATACAGTCTAGGATTATTGAAGGGACGGAGCATACGATATTGCTTGGGACAAATTGGTGGCATCTGTTTGAGATGCGTTCGGACCAAATGGCTGTTATCTAGGATGTGGAGTGGGTAAAAATGAAGAGCAGATTACCTTCGGGCAGCATGGTCTGGTACACCGATGGCTCTAAGGGCGAAACCGGGTCCGGATCTGGATTTTTTAGGGAGAGACCGGAGGTACGTTTAAGCGTTCCCCTAGGGGCAAACGCTACCGTTTTGCAAACGGAAATATACGCCATACTGCAGTGTGCGGGAAACTATAAAAGGTGCCTTTATTAAAAGAAATATCTATATACTTAAGGCTTTAATAAGTCAGAAAGTGTCATCAATGCTGGTATGGGAATGTATTGACGCACTTAATGGACTGGCACAGCAGAACTCTGTTACATTACAGTGGGTGCCAGGCCATCTAGGACTCACGGGAAATGAAATTGCAGACGAACTTGCAAGACAGGGGGCGCGAGAGCCATTTATCGGTCCCGAACCTGCCTTAGGAGTCACAAAAGCTTGCATTCGTAGCTATATTAGCGAATTTATGTGCAACTAACACCTAAGAGACTGGCAGAACAGACCAGGACTAACACATTGCAAGGCGCTGGGAAAGAGGCCTAGCAAAACTAGAACCCCAACATTAATTTGTTTAAGCAGGGGACAGCTCAGAATTACTGTGGGGTTTCTGACAGGACATACTTCTGTGAAGGTTCACCTCCAGGGAATGCACAAATATAATAAACACCTTGAATGCAGACTTTGCTTAGAGCAACCGGAGACTGCAATGCATGTACTATGCCGATGCGAAGCGTTGGGAAGAACGAGACCCGAATGAAGTAGATATCCTTTCATCGAGGGAGCTGTACGCTATAATTCGGAGTGCAGGTTTTGCAAACTGGGTATGTTACTTAACCAGGGTCAGCACAATAAGCTTTTTCGGCTGACGCACCAGCCTGGGGGAGTGGTTTTAGTGGGTATGCTGCTAGGACTACCGTCGTTGCTTCTTGGTAACTACGCTTATTGGATTTGGATATAGTATTACGCATAGTTTACTCATTATCAACGACGTTGCGTTATTGAATTCGTTAATTGTGCAGTGCTCAAAAATGCTCTCCGTGGGCATAACTTAATATTTCGATATCCTAATTCACCAGCTGTCTATTGCATGTAGTGGAAGTTCCTCGAGTGGAAAACGACCATTAATAAAATGGATTATCTCCTCTGCTTTACTTCTTTCATTCTTGCACAAACGAATACTTATGTAGTTTAGTGCTACCTTAAAACTTACCCACGGTATGTCGATTAGCGCTGCGTTGTTACATTCCAATTCGAAAATTTTTACTTTATTCGAAATCACTTCTTTATCTTTCGCCCCATAGTGCATTCCTCTATTTACATTTTGTATGTTGTCATTTGCTACGTACATTGACGTAGCTGGCAGCACAAAGAAAGGAATGCCTGGGCTCAGTTGTTGAGTAAGGGGGGGTTTTTTACCAATACAAAATAACGGAAAGACCTGAAAATAAAAATAAACACACTCATTTATAACTTACAAAAAAAAAACCATAACAAAAACCTCTAATTAGAAACTATGTTACACATGAGCAGTAGTACCAAAAAAAAATGAAAATTAAAAACAATTAATAACAGTAGTAGAAAAAAATGGAAATGAAAATAATTAATACCCTCCCAAGTACCCTGTAAAGTAATTTACAACAAAACTAGGATGGGTTACTTTCAGTTCTGCTATATTTACAAGGACTAAATTTTTATTGCCAAGAGAATTGAACTTTTAATAAATACAAAAACGAAGCGTTACGTACATATTGATCCCCATTACAGATAATTGGTTACTCTTTGAATGTATTCGTCCAGCTGTGATAGGTCACAACATTGTACCTAAACTGTATACTTTCTCTAAAACAAAACACATAAGCAAATAACTAGGTATCCGGGTGAAACTTAATCGTTATAGTCCATAGTGTATCCTTTTCCAATACCCCAAAACTTGACAAAGGACAAGACAAAAAACCAATTTAACTCCAATCTATTGCTGTTGAAATCGGGATGATGTTCCACCTCACTTTATACGATAGGAAAATTGGTTTTGTGGTTTTAGCGGTTCTTCGCTATTCCATTTTTAACGTTCAGTTGGGACAGATGTAATTCACCTTTAGAATTGACATGCCAGTCCGGGGTCAATGCAACGGACGATCATGTCCACAGGAGGAGGCTATAATAATTACAGTCACATATTAGACCCTTCACGAAGGAAAGTATATATATATATACATATATATATATATATATATATATATATAAATAATTCAATTTATTGGAGATTGCAGCAATTAAGAAAGTCTACTCTTTTTTTTCTTCAACTCAAGCTTTCGAGATTTTATTTTTCTCTTCTTCAGGAGTAACTAAATAAATAGATAAATAAAACAAAAAAGAAAGAACATGTGCAAGAATACACGTAAGTACAAACGTAAACACACAAACAACAGACACACGAACATCAACATACAAACACACACACGCACGCACGCACGCACGCACGCACGCACGCAGGCACGCGCGCACACACACACACACACACACACACACACAATTTGTGTCTTCGTGTTGCTAAAAACCTGCAACGTCAGGTGAAACGACACGAAGACACAAATTGTGAGCTAGGTGATGCTGTACTTCCCATAAGGTGTCCGTATTAAATATTACAACTTTGCTACTCCTGTCCTGATCAGCCCCAATTAGGGCGAAACGCGTCGACAGGATGCCCTCGTGGCTGAATTTGAGTCACTTGCCAATATATATATATATATATATATATATATATATTCGTATATATATATACATATATATATATATATACATATATATGTATATATATATATATATATATATATATATATATAAACTTTAATTGTGATGTTATTTCTGGGATGCACTCGTTCGTAAAGCAAAAACTAATTAGTCAATTGTAATTTATTTTCTAACGTTTCGGCATTAAATTTATACCTTAATCATAGACTAGAAGTGGTAAAATTAGTTAACAAAATATAAAATAGTATAGATATACAACTTACATAATTACTATGACTTAAAATTGCTATTAATTGGAACACTTATTCATGACACAGTTTTGAGTGATTGCAAATATTTTGACAACAGGAATGTAGCAGTTAACGAAAGTAAACTAGATGTAATAAATCATTTCGGAAAATTTAAAAGTTAAAACGTAAGTATTAAGATAAACATAAACTAAATTAACTATAACTAAAATGGAAAGAAGTAATTAAAGATTAAACAGCAATAAGTAATTGTTATAAAAGTGTTGTGAATGTAAGTATTGTTGTCACTTGAATTTGTAAAGAGTGGAATAAACCGCACTAAGGTTGTTAATATCTTGTTTGGTGTTGAGAGGATTAGGTTGCTGATAAATGTGAAAGGATTCTAGAAATAATCGTTTGTTATAGTTGTTTTCAATGTCTAGTATTTTTGCATTATTAAAGATTGCGATATGTTTTGTTGAACTAATGTGAGAAGCAAGTGTACAACATAATTTACCTATCCTGGCATCACTTTTGTGTTGGGTTAAGCGATTTTTTAACCACTGCTTGGAATGACCTACGTAAGTTTTTTTGCAACTACATTCAATTTTATAGACGATGTTGTTGCACATTGAATATATATATATATATATATATATATATATACGTATATATATATATATATACATTTATATATATATAAACGTATATATATATATTTCTGTGTAGTTCTCGCCCACGGTCGTGTCGCCAAATTATTTCTGTATAGTTCTCCGCTTGTGTGTGATTAATTTGCTCTAAGCTTCTGACTCCACGTTGTTGCGTCAGATTTAATTTGATGTAGTGCTCCCCCACGCTTGAGTAGCCAGATTTATTGTGGTATAATGAACGTCCAATTTCCTGCTGAACGCCACCGCTCTGTTTTGTGTAATCTTCTAATTTTAATTATGCCACGACTAGCCCAGTTTAATTTACACAAGAGTGCACAACGTTACGATGATCAAATTAATTTACCCTTTTAATTCTTACCTGTTTGAATTGATAAAACGAAGTCAATCAATATTCGTATAATAAATAGGAATAATATCTACACTTCACAATTTTGTAATCCCTTAAATACGCCCTTCAATCAATTAATGTTATTTGAATCAATTATCCCAAAAATTACATCCCTTTAATTTAATTTAGTCACCAAAACGACACCTTTTACTAAAAAAAATCTGGAGCGTTTAAGACCCTTTATTCTTATCGCGTAAATTTCAACGTATTAACTATTTTTGTTGACTCCTTACAAATTTGAGAAAAAAGAAATATATTCAGTGTTTAAATTTAAATTTGAAAAGATTCCTTATTTTAGTTAGCCCTGACCTGTGATATCCTGATTTGCTGTTGCGTGTTGTGGATCAACACCCCCTTATTGTTTTCAATCGAAAACCAATGCTCTGCCTTGTACTCCTTCACATACGTTTGAACCAATAGTTTTGTTACTCCTTATTTCCAAAATTCACCTCGTGTTTTACTTTATATTTTTCTGGATACGCCTTAGACTTCTCCACTTAATTACAAACTGGATTTCTGAATACCACTCAGAAGTTCTAAATATCAGACTTAGATCTTTCTTAGAATTCGTAAGTTTCTTAGTTACCCTTTACAATTAGACTTGGATTTCTTAGGGTCGTAAATTAGAAGTGGATTTCTTATGGTCGCGAATTAGAATTTGTAGGTTTCTTAGATACACCTTCAAAGCCTTACATTATTATAAACATTTAATTTAAATTAATTAATAAATTTCTACTTACGTTTTCTGCAAAACGGCAAAAGCTTTTTTATATATTTTCAACGTAATTCGTCATCAACTGTTATTACACAACACTACTTTTCACAATAATATAATTTGAAATTTATTTATTTGACGCGTGAATATTCGAGTCAAAGTGTTGCAAGTTCGACGTGCTTTAAATTAAGACTGTTCTTTCTTATCAACTTTGGGCGTTATATAGCTTTTGCTATCTACATTTGGATTGGTTTGTCCAAACAGCCCTACAAAGTGTTGTAACCAACCATGTTTGTTTGGGATACTCCTAGTAGTTTTCAAGCTGATTTCTGACGAAACTATTCTGAAGTTTCATATCATGCTGATATTTGCTATTGTTTTACGATCTTTGCCCGCCTGTTTTGTTGTTATTGTTAGACTTTATTTTAGCTTTTGTCTGTTGTTTTGTGTAGATAAAGCTTTTGGAGAATTGAACCAAATAACTGATGTAACATGAGCGATGTTTTCGTTTATTTCGTCTATTTAAAACTTATCTTTGAAAATGCGTTTCATATCAAAGCGCTTTATTATTGCTTCTTTATTACAAGCGTAATTGCGTTAAGATTTACCAGGTTCTATTTTATTTCATGCGTATCTATTTTATAAACTTATTGAACGCTTCTCGACGTAGTTCAATTACATGTATAATTATTTCTCTGCTGAATACGCGTTCTATTATTAGAAGATATGCTTACTGGCATTGATTAAAGTTAATTGAGGTCCATATACAGGGTGTTAAATGTTTGCTATTTACATAATGTGCGAATTATTTATTTTCCTGCTAAATAAATGCAGTTTTCTGATTCCTATTGCTGTTTACAGTTACTACGCGATTCTTACGACTCAATACAACCCTAAACAACCCTTATCACAGCAATATATATATTTTTTTTAAAAGTAAAAGTAATCAGTACAGTTTGTGCACGAAAATCTTATACAGAACGGAAAAGACAATGATTTTTGATCGTATGCAGAAAAGAAAATGAATATTAATTTGTTTAGTAGCCGGAATTAATATCCGTGCCGGTGTTATCAAACATGATTAGAAACTCGAAACACTTTATCAAATAGTACGATATCTTATTTCAACGAGTTTCTAGGTCGTAGTATTATAAGAATTAATTGTACGCTATAGCAATGTGTAGCAAGCCAGCGAACACCGAAAACAAGGTACCGACTATTTAAATTATAGAGTAAACTTTTTATTTTAAAATAAATAAACTTGAGTTAAAAATAATTAGAAAGCATACTTATTGCAGGAAGGTCTAATATACCGGGTGTTGTTGACGTATTTGGGCAGAATCTACGTAAATGAATAACGAAATTCCAAAAAGAGGTACGTTTAAACTCACCATTGTAAAGTAAACGTAACACACTGATATCTAGTCATGGCTCATGTTGCAACTATAACTTTTTATAGTTGGCTCGCCTCTTGCAGTTCCGGATACTGATGGACTTGTTCGTTTTCCTGGTCCTGGTTTCCGTAATTTTTCAAACCATTTTTGACTTTAAAATTCTTACTTGTGACGATTTACTAAAAAAATAACTTACACTTTGCAAGTTATACTTATAATCCACCTCCAATGATTCATATTATTCTCCTAGTTCTGTTAACAATTCCTGAAATTTCGTCGCTATTGGCGACGTGTACTCAATATTTAAATCTGTGAAAGAAAATCTGTTCAATTCTCGAAAGTTACGCTTTAATTTCTAATACATAAACTGTCTAACCGTTTTTTAAAATTTAAATCTTAAATTAATTAAATTTAACCTTAATAAATTATTATAAACTTCTTAAGTCTAATACTGCTTATCCGAGTATTTCATAATATAACTAACCCATTGCACATTTATAATTCTAAACGCTTTGGTTCATTACAATAAAGATTGTCTAACAATTTCATACAACACTTTGTATGCTTCAACTCTTTATTTTTTATTACTTATTTTTTTATATTTATTTACTAAAATGTATATGAAATATATCATGATTAAAACGATTACTATATTTAATAGTGGTCCGATAATTTTGGACTGTCACCAAGATTTGTGTAGCACTATTAGTTCCTACTTCGCCCGGGTTGCGCAATAATCATTTCTTGTTTGGACTGCGTGGTGCCGATAGCAATAATAGAATAAAGTTCAAAACAAATATTTTTAGTTCTAGGTTGTTTATGGTGAATTTAAAGTATTCTGCTTAAAGTATGATTTGCTTACTATTCTAGGAAACTATTTACAGTTTAATCATAACATACTTTGTCGAACTTCTCTCAATACATTTTTTAATTTTTTTAATTCCCAAACGGCAAAAATTTCTAGCGCGCATCTTGGAATCCTCTGAACCGCAGGCACGGCAGGATCGCTATGTAATGAGAATCGCCATGTAATGCGATCCCGGCAGAATAGGCATGCATTATGATTTATCCACTTTATATGGAGGCCATCCGACTTATTACCCAAGCTGGTTAAATCAAATGAGCAATACTTGTCATTCATTTATTGATATTGTTGACACAAAAACGCTTAGCGTCTCACATGCTTAGTTTGGTTGTTTGCATTAAGTACTACCGGACTGCGCCGTCCTACTGAAAATAAAGGTCGCCCATATCTATTACATCAATTTCAGGCAAAAAAAGTAGGTGAATATAGTTCTGTAACGCAATCCATTCACTGTAACTGTTGAATCATTGACATTTTCAAAAAAGTATGACTCAATTACACCGCCAGTCCAAAAACCGCACCAAACTGTCACACTCGTTGTACTTGAAGAGATTCGACCATTGCTCTTGAATTTTCGGAGGCCCAGATTAGACAGTTTTGCTTGTTTACATGCTCAAACTGATAAAAATGGGACTTATCAATTAGAATAATGTTGCTTAAAAAATCATAGTCCTGTTCATACATTTCCAGAATACAATCAGCAAATGTACGACATTGTGCGGGACCTGCTAGCTTCAATTTTTGTGTTAACTGCAACTTGTAAGCATGTAGGCCAAGATCTTTATACAAAATGCGGTGTAAACAGGTGTATGATAACTTAATTTCCTGTGAACGTCACGAAATAGACAAACCTCATTTTTCACCCACATTCTCGGCTACAGTGGTGATATTTTCAGCTGACCTGGCCTGACAGGCACAGAGTTTTCACATCACTAACTTGTCGAGGACGTTCGAATCTATTGATTAAATTCACTATAGCTGTGCGAGAAAAGGTTTGATAATGCCCAAAAGCAGTATGTAGTTTACAAACCATCTCCACAACATTTTTATCATTTTTGTAGTGAATTGTCACTCTTTTAGTGCATTGTCCAAGTGTATATCGATACGTTCCTCATTGCATATCTGTGGTATTATGATTAAAAAATCATGTAAAAACTAATGTGAAATCGTATGTCCTTATCAGTATTGTATCGCACGCCTGAAGTGTAGTTTGAGAATCGAATTTTATTTGACTTAGATCACACCTAAAATTTAGTGCCAAATTACAGTGTTCAATTGGATTGGTTTTATTTGAAGACTAAACCACACCTTAGTAAATATTTATAAACTGGTTTATTTATATATTGTCACTGTGCGAGAATTAAACGGTACTTATGCAATCGAACAGTGAAAATTTTAAAGGGAAAAATCCGCGCGCGAATGCAAATCCTGTATCTGTTATACTTTTTGCGTAAGTTTTTGTATTATTAAAATTGTGTTTATAATATTTTTGAATATGTTGCCAGTCAATGACATGCAAAACAAAATACATAGTTCATGAATTACGTAACCCTTATTTAATAATCGTTTGATGCATAATTCGTTTTTTTATTCAGCAGGATTCATAATTTTCGTAATCATTCTCATGATACTCGAATTTTTCAACCACAGAGGGATAGATATGTACTGTATTTCTTATTTCTTAAGTATCCTTTTATTCCAACATGATAAGAAAATAAGATAAGCCAAGTATCGGATAGTTTAATCAATGCAAAGTATTGGTTTATAAACGCATATACAAAAATTATATCAATTTTGTAAATTATTAATACTCTATGAAGTGTAACTGTTGTCATTTTTGGAACGTTCTCCTGACATTTTCAAATAATTATGCTAGACTAGTTCTTTACGTTTTGAACCGTCTTTAGCGTAAGATGTGCCCTTCTGGCACTATTTAATTTGTTAATTATACTTATAAATATATATATATTACTGTAAAATTTAGGGAATAAAATAGTATTAGAATTTAGTTGTACAATTTATTTCGTTATTTTAGCATATAAAACAACAGAGTACGCTTTAAAAACACTTTATAAATTGGTAGTGTAAAAGTCAGTAATTTGACTGGAATACTTAGGAAGCTAAAAGTTTATTTTCATAACCTTGCAGGTGTAAATATTCTAAAAGATAGTGTATATAACATAACATTTCAAATTTGTGTATAGGAATATGTAAGGGAGAAGCGAACATCTAAGTTCCATAACAATTTAAGTTTCATATTTAATTATAAGAAAGGGGATTTTAAAACATTAGCATTTAAAACCATTTTAGCATAATTATAGGTGTTGAAAATTTTAAAGCTGTTTGTCGGAGCTTTTCTGATAAGATGTAAATAAGAAACGAATTTAAACGTTTTTATTTTCCCGGTATATTTTAAGAAAACGTTGAACGAACAATAACAAATTACAATTAGGGTCGGTTATTGCTGTCACTTATATTAGATTCATATCTCAGGTGTGGAGATACTTGTGTCCGTTACAAGTTTAACTTGCCAACAAGAAACAAAGAGGGCGTAGGGGATAAAATAAGTACAAGTGGGATGAGGATAACACGTGTCAGGGTAATGGAATTGTAGCAAAGAGATGGCAATACAAACTAGAGTTAATGCAAAACTAAAGAGAGGTGATGTTGGAAAAGTACGTTGAAGAGCGATAGATGTTACCCTTGTTGCATTAGAGGCGTACTAAAGATTAGCTTTGTTAAGTTGGGAGTTTAAGATACGCAACGTAATTGGTGACAGATATTTTAAATACGGAGATAGAAGTCAAGTAGGGATGGGTTGTAAACGTTAGTTAGCTTTTTAAAGAAATATTTTCGAAAAATCGTGGCGGTTGCAAGATTTTACTAAGAATTTTGAACGCGCGTTGCAGAATTGCGGGAAAGCAGTGGCCATTAGTGTTTGTTTGTATTGTAAAATTGTGAGAACTTAAAACCGTTGAAGTTGTACGTGAAAGGGTATGTTTGTATTTACAGGCTTTTGTGGGGTGAGTAACTGTATGTGATTTGGCGTGTATAATTTTCATTATGAGTATGTAATAAATGTATGTCATTTTCGTAGCAGATATTTTCTTTTGGTGTTAGATAAATTGTCGAAAGAAGCTGAGCAGCGGTGGCGTGTATTTCTTTTTAGGCGTTTTAGGCACAGCAAATCAACACTTCATCAGCTCCAGCAATTAATGGTATCCAGAAAGTAAGGTTAATTTAAAGGTTTTTGTTTAAGCTGTTCTGCAGAGAACCAGCATTCGCTGTAATTAATTGTCACCCAATCGTGGGGCATGAAGTTTGTAGTACTTTAAAAGCGCCGAAATTTGCAGAAATTTATGTCAACCGAAGTTGTGGGGCTTGATTTCAGAGCAATATATATATATATATATATATATATATATATATACATATATATATATATATATATATTGCTATGCTCCCTAAATTATTCGGGCCCCATCATTTGGGCGACCATATTTATATTGCTATGTATAAACAAAAATTGGAATTCTCAATCTTCGACGTTGGGCTGTCTTATTTCTATTGCTATAAACTCCCTCCAGGACTTAGCTGGATTTTATCTTAAACCTACCTTGTCGACCAATAACAAAATTTGATATGTTACCGCCTTACTCGTTATCAATTTCGTATTCAACTTATAGCTCCTCCTCGATTGTTTAAATTATCAAATCACTCCCATTAACTTTATCTTATGACCTCGACTAGCATTTATTTGGAATTATAAATTCAGTTAATTCAATTCTATATAATGAAACAAATATTATGTACAGTTTTTGTAAATTATTTAAAATACACTTTTCAATTAATTAATGTTGTAAATCTCATTTATCAAAATCATATACCTTTTTAATCAAACCCAAAGTCACCAAAAAAACTTATTATCTTTATAAAAAGAAGTGTGGAGCGTTCGAAACCTCTTATCCTATCACGCACTTTATACGTATTCAAGTCCTCTGTTTTGTTGACTTTTTCACATTCTTTTATATTAAGCAAATTCAATATTCAAATAAAAATTATAGAAAAATAATGTCATAACTAAAAATCTAACCTGGTCTATTTTCTTCGCATTGACGCATCCAAAATCATCTAATATTTCCCATGCATTACGCCATCCATTTGAATAAAAATTATTTTTCCCCAATTCAGGATTATTGCATGCCCATTCGAACTATTGTCTATCCACACGCTTTAACCATTGCATTTAAATTGTTGCCATCATCCTCTGGACTACCATTATTAACTTATACTTATGCACCCCAATTTATTGTCATCTCATTCAGACTTATTACCTCTTATCAATTTCCCCAAACTTAGAATTGGATTATCATCCTCCGGACTCGAAATTGTATTATTATTCTCCACGGACTCAGAAATCGTAGTTTATTTTCCCCGGACTTAGAAGCCCTATTATTATTGTGAAACTGTTTTTCTAAATGCACCAGCCCCACATTGGGTGTCAGTGAAACGCTGTTTTTTCTTTCTTCTTACTTGCACCACGTTGTGTGCCAGTGAAGCGTATTTTCTAATCTATATCTGACTCTAGACGTTGGGCGGTGGTGAAACGAAATCTTCCGACATAACTAGGGGTCTATTCCTTGGGTAGAGCTATGAGAAATGGGGGGGTAAGTCGAAATCTGTTTGTAGGTCAAACTCAAACTAAAACAAATAGGCGCCACCAAGTCCGGACTTATTCACGATAATGGCAGGGCATATTTCTAAGGGCGGACGTGGAGACCCAAAGAAAAAAGATCGCCTTCGATGACAAAAACCTGTCTTAATAAAATAAGACGCTGTTCCTGTAAGAAGCTATAATAGTTAGGTTAATAAGAAAGATGGAACACTATTTGTGTCCCGCAAATATACATAACGAAATAGTGAAAAGATATTTTCTATATAAAGTTGGCATCAAAATTCTACTCTTAAAGATGTTAGCTTTCTGTGGTTAGGTTTGATCATATTTGATCAAAATAAAAAACTTTAATCTTGAACCAATAATTTACTAAAAAGAATCTCTTTTAAAATAAAATGCAATGCAACAAAATTTAATAACTAATTGAATTACTTCATGAATTTTAAATTAAGGTTTATCAAAATTATTCATAATCAAATATTTTACAGCATAGTGTAAACTTGTTACACAAAGATACTCTAACCCGCGCAGATCTGTTCAGGCCGATTACATTAAAAATGTTACTATTCAAGTTTTCCTCTTTAAGTTAAAAGTACTAGTTTTAGTTTCCAATAAAAATAATCACAAAAATATTCTTGTTTACAAAAGTTGTGCTAACGCTGTTCTAAGCATTTGCTTTCAAGGATACATCTGTCAGCAGTATACTATAGAAAAATAAGTGACGTCAGTAGCACCTGTTGTTGTAACTAACAATTTATACTGAAGCAACGTGTTGTTTCTTAAAACATCAAATTAGTGAATTTTAATTTCGACACTGGAAATTCCAGCTAAGCAATAGTTGAAACAAATATCATATTCGTGCTTTTGCACATAAGAACAAATTAGCGTGTTTCTAATTTGAAACACTAAAAATTACTTAAAGCTAACTACGAACCAAAACTGCTTTTCTCGCCTAGATGAGGTACTTGTTACATCATGCGATGTTTACTGCATGTAGTATGAACTCAGCTCATCCTAGACAGCTTCTACCACGTGGAGTTGTTCCAGGTGTAGAATTACCAAAGTAGCATCTTTACGCTGTATAACAAAGTGGTCTTCTTTAAATTGGTTAAACTTTCCATCTTCTAAGTTGCATTTTACACGTCGTAAAACAAAGTGGTTTTAACAAAAGGGATTGAATTTCCTATCTTCTAAGTTGCATTGTTCACGTCGTAAAACAAAGTGGTTTTCTTATAATAGATTAAATTTTCTAATTTCAAAGTGCATGGTTAATTGTAGCAATGTGTCTCGTCGCGCTAAACAAATTATTTCAAATTAAACAAGATAATAACTTTTATACGTTACCAACCGCTATTCAAGAATGTGTCCTCACTCATCAAAATTGATACGCAAATTACTGGCCTGCGTTCTTTCATACATCTTGTCTCTTCTTTCGCGTATGGCCGAGTGATTATCAAACTCGCTCGGGCGACCGGAGGGTCCAAGGAGGAGGTTGTCAAACCTGAACGCGCCTGCGAATGGCTGTAGAAGACACAGATATCCAACCACAAATAGAATAACAAATAAAGATGCTACTTTAACGTATTACTTTACTTGTTAAATGTATTTTAACATTATTTTAATAAAAGTGTTTTATTATTCTCGCTCTTTGATGGAGAAATTTATTAACCAAAAAATAAAATTATTAAAAGTGTCTTATTATCCTCGCACTTTGATGAAGGGATTTATTAACTAAAAATAAAATTATTACAATTGTGTTTTAGTTTAAAATAAAATTCCCCAAAATCTACTTACGTTTAATCAGCAATCGTAATTTTCATCTTATTCGCACTTACACAATTTTTCACTTTAAATTATTACGTATCTCACTTTATTTCATAGTGGCGCACCTCGGCCTTTGTTGAGTTGAAAACTGACCTCGTTATCACTGTACCTGCTAATATATCATTGATTTCCTACTCCGTCAGTGGGTATGGTCTACAAACTCGTCGCTCATTATAACCAATCAAATCTTTGCCTTTAAAGTAGTGTCTTATGTAAATTTCTATGCTTTCAAATAATTGTGGCCTGCTCGCAGGTGTCTTCGTTATCAAACATGCGGTGTTTTGACAAATCTAATCGCTTTTCCATAAACAACTGATGCAATTCAATTTTTAATTTTCATATATGCATGTTATTTACGCAATTTTTAATCTCCTTTCTTATTAAAATGGTTAACTATTTGTACGCATTTATACTATGCTTCCTGAAGCTCTATTTCTTATCTCCGTATTAACCTAATTGTTTGGAACTCTTTTGAATGCGTGTTTAATTACACTTTATTAAGTTTACTTACAAAATACGCTTGCTTCCACTGAAAGATGTCATTATTTGCCTTACCTAAATTAACTAAAACTTTATCTACAGGGTATTAAATATTTACTATTTACCTAATGCAGGTCTTCCTTATTCCTACGCTAACTATGCGTCTTCCTATGTTTATTTGCGTCGCTTAAAACTATTTATACTTTATATACAGGGTGTTGACTGCTTACTATTTACAAACTATCTCCAGTTCTCAATTCTTTACTAAATAAATGCAGTTTTCTGCTGCCTATGGTATTTCTCATTTCTAAACGACCTTTACTATAAAGTACACCCTTAAACAACCCCTTATCACAGCACATATCACAGCATATATATATATATATATGTTGCTGTGATCGTTGATTATTCTTTGGCATCGCCAGTGTAAACACTGATTTTCAAAAAAATAACAAAAATTCATAAAAATATTCTTACCGGATTATTCTGCTGCACCAATCCCTGGCTAGCCCAGCTGTGCCTTTTCTCGGATACCTAAATTTACAATCATTCTTCCTTCCCACACGCACACCATTCAATAAAATCACCAAATAATACAACCATCATACAATCTTTATTTACCGCTATTTACAAACAAATTATTTTCAAATATCAACAGTTTGGTACACTAATTACAACTCAATAAGTCCTTGTTTTAAATCATTATTTGCAAACACATTTAATACAATATGAGTAGATGGGCCCCAAATAATACCCTATATTTACTGCACACTGGAGTGAGCTCATAATAACCCAATTTATTAATGTATGCCTTTTACCTTGCATAAAATTACTACAAAACTAATAAACCCATGTACCCTTAACAATCCAATTTAAATTCATAATGAAGTTTAGTAAGTTTTACATACATTCTTTTTCAATATTTTAAATAATATATAATTGTCAAGTACACGTATTTTTTCCGATACGTTATATAACCATAAATAACCCCAATGTTCACTCACACATCACCAAATAATTCCAAAAGTTTATCAGATAACAGAAAATACAAAAAAAAGTTACCTGGAAATGCTTTAAGCCTCCATCTTTTCGACGATGTTCATCAGAACCCCTTGACTTCGTGACTATGCGCTCTGATACTCCACATATTTATATATGAAAACCTCAGTATTCGCCACGCCTTGCTTCCAATTACCATTCCATCACAGCATACAAACTCACGTATATTATACTTCTGTTTATTGATTAACTAGCTTGGTATGGTATTAGTTGGACCTCGGTTAATTTAATTCACTTGACACTACTCACGTTAATAACTATAAGGCCTCAACTACCAAGTTATAAGTGCTAGTACTACATTTACTGTATTATGAATAATTTTTAATACTCACAAGAACTCTTTCTATAACGTCGGTCTATCGTTGTAAGTAGTTAAAAGCGATGCGAATATAAAGAGAGCCTCCCTACTTCCTGCAAAAGTATTCATATCTTTCAAAATCCACCTCTAGGCCATACTTCACGCGAAATACTTATTTTAAAATAACACTTCTGCAAATTTTGATATAACCGACTTCAAGATTCCTGAAATTCACCTCGTGGATAATTCTATAATCCGAAAATCGCCTCCATCTGTCGCATGTTTGTCCGTTTGTAAAACTATCCGTTTCAACCAATGATTCTGTTTTGTGTCGTCAAGAAACTCCGCCTGTAATATTTTTATCTCTGTCTTATGCATATTTGATGTTGCGTTCCAAACCCTACTTGAGTTGTTGAAAATCGATATTGCTGACAGCGTCTCATCACTCCACGTAGATTAAGTACGTGCGTTTTGAAAACCAATGCTTTTATATCCGTCTCTATCTGTAGCATTTTACTGATCGTGCATCTCCTTTGCTCTTTAAGAAACTTTATCAGTTTGTTATTCGAAGCAACTGACGTTTGAACACTATTCTCTACGAAGTCCGCTTTATTATGCTGATAAATTCAAAGAAGGTAACCTTTTAAACATGCAGGTGTTCTTAATTATCGTTCATTTAAAACAACAATTCTTGGAGCTTATATTTCACCGTACTGACGTCTGTTTGTTACCAAACCCACCTTTTGCCACCTTTTGTCCGTTTAAATTAAATAAATGAAATAAATTTTGCGCGTAAATAATTGTTCGTTTCTCTATACTGGGTGTTTGAAATTGCATTGTTTACCCCAAATTTAACCCTTTGAATCCATTACAATATATATATATATATATATATATTGCTGTAATTATAGGGTTAATTTATGGGTAGGTTAAGTCATTGGGGTAGAATAAGCAAGGGAAACTCCCAAGCAACAGAAGCACGAAATTATAGATATTAGAAGAGTAAATAGGTTAGTATAAAAATTATTAGTTACGAGCACACTGTATATAGCAGTACAAACAATTAAAACACATATCCAAGTGTAGCTACTAGCAGAGATTAGAATTTAAAAAGGTAATGAACCGCATAAAAATTAAATCAGTGAAAAACCTGCATGAAGTGGCTAGATAAACATTCATAAAATGTGTAAAGATATTATCGTAAACGCACGCAAAATTATGCTTTATTTAAAAGCGTACGTGATCTAAGAGAACCACAGTTGCTCGAAAATCCAATTTATTGGGAAATAAACAAATACCAAATTTATTTAATTTAGATTAAAATAAAGCTAACAAACAAGACTACGTGCTCGATATGTACGAAGTTCCTGGGATTCCTGAAGTAAATATAAGCTATCACAATTGAATTACGTGACTTCAATCACCGCGTTATGCAATTATTCTACATACAATTGGTAAATTTTCCAAACATAACAAGTGATAATATACTTGGCCGCGCCTAGCACGTGAAGCCGGCGAATCACAAACAAAAGTGGGACGATATTATAAATATCGGGAGAACTGAATATCAAGTTAGTATACTTTAAACTGGGCAGTAACTATGATTGAAAGTGCCAAATATTTACGTGAATAATAAATATTTGTTAACAGTGAAATTATAAAGTATAGAATTGTGAAAATTATGCCGTATTTTTGAGACGTAAGTAAATAAGATTTAGGAAGTTATAACATTTCTAATAATAAATAAAACAGGGCTCTAAATGTTAATCTGAATGTCCATCTAAATGTCGATCTGAATGTCCATCTAAATTACTCTGAATGTCGATCTGAAGGTTGATCTAAATTCCTCCCGGAATGTAAATTCAATTGCGAAAGAAATTACAATCCTAAATTACAAGTAAAATAATGTTACGATTCCTGTAGAATTTTAAATTACGAAACATTACGATCCAAAAATAGAATTTTGGAGAATGCTGCCTGTTCAAGCAAATTGATGGTAAATATTCTATGGAGAAAATAAAAAACTTTTCATTGAAATAAACGCACTAATAACAATTTGGATATCAACTTCAATTCTTGAAAGCACCCATGAAAATAATTCAGGTTACAGATTTTGATGTCTTATTTTTGAAACTGTTTTATCTCAAATATTTTTGATATGATTTATTTTTAAACTGTTTTATCTGAATCATAAAAGAAAGTGTGAAAGCCGACAAATTGGGGATTTCTTGCGAATATTTTGTGAAAAGTTACAGACAGCTTGAAACGTTTCAATAAGTCTATAAAGGTAATAAAAAGCTCGTTTTGCTAGGTTGATTTTGTAATAATTTGACAGATGTATATGATATAAAAAGAGGAGAAAATAGTTAAAGGAGTTGTAAATATTCAATCATTTTACTGTGTATTGTGGAAGTGCTTTATTTAATTGAATCAGCTAGTCGAGGCAAAAGAAAATTATAAATTAACATTTCACAAGTGTTTAAGTGGATGAGGGGCTGTGAGAGAGTTATAAGGGTAATATCACAACAACATATATATATATATATATATATATATTGCTGTGTTACCCTCTCTTTAGAGTGGAAGCTATAAGAATGCTGGGATACGGTACAGCAATGGTAAAAGAAACTATTGACTTAGCTTCTTCTTTAACTTTTCTTTGACTGCCTAGCTCAACGAAAATTTTTACTATGGAATTTACAAAATGAAATAAAACAGTAATTTCAAAAAGTATTCATACATTCAAAAGCAATTTTCTTTCATACAAAAGAATATAGAACAGCTGACAGCATAATTTTCAAATATAAAATTATTCTGAATAAGTACATATTTACTTAATTATTAAAATATTCTTTACCTAATCTTTGTTAAAATTTACAGAACACAAATCTACTCTCTTGTGAATAATTTATCTGTCTTTGACTACCCCGAAGAAAGAGTATAATTGGCGAATGGTACTCCAGATAATCTTTTAGAGGTCAAAATGTTTCGAACTCTTACATTAATACTTTGTGGTAAATATCCTTATACAAAACGAAATTAAAATGAGAACTTATTTTACCTTAAATTGAAAGGACAAAATACTCAAATATCAGTTGCAAACAAAAAAATCTAAAATCAATACTTGCAAAATCAAATAGCGCTTGTCAAACTCGTAATTAGCGATATTAAATACCTTCGATTTCCATTTCAAAATTGACGTTAAAATCCCAGTTTTCCAGTGTGTTCGTATAATTTTAAATCTCCACTTAGAATTTAAGTTTTCAAAGTGCATCTTCTACTTTTCAATTAGTTAATTTAGCGTATTCTTTTGCATTCTCGTAATGTTTTAAAAATAATTACATTTCATATTTATGCAGAGCTACGTTTTAAGAAGAACTTTTTATTCTAATTTACGTCTTAAATATTAATTACTGTGTGCATGCCGCATACTTAATAAACGACTTTTTTCAAAGCAACATGTTTGGTGTCTTAAAATGAATCGCGACTTTAAGAATGAACGAATCTCAAATGTTGAATGAATCGTTCGAATCAAGTTCCGGCTTTTATATTAAATTATGTAACTACGTCATAATTCCCATTCTATTCCAGATTTTTCTCGAGTATTATTAACGGCTGATGTAAGAATTTACAAGAATGTCGGCATTTAACGATCAATGAGTGTCCAGCTGCGTAATTTATGTATGTAAAATGTACCATTTATCCTTGTCTAATACACGAATTTATCTACTACTATCTCCTTTCGTATAGAGTAGTTAAACTCGCGTTATTTTATCTCGGTTCCATTTTGTGACTGTTTAATAACCTTGGGCTTTCTTGTATCGGCGTTTAATAATATTTAATTGGCTTTTAAAATATTTCTTATTAAATATGTTGCATTAGTTTTTTCTTTATTAGTCCCTAAAGTTTGAGAATCTGGTTTTGCAAAAACTGTCAAAAGAATAGAGGAGCAAAAAGTCAACGTGTCAACTTCGTGATGAAGTAAAGCAGAATTTTGTCAGATATTAGAAAACGAAGAAAAAGAACAAGAACTATAGCATGCCCGAAAAGCTGCTGGTAAAATGAAAGGAATAAAAAATATGAACTCCCATGAACAAAGACGGATAAGAAAGGTATGGAGAAAAAACAAGAAAAGCATCTCACCAAAATTTGAGACGAAACGACTCCACCCAATACACCTAGGAATAGTCCGTTATTACATGAAGTAAACATTTTACATCATAATGGTACTCCTCTTTCCCTTCTCAGAGTACCAGTGGGCAGAATATTACCCGAGAAGAAAAATTTTCCAGAATAGAAAGGAGTTGAAGATTAAGATTAATATGTTAAACAAAAACTAGAACAGAAAAGATGTTTAAATTCTATTTTGAAAAACTTTTACCTACGTCTTCCTAATTGTAAAATTTCCTATGCAACATTTTGCAAGTTTTCTCCCTACCGCCTAATGTAAAAGATAGAAACACAAGTTTATGTAGTATTCACGCTAATATGGGACTTCTCATTTTTAAACTAAACAGTTTAAAAATAATCGAGAAAAACACGTTTGATGACGTAATAAATCTATGTGCTGCAAGTTTTTACAAGATTACCTTATGTAATTGACAATGTCGAAGTCATAGATATCAAAGATTTTATGAGTGTATTAAAAATGTGATATGTCAAATGCGTTTGAATAAAGAGTAATAGTTTTTTGAGTTTTGGTTTCTTCTTTTATGGATGGTTTACCTAGTTATGATTATACCCACGCTTGTAAGATTTGTTTTGGTCAAAAAAATCCTTGACAGATAATCTATTAAAAGATCAGAGTATTTCGAACTTTAAACACAAACTTTCCTGGCAGAAAAATCCTCACAAAAAATTATTATATGATTAACACTTATTATTCTACCTTAAATTAAATGACAAATACTCCAATATTAGTAAAAATAAATCTAAAACTAATACTTGCAGAATCCACAAAAACGCTGCTCGTAATTAAATATCTTCTAATTTTAAATTGACGTCAAATCAGCTTACAAAATTTTCCATATTTAAAATCCTCATTTCACACCGCAGTTAACAAGATACAGTATGCTTAAATCTCCTTTCAATTATTTAATAAAATTTTTATAGTAGCGTCATATTGAAGAACTTTCCCTCTTCATTGCAATGTAATAAATTCTATTTTTTATGTAATTTGGATTTAAAACATCACTTCTATATTCATTGTACCATCGTAATTAATAAATGTGTATGGAACATTATGATGCAAGGTTTCGCAGAAAAACTCAATAGCGTCTAAAATCACAGCGTTTATTACCTTGTAATCTTGTTCCATTTATACGTGACCCGCGCTGTTTGTCTTTGTTTAACACATATACGATTATTGTGGCGTATCACTACCCCCCAACAGTGAATGCGAAAATCATTAAATAGTTCTTATCAATTTCTATAACATTTTCTGTATTTTTTAGTATTTCGGCCTCTTCTTGAAATAAATGTTTCATTTATTAAATAGTTTATTTACGTAATTCTAAATACATATGACTAATATTCTAGAGAATTCTTTATTTAAAATAAATTTTTGTATACCACAGGCACATTAAATTAAATTTTAATTGCTTTTTAATGCAACAGAGGTTGCATTTTGTACAAAATATTTGCTTTTAACATCAAAACCTGTTTTTAATACACGTATTAGAATTGGGGTTTCAAATACACGAAATTAGTTATTTTTATCCAAATGCGTAAACCTAGTACTAATCTATGCTATTTACAGCAAATGAAAAGCATTTTTTTCTCAAAAAACTATTGATAATTAATGAGTGAAAAGAAATGGCTTTGTATTTATCATAAAATAATCGATTTGCGTTCGCATGGAATGCGTTTTACGGTATATTACAATTAATTAATTTACATATACAATTTACATCGGCCATGAAAAGTGACTTACTAAAAGAGAAGCTATTCTTATAAAAAAAAGGCAAAACATGCACTCGAACAGTAAAGGAAAGATTATATTGTAAGAAAAGCAAGTTGCGTACTGTTTCTCAAAAATTCATTCTAAGATTTTTACTGCACGTCAGAAATTGGAAACATCAGTGCTCTACAATAAATAAAGTTAAAAGAGAATTATCTACCCAATAAGTTTTATTCCATGTTGATTTTTTAGAAAACTATGTATGCAAAGTGCAAAGGCAATTCAGTCGGCACATTTAGGAGGCTCAAAGACTCAGGTGCATACTGTCATTGTATACCATAAGCCTTCAGAAAATTCACCAGTAACCCCTCCGTCGAATTGTACACTATTGATAAACCTGCAATGACCCATCTGCCATTTGGGCACATTTGAGTTTATTCATAACAGATATTAAAGAAAAAATTCCTACTTTGACCACTGCCCACTTTTTAAGCGACTCGCCCACAACACAATATAGAAATAAAAAAATGTTTTATTTGATGGTAATGTATCTGCAAAGGTACTTCACGTCAATACACTGAGATGGCATTACAGAGAGAGTGAGCATGGTAAAGGTGCTCCCTATGGAATTGGTGGATACTTAAAGAAGCAGGCAGATCTACCTATCGCTATGAGATATATCCAATTTTCAACAGATACTTACTGCATTGAAGGATAATTCTTGAATTAAACTTATGGGTTTAGAAACTGAAGCAATTGCCAGAATTAACAAATTTCACCATAACAATTTCCAGCTTTCAATGGAGTTTTTAAATGTCACGAAGTATCTTGGAGTCAAACGATATCTAGTGTGATATTCATGAGAAGCTTGTCCTATTTTTCGTGCAGTGCGGTTGAAATCTGCAATCACTACAGTTTGGGAAAAGTTTTTCTAAAATATGATACTCATAATTGTAATTTTATAAAAACAGTTTACAATATTATTTTATAACTATTCCTACTTATTTCAGCTGTAAGTAATTCTTTTCCAGAGAAAATTCGTCTAAGATACGAACAGGTATATTCGTCTTGGGGTGAAAGTAGCAACGGAGATACAAGAAAGATAAGGAAGAAAGATAATGCGAAACCAAAAATTAAAATAAACGAAGTTTCTAGTGAAGAGAATATTCTTCTGGAATACTACCGATTAATGAGAAATGAAGAAATGAATGAAGGAAAATTGGAAAACAAAGTTAGCTCCCGGCGTTTGAACTACCATACTAACCAGATATATCAGTTCTCGAACGAAATAAATAAACGATATAAATGAAATAAAGGATCAGTATATCTTTAGAGAAAATTTATATTATTATTGACACTTTTATTAAAATTGTAGTTTATATATAAAAGTTCAGTTACTTAGTCTTTTTTTTGTACTAAATAGAGTACCCACCCTACAGTATACCTACATTAATATGTGGATGTATTAGGATTTTGTTCAAATATTAATTTTGTTTAATTAACTTGTATTTTTTGTTTATGTCACTATGTACTATGTTAACTAGAATCTACCGAGCCTGATGGCTTTCGTTGTCCAGAAAAATTTTGTTTTTAACTTACTGCATATACTTTGTTAAATAGAGATCAATTTCTACGATACAATGTACTTATGTATATATTCTATTATTCGTTAATCCTATTATCTCCTGCGTTGCCTAAATTCTTTCTTCCTTTAACTACCGTCTTCCCTCCGTTACTTCTAGTTTTCTATAAATGTCAATTTTTTGGAAAATCAAAGGTCTGGAGCTCGGAAACATTTAAATCCTTTCTATATATCGTTAAACATGACCTGGCAAAAACATTAAAGATAACAAAATACTTTGTGTTTTGAAAATATTCGACAAAAATATTCTGCTTAAGATGAGAATGACCCTAATATGACGTTTCAAAATCTGGAGATAAAAATTCGGTAAAAATTTAATGCCAAACCAATGTGTGAACAACCTACTCCTGAAAATTTATTAAAAAACATTTTTGCAAATGTAAACCAGAGCGTAGAAGAAATTTTAGCCGTAGAAAAACAGGATAATCTTTTACGGAAGCATCTTTTTATTGTAATGTACAAACCTGCACCGACTGCGCGGGTATCATTTTTGAACAAGGTAAGTTGGAAGATGTAGAAGACATTTGAAAATCTTTGTATGGTACACAGCGCCGGATTTTCCTCTAGGCAAACAAGGCAGCTGCCTAGGGCCGCCGAGCTCAAAGGTTCCGCAAGAAAGTTTTAGTTTCTAAAAAGAAATTTTATGGTAAAAGTTTGTTTAGTTCATTTGTTACTGGGCGTGAGATGGGAATTTGCACTAAACTGATATCCATGGTGACGGATGATGTTGATGTGTCATCAGTGAACTCGATCAGTCTCCAGCGGACGGTGCTGTTCGGTTAGCTTGCAACAAAGCAATCGTCTGTTATCCCGTCTCGTCATTGCCATTCCATCATTCTTTCACTTTCACACTTTCAGTGGTGGTAGTTATAGCACGCAGTTTTATTCCCGCCAGTTGGTATTTTTATTAAACATATTATATATAGTCAAGTGTGTTTTTAAAGTGTCATATACCATATACCTCAGCGGCTAAGCAAATGGAAAAAAACTGACACAGCGCAAGTGGAGCATTTAAGCGAAAGCTAAAGAAAGCCAACGAAAAAGCCCATACGAAGCTACTAAAAGAAACTCAAAAGTTCGACCAGTTTTTTTGTGTATGTGTTAAGAATAAAGTAATTGAGACCAGCTTCATTGTAAGTGAGGCATCTGAGCATATATCCTCTCCTGCTATAAGTCAAACAACCAATGAATGTATGAATTAGAAATTATTGTAAATAAGGAAGGTAAATTGAGTGTAATTAAAGTACCGGTTCTCAACGTAAGTGTGCTAAACATTGATGATAATTCTAACAAGCTAGTTGAAGTAAATCTGAAAAATCTTGGTACTTGGCATCTGTTAAATGGCGAAGCAATAGATTATGTAATAAGAAATATATCAAAGCATGCTACAGATATAAAAGACTGCGACTTTTCAGTATTCAAACGCATTTATGCGGATTATCCTAGATATGCAAACAAACATATATTTTTTGAAAAGCCAAAAATGGAGAATTGAAAAAAGGGAATGAATTATATATTCAAACTCAAAAGGGTGTGTTTACTGTTTGCCTTGTAAACTATTTTCAACAAAAGGTAATTCTTTTTTCCAAGGCTTCAATGACTTGAAAAATAATGTACGAATTACAGATCACGAAAAAAGTTCCGAGCATAGGAACAACGTGAAATCCTTTGTTCTCAGGGGCCAGATGGACTCAACTCTACATTAGAGGTATATCAAAGAAGTCGATTACTGGCACTCTGTTTTGAAACGTGTTGTTCGTGTTATTAAATTTCTAGGCATCAGGGGCTTAGCATTTTGAAGCACACATGAACTTTTTGGATTTTTTGATAACGGCAACTATTTGGGAATTTTAGAACTACTCTCGGAGTATGACGGATTTTTATAAACCCACATTGAAAAACAAAGTGAAACTCAACTTAAATTACTACCTAAAAGGCTCAACACGACAAGGTGGTAAGCAAAATGGCATGCAGTAAGAGCATTATTACATAATTATTGGAGTATTCATGATGGGGTAAAGCAGATATCAAATGATGAAACAGAGAGACCAGAAATAAGGGCAGAAGCAAGTGGGCTTTGTAAACAATTTAATAAGTTGGAGACAGCGATTTTGCTATCATTATGGTTTGACATATTGAACATAGAGTAACCTTCAGAGAGTCAACTTTATGCTAATTTTTTATCCGCTGCAAGAGAGACAGAGATATCAATTTTTATATACTTTCATCTTTCTTACACAGTTTCAAAGTGTACTGAGGGGGCGGGGCGCCCTAAATATAAATAGGAGGAAATGACGGGAAACGCTTTAGTTCAAATTATTAGGCGCGGAATTTGGCGGGAATTTCAAATAAGCTGTAGGAAAAAATTTATTTGAAGCTTCAAATACAACTCAAGATCAAATCACCATGCAATGTACAATTTTAATTTCCCTTTATTAATTATTAAAATTTTGCATATGGTGATTTGGTCTCGAGTTGTATCTAACGTTTCAACAATTTGTTGTTTTCAACTTTACTCAGTCAATTTTAACACTACAAATGATAAACTCTAGCGATGAATAAACTTAATGAAAAATAATTCTAGGTGGTCTTCATTATCTATTTTAATGCAAAAATATTTTTGAAAGGCTTAATTTACAAAATATATAGTAGTGAATCATATAATATAATTCTACATTTTATAATATAGATTACATGCTTAGAAACAATTGGTCACTCCCTTACGTTTCTTAATGCATTTCAGCTTTAACATCATAGATAACTAATAAAAGAGCACAGCTTTTACACAGAAATGAATCAATGTTTAAATCACAAATGCTGGAATTTTTTTAATTTACGTGCTAGCGCTGTGGAATTTTTCTTTGCATTTGATATGAACGATTGCATCGAGCACAGAACCAAGGTCGAAAATATAACAACTTGCAGTTAAATTTAAACGCACCTTTCTAGCGAAAATATTAAGGCGCTGTTATTTAGTTCAATACAACAAACTACACTAAAGACTAACATATACATAAACGTAACAATAACATAAGCATTAACGAAAAAATTAATATAAATATTAAATATAAACACAAAAACCTAATAAACAGCAGAAACAACTTTGTTTATAAGCTGGTTTAACTTTCTAAACACCGATAGCTGTCAACCTGACAGTTGCGCACCGGACATAATCTTGAAATATGTCAAATTTATGAATGCGTTTTGCGCCATCTCAGTATGCTTTACATATTGATGGATAAAGATAAATATCATCCTTCAATCTATATAATGAAGTGAGAAAGATTTTTATAGCGTCCGGACAAATTTTTCTATTAAGATAACATTCTGAAGGTTACTTTATGTATTGAAAAAAAATTAATAAAACCAGCATGGCACTGCAAAAAGTTTCCGCAGGTTTGAGTAATGTGTGTTCATTGTATAACAGTATTACCTATTATATAAAAAGTCTAAGTATATGTATATGTATATGAGTCAAAAGGAAAACTATTGTCCAAAACCGATTATTACGAAATTGGCCTAGAATCCCAACGAAAGTCAAGAAGAAAACGTAATTTTGAAGGAGAAAGCGGTGATTCTTACAACACACTTGATGGTAAACGAAACATGAGGATTAACACCTGATCTTAGAGCTAGAGAGTCGTGCCGCGTGTTATTCTGAGATTGAAGACAAGTTTGGTTTCCTTTATAAACTGTCTGATAAAGGAGAAGTTGAAATTCGTAAAAAAAGTAATGCACTAATCAAGATTTATGAAACTGATCTGTCTGAAGATCTTGGTAACAAATGCATTCACTTTAAGGAATTCGCCAAAGAATTGGTACTTGACGAAGCAACTGATCATACACATAGGAAATTTTTTAAGTTAATTCGCCAAAAAGCAGCTGGAATGTCTTTTTCCCAACCTTGAAGTGACTTTGCGAATACTCCTTTGCATCATCACTACCAATGCATCCGGTGAAAGGTCTTTTAGTATCCTCAAAAAAGTTAAAAATTATTTAAGGAACTCATCATTAAACGACAGACTGAACTGCTTAGCTTGCTTCGCTGCAAATGCTGAACTCTTCAGAGTATGGATTTTGAGGACTTAATTGAAGAATTTGCAGCGTCTAAAACTAGAAGAGTTCAACTGTAAATTTGTTCTCATCTCATGTAGTAGCACGTTCGGTCATTGAAGCAGATGCCGTAGAGTGAAAACTTTTAAATTCTAACAGCAATAAATATCACCACTCTTTTTGAACTTTCTCACGTTTTTTAACTATCAGTTCTTCAGTTTTTGTTTTTTTTGTAGTTAGTTTTTAGAAATTTCTTTACTAATGTTTACTACCAACCTAATTAGTATAGTATTTATGTAAAATTAATTTGATTGTGTTTCTCCTAGCCTATAGGCATTTGAAATTTTTCAAACTTGCAACAGTAATTTGTACCATGTCTGCGTAGTACATATAAAACATACCATACTTCCCCATTTTATTGATTTATTGTTGATTTGCTAAAATCCATGCTTGACCAATAAATTAAATGCTTTAAAGGGACGCTTGTATAAAACATAAAACTCCGGTAACTGGCAGGGGGGCAATTTTTGACCCTTCGTAAATTGAAAACGTTTGCGTAACTTTACGAATTCTGAATTTCCCGATTTTTGAAACGCTGAATAGTTTCGTGTGCGTATGTTGCATGTATATCTGGACGTTTTTGTGCGAGCAGAAAAATCATCGTGATTTATTACATTTTGTTAAGAAGTAGTGTTTTGATTTTATTGTTGAAGAGTTTTTCTTTGCCATATCTAATAACGTTCTTGCCCATAACCTATTTTCTTGTGGTTATTTATTAGTCATTTGATTTATTGTGATGGATGAGCTTATGCAAGTACTAGCAATTCGTAACCTCAAAAATTCGTAACTGCGCAACAGACCCAACAATATAAGCAACTCCAAAGATTCTTTTATTTTGTTAAATGATGTACAATTTTTAAAGATGTTATTACATCCCCGTAAACGAGGTACGCGAGCCACTACAGTCAGTTGGTAGCAATATTAAATAATGTAAAAATTGACGCGCAAATTAAAGATGATGTCACGCAATTATATAAAATTACTTCATCACATAAAAAAGAAACGGAAAGGCTACTCACATAATTTGCAGGGCTTGTTGCAGAATTACTCCATGATGGGTACAGCGGGGCTCCGACTGCTTCGCTAATTTTTCTCGGGCGTGGGACTTCGCTGGGCCCTGGTCGAATCCAAATTCAGTTGTCTTCTTCCTATGTAGAGGGGCGACAGAAACGGGTATGAGGAACGATAATCAAAAAAAGGCAAAAGGGAATCTACATAACAAAAAAGGCACGGCAAGACACACAGACCACTCTTGTTCACGTTTCGGAGGCTAGTCCCTACGCGTATCCCGGAAATCCACCACTTCCTCTCTGGTCCACCGCGTCGGCGCGAATCTCGCGCAAAGCGCTATCTGAAGTGACGGAAATACGCACAAGTCTTTTTAAATTTATGGCGTGAAATTCTTACATATTAAAACTTGATTGAGAATGTGTAGTGCCGAATTTTCCGGCACGTAACAATGTTTAGGCTTTCAAAGGATTTGTGCATACATTTAATAAAATGCTTAATGCCCCACATGAGACCTCAAAAGCGAGAAAGTGATTTAAGCATTCAAACCAGGGTATTATAATGAGTGCCTTTGACCATTATATTCTTATTGCCTTTATAAAAATTATAGGTTTTGACAGCACTTAAGTTTTTTGGAAGCGGTAGTTATCAACCAGACATTGCCGCTAATAAATTTATTGATGTATCTCAATCGTCCGTTAGTGTATCCGTCAAAGCAGTTACAGAGGCACTAAATGGTCCACAAATATTTAATAAGTGGGTTTGCTTTCCAAATTCTACCGAAAAGTTAAATAAGATCAGAACACAGAAAGGAAATTTTCATCAACTGTTAACACACATCCAATATAAATTTTATTGACAGATTTTACAAGCAACACCAATTTCCAGGAGTTATAGGATGCATAGATTGCACCCATGTAGCAATCGTTCCTCTCAATACAAATAATCCTGAATATCCAGAGCAAATCTACCAGAAAGCATTACCATTCCATCAACGTTCAATTAGTAAAAAACTTTATAACTTGCTTGAATATTTATTTTAAGAATAATATTGCAGATATGCAATGCCGACTTAAAAATTATAAATGTCAATGCCATGTCATTCCATGTCATTCCCCGGTAGTAGCAATGATGCTTAATGCTGAAAGTAAGTACAATGACATGCACAAGAGAACTCGAGTTAAAATTGAATGCTGCAATGGTATTTTGAAATCTCGATTTCGCTGCTTACTCGAGCACCGAACACTGCATTATAAGCCTACAACTGCAAGTAAAATTATAAATGCTTGTTTTGTACTTCACAATATGTGTAGGGAATATAATGTTCCATATATTAACAATGAGGAAATTGATGATATAGATTTTGGAATAATCAATCATGACTATGAAAACGATGATCGTGCAACAAGAACAGTAAATCCTGAGTTATTTAAAGGTAAACAAGCGCGAAATAAAATTGTACGCTTATTGGATAGGTAATTAAATTTAAAATATGTAAATTAATTATATATTGATATAGGAAATATTGATGTGAATATGTTTTTTATTATGAAATTAAAATATTTTATTACAATTTTCTTTTACTTCTATTCATCATCATCATCATTAGGTCTTCAGTCCTGGAACTGGTTAGACGCGTACCATCATTGTTTCCTATTCTGAACTAACCTACAGATTTCCCTGAAATTTGCACAGTCTGCAACTATCACTATCCGATCTAGGTCAACATCTACCTCTTTTTTCCTATCTCTGCTTGTAATATATCCCATACTATTACCCAAAAATCCCTTAGAACGTATTCTGCCCTTCTATTTCCCTTATCTTTTTCACCAGATATCCTTGTTTCCCTACTATTTCTATAACCTATTGGTTATTATCTTTGTCTGTCCATGCTATCGTCCTCATACATCTGAAGCACAGCATTTCAAAAGACTGCTACCGTTTTTCTGTCTGCGTTTCAGACTGCCCGTATTTCATAGGCATACTGTGCTGTGCTCCACACATATGTTTTCAACAATTTTCGTATTGTTCTGTTTGTTGTCTTTCCTCATACGCGCTGCTCTTTCTTGTTAGATGTCGTTCGGTCACCTTCTATTTTTTACAATTATATACCCTATTTCTGCGACCTTCAGTGGTTGTGAAGGGAGGTAAGCAGCCTGTGGCTGCCAAGTTCCCCCAACACTTAACCATTTACTGATTTACTATATTTTCCAATATATCTTTTCGCACATTCCATATTAGTTGCTGATATTTCGCAACCAACAACTAGGTTATACTAATCATCAGTTTTATCTGCGCTTATTTTTTCGTCATTAGGTTTTCCGTCTAAAAACTGGTTGGATACGTACCTGCACTTATTTATATTCTGAGCTAGCCTACATAGTTCCCTGAAGTTCTCACACAGCATGTGTATACAGCTCGTTCCCCTTCTATTGTTTTCTAATTTTATGCCCTATTTAACCGAGATTCAGTGAAGGGGGTTAAGCAACCTGTGGCTACCAAGATCCCCCAACATTTAGATATTTGCCGAAATAATGGTTTTCCAGTAAATCCTTTCACACACTTAACATTATTCGAGAATGTTGCCCAGCCAATTCTTGTAGTTACTTATAGTAATCATCATGTTTATGCACAGTTATTTTCTCGTCATTAGTTTATCCAACTTGGGATTGGTTGGATGCGTACCTCCATTGATTTCTATTCTGGGCTAGCCTACACATCTCCCTGAAATTCCTGCAGCCTACATCTTTTACTATCTGTGTGCAGTAGTCTAACCTAGGTCTGCCTCTTCTTCTCTTTTTTCCTATCTCTGCTTCTAATATATTCCGCACTATTCCCTCATGCCGTAGTATGTGGCCTATCATCCTATCTCTTCTATTTTTTACCGTTTTCCACATATTTCTTTCTTCCCCTACCATTTTTAGTACCTCTTCGTTCTTAACTTTGTCTGTCCATGATATCTTCATCATACGTCTGTAGCACCACATTTCAAAGGCTTCTATCTTTTTCTTGTCCGCTTCTCCTACTGTCCAGGCTTCACAGCCGTACAGTGCTGTGCTTCACACATATGTTTTAAGCAATTTTTTCCTTGTTTTTATGTTTGTGGTCTTTGAGCAGAGTAGTTGCTTTTTCTTCTTAAATGTAGCACGAACTTGTGCTAATCTTTGTTTTATATCTTTTGTGCTTTTCCCATCTTGCGTTATTTGGCTTCCTAGGTAGCAGAAATCCTTAACCTCTTGTAAGTTCGTGTTACATACCTGTATTCTTGTTTTTGATTTATTTTCCGCACCTTTGCATAGTAGAACTTTAGTTTTAGTTTTGTTAATTTTCATACCGTATCTCTCTGTTAGAACCGTTTCCATTTCATTAAGAGCAGCTTCTAACTCTTCCTTGCTAGATGCTAATATCGCTATATCATCTGCAAATCTAAGCATATCAATTTTTTGTCCCTGCATAGTAATTCCAAATGTCTTCCTGCATTTGACAGTATTCATTGCCTCTTCTATGTACAAGTTAAAAATCAATGGGGATAGGGCACATCCCTGTCTCACCCCTTTCCTAATGTTTACTTCTCTATGTTCCTGCTCTAATTCTATTACTGCTGTTTGCTCTTTGTATAAGCTATGTACTATTCGTCTATCCCTATAACTCATTCCAATCTTTTTTAGTATTTCAAACATTTTTTTCCATTTTACATTGTCGAATGCTTTTTCCAGATCTACAAACGCTATATACACGCTTTCCCCCTTTTCTATTGTTTTCTCCATTATCACTCTCAGAGCTAAAATAGCCTCCCGTGTTCCCCTGTTTCGCCTAAACCCAAATTGGTCTTCTCCTAGTATTTCTTCCGCCCGTTTTTCCATTCGTCTTTGCACAATTCTAGTTAATATTTTTGACACGTGTGCTGTCAGACTTATTGTTCGAAAATTTTCACATCTATCTGCGCCTTTCTTTTTTGGTATAGTTGCTATGATGCTACGTTGAAATCTTTGGGTATCTCGCCTGTCTCATACATATAGCTTACAAGTTGGAAGAGACGATCTGTTACTGCTTGTCCAGCGGCTTTTAGAGTTTCTGCTTGCACCTTATCTGTACCCGGCGCCTTACCATTTTTCAGACTCTTTAATGCTAATTCAAACTCATCTCAAGTATAGGATATCCCAAGTCATCATTTTCAATGTCTGATTCCTGTTCTAATGCAGTTAGTTCCTCTCCTGCATATAAGTTTCCTATATATTCTTGCCATCTACCCACTTTCTCTACGTTTTCTATGATGACGATTCCTTGTGCGTCCCTTATATTTTTGCTATACGGTTTTATATCTCTAAAATTCATTCTAATTAATTTGTATGCTTCGTCTGTCTTTCCTATTTCCATCTTCGTTTGTATCTCTTTGCACTTTTCATCAATCCATTGTTCTTTAGCTTTCCTGCATTTTCGAATAATTTCCCATTTTATGGCTTTGTACCTCTGTTTTCCTGTTTCGTCTGATTTATTTTTGTATTTTCGTCTCTCTTCTATTAAATTCAGGATATCCTTTGTTCTCCATGGTTTCTTATTTTCTTTTTGTGTATACCCCAGAATATCTCTGGCCGCCATGTCTAGGCTGGATTTAATGTCATTCCATTCTGTTTCTATTTCCTTAGTATCAGATATTTTTCCGATATCTTTGAGCAATTCATTTGACTTTTATTCGAATCTTTCTTGAATATCTTTATCTTTTAGTTTCTCTAAGTCCAAATGCCTTTTTCCGTTTCTTTTGTTCACTTTCTTAAATTTAAGTGCGGCCTTCATAATTACGATGTTGTGGTCAGTATCTATATCTGCTTCTGGGTAGCTTCTACAGTCTTTTACTTGATTTCTATACCGTTGTCTAACAAGAATGTAATCTATTTGATATCTTACTATATCTCCTGGCATCTTCCACGTATATCGTCTTCTAGCATGATGTTGAAATAATGTGTTTGTGATGATTAAATTGTTCTTGTCACAAAATTCTACCAGCCTATTTCCCCTGTCGTTTCTCGTGCCTAAACCAAATAAACCTACTACTGCTCCTTCCCTACCCTCACCTACCACGGCATTAAAATCCCCCGTAATTATTAAATTTTCCTGTCCTTTTACGTATCTTAATATGTCTTCGATATCTTTGTAGATGGCTTCTACCTCTTCGTCACTGTAGCTAGAGGTGGGCATGTATACTTGTATTATTACTGTGGTTACCGGTTTAGATTTTAATCTAACCATAAGTACTCTTTCGTTCTTTTGTAAGTAATTTTCTACACAGCATCCCATCTTTTTCCGCATAACTATCCCCACGCCCAAATTTCCTTCCTCTGCTCCTGTATGAATTACCCTGAAGTCTCCACTCCAAAAATCCCCCGCCTCTGGCCACCGAACTTCGCTGATCCCTACTATGTCTAGTGATAACCTATTCATTTCGATTTTTAGGTTCTCTAGCTTTCCTACTTGCTTCATACTTTTAACATTCCACGCTCCGACTCGCAGAATGTTCCCGACTCTTATTTTTAACTTTCCGATCGCATCCTCCGAAGTAGTCCCCTCCCGGAGATCCGACTGGGGGACTATTTTAACTCCGGAATATTTTACCCCAGAGAATGCCATCATTTTATTATAATTTAGGTACGCTGTGTACTTGGGAGATAATGTGGTGGTTTCCCGTTGCCTTCCACATCGCGGTAGTGTGTCTTAGACTGCCATACCGACCCCTATGGTCTCTGCCAATCTAAGTACCGAAAGAGCCGCTGCCCTCTTTCGGGGACCTGTCTTAGTCTGGTTCCTCACTAACGACCCTACTACTTTGGTTGGACCTGTAGTTTGGCTCTTTAGCTCATTAGAACACGCAAGCCATTTCACCTGTTCTAGTAATTTAGAACTTCGGCAAGGTGCAGGTCCATTCGAAATGGATTTCTATTCATACATATGCATAAATATTAGGTTACAAATAATAATAATAATATTATTTACTTAAGATTATCTAAACTTTAAACTCTGAAATATCATAGTTATAGAAACGTGCACTGTTAATTACAAAAGTAGAACTGATTTTCACACCAAATAATTATACTTAATTTATTATGACCTATTGAAATTTATTTCTAAGGCCATCAGTGACTTTGCAATCGATTGAAGTGCCTCAACTTTCTGCCATTTTAAACTAATGGCTTCTTTCATTATAATTAATTTTTGTTCACAATAGCATTGGCGAAGAACGAGTTACTTTGAAACGTTGAAGCTGCCATTGCAGAATTAATGTAGTTGTCCAATTTCTTGTGCACTTTCTTATTACCCATAGTCACCCATAGTCTTGTTGCAGCTGCCACTTGGTCTTTCTAAGTTTGTAACTTTAAATTCGTTGTTGATCAACGTCGTATTATCCTTCTTGAAGATGGAATGATCGAGTTCCATATCACCATTATTATCGAGATAAATAATTTCTGCATCTTGTAATACTTCACTCTCCAATTCAAGCTCCACACAATATTCTTTAACGGCGTGTCCTTCGACAGACACATTTGAAATTAACTCAAGTATATCTTCTTCTACATTTGTATATAAATCTCCTGCACAGGGGCCACCGCCCGTGCCCATTGCTGCAGCTTTAGTTTTTGCCATTTTTTGTTTCGTACGGCTTCGGAGATCCTGCCAAGTCTGAAAATATAAGCGTAGTGCATTTAATTCAATTTAAATTACAAACCAACTTTTCTCCATTCCTTCCAGTTCATTTTTGATCCTGGTAAAGAGTTTAAAATATCTGCTATTTCTTGCCAATCCTTTGCGGCATCCTTTGTTGTATATGTAGATGTTTGTTTTCCACTAATTGCTTGTGGCTTCTTTTTCACGTATTCAATTAACAAAAGTTTCTGCTTTTCGGTAGCATTTGAATTAAATTTCCGATTTTCTCCCATATTAGTAGTAAAATTTAATTAATGAGGCGGCTATTTCTAGAAAAATAAAATGCAAATTCATTAACCTCTAATAATACACGTTCAATGTTGACAGATATTCAGTTGGTTTAGTTCTTTCAAACCGGGCGCTTTTATCTACTACGGTGTTGTCACATCTTGTGTTCGCTTATAAACGAATAGTGAATACTACCATTGCGAAGATGATCAAAAATCGGTATAAGTACAAATACACGCTTTTGATGGTGAGCAACTTTTCGAATACGGATTTAAACGATGAAATTCAAAAATTGCTCCCCAGTTTACTTCGCCAGTGGATTACGCGCTGATTCCATAATTACAACGGTTTAGATCACCAATAGAAAACGTTAACCTATGTTTGAGAAAGGCGATTTTTAGATAACCTAAAGGTTATCATCCGGCGGTAAAAGATAACCTATCGGTACCTTAGTATTGTACAAGCGGCCTTTAGAGTTTGAAGTGCGGTATGTAAGCAAAGCCTAGTATTTGTTCTAGAATAAAAATCAGCTAATTAGTTGCAGTTCCTTGAGAACATATATATGATTGATTGAAGTTGAAGTAATGTCTAAGTTAGTCCTAGATATACTTACCTAAGAAAAAATATCTCATATTGCATTTTGCTATGGAAGTTATAAGATTTGGTATTTACAGTTAGGCTGTATCTATACTTATTATTTTTGTATTGAACGTAAAACGTTAAAACGTATAAAAAACAAGGTTAACAAACTATATGAACTCACAAAAAAAACATATATTATTTAACAGTACTGCAAACCAAAAAGAATGTATATGGTTAAAGCAAATCTATCAAAATACATAGATTATTACGGGGGTGGAGACTGGAGGGGCCCATGGTCATCAGCTACCTAGGGCCGCAAGATACCTAAATCCGGCGCAGATGGTACATATAATAAAAATTGTATTTAATGATCGCTAAACTTCGTATGAATAATTAATTACAGTATATAAATCATAGAATACAAGGAACCGCATTCAAAAAAATTACTTATCGTTCAATTTCAATTTTTTCGTATTCTTTCATATTATCTGTAAAAAGCGGCAATGTTTATCATTTAAAAGTTTTTGTTTTTATTTGTGACATATTAAGCCGAATCATTAAAATTAGCGTCGGTGAGCTATTTCTGAGATAAAGCTATTTTCTCGTTTTAGTACTATTAATAAAACAGTTTACCACTATTTGATAACCCGTATGGTACGCGCAGGTCTGGTATTAAAAAGTTCATTTGTCGGCATCATAAAAGATACATATTTGAAATAAGATTAGTACAGCATTGACCTCATTGATACCACGAATTGTTTGGAAGAATTTCGTTGGTTTCAACACAATCACGAATTGTGCCAAACTCATGTAGTGGCATTGCATATTTGATTATAGATTGTGTTACTAAATTACCCAACTTCATATGCATTTTCACGTTTCAAGCGGTTATATGAATAGAGCTATACACATGTCAAGGTCGCGTATTCAGTGCATTAAAATGTTTACCTCATAATTGCTTGACTGCAGAGGTATTTTCCATTATTCGTTTAACGAACTGAGTTCAGTGTACCTCTGTATGTACTTGTAAATTACCTGTAGAAACTTCATAAATTCATAACCGTGCAAAATTATGCAGTCAACATTTGACAATCCCAAGAAGAGTAATCCACGACTGAATGCAAATCCAATATCTGTGCTTTTTTTCATGTAAGTATTTTGATTAAACAATTATAATTTGTGATGCTAGTAGATAAGCTATGTTCGTTCTGGATAAAAAACCGTTTTTTTTCATGTATTTCTTATGGATCAATTCTAAGGTCCAAAATGACCATTTTTGTGAGTTCCAAAAGTCTTCACCCTACCATTGACCTGTCACATGCAGACCTTCACCTATGATACCATATAACACTATGACGTCACAGTCTAAATTATAGCTTATACCATCTTGTTGGAAACTATAAAGCTTACTTACATATACTTTTCAAAACAAAAAACATATTACAAAAATCATAAGTGTTTTATTACGCATATCTATTGGATGCATATACATTGCTCTCATGTCCAATACGATATTTATTTAGTTATACATATATTTATAACTATATCATTTACTTATATCTAAATTAACATATTTAAATTAATAATTAATGAATACAATATTTACTTGTATCTAAATTAATACACTGTAATGTAAATTTGAACTCATATACTAAATTATAATACAACAGACTACCATAGAAAGTTTATACATTATTAAAATATAATTAGAGCTGCCCACACAGTTTAACATTATAAGTTAACATATAATTTTTGTTTATAAATCTATTATATTGTATGGTATCGTATAAACAACTTCCACACTATTTATAGAATAATGACCTAGGGGTAATGTTTTATATGATCCGGGGATCAAAACCGCTTATTATCATGCGGACTTAAAGCTATTTTATTTTGAATGACGGTATAAACATGATGTTTAGATGAATTGATTAAATTTTGAGCTATAAATTTTTCATTGTGCTCATCCACACAGTGTACAAAGTTCTCAAATGCGATTTTGTTTTTAATTTCTTTATACCTTTAAACTTTTTAGTTACATCAAAATTGGAAAAAACAATAGACAGCAGTGTGGAATCATCAGGCGGCTTCGCGGCGTAGTGGTATGTGTGTGACTACTATATTCAAGGTCCCGGTTTCAAAACCCGACACGGTCCGCTTGAACAATGTTAGGCGAGCATTTTTCACAAAAATACGCCCTCGTTCGGTTGAGAGGTAAAATGGAGATCCTGTGTGTGAGTGTTGTCACACACGTTAATTGATTGGTCCCTTTAATATTAGGGGCGCCCGATATAGCATTTCCTCGAATAAATAATTTAAGGTTCTGATTACTCCCCCTTTCATTAACCCTATTAATTACGAGAAGCTTAATTGAAAGAGAGGCCGGAACTGGGTGAACAATTTACCCACCCCTATCATCTAATATCGCCCACAGAGGAAGAACTGTTGATCTGGCTATTTTCAGAATTCATTTAGCAGGCGCTTCATCAATCTTAGGAGCTATTAATTTCATTTCCACAATTATCAATATAAAACCCAAAAGAATAACCTTTAATCAAATGCCTCTTTTCGTCTGAGCTGTAGGAATCACAGCAATCTTTGCTTGGAACAGCAAGGGTTCGGCAAAATTTCAAATTTTCCAGGTAAAAAAATTTGGTTTCTGGCCAATGTAGTACCTTCAGGTGGAGTATTGGAAGATCACATGTAGGGATATTTACTAATCGGGTGGCTCCGTAGCTTAGTTGGTTCGCGTGTGACTACTATACCCAAGCTCCCGGTTTCAAATCCCGACACGGTCGCTTGAACAATGTTAGACGAACATTTTTCACAAAAATACGCCCTCGTTCGGTTGAGAGATGAAATGGAGGTCCCGTGTATGAGTGTGTCACGCACGTTAAAGATCCCTACCTTGCTTGGAACAGTAAGGGTTCGGCAAAATTCCTAATTTTCCAGGTAAAAAAACTTGCTTCCTGACCAATGTAGTACCTTCGGGTGGAGCATTGGAAAATCACATGTAAGGTGTGAAATTATCGGCGGCTCCGTGGCGTAGTTGGAATGCGTGTGACTTCTACGCCCAAGGTCCCGGGTTCGAATCCCGACACGGTCCGCTTGAAAAATGTTAGGCTAGCATGTTTCACAAAAATACGCTCTCATTCGGATGAGAGGTAAAATGGAGGTCCTGTGTGTGAGTGTTGTCACACACGTTAAAGATCCCTACCTTGCTTGGAACAGCAAGGGTTCGGCAAAATTTCAAATTTTCCAGGTAAAAAGATTTGGTTTCTGGCCAATTTAGTACCTTCAGGTGGAGTATTGGAAGATCACATGTAGGGATATCTACTAATCGGGTGGCTCCGTAGCTTGGTTCGCGTGTGACTACTATACCCAAGCTCCCGGGTTCAAATCCGGACACGGTCCGCTTGAAAAATGTTGGGCGAGCATTTCTCACAAAAATACGCCCTCGTTCGGATGAGAAATAAAATGGAGGTCTCGTGTGTGAGTGTTGTCACGCACGTTAAAGATCCCTACCTTGCTTGGAACAGCAAGGGTTCGACAAAATTTCAAATTTTTCAGGTAAAAAAGACTCGCTTCCTGGCCAATGTAGTACCTTTGGGTGGAGCATTGGAAAATCACATGTAAGGTGTGGAATCATCGGCGGCTCCGTGGCATATTTGGTATGCGTGTGACTACTATGCCCAAGGTCCCGGTTTCATATCCCGACACGGTCCGCTTGAAAAATGTTAAGCGAGCATTTTTCAAAAAAGTACTACCTCGTTCGGATGAGGTAGAATGGAGGTCGCGTATGTGGGTGTTGTCACGCACGTTAACGATCCCTACCTTGCTCGGAACAGCAAGGGTTCGGCAAAATTGAAAATTTTTTAATTTAAAATGGCGGTTCCTGGCCAATGCAGTACCCTCGGGTGGAGCATTGGAAAATCACATGTAAGGTGTGGAATCATCTTCCACACCCAAACGTACTGCTTCCTCCTCTTCTGATGTTTTAAAAATCTTTGTAGCATACATTTTATATCTCAATCCGATAAAGTTTGTCATAATCCGTCCATTGTTTTCATTTTTCATCATCCCCAATACTTTTTTATTGACTAAAAGAATTCCATAGACGTTAACGTTTGGATAGTCAGAACTATCAAAACGTTGTCGACAGTCCCGCTTTATAACTTCATATTGATCGCGATTGTTAATTTTGTAAATAAGGCTATCAGTATCTGTATATAAAGCACTGCAGTCGTTTCCAAAGGTAGTACTTATGTAGCCATAATGAAAATCGTAGATCGTGAGTTTCGATAAGTCCAAGACATACATGCCTATGTATATCGGTTTATTAAAGTATATGTCTGATTTATTTAATTCTACTAAAACAAGATTTTCATCAAAAACCGTAAGAGTCGTAAACGGAGGATTAGATATGTGAGCTTCGGCACCATACCTACCACCCCAATTTTAAACGAGCTTAACATTACAATGCCCTCGCTTGTTCTCCATTGTTTTACCAAAAACAGCGTTGTTCATCAATTTGAATAGATTTTTTTCAAACTCGTTCCTAGCTCGCTTTCGGAGATCTGTATTTAAATCAATATACGACTTTAGCCAGTAGCTTTGTTTAAATTTAAGTACCCTGCGAATAACTTTTAATCTAAGCCCATTTGCCAACGCCTGTTTTAAACTCCTATAATAAATTACATATTTTTGCTTCGAATTCAACGATGCCATTAATTTGACGTTTTTGGTTCTTTCTACAGGTGGTTTTCCAGGCGTTGGGTCTATATGTTCGGGACAAAATGAAATATCCATATGTAGGTCGTAAATGGATTCAGGATACTCCAAATCAACTTCTAATATATAACCCTAAGAACATTCATCAGGAATTGATGTTATATCGATATTCATATCAGTGCATTCGAAACATCCATACGGAAGAGGTTGACCCATGGCCCATCAATACTGTTATTTATATCAAAGTACATCAGATATTTATCCTGTTTGAAAGGATCATAGGTGGGTAGGTATTTATTGTTAGCAGTAACATATCGTTCTGCACATACCTGGCCAAGACCGCCTTGTACACCTTGATGAACAAAAGTTTATCGATATCAGTCAACAATTCCAGTTCCTGACATGACATCCTAAGTATACCCAGGTAATGTGTAATAATGAGCAGGATCTTGTCCATAAGTGAAATGATAACTTGAACGGAACTGCTCAAATGCCTCTGCCAACAACAATACATCAGTTTTTATATATAAATCGGTATGTTGACCCAAATTTTGAATATTAAAAGTATGCCATACTCTCTGTGCATGCTCATATTGTTTGTTTGAGATTCCCCTATCCTCCAATGTGTTAAAAAGTTGCTGCTGACTAGGTAAACAAGTATAATCAAACTTTGTAAAATTGTCGATAAAATCATATGTGTGCATACCCTTCCGAGTCAATAGTTGAAGCTGTTCATCATTTAAATATGGGAATTGACTTTTTAATCAGTTCTATATGAAGCAAGTGGGTCTTAAGATGAACTCATAAAGCGAAAACTGTCAATAAATCGAAAGTTAACCAAGTTTTCAGGAATATATTTAGTGAAAGAAATATACTTTTTTTTAGTTACTGGGAGTACCTCTATACGACCATCTAGATTAACCGAAATGTCTTTTATTAAAAAATGACAATCATTAGCACTTAGTTTGTGAAAAACGATGGGATTGTTTGAGAATCTTGATGATTTATATTACAATCCGAATGTGCTGGGCCTCTATAGTTATTAGTTGGTATAAAATGATTATGATCACGAACCTTTACATCTCCAACATTAAATGCTATGAAATCAGCTTCCTGTTGCAATGTTAAAGGTGCCATATCATGCGGACATCTAAACACGGTCTCAAAATTTTCCGCAAACTGTTGAAGCTCATCAGCAAACCACTTTATACAATCCTCCATACGGTGTGATCGATAGAATGAAAATGAGTCATTGTATTGGCACTTTACATAGTACCCAACACTGGATGGTATATGTTCTTGATACTTTTTAGCGTTTCCGATGGGTTTTAGAAGGCACTCTAAATCTGCGTATATAGTAAACGGAATCATAACTTTATTTTGAAATTTTGGAAACGTACGATTTTATTATTTACTGTAGGCAATCGAGGTATCCCCAATTGTTTCATTTTACAATCTTCAACATGTTTATTTAATTTTAACTGTGTGGTAAAATAGTGGAGGCAACGATCACAGAAATGTTTCTTTGAATGATTAGAACTAAGTTGTCACGTCATAAACTAAATGAAAGGACTAGCAAATTTGATTGTTTAATTGAGCTATTACAAACTTGAAGTAATGAAAGTGTAGGTGGTGGCTTGTATACCAACTGTTTCCAATTTTAATTTTGGTATAACAAATTTCTTTTGTACTCTCCCAATTATATACTTCGAAATTTCATTCATTTATAAACTTAACTTCGTACCAATCAATGCACTTTTTACATTTACAGCTAAAACGAGCTTACTTGAGCTTCTAGCTCCAAATTCACTTGGGTGTAATAATCCTTAATAACACTTGAAGTAATTGAAAAAGGTAGAGGGCTAGCGACCAATTTCGCTTTAATTTATATACGAAAAAGCCTAACGTCACAAACAAACTTTTGTGGTCTTTTAATATAACATTAAAAACCTTAAAATTTTAGAAATACCGTTCTCGCGATCCGTTTCAGTACACGTGCATTTTAAATTAATTAATTATTTGAATCTATCCTAATAAACTTTTGTTATTTCACGTTCTAAAACTTTACAGAGAATTTTAGTTTAACCCAAATACCCAAATACATTTAAAACTTTTTATAAATTGCACAACTTAAATAAAAGTAGATTTTAGCTATATACCGCCTTCAACCCAACAACTTAAGTTTTTACCGCCAGGACTTTGCACCAACAAATAATTTGCAGCAAATGGTTTTCTACATTCTAATAAGTAATAATGTATATTGTGTGTGTGTGTACAATTTTTGAGGCTTGCATTAATAATAATGTTTGGGAAAAATTGATGCGTAACGTACACGTTTTTGAACTTCTTAAAATTCGGAACGTAGCACCTTTTCGCTTTGCTGCAAGGGCTTTCCACCACCAGATCGATTGCAGCAAACGTTTTCCATCAATAACATATATTATTCTAACATAGATAAAAATGGAGCCTTGCGGAAATACAAGGTACAACAATGTCATTGTCCAAACTTGAACGTCACTGCAGCAAGGTTTTCCACCGCTACCAAGGTTGCAGCAAATTGTTTTCTGTTAACCTTTGATGCAAATAAGGATATCTGAACGTTTTATGCGCTTTTTTCATATTATCACTTTCAGAAACGCCATATTTAAAACACCGACGCCACCCATTCGTTTGCAGCAAAATATTTCAATATAGTTGAAACCAAAACAGACTTGCGTGTGATTCATCGCAATACGTAGATAGAAAACACAACTACAGTATAATGTACGTCACTCGTGTGTACTAATTTCACTTCATAGAACAGGATAGCTATAAAAAGGTGTTTCTTCATAATTCTGTAATAAAGAAGTAGCAAAGGTATGTCTGATTTGGGTTCATAAAGTTTGTAAATTCAGTTGTGTTTTTGAGCTTTTGATGGTTAAGTTTGCTTTTCTATTCATTTAGCGTTTTGTATTTTTGTCTTAATTGTATTGTAGAACAGTTTTTTTCAAAACTATTGGCGTCAGTAGTGGGGTAAGGCCGGTCCTAATTCAAAACGTGTTCATACGTATTTTCCATATGTAAAATACACGTGCACCGTTTTGAATTAGGACCGGCCTTATATACTTTCAATGTAAAATAGTTGTGAAAACATGAATTCTTATATACTTTCAAATGTATAATACTTGTGGGCACGTTATGAATTAGGATCGGCTTTACATTACTTTCAATGAAACATACTTCAAAACACACGTATGTTGAAAAATGTAAGTGCAGAGAAAAATGTGTATAGCTGTTTTGAATTCGGTTTTCTAGCGAGAAGTTACACGTGCACCGTTTTGAATTAGGATCGGCCTTATATACTTTTAATGTAAAATACTTGTGAGCATATTTTGAAGTCAGACCGGTTTTATATTACTTTCAATGGAACATACATACTTCAAAACACACGTATGTTGAAAAGTGTAACTACAGAGAAAATGTGTGTAGATGTTTTGAATTTGGTTTTCTAGCGATATGTTATAAAGTATGACAGATGCAAAATATCGCATTTAAGTCAATTGTGTTTAATTAAAGTGGATTCTGATTTATGTTTTTTATTTATGTTTAGAGGCTGCAAATACACATGGGCCGGTTTCAATTCAAAATGTGTTCACTCTTGTGATAGGTTGAAAAGTGGGTTGGCAAAGTACGCAGATGGTGGTAATCTGCTATATAAGGAGATTGCTCCTAATATTATTTTAATTAGTCGAAGAAAAGCAATATGGATTTTAATACTCTTAATAAAACCACATATTGCAAACCTTATGTAAATTCAAATGATCTTGTAGTGAATAAGAGGTTTGAAGTTTTAAAAGTGGAAACAATCAAGACAAAATATGGAGAAAGAGTATTAGTGGAAACAGAAGAGTTCAAGAGTATATTGCCATTGAGATATTTTGAATACCTTCAAGCACATGAAGTGAAACAATTAAATGAAAGTATTGGCGCAACCAAACACGTATACATAACTAGTAAGGGATCGATCGGTCTAACTGTCAACATAGAATTTTCAGAATAATATGTCACTAATCTAAGAAATTAGTTTATTATTATCATAAAATACATCTTGTTCTTTACTGTTTAATTTATTATAACACATCTAAGTCGATTGTATAAAGAATGATGTATTAAATTAAAGTGGGTTCTGATTTATGTGCGTTTCACTTTGAGTTTACTACCTTGTTTAGGGAAAGTCTTGTTTCAAAAGAGAAACTTTTATAAAATACTTTTTTATTTTACAAATTGTTGAATATTTTGATCTAACTATTTATAAATGAAAAAGTATTTATTAACTCCCGTTCTTGAAGTATCTGCTGCTCCCTCGCAGCCAGTTCCTCTCTTTTTTGCTTTATTATTTCTAGCTCCAAATCTATACGACGCAGTAGCTTTTCTCCACGCTTTTTAAATGCGTTAAGCAACTCTACTGTGTCATCTTCGTAGGATTTGTCATCTTCACAGCAAACAGCCAAATTAGATTCTGTACATAACTTTTTCATAGCCAACATGTTTTTGCCGGATCTGTGAGCATAACATAAAAGATTATTGTTGGTTCACCTTTTCTTTTGTATACTACCTGTTGTTTTTGAGAGGATCAGAATGTGTCAACGATCCGAAGATAGCCTCAGAATTTACAGAATGGTTTTTCGATCATAGTCTAATGTAACTTATAAATTAGTAGTGTTTTAAAACACATGTATAAATGTGAAAAAGCATTTACAGTGATATATCTATTACGTCACTATCAAAAATAGCAGCAGTGTCGAGTTGAGGCGAAGAAGAACCAAAAACTTCTTTAATCAAGTCTTCATCAGAATGTAATATAAATTGCTCTAGAACTTTTACGTTGGTACTATTACAATTTTTGATTGATGATAAGTTACTCATTTTTTTAAAGTTGCTAGTAATAGTAGCAAATAATTATACAAGAGATCTGATTGAATACTGTTGGTAAAATCTACGTGAAGTATTTATATTAAATAATAATCTGACCTGTTTGAAAAAATTCAAAATTTGCATCGTTTTCTGAAAAAATTCAGCTCTGTAATCTATTCTAATGAATAAAACAGTATGTAAGCGAATTTAATTATACCTCAGCAGAAATAATGAAATACATTCATTTTCTGAAAAAGAAATTGCAATGAAGGCACATAATAAAAAACCTAAATTAGATTAATTTCGTTTTAGATTACTGCTAGCATAATTTATTTTTCAATAAAACTTAACAAAAATTGACTTTATATGCATATATATATATATATATATATATATATATATATATATATATATATAGGTATATAGTAATTGTGTGTGTGTGTGTGTGTGTGTGTGTGTGTGTTTACGCGATTCATGCTGAATAAGAAATTCTTTAATTCTATCAAGGTACTGCAAAATGTTTTTTTAATACTGGGTTTTTAAAAAACCATGAGTGCGTGTAAATTATTATATTTTTCTTTAGATTAATTTCATTTAAAATAATGCAATGCAAATGGTCCTTAACTAGTAATATATATAGAATAAGGTTTAGATTACCGCTGACATAATTTATATGCATATATAGGTAATTGTGTGTTTACACGATTCATGCCGCATAAGAAATTCTTTAATACTGGGTTTTTAAAAAACCATGAGTGCGTGTAAATTATTAAACAACATTGACGGTTTAATCTGAGACATTTTTTCAAATTTTGCTTTATTTTTTATTAAATTTTTTTATATGTAACCATAAAAAATAGCGCTGTAATGATAGTGTATTTTCTGTACACACAGCATAAATCAAAGGTCGTATAAAAAAGCATTTGATGACTATACTGCAAGCAAGCAAATTTTTTCAGTAAACGCAGCTGAATAAAAAATGATGTTGTATGCTATTCTTTTACAGTTGTTTTGCTTACGTCAGATGATATTTTTGTATAAATAGTAAATAAAGCTGTACATATATTAAGTAGTGTATTGATGTGTATAGAATCATAAATTCTGAAACCGTGGCCGAGATTAGTAGCGCTATTTTGAAATTAACTGTGAAATGCGTGAATCTAATCAGATCAGTCGATGAAATAACGAAACACATTATAATTATCAAAGCAAATATTAGTATATTGAAGCTTGCTATTAGAAATAAGGTATACGAAGACAATCGTCAGGAAAATCCTAGTAGGCTGGAATCTAATTTGGCACATCTTAAAAGTTACCTTGTACGATTGAGACACTTGAAACGCTCTTTGGATTATCAAGGTAAAGGTATTGATGCAACGCTTTCTAGAGGTCATATTCGAAAAAATCTGATTTGGCATGATGTACAATCATGTTTTGGAAGTCGAATAATTACGGGACTTATTACCAATTTAAGTTATAAAGATCCTCTAGTGTTCTTAGACAAGGCGTTCGCTAATTTTAAACGCAAGATTGTTGCTTGCTTAAAAAAGTCAATGTTGAAAGTTAATGTAATATTGGCCGCTAACTTTGTTAAGCCTACAACTGGCGAAATAGATTTGAAGATGTTTCCTACTGCAAATCGTCACATCGATATAAATATCAATCTCAAGCGGTGGTATAAGGAGAGCGTATTGGACAAGATTTCGAAGCGATTAGAGGAATTTAGCGAAAAGGATTCAGGTTGGGCAATCCAAGCAGTTTTACACTTGAAGGTAAATATAAACAATCATGATCCACTTAAAGGAGGGTGTTCAACGTTTGTTCCGGTTCCGGACTTTATAAAAAAAAAATCAGTGGTAAATGTAATAAATAACGACCAACATTGCATTCTTTGGAGCTTGGTTTCCACTTTATATCCTGCTAAACAAAATAGTCAGAGAATATCTAGCTATCCACATTTTGATGCAGTATTCGCTACAATTCAATTCAGTTTCCAATCGCATTAAAAGACCAAAAAAATTGAGAAGCATAACAATCTCGCAAACCAATATTGTATAGAAAATACTAAAATACTGCCATTTTGTTTAAGTGAAAAATTTTTAAAAAATAGAACCTATTAATCTGTTAGTTTTAAATAATGATTCCTTACAATATTCTCGCCCGACAAATGCTAATGAGAATCCCTTTCATTTTAATTGGATTAAGGATATGTCAAAATTATTTGCAAAACAGTTGTCTTCACATCACCATAGAAAATTTTTTTGTTACAGATGTTTAAATAATTTTAGTACAGCAGCATTACTTAAGCGTCATTCGAATTATTGCGAAAAACATAATACTTGCCCAATAAGATTACCCAAAGAAACCGAAAAGTATCTAACATTTAAACATTTCCACTATCAAGAAAAAGTATCATTTGTAGTTTATGCAGATCTCGAATGTATATTAAACCCATGCAATGAGTCGGAGGTAATATTAAACACAGTCCGTTACCAAAGGCATATACCCTTTAGTGTAGCGTACTATTTGAAATGCTCGTATGATAATAAATATTCCAAATTTCAATTGTATCGCGAAAAGGATTGTATAGAATGGTTTGTTGCTCAATTGAAACTGATTTCAGAAACGACTAATAAAATTTTCTGTAACCCAAAACCTATGAATCCTTTAACAGAAGAACAAAAGTCAGCATTTAAATTTGCCCTTCACTGTCACATTTGCAATAAACCTTTTAGTATAGATGATATTAGAGTTCGCGATCACTGCCACTTTACAGGTGAATTTCGAGGAGCGGCTCATCAAGATTGCAACATCAATTATCATAATTCTTATATGATACCAGTAGTTTTTCATAACTTATCAGGCTATGATTCGCATTTCATTATTAAAAAAATCTCGTTAGAGTTTTTAGGTTCGTTAAGCATTCTACCAATAAATAAGGAAAAATACATATCTTTTACAAAATATGTAAAAGGTATGAAAGTTAGTTTTAGATTTATCGATTCATTCAGGTTTATGGCATCTAGCATCGAAAAATTAGCTTCCTACTTAGATGATAATAAAAAATCCATCACCAGGGAAAATTGTAACACTGATAATGAGTTTCAGTTACTTACGCGTAAAGGCATATTTCCATATGATTACATTAACTCTTGGGATAGGCTCAGTGAAACCGATTTACCCTTTAAAACAGCATTCTTTAATTGTTTGCGCAATGAAGAAGTCTCAGATGAAGACTACAATCATGCTAAACACGTCTGGCAAACATTTAATATAAAAACACTAGGGGACTATTCAGTCCTATATTTAAAAACAGATGTACTGCTCTTGACTGATATATTTGAAAACTTTAGAAAAACTTGCATGTTCACGTATAAGTTAGATCCGCTTCACTACTTTACGGCTCCTGGTTTAGCTCTAGATGCAATGTTAAAAACGACGAACGTTAAACTCGAGTTGCTTACCGATATTGAAAAAATAATGTTTTTAGAACGGGGAATTCGTGGCGGTGTTTCTCAATGTTCGAATAGATATGCCAAAGCAAATAACAAATATATGAATGTAGATTATGATCCGAATTTCGATTCTAAATATTTAATGTATTTTGATGTTAATAATTTATATGGGGCTGCAATGTCTGAATATCTTCTATATGGAGAATTTAAATTTTTACATGGTACCAGTCCAGATATAGTACATTTAGACATACTTAATATTCCCGATGATCCTCATGTAGGATATATTTTTGAATGCGATTTACACTACCCAGTATCTTTACATGAAATTCACAGTGACTTACCTTTGGCGCCTGAACATATGATACCACCATTACCTTCTAATAAATCAAACTTAAAGAAATTACTTACAACTTTATATCCAAAACTCAACTATATTTTTCACTACAAGAATTTAAAAATGTATTTAAGCTACGGTTTAGAACTGAAAAAGATTCATAAGGTTCTTCGGTTTAAACAAGCCCCTTGGTTAAAAGAATACATTGATTTGAATACGAAATTAAGACAACAGTCAAAAAACAGTTTTGATATATGCTTTTATAAAAATATGATAAATTCGGTTTATGGAAAAATATTGGAAAACGTACGAAAAAGGAAAGATGTAAAATTAGTGACCGAATGGGAAGGACGGTTTGGAGCTCGTAGTTACATAGCGAAGCCTAATTTTCACAGTTGCACTGTGTTAGACAAAGATCTGGTCTTAATAGAAATGAATAAATTAGAGGTTTATTTAAACAAACCCATTTATGTAGGTTTCTCTGTTCTAGTTATTTCAAAAACCTATTTATATGAATTTCACTATAGTTATATAGAATCGCAATTTCCTAACAAAGCAAAGCTGCTGTACACAGATACGGATAGTTTGATATACGAGTTTAGCGTTGAAGATATTTACTCTTATATCAAACAAGATATTCATAGATTTGATACTTCCGATTACGACCTTCATAACAAATATCATATCCCATTATCAAATAAAAAGGTTCCTGGTATTATGAAAGATGAAAACAATGGTGATATCATGCTAGAGTTTGTAGGGCTTAGATCTAAAATGTACACTTACAGAGTTCAGGATAGGATAATAAAAAAGTCAAAGGGATCTTCCTTAGCAAGTATTAAGCAAATTTCTTTTGACGATTATAAGAATGCTTTGTTTTATAAACAGACTGTACAGAAACAGCAATGTTTAATTAGATCAGTCAAACATGATGTCTTTACTATTAAACAAAACAAAATTGTTCTTAATCCAAGTGATGATAAAAGAATTCTTAGTACCTCAACCACTGATACTAAACCTTGGGGGTATAATTATACACTCAGAAATGACTTGTAAAGCTTCAACCACTGGCTCAAATAAAGAATGCAATTTATTTTATCTCGATTAACATATAATATTTTTAGTTATAAAACTTCAGTGTTATGTTTATACCTGCACAAGTACGCCGTTTTTCGTTTTGGATGTATCTAAAAATAGGATACCTTTCAATCTGCCCGAGTTGAACTATATTAGTATAAATGTATTGTAGAGAAAAAATAGTAGTAGTAACCGTTCTGTTAAAAAAAAATCCAGTGTGTTAATAACATACCAGTTAGTTTATTTGAGAAATGTATAACAAAACTTTTATTTAAAATTGTCAATGTTTATGGCTGTTTACTAAATCACTTAATAATTCAAACATGTAAAAGATATTGTAAAAACATGTAAAATATTAATAAATAGACTGTGATTGCTAAATGATTTATTGTTTTTTCATAATTTGTAAAGGTACAGTAATAATAATAATAAAGTAATTATAATACTTTTATGCTGTTTGAGAGTGGATTGTATTTGACTATCTTATCATAAAGTATAAGGCAATGACAAGATGTATTTGGCAAAACGTTTCTGCTAGTTTCAAATTCTAATCTAATATCGCTAGTACCAGATTTTAACGCTTCGTTTTGTCTAGAACATTCTATGACTACTAATGGTGCAATACTTCGTAAATCTTCAGGATTAAAAAGTGGTTCATTTTCCTTTTCGTAGTATGATTGCTGGAACTGAGCATACACCTCATATAACAACGCAGTCTGTTTATTCTCGAACTTCAAATTTAAGTTATTGTACGGGAAAATTTCTTAATTTAAATAGAGTCTCATGTTGGTTAAATAGCAATGATCAAAACGACTGTAGTTGCTCATGTATCTATTTTTTCGGTTGGTTTGGAAACCGACAATCACAAATCTTGGTTTTTCTAATTGTGCTGTTGTTTTAATGTTCCATGTATGACGTTTCGTTTCTTGTAGAAGTTGATATTCATGCAACTCCCATCCTCTAAACGGAATATGCAAATCATGATTTTGTGCAACGCATTTTATTAAATTAATTCGTTGAGTATCATCAACGGCTACATGCGGCATTTTTCATAAAACTTTGTTTAAAACGACTTTTATTTCTTCATCGGGTGTAGGATTAATTATAGCATTAGTGTCAAAACTAGAACGTAGTAAAACTAACTCATGACGGAGGTTTAAAATAATTTTTTTAAAATCTTTGCATAATCTGAGAACCATTGAAAGGTTTATTGCAACATTAAAATTCTCATTGGCATCAACTATTTGCGAATCATCCATAGGAAACCACCCAGCGTTTTGTAAATGTTTACTTTGATTGCTATTATATGAAACATATCCCTTCATTATAGACGTTAATCCAGCATTCCGAACACGATCTACAATGACACCACCAATCTCATATCTAATTTCATCAAAAAGCAGCAAAATCCCATTATTTACAAACTTTGCTGTCTGAGACGGCGTTCCATCTGTTCTAATTAATTTGCCTTCTATGTACAGCATGCTCTTCGATGGCAAGATGTATACATCTTGTTGTTGTATAGGGATTCGAATTTCATCATTATTGTTTAAAGTTGTGTTAGTATAAGGTTGATGAGTATGTTTTTCAATATTAACAATTGCATTGTCGAAGTAAACTTTTTCACGCACGTTCAGTATTTCACTATTCATTCTACTTTTTAATTAAATAAATGCAGTCCTAACGATTGTAGAAACTGCCGGTTTTGTGTTGTTAGCGGTCTTGAAACAATCAATCGAGTGGTGATTGCTTTGAAATTTCCAGCATTTATATCAATTCTTGACATGTTGCGTGCATTATACTTAATACCCATGGCTATTGCAGATTTTTTTTTAAATGCAACCTTACAGTTAGCAGTTCTCCTCTGAAATTAACTAAATTTCCATCTTGATCTAACACTTTAACTATTATTTCATTTATTATACGTGACCTGATTGGTAGATATATAATCTACGGGCACTCGACAATTTTAAAACCTGCAGGTACGTGAGGAAAAAATTCGTGTATTACATGGGCTGGTTTACTATTTAAATAGGATCCACTTGCAATATTACAATCGATTAAAACTGCATTCACTTTACAAATGTTGATCGCGTAGTCTGCTTGATGAGTGACAAATGCTAGCAATTTTCGCGGATTGAAACCAAGTAGAGAACCAATTGAATCCTTTTTGGTAACATCCATATCTAGACTACATTTAATACTACATTTAAGTGAATTATTGTCAGCTGCAATTTCTATATACACTGGCGTCTTTCTAGCGCTTCGTGATTGTTCCATACGACCACGCCATCTTTTATCAGCTAAAGCTTTTTGAAGATATTTATTAATTTCTCTAATCTCGTAAGCACCTTCAGGTATTTCTATGAATTCTCCGTTAGATCCATAATAAAATTTATTATTTATTCTTCTTTCTATGTTTGGAATTGTGTTATAAGACTCAACATTTGTTATTCCTAATACGTACTCCGAATCATTATCCAAGTTTATAGGCGGATTAAAGTTGCTTGTTAAAACTGAAGTGTTTCCCGTTAGAGTAAAAGTGTACGGCATGACAACTTCGTACGCAGTTCTATGTACTACTTAGAAATTGTAAGCATAAATGACCGCAAAACACAGTACCGTACGATTGCTCTTGGTTAATGTTATAAAAAATTTTACATTTACCCCCGCTATTCAAATAACTTATCAACTCTGTTGGCGGTCGCAGGTTTCCGTAGCTGTCATAGTAAATAGCGCTACTACCGTACTTTTTATAAGAGGTCCAATGCGTGCCTAAACCTTCTATTCCATCTAAATTAATTATACCACATTCTTTTAAATTAACTTTCTTGAGAAGATTGTTTCTCATGAACACTCCACGGAAATATGGTACTTCTAATTGCTTAACAAACTCTATTAATTCTACATTGCTTAGTGCTCGATTAGGTAAAATTAAGTTGCGTTCCTTTGAGGTTTTGCAGGGGCTAAAAAAAGACAAAAACCTTTTTTATAAGGTTTGATGTACATGCCGTTTCCGACTGCAATGTCCACCATTGCCTTGTTATGACGTTGTTTTTCCGCTAGTTGTTCCTTAGCTATATTAGTATCTGAAACTGCTTTTGCAACAGCAGCTGCACTTCCAGTACGAGTACCAAGGGCGCTTAAGCCTGCAAAAATTGGTATTAGTGGTAGAAAACCTCATGTTTTAGGAATTGATATAATACGAGCTGATTTAATATGCTTCTTTTGTTTTGCTGTATTGGCGGCCTTAATTGCTATGTTGATTGCATCCATAATATTAGATCCTTTAGCCTTTTTTAAAGCTGTACGTGCTTGTTTGATAATACTTTTAATACCTAGCGTACTTCTTATTTTACGTTTCTTTATCAGTTTTCTTATTTTATTGATATTTTTTGTTCTCAGTGATGCACAGGCACCCATACCAAGTTTTACTTTAGCTTTCATTGCGGTAGCTACTCCAAATGCTGCTACTTTTTCACCTAAAGACGAGTCACCAGAATTTAGTCTTTCTGTAGCTAACTGAGCTAACTTCGAATCTGCTTGATGGCGTTCAGATAGATCCTTTTCTTTGGAGTATGCAATATCGTGCTCCTTACAAGCCTCGTCTAACTTGTTTATTCCCTTGTCTCCCCGAGCTAACCGTTTGATTAGTTTTGTACCCGGACCGCAAAATTTGTAACCCGGAATATGCACTTCAAATGGTAAATTGTTAATTACAGTATTTAACAGTCCGTTCCCAGTAGTTTTAAAATTATGATATGTAATCATTAGCGGACAACTGTCCTCTCAAGCTGTGCAGTAAATAAATAAAATATTGTGAATTAATGATTCTTTATATACTCGCCGTTTCTTATATATATATATATATATATATATATATATACATATAACTCCACTTTTTTACAATCGAATTTAGTACTTGCAAACATGCGTGTTGTGAAACAATCAACACCTTTAACCATAAACAATAATAACATTGGCGTGCAATCCTTAGCTAAAAAGAAAAAACATAGCGTTCTTCTGCCTTCATCTATTCGATGTCTAGTTGTTGGTCTTTCAAATTACGGTAAAACCAACGTTATAATTGGGTTGATAGAACATCCTAATGGTTTAAAGTTTAAAAACGTATATGTTTATTCTAAATCACTTTATCAACCAAAATATCAATACCTTGAAAGTCTACTGCGACCATTAAAAGGGATTAAATATTATACATTTTCCAGTTCTGATAATATTATATCACCATCTGATGCTCGAAATAATTCTATATTTGTTTTTGATGATGTAGCTTGCGATAAACAAGGTATCATTAGGGAATACTTTAGTATGGGGCGTCATAAACAAGTAGACAGTTTTTACCTTTGTCAAAGTTATACTCGTATACCTAAGCACTTACTACGTGATAATGCTAATCTTTTAGTTTTATTTAAACAAGATGATTTAAACTTAAAACACATATATGACGATCACGTCAATACTGACATGAAATATGATAAATTCCGTGAAATATGTGCTGCTTGTTGGCAAGACAAATACGGTTTCTTAGTTGTAGACAAAGATAGTGATCCAGGTCAAGGAAGGTACCGAATAGGTTTTGATCACTTCATACATATTTAAACCTTGAGAGACGCAAGTATCGTTAGTATCGAAGAATTTTATTATTACAATAAACTTTTTACGCAATGAACAAGGAGGTGATAAAACTTAAAAGAATTTTAATTAAGAAAAGAAACATTGTAAAAAACAAATTGCGCCAGTTAAAAGATAATGAAGTCGTCCAAGTGGAATCAATCTTACCCATAACATCGCGATTAGAAACTATTGCTAATAAACTGGATGGGGAGAGTGTGGTAAAGAAAGAAAAATTTAAAGAAGAAGAAGATGAACTGCCTCATAGCAGTGTAAAAACAATTAAACCTAAATTGCTAGAAAGGAACGTTGATTATATTGATTCGCCGGTTATTGCTCAGCATATACCGAATATAAAAAATGATGCCATAAAGGAAGATGATGATGATGATGTTGAGAATGAATACGAAGCAGAAGTTAATCGTAATGCACAAGAAGTCCAGGAATATATACAAAGCTTTGCCGATTCACCTGGTATGACACATTATCTCGAACAGCTACATCCGCTACCTCGAGAATATATATACAATATGTTTAAAGATGTTAAGAACGAATTTGATCATAAATATGGTATTAGGTTTAACCCTGATTCAAATGGTTTTATGATAGGCAATTCGAATTTCGTGTTGGATGATGAAAATGTTCTAATAAATGATTTGAAATATAAAGGTACTCCTGGATTATACGAACTACTGTTAAAAAAATATCCTGTCGGGTACAGATCGCAAGATCTAAAGTCGTACCTTGATATTGTGGAAAGAACAAATGCTAATAGAAGATATTATTCTGAAACAGAACAAATTCAGGGTAATACTTCATATAAATACAAAAATATAATATCTACATTAAACATACTTCCCCAAACACCCCGTAGACCTAGAACATTACCCTATAGAAAGCGTCTTGGAGACGGTATGACAATGGAAGTATCAAATAACGCTATAGATTATTTATATTGGAATGATCCTAATGAACTTGTTGATAGATTACGGCTTTTAGTTTCATATCAGACTGCTGGACACACAGGTCACGGCAACGAAATGAATTCGATCATTGAAGAATTGCGTGAGGCGAAAGTGATTAGATGATATGACAATTGACAAATTTGGAAGGTACTTACATAACCGTCAAATAGATATATGTGAACAGGAATATGAAAACAAAAATGAAGGTTTTGAAACCTTGATTGAGTACAAGTTACATATGCTACATTACACGGTAGTAGCAACGTTTTACTCTAGTACATTCCTCGACGGTGACAAGACTAATTTAAGTACCTACCAGAGTTAGTTGGTTTTTGATACCAATCTAATAAAATAATATTATTTGAATTTCTAATAACTAACGTATCTAAAAATGGTACTGCGTTTTTATTTTCTACTTCTACGGTAAACTGAATTTTTTCGTGATAACTGTTAAAAGTACTAAGTGTTTCCGTAATTTTATTTGCTGGTACAGATGTAATTATGTCATTATGGTAGGTACTTAAATTACTTCTCATATCACTCTTACAAAATAAAAATAAATTTTATTTTAACGCTAAAAAACAGAATTAAAACAATAAGTCACCATACATTTTATCAAAAAAATTTAAACAAACTTTTTAATATCCTAATAAAAACAACTATCCTCCACAATTAATAAAACGTCTTTTATATAACCACAATGCAGAAATTATGGATAATAATACACAAAACAACACAAATAATAATAATAAACAAATAGACACTACAGTTACATTTAAATCTCTTCCATACATTGAACACCTTACACCAAAACTAACTAACGTATTTAATAAATTTAACATAAAAATAACTTATAAAAATACTTTAACCTTAAATTACCTTTTCTCTAAAATTAAAGACAAAACTCCGATTTTAAATAAAAGAAATATCATATATAAGATCAATTGTCTGGATTGCAATGAATGTTACGTAGGGCAAAGCAAACAAACACTTAAACAACGAATAACCCAACATAAAAGCGATATACCTATAAAACCCAATGCTTGTGCCCTATGTGTACACGTAAATACTAAAAAACATAAAATAGATTTTAACAATCCAATTATATTACAGATGGAAGACAAAAAATCAAAAAGAGAGTTTCTAGAAATGTGCCACATCTACCAACAAAAAAATACTATGAACAAAAGAACAGATGTTAATGACTTAAATTGTATCTACGCGTATCTTCTAAATATCAAAAATAAAAACAACCATACAACAACAAATTTATCAATGGATCTATAAGATAAATTTCTCTTAAATATATTACAAACAAAAAAAACCACACAGAAACACACACTACACACACATACTGACTCATACATACACTCACAGTGTTACACGCAGGTACATACATAGTTATAATAAACATTTTTTAAGGTTGCCTTTTAATAACAATTTCTATCAAACTTTTGACTTTTATTTATTATCAATATTTTATATACATAATATTTTTACCTCTTGTTGTAATTTGGCGTTGTTATATACATTTTAAAAAAATTTATAACGAAAATAACTTTTTATGTTAATTGCCAATTTTATTATATAACCTCACCTTAGTAAGTATAAAATATGATTTACTGTTTATTCATCAATTTTGTAATTGTAGTACCTTTGAAAAAGGATTAAAATAAATCCGAAAGCTCAGGTTTATAAAAAAGAGTTTTCTTAAATAATCCAGCCGACCTAAAACCCACAATATTTTTAGAAAATTAGAATAAAGGAGGTCGTTATTAATAATTCATTTAATCAAGAAAATTGGTTTCTTCCAACAAATTACAATTTCATATGGAGCAGAAGCTACATCACTGTTAAAAAGCTGGGCTAAAATAAACAGCAAATTGGCATCAATTAACAATAGAAAGGTATTTCTCCTACAATGTAGAAAAAAGAGTATTTTACCAAGACATATCCCAGAAGCCATCAAGAATTTATACAACCTTTTAGAAAGTGATGGTAAGGTGTTAGCACCAATAATAAAACGTTTCAGTGATCGCCTAAAAATCAAAATTCTAAATTTGGAAATTAAAATAACTCACCATTTAGTTAAAACATCAGAAATGAAGTTAATTACGATTAAAAAGAAATGTGCCACTGTTATTCCTAATTATATATACTTAGAATATGAAAAACGACAACTATCAGCTTACAACAAGCTATTTCACAAAATTAAAACTAATAATTTAAAGAAAATTGACAACCTTTCAAAATTACACAAACCTCAATTTAACAACATTGACAAATGGTTTGTCAATGTCAGTAGTATTAATATTCCAGATGACATTAAGAGAATTTTATCTTTAGGTCCAAAGTTTAGCATTCCTCCTACTTTCAACAAACACTCGATAAATAACTTATTGGCAGATTTAGAAGATATTATAGTTGATGTACAAGAAGATAAAAAAAACCTATGCAGAGCTTATATTACAAACATAATTACTAATTATATAAATCAGAATTCTAATCCAAAATCTAGTTTTTTATTGGATTATAATAAAAGCAAACAATTTTTAAAAAACACCAAGGATCTTCTCATCATTAAAGCCGATAAAGGAAATATTACTGTGGCAATGTCAGTTAATGACTATAACGATAAAATGTATGACCTAGTTAACGACATTTCTACTTACAAAAAGATTGATTCAGATCCTACATCAAAATTTCAAAGACAAACCATAAAATTAATAAAAAACCTAAAAGATAACAAATTCATTACAGAAATTGAATCAAAACTATTAAACAATTATAGTAGTACTGCACCAAAATTATATGGAATTCCAAAAATTCATAAGAATAATACACCATTAAGTCCAATTGTAGCCTCTATAAACAACCCAACCGAAAAATTATCAAAATTTATAGCAGAAATTTTAAAAAAATCAACAACTAATAATAATTATAATGTTTCAGATTCTTTTGATTTTACTAAATTCATAAATAATAATAATTTTCATCTCCCAAACAACTATGTTTTAATAAGCTTGGATGTAGTGTCACTATTTACTAATATTCCAAAACAATTAGTACTAGACAACATCAAAACATTTGGAATAATATAAAAACGTATGTAATATACCAAAACAATTATTTTTAGATATAATAGAATTCATATTTGATAGTAGTTATTTCAGCTTCAAAAATGAATATTATATTCAAACTTTTGGTTGCCCTATGGGATCCAATTTAAGTCCAATAATTGCACAAATTGTAATGGATAGTCTTTTAGATGAAGTAATAAAGAAACTTCCTTTTCAACTACCCTTCATAAAAAAATTTGTTGATGACATAATTACATCTGTACCAGCAAATAAAATTACGGAAACACTTAGTACTTTTAACAGTTATCACGAAAAAATTCAGTTTACCGTAGAAGTAGAAAATAAAAACGCGGTACCATTTTTAGATACGTTAGTTATTAGAAATTCAAATAATATTATTTTATTAGATTGGTATCAAAAACCAACTAACTCTGGTAGGTACTTAAATTACTTCTCATATCACTCTTACAAAATAAAATAAATTTTATTTTAACGCTAAAAAACAGAATTAAAACAATAAGTCACCATACATTTTATCAAAAAAATTTAAACAAACTTTTTAATATCCTAATAAAAAACAACTATCCTCCACAATTAATAAAACGTCTTTTATATAACCACAATGCAGAAATTATGGATAATAATACACAAAACAACACAAATAATAATAATAAACAAATAGACACTACAGTTACATTTAAATCTCTTCCATACATTGAACACCTTACACCAAAACTAACTAACGTATTTAATAAATTTAACATAAAAATAACTTCTAAAAATACTTTAACCTTAAATTACCTTTTCTCTAAAATTAAAGACAAAACTCCGATTTTAAATAAAAGAAATATCATATATAAGATCAATTGTCTGGATTGCAATGAATGTTACGTAGAGCAAAGCAAACAAACACTTAAACAACGAATAACCCAACATAAAAGCGATATACGTATAAAACTCAATGCTTGTGCCCTATGTGTACACGTAAATACTAAAAAACATAAAATAGATTTTAACAATCCAATTATATTACAGATGGAAGACAAAAAATCAAAAAGAGAGTTTCTAGAAATGTGCCACATCTACCAACAAAAAAATACTATGAACAAAAGAACAGATGTTAATGACTTAAATTGTATCTACACGTATCTTCTAAATATCAAAAATAAAAACAACCATACAACAACAAATTTATCAATGGATCTATAAGATAAATTTCTCTTAAATATATTACAAACAAAAAAACACACAGAAACACACACTACACACACATACACACATACAGACTCATACATACACTCACAGTGTTACACGCAGGTACATACATAGTTATAATAAACATTTTTTAAGGTTGCCTTTTAATAACAATTTCTATCAAACTTTTGACTTTTATTTATTATCAATATTTTATATACATAATATGTTTACCTCTTGTTGTAATTTGGCGTTGTTATATACATTTTAAAAAATTTATAACAAAAATAACTTTTTATGTTAATTGCCAATTTTATTATATAACCTCACCTTAGTAAGTATAAAATATGATTTACTGTTTATTCATCAATTTTGTAATTGTAGTACCTTTGAAAAAGGATTAAAATAAATCCGAAGGCTCAGGTTTATAAAAAAGAGTTTTCTTAAATAATCCAGCCGACCTAAAACCCACAATATTTTTAGAAAATTAGAATAAAGGAGGTCGTTATTAATAATTCATATATATTTCATATATAATTCATATATATTTTGTCAATCATATCTGAAATTGTGAAGTTTTTGACTTATGTCAGATATAGACAGGAAGCAACGCTCAAAATCACGGCTATAAGCGTAATTGAAAGTTAGGTTTATATATGGTACTGTACACGATTTAGATTTGTAAATTTCCCAATTATAGCCATCGGCCTCGGTAGCGTAATTGGTAAACGCACAGTTCCGGCAAAACTGAGATGCAGGTTCAAATCCTGTCCAAGGCCTTATATTTTTCTTCTTTCAATTACTAGCTCGATTTGAAATGATCATTTGGGTTTTACTTAAAAAGTCTAAGTTATTATTTCATCTTATTAATTTATATATATTGCTGTGAAACCTCTTGAATCACCTGGTCCGTTGACTTTCTTCTGTTAATCGCCCCGGCTGCTCCTCTGGACATCTCTCATCCTCATTCATAAAAAAAAAACAAACACATTCCTACCACAAACATCAACGTTAACTCTATTTACATCAATATTCACAATACATTAAAATTTCAAAATTAAAATTCAGCATAAATTTTAATATCAGAAAATTTCAAGATTAAATTTGTTATCATTTTAATGTGTATCCAGAATTAAAGTCCTTGTAGGATGCCTACTAATTAATATAACAATATATGCAGAGTACAAAGGGAGCATCTACCACCCCTTTACGTTAATTAACCAGGTTCGTCTAATTGAGCTCAAAGACATACCCAAATTTTCATCATAATCCAGAACATCAATACAAAATACCCCTTTCTACTTACCTTAAAATTAAAATATTATTGTTAGTACAATTTCACTACTGTCCATTTTAAGTAAATCAATTATAAAGTTATTCAACACACACCAAAATATCAAAGTTTGAACAAAATAGTATAATTTACCTGAAGGTTACTGCACTCGTAGCTTCAATGTACATCGTCCCTTTGTTAATCACACCATTCCAACTGGGTTATATTTACGGCTTCTGATTCTCAACGCTTTTAAAATTCTCTCCATCACCATTCATCTAAAGTTGTTTCAGGGCTTTTCCGGAACTCATCTGTGTATATCTGAACCTTGTTTTGTGGATTCAGACACGTTTATGAACCATTTAATTATTACACCCCCGAAAAATAACAAAGAAATTCATACTTCTTTCACCAATATACGCCAAAACTGCCTACTTTTGTGTATTCATTTGTCGTTGTAAATTTTACTAATAGGTACAGTGATACTAAACTTTATTACCTTGTATCTTCTGTTCTAAGTGCACTAAAGTACATTCATAGTAGCACGTAACGAACAAACTGTTTTAAATCACAAAAATATTCTAGCAAACTGTTTAAATTATTTAATCATAACCGGAAAACTAAAAAGCACTGTTTAACGCGTTGAATCAAGTCGAAGATCTAAGAGAGCTTGTTCATATTCCCCTGGGTATATATAAAGGTTAGCCTGTCTGTCGGTCGAGTCCCCAAAACAGACAATTTTAAAGAATTTCGCTTGCTAGGTTCCCATTCCGCAGCCCGGCATGCGATTTTTACGAATTTTGCACTCGCACCAGTTAAATCTCAGAAATTTCGACACGGCTTGCAACGTCTGGAAATAACTAATTGAATTTTATACAGAAATGTTATTTTTACCTCTCAAATTTTGCCTTTTACTTTCAACCAATCGCAACCCCATGACGTTTGCTCTACTCACGCCTTTTACTATATGTGTCTCGGTCTTGCGCATATTATCTGTCTCTATCTACCCTGTTCTTATTAGTGCAAATTGATATTCTTTATTATCGATTATTTCAGTCCATGTGGACCGTGAAATAACCCACCTTTAGCATTTCTCGTAACTATTAAGCTACGGTTTCTCCAAGATTCTCTGTAACCATTAATTATCTGCCAAATTTACGCAGAACGAGCTTTTTAAAAATACGCAGGTGTTCAAACATAATAACACTTCTACGATTTGCATTTTATTGGGTTTTTCAAGTTTTTATAAATATTATATGTTACTAACGGTTCAATTAACTTCAATTAAAATTAATACCCTTTAATTTTTAGTGAATCCTAATTAAATATTCAATTATTATCAGTACATTTTGTTTAATACCGGTTACTTAAAATAGAGTTAATTAATATAAATTTTGCACATAATTTCTCTTTGTTTCTTTACTAGGAATAATTAAATTACCCGTAAAGTTTTCTAATACTGCTTCCTTTTATATAAAGCGTCTTATAAATAATTTAAATCTCTTATTTTTAATAAAACGAATGAATTTTTATGCTTCACGCTTTTATTTAATAACGCGTACCTTTTCCCAAAGCTTCTACACGGTGATTAAAATTATTTGATGTGATTATTTAATTTTCTACCTTGGTCTAAATATGAGTAATATATATATATATATATATATATATATATATATATATACTTCAAATTTCAATCATGCGGCAAACGTCGATATTATCAATCGCGTGTATAGTTTATGTAAAACACCAGAGAGTTATTGCAACGTTCATTTTACCAATTTTTTATCAAAGTTTTTCCTTATTTGACATTTACACATGCGCCATTAACACACTTTTAATGTTTGTACTGTATTAAAATACAGGACATCTTTGATTAATTTAAATACAGAAAAGGAATGCTTTTATTTAAAGCGCTTTAATTTTGACATATACCAAATGCCTAACGTACAAACTTACATTTAATTGTCCTCTTTCTGTATAGATATTGTGAAATTAAATGGCTTTTGTAGTGTTGTTTCCGTAATTAAATTTAGAGATATGATATCCAAGTTTATAACACGAAAAAGATATAAAACGTCTACGCTCTAAATACGAGGATGCTGTTTTGTAATGCTTTTCCTAGAAGTAAGGTGTAAAAATCCTTTTAAAAACAGATATACTATAGGTTTGGGAAGAAGTAAAAAACAGTGTCTTGAAGTAAACTCTAAGAGTATTCCGTGACAACACTTTGACAACAATACAAATGTTATCGAATCAGTGGGAAATGAAAGACTCAAATAATAAAAAAAGGTTAATCTTTGTGTGAATAGAATTTATTTGATCTTTTCCAATATATTTAAACACGTTTTATTGGTCACCTAATCACAAAAGAGATTAATTCTTTATTCATTTTTAAAACATAACTTATAGATATAGAATACTAAACATGTATGTTAAAATAAAGAGTAAAGGAAAAACATTTGCTCTGAAATAATGTAGGAAATTGAACTATGTAGTACTAGAGCAGCCTGACATTTTTCAGGAATTTTTAAGAATGCTGTCGGTGTTTTAAATATATTATTTCCATAGCAACATGTGATGCAAAGCCACTATATAAACATATATATTCTAGCTATAGCTAAATCAGTTAAGTGAAAAATTTTTGTAATAAAACCATGAACGGTTGCACCTAGATTGCGAAATTATTTTAACGACCTCGAGATTATATTGCTTTTGCTTCCGTCGCAAGCGATCTATGCGATAAACTTTCTCTCGGTACGCTAAAAACCAATTTCACGGCCTTGATATACAAATAACTATTTAAACGCTATCATGTAGTATATATTAATTAGCGTTAGATTCTTGACTGCTGCATATGTATTTTAAAATAACGATTTCGATAAAACTTTCGAAAACAATACGTTAATCGTCTATTCGTAGACTATAGTTATAGCAGACACTTCTAGGGTACATGAAATTTTGAATTTCATACTTTGATATTATCACCAGTAACGTAACTAGCTTTTTGTGGGGGGGGGGCTGAACAGCCATTAATCGTTTTCTAAACACAACTTAATTTTCAGCGTATTGTAAACGCCCTTCTTGGGGTGGGCTAGAATATTTGGGGAGAAGGGTAGCCTTCTAAGTCCCCTACCCCCTAGCTACGTGCATGATTATCACTTAATTTATTGTTGAATAGTAGAATTTGGCTACAGATATAGTTTTCTATTTATTGCGAGAAAATGTATAATAATGCCACTATCCAACTCATGCCATAAAAAAGGATAAAGTAAATAACATTTTATTGGTATATAAAAGGATCTATGTACTTATTTATACCTTTTGGTAATCATTTTTTAAAAAACTTTTCAACCTTAAATAATTACTTCATTTTACTTCTATTCCATCAGATAATATGTATTTCTAAAGAATAAGGTATCCTCTACATACCAAAATTTAAAAATCCAACTTTTTTAAAGCAAATATTCGGTATATTATTTGACTTTCAGGTTCATTAAGTTCTAACAATAGGTACCAATTTTCAATCGCTTGAGATATTAACCGATGAAGTTTGGCACCGTTTATACTATGACCTATAAACAATTTATTTAATTTTTAGCATTCAGTAATTCACTAAAAGTGTTAAATCCTGAACTTTGGCACGATTTGTCAGTCGGTCAATTAAAAATTTAAAAGAACTAGAACAAAGACAGTCAAATTATAGATCAAAGTTCAATTCCAAAAGTTTCAGTTTCTCAAATTAAAAAAAAGCAATAAATATCCTCCTGTAACAATTTCATAAACATTGAAAATTGCTAAACATTTTGTACTTTTGTTACATATTTCTAGGATTTTTCAAAGAATCATAAAAAATTCCCGGCCCGGCCCGGTCCGAGACCATCCCTAATACTGGAATAGGGCATTTTGATTGACACTTGATTTTAAGCGACAAAGTATCCGTTCTTGATCGATTTCAGAAAAAAACGATTGTATGAAAAACAATGTTGGCATGTTACGTCAGGGACAATGACAGTACTGTTTTTATCTGTCAGTAAGTCCTTGTGAATTAACTTAAAAGTATGTAAATTGTTTAAAAATTTAAATATCGTTGTAGTTCTATTATTGTCTACAAAAATTTTGTACGCGCCACACTCGGAAAGTGTCTTCACACGGCTAGCGTGTGTTCAGGACGGCGTCGCCCGGAAAACTGCATGATCGCCCTGTAAAGTACAACTATCCGAGCTTGGCATGTAAATAACTGGCCGCTAAATCCTTATCAATAATTAATTACAGTTTATAAATAATAGAATGCGATTAAGCGCATTCAAAAAAATTACTAATCCTTCAATTTGAATTTTTCGCATTTTTTCATATTCATGTAAAAAGCGGCAATTTTTAACAACTAAAGGTTTTCTGTTTTTAATTTGTGACATATTTCTATGCTGAAATCATTAAAATCCATGGTAGTGAACCGTTTCCGAGATAGTGCTAATTTCTCGTTTAATTTGATTTCACTAGCATTAGTGAAACAGTTTGCCACTAATTGATAACCCATATGGAACGCGCAGGTCTGGTATTCAAAAGTTAATTAGTCGGCATCATAAAAAATACATATCTGAAATAAGGTTAGTAGAGTATTGACATTATTGATATCACGAATTGTTTGGAAGCATTGCGTTGGTTTAAACACGATCTCGAATTGTGCCACACTCATTTAGTAACATTTTATTACTTCATATGCATTTTCACATGTCAACCGATTATATGAATAGGTCACTCTACACATGTCAAGGTCGTGTATTCAGTGTATAAAATGTATACCTTCATAATTAGTGTTTGACTAGAACGCATTTTCCTTTATTCATTTAACGAGTTAAGTTCAGTGTCACCTCTGTATATGCCTGTAAATTCCCTACAGAAACGTTACGAATTCACAACCGTGCAACATCATGCAATCAACATTTGAAAATATAAAGAAAAATAATCCACGAGTGAATGCAAACCCAATATCTGTGCTATTTTTCATGTAAGTATTTTGATTAAAAAATTATAATTTGTGATGCTAGAGAAGTGATCTGCCAAAAATTCAGTAACCGGCGCCGTGGATGAATACCTGAAAACTAACACAAAATCCTTTCATCCATCTCAAAAACAAACTGAAAATCGAAATTATCTACAGGCAAAGTGGGTGCGCGTCTGATACGTTATTTATGTACCCTTTATACACACAATATCAGGTCATAATGAACTACGTACAAAAACATCTTCCAAATCTTAAAAGATGTGTATGAAACCAAAATTATTATCTACAAAACCAAAAGCTATTAAAAAATATTTTACAACCTTTTGTTGCGTGTCACTTCGTACTTGTAAATTTCATTGCCTCTTTGATTTAGTGACTATTTCGGTTTCTACTTATTTAATATTGGGATTCCACTCATTTTCATTGCTACAATTTTGCAATAGCTCAGTTAGGTAACCAACTTTGCTAACCCTTTTATTTAATTAACGACTTCCCATTTGATATATTATACTTTCTGCTTCCTTATCTACGCATGTATTTGATAGTCAAAATCACCAGTAAAAGAAATATTGAAAATTTGGACTTGTAAATAAGGACTTTCGTCGCCACGAACTTTAGTACATATGAAGTCGAGTAAGAATCGAAATTGTTCGTTGAGATACGAAAAGGGGGAAGACGAGGTTAAAAAAGAGATAGGTGTCTGAGAACCCTACCGTAAGTTTAAAAGATTTTTACATAAATGGCATTTGGGTCGGGTGTGCTTTTCCGACCGTACAATTTGAGTGAGACCTTGTCCTCAATGATCCACATTGGGTTTAAACGCAAAAATAAACGCGTTTTAAATAAATCTGACTTCAAAATTAATTAATCATGGATAAAATGTATAAACTAAAACTAAAGTTGGGGTTTATATTAATGATACCTCTAGCATTGACTTTGGAGTGTGAAAGATCAACAAGACACTAACCAAAAGTAAGGGGGGGCATTCGTAACATCAGCTAGCAGCTGTCGACTCTGTTTACCGGTTCGACCGATAGGATCCACTTAAAACTATCTATATCCTGCTAAATTAGTATTTACTAATGGATTCGAAATTCTAAAAATAATCATCATTAAGTCTTCCGTCTTGGAACTGGTTAGACGCGTACATCTATTATTTCCCATTCTGAGCTAACCTACACATTTTCCTGAAATTCCTACAGCCTATATCTTTCACTATCGGCATGCAATAGTCTGTTCTGGGTCTATCTATTCTCTTTTTTCCTATCTCTGCTTGTAATATATGCCGCACTATTTCCCCAAATGCCTATTTTTCTTTGTTTTTAGCAGATATCTTTCTTCACCTGCTATTACAACCCTCCTTCTTATTAACTTTGTCTGTCCATGCTATCATCATCATACATCTAAAGCACCACATTCCAAAAAGCCTCTATCTTTTACTTGTCTGCTTCTTCTACTGTCCCCATTTCATAGCCCTACAGTGCTGTTTTCCACACATATGCTTTCAATAATTTTTTCTTTGTTTCTATGTTTGTTTTCTTCGAACACAACGACTGTTCTTTCTTGCTAGATACAGCTCAACTCCTTTTCTATTGATTTCTATATATTCGCCATATTTTACAAATATTTAGTGGTATGTGAAAGTAGGATCCCAAGGACCAGGGTTCAAATCCCGACACGGCCGACTGCTTGAAAAATGGCTGGTGAGCATTTTTCACAAAAATTACGCCCTCGTTAGGATGAGAGGTTAAATGGAGGTCCCGTGTGTGAGTGTTGTCACCCACGGTAGAGCTAAATTTCCAGGCAACAAAGAACTCTCCTCCAAGCCAATGTAGTACCTTGGGGTGGAGCATTGGAAATGTAAATGAACGGTATGTGAAAGTAGACGGCTCCGTGGCGTAGTGGTATGTGTGTGACCACTACGCCCTAGGTCCCGGGTTCGAATTTCGACACGGTCCGCTTGAAAAATGTTAGGCGAACATTTTTCACAACAATACACCCTTGTTCGAATGAGAAGTAAAATGGAGGCCCCGTGTGTGATTACTGTCACGCACGTTAAAGATCCCTACCTTGCTTGGAACAGCAAGGGTTCAACAAAATTCCAAATTTTCCAGGTAAGAAAACTCGCTTCCTGGCCAATGTAGTAGCTTTGGGTGGAGCATTGGAAAATCACATGTAAGGTATATGAAATCATAAAAACGGTGTCAAATTATTTTTCGTATGACAACTATCAAAACAAAGTGAATAGCTAGCTATCTATACAAAATTAAAAGTAGTACTAGCAGTATAAACAGAGGAACATTGGTTGCCTAGTTACAACGTATCCTGAATTTAGAATAAGCAAAAAAAGTAGCAGCAACGTGATATTTAATTAGGAGTATACCAATTGTCAACCGGCAGAAAATGAACGTAACAAACCCCCTCAGCTAAATTAACAGGTCGGTAGGAAAACAAAAACATCAAAACAACCTCACAAACAACAAACAAACTTAAGGGAACTTTTTTCACCAGAACAAACTGTAACCGAAACGAACAGAAAACATACACCAAAAAAATATTTGGTTCGAGGGAATAAAACTTAACATATCTTCATAGCCACAAGGGAAAGTTGAACGGAACGCCAATTGAAATGATCCCAAAATAAAGAAAGAAAGGGAAGAGGAAAGGTAAGATATGGAGTAGGCAATCAACAAGGACAAAATGGGGCGGCATCAATACTGTCGTCAACGGACGGATGTCTCATAAAGAAACATTGAAGTTTTTAACCTCACGAAAAGGATCGGTTTCTCGTACAAAGAAACCCAAAAAGGAAGGATAGGGGCGAGGAAGAAACTAGCAGTAACAGCCAAATACGACAAAAATGTCAAGCCTCAAAGTATGCCACGGAATGGTCAAAGAATACTAGGACTAGCAACGATGTGCCATCTACTATGGAAACATGAGTCGTTTCAAACGGACAACAACAAAAAAAAATAGCTTCTAGACCTGACGATTCGACAGAGTCGCAGATTCCAAAGAAAAGTAAGCTGCTTCTACCAAGCATTCCACAGCACCAGATCAGCACAAGGGCCGACAGCAAAGAAAACCAGCAAAACAACAGAGTTTGAGGAAGGGAGAAAACAAAATTGAAACAGTAAACTAGTAAAGAGTTTAGAGATAACTAAGAAGACAAAGCAGAGTCATTATAAGGAAGTGGGAAGAGAAGACATCTATACAACTTATTGCTTTCTGCGTCGCCAAAAGGAGATCAATGTCACATCGGGAACATCAAAATCGTCAGGATGAACCTGTTTAAGATCTTTAACGTGCCAAATGCTTTTGGCACCGGCATGATCCGTAAGTTTGCAAGTCAAGGAGATACAACTCTACTAATAGGGAAAGGACCGACAAATTTAGGGGCGTGAAGCGTCGAAGAGTTACGACGCCAAACAGAATCTCCTAATTGAAATTTAAGGGGGTCGTCGATAGTTATAGCGATTATGTGTGTCGCGGTACACAGCGGAAAGTTTCTTTAGGACATGAGACAGAATATTTTAGAAGTGTTCGGGATAAGGGAGAGGGTGTACGGGATCAGGAATATACAGACCGTTGAATTCTGATAATTGTCCAAAATGATCACCGGAGAGTGTCTTCTCTGCCGAACAACGCAAAGAAAAGTGTACAGCCTATAATGTCATGTTTGGATGTACGGATGGCACAAGAAAGTTGGAAAAAGTTCACATCCCAGTGACGATGGTTGTCACGGACATAAGAAGCTATCATAGTCTTGATAGTACGGTTGATGCGTTCCGTTGGATTGGCGTGGGGGTGATACCGGGCGATGAAAAGAATTTTGTAATGGAAGCGGCCACATAAGGAAGTAAATTGACGACTACGAAACTGTGAGCCGTTATCAGTGATAAGATATTGCCGGAAAAAAATGTTCGTCCATGAGTTTAGTAACGGCTGGTGCAGTGGCTTTGGGTAAAGTAAAGAAGAGGGGAACTTCTGTGAAATAGTCAGTCACTACAAAAAGGTAACGATAGCTTTTGGTAGAACGGGAAAGAGGACCTACCAGATCACAAGACATGACCTGCCAAGGGTAAGAGGGTTTAGCCGTAGGAGCAAACCCGGGAAAAGGTAATTGTTCAACCTTATAGGTTGCACAAATCGTACAAGGTCGTATGTAGCGAGCGACATCCGCTCGGAGACAAGACCAATAATATTTCTGAGAAAGACGCGCAGAAGTTTTGGTCACACCACAGTGACCGGAAGTGGGAGGATCGTGGTGAAGAGAAATCAGATGTTTGCGCTGCTCAGAAGGTACGACGATTTTCCAATCGTCCTGAGAATTGACAGCGATAGAAGTTCTATGACGACGGAAAAGGATATCGCTTAGTACGGGCCAGGACGGGTAGCGTCTAGAAGATTTTAAAACTTTTTGAAGCATATTATTGTACCACGGATCCGGAGTAGTAAGAGTCACTTCGGGAGGGAAAACGGCTGAAACAGAAACAGGCTCAAGAACAGGGACAGAACATGAGAGAGTGTCAGGAACGACATGGTCTTTGCCTTTACAATGAAAAATAGAGAAATTATACTGTTGAAGGTGAAGAGACCTGCGAGCTAAGCGTCTGGAAGGGCTTTGTAGTTTGTTCAGCCAGAGGAGTGAGTGATGGTCCGTAATGACGGTGAAGTGTGTGCCTTCGATGTATGGCCGGAATTTTTCTGCAGCCCACCAAACGGTTAAGCATTCCTTTACGGTAGTAGAGTAATGTCGTTCGGTTTTAGACAAAGAACGACTAATTTAACTAATGACAGTTTCGCCTTCAGTTCATTTACATTTCCAATGCTCCACCTGTAGGTACTACATTGGCCAGGAGGCGAGTTTTTTGTTGCCTGGAAATTTAGAATTTTGCCGGACCCTTGCCGTTCCAGGCAAGGTAGGGATCTTTAACGTGCGTGACAACACTCACACACGGGACCTCCATTTAACTTCTCATCCGAACGAGGGCGTAATTTTTGTGAAAAATGCTCACCTGCCATTTTTCAAGCAGTCGGCCGTGTCGGGATTTGAACCCAGGACCTTGGGATCCGTAGTCTTACGCTTACTACATTGATCCACGGCGACGCCTAGTTTCGCCTTCAGCAGTATCTTGAATAAGAACGGCTCCTATTTTGAAGTCAGAGGCGTCCGTTTAAATAACAAAATCCAAAGAAAAATTTAGACAGGAGAGAATTGGTGAGGAGACTAGATGTTGCTTGAGAGAGATAAGGCGGTGAGAGGAGCGGCAAGAGTCGCAAAATTAGGAATAAAACGACGATACCAACTGACCATACCAAGTATACGTCGGATCTCGGAAATATTTGTAGGAGTAGGAATGGAGAGAATCGTAGATACCTTTTCGGGATCAACTAATAAGCCATTACGATTGACCATATGTCCGATGTAGCGAAGTTCAGGCAAGCAGCAATGTCTCGGAGCAGAGTAAGGCCAGCAGTCGCTATACGGTCGCAAATGTTCGCTAAAACTTCCATGTGTTTCTCAAAAGTCAGCGTAGCAATAGTTATATTGTCCAAATATGCGAAACAAAAAGATTCTAAATCGGCTCCTAATACACGATCGATAAGTCGTTGGAAAGTAGTGGGACTGTTATAAAGACCAAACGGCATGCATTATAATTTGAGTAAGGGCCGCTATGCTTGCGGCCACGTCCCCAATGCCCCACCCGGAGGTACTACATTGGGTTTAAACGCGAAAACAAACATGGTTCTAATTAATTCTAACTTCATAATTAATCCATCCTAAATAAAAATCTAACAAAACTAAAATCTAACAAACCTAACAAACTCTAACATTCTAACAAACCTAAAAACTGACAAACTGAAACAAAAACTAAAAACAAAAACTAAAAACAGGGTTGTAGATAATGGTATCCCTAGCGCTGACTTTGGAGTGTACCCGATCAACAAGACACAAGCAAGAATGAGAGGGGGAGGGATCCGTAATACCGGATAGCAGACGCCGGCTCTGCTTGCCAGTGCGACCTGAAGGGTCGTCTTAAAACTATCCAAATCTAGCTTTAAATCCATCCCTAGTTTTCCCTATCATTCCCTAACTGATTTATATTATGATTACAATCTTCACAATTTTACTCTTGCTTCCCAAATATATACTGCAACCAAAATGGCGACAGAACGTCAAACAAAACAAATATGCCACATAATACTACAATACATTCTAATAAATAAATAAATTTAAAGTGTAAATATAAAATATAAATTAATATAATTGTATAAATATATAAATAAATGTTTAATAAGCGTTAAGCATATAGCAGTGCACAAAATAGCAAAAGCATCGCCCTATTTATCAGGTGCACTCGCACAAGCATTATGTCGGCTAACGCCTTTACACACCAAACGTGCTTGTTAAATTATTTCAAAAACTACTAATTAATGTAAATCAATCCTTGTGCGAGTACAGCCGCCACAATTTAAGTCTTAGCTCGATAATAAAATCCTCCAGCATCCGAAGATCTGGTCATCTGCCTACATCTAACTGTAACTTACTTCTAGGGGGGGGGGGATGGGGTGCACTGCTAAAGTCCTGGTGGGTATGCACTAAATGTTCTTGGGGGGGATCACAATCACTATCACTTCACTTTCAAGTCCCGGGGGGATGCGCGGTTTCACTCTATTTTATTATCTTTGTTTATTTTATTGATTTAATTTAATGAGGGTCTCTGATTTATTTGTTATTGTTTATTTGTTATTATTTATTCCCGATTTTCCGCACATAATTATGAAGATAGGCAGTGACTGTATTAATGGAGCGGGGGTTTCTCGTGCATATTGGACATTTGGGCATAATTATCTTTTTTTTTTTTTAATATCAGGTTTTGGTTATATCTATGCTCGTATCCTTACTCACGCCAAGTCAATTTAAAATTTCTCAATCCTCCCACCAACCCCACCGAATTTTACACGCGGTTGTCATTGTCTAATCTCGCGACCCTTCCCGCGAATTCTTTTAAGACTGTCCAGAACGCCTGGTTAACCACTTCCCCGACTTCCTCTAGGCTCTTTGGCCATGCCAGACCTAGGATAGCTAGTTTGCTATCAGCCAACCCTCGATTTCCCGTTTCAAGCGGGCAGTCGAAGAGCACGTGCTCTGCGCTTTCCGCGCCCTCACAGCATTCGCAGCGGTCGCTGTTGGTTAGACCGAACCTTTGTAAATACGCCATCAGGGCGCCGTGCCCTGTTATCAACTGCACCATTTTGTGATCGAGCTTAACCTCGATCTTACCTCTAGCTTCTATGCTCGGTATGAATTTATGGGTCAACCTGCCCGTGGCAGCGTTGTTCCACCTCTCTTCCCATTGTCGAATTGATTTTTCGCGCAGCTTTCTTTTAATTAAAGAACTCGGTATCGACGAATGTGATATCCGGAAGTCGCCCGTCGCGGCTTCTTTAGCTAATTCGTCAGCCCTATCATTTCCTGCGTTACCATCGTGCGACCTAACCCAACAGAACTTTAAACGCCGAAACTCGAGCGCTGTATGCGCTATTTTCCAAACGTCCGCCTGGAGGTCTGTCGAGGTGTTCATATTAGTTAATGCCATCAGCGCTGATTTACTGTCGCTGATCATATAATAATCGTCTCTGCCTGTGTGATTTATTACGTAATCGATACCCTCTCGTATGGCTACCAATTCGCACTGGAAGATAGTGCTCCAGTTCGCGAGTTTGGTTTGAAACCGGAACACCTCCCTTTCCTGCTTAAACACGACAAACGCCGCGCCTGCTTGCCCGTCATTCATACGTGAACCGTCCGTGTAAATTCTGATACCCGTTGCGTCCCAATCACCTTCGACAAACTCGATTCCTCTAATATCGTCCGGGTGCCCCAACTATGATACCACGATCTTTCTTGCAACGTCCCTATTACCAAGATCAATATCTTCGATAATTTCGCGCCCTTTCCCTATATCTATAAGACTCCTATCTCTAATCTCCCTAACGACATATTCGATAGGGAGAGTCCTACTGATCACCAGGACAGCCTCCGTGGAGGTGGTCCTGTATGCCCTCGCCGCCTTTACCGCGGTTATACGTTGCACGCTCGTTAATTGACGCATCTCCCAGACTTTACAACTTTCCGCCCATACGGATGCTGCGTACAGCATTGCCGGTTTAATTGCTCTGGCATAGACCGTCCTCAGCGATTCGCCTCGGAAACCCCAGTTTATTTTCGCCGCCGCCATTATTCTATTTGATATTTCTCCGCCCTTACTTTTTACATACTGTACGTGCGCTTTCCAATTTAATTTATCGTCCTATTTTAACGCCGAGGTACGTGATGGCTTCTTTGAACGGGATTTTCTCCCCCCCCCCTAGCTCTAGCCTGGGGGGTCATTGTCCCGATTTCGTCTCGAAGTAAAGCGCTTCCGATTTAGATGTATTGAATTCTAATTTTACTTGCCGCGACCATTCGTACAATTTATTTAGCGCCTCGTTTGGTTTGGTTCGCATGTCTATTAATAATCGCGATCTGATAATTAAAAGCGTGTCATCCGCAAATCCAACGATTTAGCATCCTGCGGGCAATTTGACCCTAAAGATGCTTTCATACAACAACTTCCAAAATGTGGGACCAGAGCAGTGGCGTAACTACGATTTTTGGGCCCCCCCGCAAAAATTGTAAAGTGGGCTCTCTTTAAAATGTATTACTTTTACTGGCTTATATTTAGCCATATTTTTAAATTATAGTACATGTAGAGAAGGAAGCAGTATAGAATTAAATACATATACTATATTAATCAAGTGCTTTATTAATTATAAAACCAAATTACATAAATTCAAACTTATAAGTTTTTTAATATTAAATCTACATATTTATACGCCGCACAAAATTATTTACACCTAAAAATTTGATACAGTAAAAAAACCTATGAGCTAGCAGACATTCCAAATCAAATTCAAAATTTTGTTTTTCTTGCATGTTTTGCTGCAAACGCGTTTATTGTATCCTCTATATTCATATTTTTGGCAGTGTCATGTTCTACTGCTAAGAGGATAAATCGTCTAATCTATCTTGTGAAGTGCGGTTCCTAAGATAATTTTAATAATTTTTAATTTTGAGAAAGATCTCTCCGCACTTGCAACGCTAACGGGTAAAGTTAGGTATATCATTAAGGCTGTTATGGTGTTTGGAAAACTGCTAGAACCTGTAGATTTGGAAAGTACTAGATATTCTAAAAATTGTAAGATACCGTTAACATTTTTAATTCATCACAAATAAGTCTATTATTTTTGAGTGTAGTAAGTTCTATACCTATAGCATCATTTAAATCTTTGTAGTAAAATTTTTGCAATTGTTTTGCCTTAGATAAAATATCGTCTGCAGTTAAATTCAAAAATACATTAGGTTCTAAGAAATTAAACTTTTCGTTTACATGAAAAAGCGATTTAGAACGATTCGACAGCTGTGAAATTATAATATCCATTACGCGATAAAATACATTTATTTTAAATTTAAATTCTTCATCATTAAATCGATAATCATTGGATAATTCATCGTAATGCTTTTTATTTTTGGTTGCCTTTTTTATAAATTCCGGTTTAATATTCCATTGCCCTGCAACTTTCGCTGCTTCCTCCTTGATGTTGGAATAGTTATTTCTTGTTTCCTTGAAAAATTTTAAAGTTTTTGAAATAAGAGAGTTATCTGATTAATATTCGCCTTTTCACTCTGAGCAGTTTGTGAGAGCTTGTTAAGCTCTTCTAGAATTTGACTTAAAAACACTTAAAAAATAAAATTAAAATTATCCATGCTAGTTAATATTTGCTTTGCGTCATTTCGTTCATCTGTTTTTGATATCATAATAATTTTATTAAGAGACATTACTATATCTTTATACCGAATTCTTATGGCAGCTAAAGATTTTACTCGATCCGCCCAACGTGTCGGATTTAAGCGTTTCAATTGTGTGAAATTTTCTTTAAAAACAGAAAGCCAATTCCATCTTACTATACTATTAGCAAAAATGTATATATGTTTTCTAAAAGTAGAAAAACGATTCTATTTCTTTTATACCTTTAACGGCATCATTTATGACTAGATTTAAGTTATGGGCACTACAGTGCATATATAAGGCTGCAGGCTCTATGTTTAAAATTCTCTTTGCACGCCAGAATACGTACCGCTCATAACGTTAGCTCCATCGTAGCCCTGCCCTCTACATTTATTTATATCTAATTGCATGTTGGTTAAATTGCTTAATATAGTATTACATAGTCCTTCAGCAGATTGGGACTCTACTTTTGTAAAACCCACAAAAGTTTCACAAATATCTATTTTGGTTACCTCTCCCAAGCTGTCTTTTTAAAATCAATATATCTTACAATTTTACTTAATTGATCAATCTTAGTTATATCCTGTGTAGTGTCTATTATGATTGAGAAAAAGGAGCGGATCTAATTTTATTTAATAAAATATTTTTAAGTGTGCGCTTAAAGTATTAATAATATCGTTTTGAATTTTGGGGAAAGATATTTAATTGAACCTTTGGGTCGTTCAAGCACTTTTGTAATATAGGATCATAGTTACTAATTAAATGAACTAAACTTAAGAAATTACCGTTGTAACTGTCTTTTGAATCAGAAAACTTTCTCTATGTCTTCGAAATGACAGCATGCGCTGGGATAGTGTTAAAGTAACATTGAAAAGTCTGTGTAAAACATTTTTCAAAATTCAGTTTCTTGTTTTAATAGTAGAGTATCTTTCTTAACTATGGTATAATTTTTTTCCACATATCGTAAATAAAACAACAAGTTAAATGAGATTGAGCAAGCAAATGCTCTTTAATTTTTTGATAAACCCTGCCAATCATTAATTCCGGTCGTCCAACTTGACCTTACTGAAGCAAACAGCCAACATGGTTGACAATAAACACAATTTTTAATTTAGAATAACACAACCACCCATTTGAATTGTGTGGTAAGTTTAACGTATTGCTTTTATTTTCGCTTGCAGTTATTAAGTAATAATAGTGAACTGAAAACTTCTATTTTATTATCTTTAGGAAACGCACCATCTGGTCTACACAATCCGTAATTAATTATTTCTTTTCTTAAATTGTCATGTTGTAAAACATTGATTTTTAAAAATGTGCAAAATCGGTTGGATATTCTTTCGTCAGATCCATAGATAGTTCATTAAGTGAAAAGTACTACTCACATTTACCTCTGTAATTGTAGTGGTATCTAGTTCCAAATTTCTATCGCGGCCGTCATTATGTGATGTACTTGCGCCCTGGGTGAGAGTTTTAAAATTGTTGACGACTGCTGTTCGTCTGTAGCGGAACTAGTAGATGCTACTGTCGAAAGCCCAATTTCTTTCATAGATTGTTCTTGTTTTCGGACTCTTTAGAAGTAAAAAGGAACTTATTTTTGGAATCTTGCTCTTTGATTCTTCCAATAGTTTCGTTTTTCGTTTTTGCAGCGCCGCTTGTAGTGCTCATTGTATATTATTTCCTGCAATTTTGAATGAAATTAATTATAATGTAATTAGATAAGTAATAATTATTTAAAAGCCTTTTGAAATTACAAATAACACATACATACTTTGCTTTAAATGCTTTAATTAACAAAATATAAATGATTTTTATTGAATGCTTAAAGATTTATTTATATGTATTTCTCAGCGCGACTTCAACTATGATCAAATCAATAGTAGTTTAATAAAAATAGATATAAATACTTACGTTTAAATATGAAAGACCTCCTGTAATACGAACACAACACTATTGAGTAAAACGTACTGGAATGCTTTTTACTTCCTTTCCGTTATATATAATGCAGCTAATGCAAATACGTTGCAACCAGCTGACTAGAAACCACAAAATGAATTTCTTTCTAGTATTATATTTCTAGAAAGCGAAGGTTACTAAGCTACCTGCCATCCTGTGAATCTGTACTGTACAGACAATAGCCCTTTTATTCCTATTTAAAATCCCACAAACCAAACTAACCCTACTATACGTCGTTTAATAATGCTTTACCACTTTATACAACTTATCACTTAAGAATAATATAGACATCTTTGTTATTAAAGTTTACAGTCTCTTTCATCTGTTTATTAACCCTTACAAAATAGGACAGAACGGATAGAAAGAAGAAAGGATGCAGGCTGCAGGTGGTGTTCAGTATTTATCTTAATTATTATTTCTTGTATTTCAGCAGTTCCTAGTAGTAACATCAAGAAAACGTTCGTTAACCTGCGGTTTCTGAATTATCTGCAATATTTTCTTGACCGTTTCTTACCTGCCAAATACGTTGAAGATGAATAAGTTGAGTTTATTATCGTTTGGGCCTTCTTGCACTTGGGGCCCCCCCGCATAGCGGGGGCTGGCAGGGGTGTAGTTACGCCACTGGACCAGAGCATGACCTCTGCGGGCATCTTCTTTCCACCTCGCGCGACAAAACTTTACCCGGAGTTTCAACCTGTGCCAGTCGCCCCTAGAAATAACTCTTGACTAAAGACATCAAGTTTCGCGGACAACCCCTACGTTCTAACTTGCATACGATTAATGGCCACCAGGCAGCATCAAATGCTCCTGAAATGTCCAAAGCAACAACAACACAGTGCTCTTTATCATCTCTTGCCTGTTTAATTTCCCCGACAACAAACTCCAACGCGTCGATAGTCGACTTACCCTCCATAAAACCGAACTGTCGTTTATTAAAACCGCCGCTGTCTCGCACTAAGTGCTCAACTCGCGTAGCCATGACGCGATCTAAAGCTTTCCCCAGCACCGGTAGCAAGTTAATTGGACGATAGCTGCCCGGGTCTGACGCATCCGCCTTTTTGAGTTTCGGGATAAATTTCACGTTCTGGATTTTCCAGCAACGCGGAAATACGCCCCTCTCTAAACAAAGATTAAACAACCCGGCAAAGACACACGGGGCTAACAGGCACGCCTGCAGAGCTGCGTCTGAGGTGATTATGTCATGCACCGGCGCCTTCTTAGGGTTCATCCTCCTAAGAGCCCTGACAACCTCGTGATCTAGGATTGCCTTATCGGCACCTGTTCCTTGCGCCTCTGCAGCTTCCCGACGAACTAAATCATGCGACCCTTCATCCTCCTCGGGATTATTCGATGGAAAGAATTTTTCTAATAAATATTCCGCCGTGGTTTTAAAACCGTCCGTGTATTCGCCATTTGTTTTCTTTATATTAGCGAGCGCGATTTTTTTGTTGTTTTCCTCTAATTACGCGGTATGCGGTTCCCCATGGTTCTTTCTCTGAGTTTCGCGTGCAAAATTCTTTAAATTTATTCGTTCGCGTTTCTTCTATTAATATTTTATATTTGCGGTAACTTTGATTATATTTGAGTCGCCGTTGTTCTCTTACATCACCCGAGGCGCGTTGATAGCGGCGCCTTAGGTTACGCGTTTCTGCCTGCTTAGTGGTTAGTTCTCGTGTCCACCAGGGTACGCTATCTTTAAATGCTTTCTTTGGCGGCATGGAGTACGACGACGCGTCTACCACCGCGTCGTTTAATTTTACCGCAAGTGTTTCTATTTCGTCTGCCTCTCAGCAGTTTAATAGCTGATTCTCGAGCGCTGAGATGCTTTCGCCGAATTTTTGTTTAAACCGCTCCCAATTTGCTTTTTTATTGCAGAACCGCGGAAGGATAGTTAGTTGCTCGTTTTGGCTCTCCTCGGCATCGACATCCCACGTAATTAATTTGTGCTCAGAGAGCGTTACCTCGTCCGACCTAAGTTCCCAATTACGAATTTTCCCTAACATCTCGTGCGGGGCTGCAGTAATATCTATAAAACTGCTGCCTCTATGCCCCTCAAACGTAGGCGGATCATTAGTGTTTATCACACTAAGATCCCATTCCGTCAAAAAATCGGCAACCTGCGAGCCTCTATCGTCTTCGATAGGGCTACCCCATAGTGGCGACTTGGCATTAAAGTCTCCCCCGATTATTAGTTTTTTATTCCTTCCAATTTTACGAAAAATGTCTTCGATTTGGTTTATTAAGTCCTCGGTTTGAGGATTTTCCCGTCGGGAATCGACCGGCGGAAAATACGCGCTAATCATGTAAAACGTATTTAACCCCGTTTTTATTTCGGCCGTCGTTATAAAATCGCCTGATAAATTATTTAAAATTATTCCGGCGCACGTCCCGTTATTTATTATTATCCCGCTACGCGGTCGTTCGCTGTTTGCGTTTAAAACGGTAACTCCTTTCCCAAAACCTGTTATTTTGTGGCTATACAGGTGCGCTTCCTGTATAAGCCCGATGTCGATATTGTTTTCGCTAAATAACTTTACGAAGTTATTTGTAGCCCCTTTTTCTTTCCCGAGATTTAATTGCGCGAATTTTATCTTCTTGCTTCTTTTAAATCTTTCTTTTTCTTCACGGTCCATAATCGTTGTTCCGTGTGATTGCGTTCTTCAATCTCAGCATCGTGGGGCATCTACTCGCCTTGGCGTCGTGGCGCGTATCGACCTTCGCGCCACCGCCAGTTCTGTCGTTTGCCCTTGCGCAAACCACACAGCAGGGGACTGCCCTCCGGCAATTCTTAAACTTGTGTCCGACTTCGGCACAGTTACCGCACCACTGTACCTTGTCCCTGCACTCCATCGATCTATGGCCGTACTCGTAGCACCTGTAGCACTGGGTCATCGAGAAGTGGTCCCGGGCCCAGACTCTTCGCCACCTAAGGTTAATAGCGCCAGCTAATATACGTCTCCGAAGTGTGGGGGTTACTTCGCAGACTACGTTGACGAAGGGATCCCTAGGACCCTTTCCGCCAAACCTAAACTTCTCTCTTAAGTGGTCTTCGATTTTCAAATCGCCGAAGCGGGGATTCTGGCACGCGATCAACCGCGCCAGCTCTTCCGCCTTCATCACCGCTTCGACCCCCGAAAGAACAACCCGTGGGCGCTTCTTCTCGATGGTCTTCGCCACGAGTTCTTTACAGTGACCGACAACTTTCGACTGCAATTTCTTTGCATCTTCTCGGTTTGCACACTCGACTACTACACCGCCCTTGCGAGTCCTACGAGCTCCGACCACAACAAAACCATCACGAGCGGGATCGACCTTCTTCAGGGTCGACATGACGTCATTCTTCTCCCCTGGCCTGGCGTCGACCCTAACTGCAAAGGTGGGCGTCGCACCTGCAGCATACGACGCCTTCTGCGGCATCGGCACCTCCTGGCTTTTGGAACACTGCTGCCCCGAAACAGAAGCAACCACCGCTGGACTTCCTCCGACAACACCAGCTCTCCCAAAATCACTAGCCACAAGCCGCAGCGCCCTAACCATACCTATAAGTTGATTCGCCGCGTCGAGGAAATCATCCACGGCGTAGCGAATCCTCTTTCTGTCTTCCACGACGAAAATGGCGGAGGTCGTCGGCACCCTCCCGGAGATGGCCGAGTGCGCCTTCCTCACCCTCAATCTCAGGAGGTCCAGCTCATCGAGGTCGCTAGCAGCAACGCTAACGTCGCTGCTAGTCGACATCTTTCGCTAGGCTCCCGAAGTTGAGGGAGATTCAGGCGCCGCAACCAACCCAGGGGGCCCCGACTCCCCCGACACGACCGCCGCAGACACAGGCTCCTCTACCTCCTGTACCTCCTCCTGAATCCCTAACCTAACGTTTTTTAAAATTACCTTCAGCTGTTTCCCCCCAACAGCGCCCTCAGCCTCCGACCTATCAGACTCTGACCGATCTCCCCTCTTTCTCCTGGGCAACGGCTCCTCGTTGCGGTGGACCACCATGCTGACAAAACTATCAACAAAGGATAACACCTAAAACGCAGCGCAACGACTTGACTATTACGACGCTAAAAGAACGACGCTAGAAGAGCGCAAAACGTTGGTCCAATAAAAATGTTTTGTTTAAAGGTGAACCGTAAACAACCTTTTATTTATTTAAACTTCAAACCGCCCAATTAAATATCAAATTTTAACAAAAATACAACAAGTACTAAGCGTCAAAGTAACAACTAGAATCAAATAAATTCCCTAACGCAATAAAAATATCTCGATTCAAAATATACCGTAAAGAACACTATTTATTTATTTTAAATTTTTTAAACCGCCAAATCAAATTTAAATAAATTAATTACTTCAAAATATTAAAATATCTAATTTATAAATAACAACACTTTATTTTTAAATGTGTCTTTAACAAATAAGGTCGAGCGCAATCGGAATGCGGTCACCAGAAATGACCTTTCACTTAATCACTTGCTAACTAGCACAACCTGTAACTGTTACACCGCTTAATTACACCAAAATCAATTTTAAAGGAACTTATAAGTACGCGTGTGCTTAAATTATGGAAAATTTATATTAAAATTGTTTTCAAATTTACAGTTTTTGAGTTATTTATTTGATTTAAAAAGGCTTAGATTTTTGTTTTTTGGTTATTATTTGATTATACGCGCACTATAATAAATTCACACACTTTTTGGTTGTTTTACCCGGTTTTTTACTCGATTTAAGCGGTTTTTATTTTAAATTTATTATTAAAAATGCTTTTTTAAATTATTTCAAAATTATTTTGAGTATTAGTTTAGTATATTTTTGTTTTATTAATCCGAAATTTAGTTAGTTTATTTTAAAACGCGGATTTGGTTTAAATTACAAAGAGAACGCGATTTATTTAGTATTTATTTAATTTAAATTCTGTTTTAAAATTTTTATTTTACTGCCCTGTATTTAAAATTTGATGCCACACAATTATAAAATTAAAACACAATAAAAAACAAAGCTTCAAATAAAATAAATTAAAATTAAATAGCAAAAACCCTAGATAAAACTTACTTCTTAGTTGCTGAAGCGGAGCTCTGCTAAACACGTCCGCTCGCTTCAAGCGGTAACTAGAAAGTCCAAACGGCATGCAGCAGAATTGATACAATCCCCTATGGGGTACGGTGAAAGCAGTAATAGACTTGGACTCGTAAGACAAAGGAATCTGCTAGCTGGCGGAGCGAATATCCAGAGAGGAGAGGAAGCGAGCATCGCGAAGACTATCAAGAATGGTCGAGATGTAAGGAAGTGGGTATGCATCCTTTTGGGTATACTGGATGATTTTACGAAAATCAATACAGAACCGATAACAATCATCTCTCTTCTTCACTAAGACAATAGGGCTTGATCATGGACTAATAGAAGGCTCGACGACTCCAAGACGGAGCATCTCGCCCAGCTCGGCAAGAGCGATCTTAAGGAATGGAGGAGAAAAAGGGTAATACCGTTGTTTTATCTGTTCTGAAAACGTACGAATATGATGTTTGACTAAAGTAGTACAACCAAGACCAGAAGAGTGCTTCGAAAAAGTAGCAGAAATCAGAGAATCTAAACGACAACGTTGTTCCAGTGTAAGCTCAGAGAAAATATGAGCCGGGTCAGTAGTGTCGGTGGCTAATGAGGAAGGAGGAGCAAAATCCATAAGCCATCACGAAAGTCAGAGACATATTTTACCGATTTCCAAAAATCGGCACCAAGGCGATAGAATTCTGTAGAGTGATGGGGAGGGTAACTGAACCTAGGATTTTGCAGTTCGAACCATCGGCATGACTGCAGAAAGAAGAAATGAAAGGGTGGACAGCTAGATTAAGAGAACTTAGTCGGTGCCAACCGGGACCGCCAAGAATAGTAGGCGTAGCACCTGAATCAAGAAGGCCAGTAAAAGAAATACCAATCAGTACGTCACATTTTTCTCGTCTTCACATTAGCTACTCAATTTACAACATTCTATTGTACCGCTAACTGCGTTGTTAAAAATTCCTTTTAACTTTTTAAAATTACAGCTAAAACGAGCTTACTTGAGCTTCTAGTTCCAAAATTCACTTGGGTGTAATAGCCCTTAATAACACTTGAAATAATCGAAAAAGGTAGAGAGCTAGCAACCAATTTCGCTTTAATTTATATACGAAAAGGCCTAACGTCACAAACAAACTTTCGTGGTCTTTTAATATAACAATGCAAACTTTGAAATTTTAGAAATACCGTCCTCCCGATTCGTTTCAGTACACGTACATTTTAAATTAATCAATTCTTTTAATCTATCCTATTCAACTTTTGTTATTTCACGTTTTAAAACTTTACAGAGAATTTTATTTTAATCTAACTCTCGATATAAAAACACCCAATTAGAAGAAGAGTAATCCTGTTAAGTTTAATTTGCTCATAATACAACAAGACTAGGACAATTGATTTGTATATTAAACGAACACTTGTAGTTGACGGAATATGACAAAGCTTAATTTTTATCGGGTATATATATATATATACTAGGCGTCGCCCTGGATCAATGCAGTAAGCGTAAGATTACGGATCCCAAGGTCCTGGGTTCAAATCCCGACACGGCCGACTGCTTGAAAAATGGCAGGTGAGCATTTATCACAAAAATTACGCCCTCGTTCGGATGAGAGGTTAAATGGAGATCCCGTGTGTGAGTGTTGTCACGCACGTTAAAGATCCTACCTTGCCTGGAACGGCAAGGATTCGGCAAAATTCTAAATTTCCAGGCAACAAAAAACTCGCCTCCTGGCCAATGTAGTACCTTCTGGTGGAACATTGGAAATGTAAATGAACGGGTATATATATATATATATATATATATATATATATATATATATATATATATATATACTCTTGACTTATAGCCATAATTTTGAGCGTAGCTTCCTGTCTATAACTGACATAAGTCAAAAACTTGACAATGTCAGATATGATTGACAAAAATGCCGAACGTAATTGAAAGTTAGGTTGATGTATCGTCGTGTACACGATTTAAATTTGTAAATTGCCCAATTGTCGTCATCGGTCTCGGTGGCGTAATTGGTGAACGCATGGTTCCGGCAAAACCAGGATACAGGTTCAAGTCCTGTCCAAGACTTTATATTTTCCATCTTTCAATTACTAGCTCGATTTGAAATGATCATTTTGGCTTTGCATAAAAGTTATTTCATCTTATTCACTATAATATAATATATATATATATATATATATATATATATATATACAGGGTGAGTTTTTAGTGTGGCAACGGTCAATAACTCTGTTATTATAAAAGCTACGTAAACCAAATTTGGGGGCATATTAGGCATGCCTAAAGTGCACATTTTAAAAATATTTGGAAGCATACAGGGTGTTTCATAATTCCAGGGCATATTAAACTTATATTTTTTTTAATTTACATTGCCACTGCACTAATACACAACGTATGTTAATTTTCAAGATGCAGAAAATTTTACCATATACCAGAGTATATTTGTAAATATCACTTTTTTGAAATTTCTTCCCAGTATACAGGGTGTGTCAGGTTTCGCAAAATGAAATTTTTTAATTTTTTTTTAAATGGCACCCTACCAATTTTATTGCTACAATGGATAGTTCATTAAGTGTCCTTTCATTTTTGTTAAGCATTCCCTATACCTAAATCCATTACTTTCTGAGATATTTTTGATTTTCTTCAAATTGTATGAATGTTTTTAATTTACATAACTAAAAATAACTTACTATTGGAGAATATTATAAAACAATTAATACATTTTGATTAACAATCAACTACACTTATCCAATAACAATTTTCACTAAAGATATAACAATCTACAATAATACGCTATCAACAGAATTCTGCCAGATCGACGATATGCATTTTATAGAAAATGTTCAAGCAGGAAATCAGGCAGGCTTTGAAACAAATAACTATTACGTGTAAAGTGTCATTTAGATTTATTAATTGTAGTGTGTTGTCATGTAACAGGATATCTGTCTTGGTATATTCTTGATGCAAGTAGGAAATTTTTTTAATTTGCTCCCAATACCCAAATCATATTTATTTGTTCTTCCACTGTAAAATTCATTTTGAAAATTCCTTCAAAGATTACATTTAAAACAGAACTGATAATGTGTTAAATGACAACATAAACCTAAATGACATTTTGATTGTAATTGTTATTTTTTTCAAAGCCTGCCTGATTTCCTGTTTGAACATTTTCTATAAAATGCATATTGTTGATCTGGCAGAATTCTGTTGATAGCGTATTATTGTAGGTTATTATATCTTTAGTGAAAATTGTTATTGGATTAGTGTAGTTGATTGTTAATCAAAATGTATTAATTGTTTTATAATATTCTCCAATAGTGTTATTTTTAGTTATGTAAATTAAAAACATTCTTAAAATTTGAAGAAAATTAAAATATCTCAGAAAGTAATGGATTTAGGTATAGGAATGCTTAACAAAATTAAAGGACTCTTAATGAACTATCCATTGTAGCAATAAAATTGGTAGGGTGCCATTTAAAAAAAATTAAAAAAATTGCATTTTGCGAAACCTGACACACCCTGTATACTGGGAAGAAATTTCAAAAAAGTGATATTTACAAATATACTCTGGTATATGGTAAAATTTTCTGCATCTTGAAAATTAACATACGTTGTGTATTAGTGCAGTGGCAATGTATCTAATCGGGGTCATTTTTTCTAAAAACAGTTGAATATCTCAAAAACTAAAAGGAATAGACAGATACAATTTGATATCAAATTAAAGCTCTTTTTATGGGCTTTCCAAAAATGTAATAATATATAAGGTGTTCCATTTAAAAAAATATAAGTTTAATATGCCCTGGAATAATGAAACACCCTGTATGCTTCCAAATATTTTTAAAATGTGCACTATAGGCATGCCTAATACGCCTCCAAATTTGGTTTATGTAGCTTTTATAATAACGGAGTTATCGACCGTTGCCACACTAATATATATATATATATATATATATATATATACAATATATGTATTTATGTATATATATATATATATATATATATATATATATATATGTAAGCTCCCTGCCTAAGGAATAACACTTGGGTAGGTTTTGCAGCAATTTATTTATATTATAATACAATTAGGTGAATCTCAACGCAGACGATGTTATACTCAAAAGCCGCGCGGGAACTAACTGACTGGCGGCGCTGCATGCAAGCAGGTTCACTGTTACGCCATCTAATGACGCTTACACTCGGCCATTCGGTGCAAGCGTCATTAGACGGCGTAACAGTGAACCTGCTTGCAGCGCCGCCAGTCAGTTAGTTCCCGCGCGGCTTTGAGTATAACATCGTCTGCGTTGAGATTCACCAATTGTATTATAATATAAATAAATTGCTGCAAACCTACCCAAGTGTTCGGGAACAACGACTGGCGGCGCTGCATGCAAGCAGGTTCACTGTTACGCCATCTAATGACGCTTACATATATATACAATATATGTATGTATATATATATATATATATACTATATATCTTTACAGCAGGTAACAACCACTGCATTTAAACATGGCCGACTGTAAATTAAAGTAGAAAGCTCACTTTATAGGGTTGTAATAACACCTGCACATTGAACTGATTAAGTGTTTACAACAAATTCTATAAATTTATATATTTTATTATACTGTTTATTCTTTATTGGACTTCGGAAGCCGTCGGATACCATAAATTAGAGGTAATTTGTTCAGTGCGGAGAATTTTGCAGTTTAACTGGTATAATCGAATTTTGTTGTTTGAAAGGTTGTTTTAATTTTCTAGTAATTAATTGGAAAAAGAAAATTAATTAAAATGTTAGGGGGTTTTAATTGAGAAATTTCTATACCCTTTTATTGACCCAAAAAGATGGTCAGATGGTGGATGTTGCTTATCACTCCAGATTTGCTTTAGAATTCTTTAGTTAAAGTACTAAATTTTGAAAATATAGAAACAAATGAAAAGAGGGAAATTTATTTCGTAAATTTATGAAATTTGTTGATAAAAAGTGCAGTGTGACTTATCGTGAAATGTTTTATTCTATACAATTTTTTTAAAGCACATTATGATTTTTGACACCTTAGTAACTTTAGGAGAATGCGCAGAGCTAGAAGAGGATACAAAAACATCCCATTTCACCAATCAATGTAGTGGCGTCACAGATAGTATTTTTGTTTACAAATGTAATCCAAAGCTACATACGTGTAATATTTAGGAAAAAGTAAATGCTACGAGTAGGCATTACTTTGCACTGTTGTCAATAGCACCTTGCTAAATTTCATTTCATTTTACATCTGTCGGTTGTCATTTGCGATTTGTTGTTTTTAGCAATTTACGAATTTTTTTGCTAATTTTGTATTAAAACTGTTCTTATCGGAACAAATTTTGCTTTTTGTATTGTTATTCCTGATTAACCGTGAGCAATATGCCTAAGGCTTTAAACAGTCGTTCGAAATAAATGGTATTATATGCAATGTATGGCAACATTGAAGTTGCTGATCTTTATGATATCACTACACTCTTTCGTGAAATAGATTGTATCAAAATATATTGTAATGAACTTCTTTCACTGTTCTTTATTCAGTCCGATATGTCTGATTATTTGCAATTATTTACAAAAACATCTTAATGCTTCCTCTGGTTAATTTATCATTCCGCTACAGAAATCACCGATGATAATTACCGGTAATGCTTTCTGCACTAATTTATTTCTTAACACGACGATTAAACTCCATTTTTACTAAATTCTACTACATAATATATCTACCTACATATCCTTAATTTATTTACATAAACACTGACTGTTCTCTTTTAATTTATATAGACATACAGCGTATTATTTCAACCACTTGGATAATAATTTAACTCATACGACTTATGGATTAATACTACGACTGACTTTAACCATATGATAGTACGATCTATATAATCAACTATAATTATTTAAAATTTTTCTAGATTTTAGGAGATAATGATCGATTCATGGGTTCTTTAAATACCTTGAACCTGTCAGTCGAGCGATTGTTGATCTAACGACTTTATCTCTTTTAATTCTACACTGTTTAGCGTCATTATTACAACGCTGAGCAAACAAAAATGAAGCCCGCATTATGAAAAACATAAGCGTTAATATTATATCAAAACATTTTTATTTTCTTTAATATTGTATGTGCATAATTTAAAATTAAAAATAACAATTGCATCATCTCAAATAAAAGAGCACTTTCATTATTTGTTTGGTTTGTAGATATCTAACAGAAGATAGGATTAAGGTTTTGTTAGCTAACAGCTTTAAGTAAAAGCAAATTTTATAACTGTGAATTTTTACGTATATCGATATTTAATAGATCACTATGAAACTATAAAAAGAACTAATTTGAAGAAGTGTTTATGAAGCTCCAACTAGTGCTGCAAATGTCACCACTCAAAAATTATAGTGCTTTGGACCTTTATCAAGAATTGTTAGAAACTTGTCTATCTGCAACTATTTGCTCTTTATCATATTATTAGTTAAGTACGTCACCTGATTTGATTTAACCTATCTGCCAAAGTTTATCTCTATATAGCTAGCTTAATGTTTTTATCTTTATTTAAGCAATTGTTAATGTAAGGCAGAAATTTCATAATCTTTATTGGTATAATAAACGTTTCACTTTTGTTTAATGTTAACAGTCAAAGTAAGCAAAATAGGATTACGGTGAATGGCGAAAGTGGATTTACCACAAGCTTTGGTATTAAACGATAGTGAAAATGTAAGTTGGCATTAAAATTATACACCTTTATAGATCATCGTCCACTCCACTTACTGACGGATCGACACTACCATCTAAAAAGAGGCTGACCTCGGAATTTGTCACGAATACCATAAAAATAAAAATAACCACAAATGATAAATGATAGCATAATCTTATAACGTAAATTAATCAAATTACTGGTTGGGTTAATTAGTTAGGGGTTATTTTTATATCCCCAAATGTGACCAGTAATCTTTAAGAAAGGATTTCCTTAAAATGATGGAACGCAAATATCTTCCGACTATGGTAGGGGTCTATTCCTTGAGTAGAGCTTATGAGGATTGGTCGTGGTTCTTTTTACAAAGCATTATTTTATTACTAGGGCTAGATTCTCAACAAAACAGGGGTTTGAATAGGGCGCCACCAAGTCAGTAACTTTAAACACAGGGTTTTCCTAAGGGGGACTTGGGCGTCCTTAGGGAGGAATACCGTATTAACTGCTAACGCAGGAGCTGTAAAGAAAATTTAATTAAATATACAAAAATGAGGACACAAGAAGTATTCTCTTGCTCCCTCATATAAATAAAACGACAAAGATTAATCAGGCAACAATAATATGGACACAGATTTTATGCTTCAAATACTGAAAAGGCTATTAAAGCTTCTTGTTAATTGGGTTTACCACTTTACTCTATTTGATCTTATACTTTGTTACCCTACTTCTGAACGTACTTGTTCAGAATAATCAATTAATTAAGAAAATTAAATGTCGTTTTTTTAATTAAAATTGTCCTTTCATAAAAATTGTAAATATAAAATTCATGTTTAAGAAAAGATAATACAAGTTTCATCTACTCATAAGGTAGGATTATATATACAAAGAAAAATATCAAAACTTTAAATGTTGCTTTAGTTACAAAGGGTTTAACTTGAATTTATACCAGAAATATCAGATCTGTTTTTCTGTTTACATATTTATGAAACTTTAACTACTTTGTCTATTAATTCATTATTCAAAAATTGTAAGTGAACTCATGCATATATGAAACATCAATAAGAACTCTTTAAGTTTGCTTAATTTCATAAAATTTAATAACTATAATTATACTGAACTAGTATTGACTATAAAAATTTACTAAGGTCCTTCTTAATATGCGAAACGGATTTGTCAGAATAGATAGTTACAAAAATATTTTCTGAAGCAGCCTTGTATCAAAGATCACCAAATGTAGACGTGATGCAAGAATAATTCTAAACTCTTACCTTGGCTCTGCAGGTGTTCTTTACATGTTGTCGTCACAACATGTTAGGGCAGGTGTTAATACATACATTTTTCAGAAAACAAGTGACGTCAAATCCACATGTTCCACAGAACACGAACAGCGCGTGACCCTTGGACTGGACCATGCTAACTTCTATGCGTTTTGGTCATACGCACGAACTGGACCAACCAAATTCCAATACTAGACGTAGACGTTCTACTGTGTGTAAATCTTGAACGAAAGTTTCAACAGTACCATTCCAATGCATCATCGGACTTAATTTACAAACCATAAAAATTTCTACATATTTTGTAGAACGTTTCCTTAAAATTCGAACTTATTGTTTTTTCCATAATATTACATCAAATACAACTATCCATCGTACGGTTGAAGGACGTTCATATTGGATCGATATCCTATCGCAAAGTTGATGTGAATGAACCATAAGTTGATATTCCAGATACAAAAGTAGAATTGTATCTTCTTTTAAATACAGCATACTCGCTGTTTTAGTTTTATAGAACCAGATAATACAAAACGACTTCTTAAAGTTGAGAATTATAATATAAAAATCTAATTGAGGACTTCTACGAAGCGTTGAAAAACATATTTTATCGTACTTTTACGAAATCATTAAAGGAATATTTTATGTGTTATTTACACAAATGTCCAAAGAATTATTAAATGAATTTATCTAAGGAATTATCCAAACGAAGTTATTTATTAGAAGTCATTTAAAAACGTCTTTAAAGGGAACGTTATAACAGAAGAAATGAAAATTTACTAAAAGAAAAATTACAAAAACTGCAATTGTGAAAAGAGCAATTACGAAAAGAGCGCTACAACAAACTATTTAGTTGGTCTAATTAATTATTATTTTAATTCTTACCATTGTTAAAACATCAATGGCCTAGTGTCCAGCGCACTAGGGATTAACTACCGCACAAAAAGCCAGACGCAAGTTGCATGCTAGAATCCTTATTAGTTCCATTATCGTTCTCGACGAGAGCTCTAGCTAATCTGAGCGCAAATGAGCTATGCACAAAACAGGAAAGCTGCTTGGCCTTGATAATAATTGTATTAACATTCGGCGCCTGATGTTAGCAACCAAACTAGCATTTCTGTATGGCGCTTAGCACATACAATATCAATACTGGTATTTAATTGTTTAAAAATGGTTTGCATGATATTAATGACTCTACTAGGGTTATTAGGACTAAGAATTCGTTGATGATCTACTGTGGTCAAAAAAACTGTTACAATCTATTATTTGAACTTTTTTCCATTGTGTATTTGTGTAGTCATTGAAGGTCGTTTAACTATTATTATTGCAGTTTTGATTAAATAAAGCCACTTTTTTAGGTGATTTTTATTATTTTCACGTGTTTTGTACAGTCGCAATTCTGAAATTGATATTATAAAGAATCCCATTTTCGCGTTATGTATCTTCAAAAATCTGGAGTCAGCTCTATTCGACTGAAGCACGAGATTCCACGGTTCTACATTTAAACACGGTACAATTTACTTTATCCTGCTCGTAATTTACTCTATTATATTAGGACTTGATTTGATGTTAATTAAGTGTCATTAAAAAAAAATCAAGAAAAATCAAAACAAAAATATATATTTACTAAAATATTAATTGTTCTCTGGATGCGTTTCAGTACACGTACATTTTAAATTAATTAATTTTTTGAATCTATCCTATTAAACTTTTGTTATTTCACCTTTTAAAACTTTACAGAAAATTTTAACGTAACCCTCGATATAAAAACACCCAATTAGAAAAAAGAGTAATCCTGTTAAGTTTAATTTGCTCATAATATAACAAGACTAGAACAATTGAATTGTATATTAAAGGAACACTTGTAGTTGACGGAATATAACGAAAGCGAAACTTAATTTTTATCCGGTTTACATATCTGTACAGCGTGTAACACCCACGGCAATCAAAAAATACATTTTTGTTAGAAAACACGTGGCCGACTGATAGAAAGCTCGCTTTATAGGGTTGTAATAACACCTGCACATTGAGACTGATTGAAGTGTTTACAACAAATTCCATAAATTTATATATTTTATTAAACTGTTTATTCTTCATGGGACTTTGGAAGCCGCCGGACATCATGAATTAGAGGTAATTTATTCAGTACGGAGAATGTTGCAGTTTAACCGGTATAATCGAATTTTGTTGTTTGAATGGTTATTTAGTTTTCTAGTAATTAATTGGAAAATAAAAACAAATTAAAATATTAGGGGGATTTGATTGGAAAATTTCTATACCCTTATTTTGACTCAAAAAGATGGTCAGATGGTGGATGTTTCTTATCACTCTAGATTTTCTTAGAATTCTTAAGTTTAAGTACTAAATTTTGAAAATATAGAAACAAATGAATTTTCTACAATGCGACGTGCACGACTTAGACGATAATTGAAAATTCTTTTTTCGCGCTTATCCTGTTTGGCTATAAGGTTTCATGAAATTTGCCGTTAGTGCAAAAGCGTCATCAGAGAAAAGATAGTATACTTTCACTATTTGGTAATGGAATAGGTTCTGTGATTTGAAGTGAATTATCTGATAATGCTTTTCCAAATGCAATATGAGCCAAGACACTCACGTCTGATATTCTTCAATTTATACCGTGCATTTACATTTCCAATGCTCCACCCGAAGGTACTACATTGGCCAGGAGGCGAGTTTTTTGTTGCCTCGAAATGTAGAATTTCGCCGAACCCTTGCTGTTCCAAGCAAGGTAGGGATCTTTAACCTGCGTGACAACACTCACACACGGGACCTCCATTTAATCTTCTCATCCGAACGAGGGCGTAATTTTTGTGAAAAATGCTCACCTGCCATTTTTCAAGCAGTCGGCCGTGTCGGGATTCGAACCCAGGACCTTAGGATCCGTAGTCTTACACTTACTACATTGATCCACGGCGACATTATTGTTAGACAACGGTTTAGAAATCAAGTGAAAGACTGAAGAAGTTACCCGGAAGCAGATATAGACACTGACCACAACACCAGTGGCGTAACTACACCCCTGCCAGCCCCCGCTATGCGGGGGCCCCAAGTGCAAGAAGGCCCAAACGATAATAAACTCAACTTATTCATCTTCAACGTATTTGGCAGGTAAGAAACGGTCAAGAAAATATTGCAGATAATTCAGAAACCGCAGGTTAACGAACGTTTTCTTGATGTTACTACTAGGAACTGCTGAAATACAAGAAATAATAATTAAGATAAATACTGAACACCACCTGCAGCCTGCATCCTTTCTTCTTTCTATCCGTTCTGTCCTATTTTGTAAGGGTTAATAAACAGATGAAAGAGACTGTAAACTTTAATAACAAAGATGTCTATATTATTCTTAAGTGATAAGTTGTATAAAGTGGTAAAGCATTATTAAACGACGTATAGTAGGGTTAGTTTGGTTTGTGGGATTTTAAATAGGAATAAAAGGGCTATTGTCTGTACAGTACAGATTCACAGGATGGCAGGTAGCTTAGTAACCTTCGCTTTCTAGAAATATAATACTAGAAAGAAATTCATTTTGTGGTTTCTAGTCAGCTGGTTGCAACGTATTTGCATTAGCTGCATTATATATAACGGAAAGGAAGTAAAAAGCATTCCAGTACGTTTTACTCAATAGTGTTGTGTTCGTATTACAGGAGGTCTTTCATATTTAAACGTAAGTATTTATATCTATTTTTATTAAACTACTATTGATTTGATCATAGTTGAAGTCGCGCTGAGAAATACATATAAATAAATCTTTAAGCATTCAATAAAAATCATTTATATTTTGTTAATTAAAGCATTTAAAGCAAAGTATGTATGTGTTATTTGTAATTTCAAAAGGCTTTTAAATAATTATTACTTATCTAATTACATTATAATTAATTTCATTCAAAATTGCAGGAAATAATATACAATGAGCACTACAAGCGGCGCTGCAAAAAACGAAAAGGAAACTATTGGAAGAATCAAAGAGCAAGATTCCAAAAATAAGTTCCTTTTTACTTCTAAAGAGTCCGAAAACAAGAACAATCTATGAAAGAAATTGGGCTTTCGACAGTAGCATCTACTAGTTCCGCTACAGACGAACAGCAGTCGTCAACAATTTTAAAACTCTCACCCAGGGCGCAAGTACATCACATAATGACGGCCGCGATAGAAATTTGGAACTAGATACCACTACAATTACAGAGGTAAATGTGAGTAGTACTTTTTCACTTAATGAACTATCTATGGATCTGACGAAAGAATATCCAACCGATTTTGCACATTTTTAAAAATCAATGTTTTACAACATGACAATTTAAGAAAAGAAATAATTAATTACGGATTGTGTAGACCAGATGGTGCGTTTCCTAAAGATAATAAAATAGAAGTTTTCAGTTCACTATTATTACTTAATAACTGCAAGCGAAAATAAAAGCAATACGTTAAACTTACCACACAATTCAAATGGGTGGTTGTGTTATTCTAAATTAAAAATTGTGTTTATTGTCAACCATGTTGGCTGTTTGCTTCAGTAAGGTCAAGTTGGACGACCGGAATTAATGATTGGCAGGGTTTATCAAAAAATTAAAGAGCATTTGCTTGCTCAATCTCATTTAACTTGTTGTTTTATTTACGATATGTGGAAAAAAATTATACCATAGATAAGAAAGATACTCTACTATTAAAACAAGAAACTGAATTTTGGAAAAATGTTTTACACAGACTTTTCAATGTTACTTTAACACTATCCCAGCGCATGCTGTCATTTCGAGGACATAGAGAAAGTTTTTCTGATTCAAAAGACAGTTACAACGGTAATTTCTTAAGTTTAGTTCATTTAATTAGTAACTATGATCCTATATTACAAAAGTGCTTGAACGACCCAAAGGTTCAATTAAATATCTTTCCCCAAAAATTCAAAACGATATTATTAATACTTTAAGCGCACACTTAAAAATATTTTATTAAATAAAATTAGATCCGCTCCTTTTTCTCAATCATAATAGACACTACACAGGATATAACTAAGATTGATCAATTAAGTAAAATTGTAAGATATATTGATTTTAAAAAGACAGCTTGGGAGAGGTAACCAAAATAGATATTTGTGAAACTTTTGTGGGTTTTACAAAAGTAGAGTCCCAATCTGCTGAAGGACTATGTAATACTATATTAAGCAATTTAACCAACATGCAATTAGATATAAATAAATGTAGAGGGCAGGGCTACGATGGAGCTAACGTTATGAGCGGTACGTATTCTGGCGTGCAAAGAGAATTTTAAACATAGAGCCTGCAGCCTTATATATGCACTGTAGTGCCCATAACTTAAATCTAGTCATAAATGATGCCGTTAAAGGTATAAAAGAAATAGAATCGTTTTTCTACTTTTAGAAAACATATATACATTTTTGCTAATAGTATAGTAAGATGGAATTGGCTTTCTGTTTTAAAGAAAATTTCACACAATTGAAACGCTTAAATCCGACATGTTGGGCGGATCGAGTAAAATCTTTAGCTGCCATAAGAATTCGGTATAAAGATATAGTAATGTCTCTTAATAAAATTATTATGATATCAAAAAACAGATGAACGAAATGACGCAAAGCAAATATTAACTAGCATGGATAATTTTAATTTTATTTTTAAGTGTTTTTTAAGTCAAATTCTAGAAGAGCTTAACAAGCTCTCACAAACTGCTCAGAGTGAAAAGGCGAATATTAATCAGATAACTCTCTTATTACAAAAACTTTAAAATTTTCAAGGAAACAAGAAATAACTATTCCAACATCAAGGAGGAAGCAGCGAAAGTTGCAGGGCAATGGAATATTAAACCGGAATTTATAAAAAAGGCAACCAAAAATAAAAAGCATTACGATGAATTATCCAATGATTATCGATTTAATGATGAAGAATTTAAATTTAAAATAAATGTATTTTATCGCGTAATGGATATTATAATTTCACAGCTGTCGAATCGTTTTAAATCGCTTTTTCATGTAAACGAAAAGTTTAATTTCTTAGAACCTAATGTATTTTTGAATTTAACTGCAGACGATATTTTATCTAAGGCAAAACAATTGCAAAAATTTTACTACAAAGATTTAAATGATGCTATAGGTATAGAACTTACTACACTCAAAATAATAGACTTATTTGTGATGAATTAAAAATGTTAACGGTATCTTACAATTTTTAGAATATCTAGTACTTTCCAAATCTACAGGTTCTAGCAGTTTTCCAAACACCATAACAGCCTTAATGTTATACCTAACTTTACCCGTTAGCGTTGCAAGTGCGGAGAGATCTTTCTCAAAATTAAAATTATTAAAATTATCTTAGGAACCGCACTTCACAAGATAGATTAGACGATTTATCCTCTTAGCAGTAGAACATGACACTGCCAAAAATATGAATATAGAGGATACAATAAACGCGTTTGCAGCAAAACATGCAAGTAAAACAAAATTTTAAATTTGATTTGGAATGTCTGCTAGCTCATAGGTTTTTTTACTGTATCAAATTTTTAGGTGTAAATAATTTTGTGCGGCGTATAAATATGTAGATTTAATATTAATTAACTTATAAGTTTGAATTTATGTAATTTGGTTTTATAATTAATAAAGCACTTGATTAATATAGTATATGTATTTAATTCTATACTGCTTCCTTCTCTACATGTACTATAATTTAAAAATATGGCTAAATATAAGCCAGTAAAAGTAATACATTTTAAAGAGAGCCCACTTTAAAATTTTTGCGGGGGGGCCCAAAAATCGTAGTTACTCCACTGCACAACACCGTAATTATGAAGGCCGCACTTAAATTTAAAAATCTGAAAAAGAGGAACGGAAAAAGGCACTTTGACTTCGATAAGTTAAAAGATAAAGATATCCATGAAAGATATGGAAAAAAGTCAAATGAATTGCTGAAAAATGTCGGGAAATTTTCTGATACTAAGAAAGTAGAAACTGCATTAGAACAGGAATCAGACATTGAAAATGATGACTTGGGATATCCTATACGTCGAGACGAGTTTGAATTAGCATTAAAGAGTCTGAAAAATGGTAAGGCGCCGGGTACAGATAAGGTGCAAGCAGAAACTCTAAAAGCCGCTGGACAAGCAGTAACAGAACGTCTCTTCCAACTTGTAAGCTATATGTATGAGACAGGCGAGATACCCAAAGATTTCAAACGTAGCACCATAGTAACTATACCAAAAAAGAAAGGCGCGGATAGATGTGAAAATTTTCGAACAATAAGTTTGACAGCACACGTGTCAAAAATATTAACTAGAATTGTGCAAAGACGAATGGAAAAACGAGCTGAAGAAATACTAGGAGAAGACCAATTTGGGTTTAGGCGAAACAGGGGAACACGGGAGGCTATTTTAGCTCTGAGAGTGATAATGGAGAAAACAATAGAAAAAAGGGAAAGCATGTATATAGGGTTTGTAGATCTGGAAAAAGCATTCGACAATGTAAATTGGAAAAAAATGTTTGAAATACTCAAAAGGATTGGAATGAGTTATAGGGATAGACGAATAGTACATAGCTTATACAAAGAGCAAACAGCAGTAATAGAATTAGAGCAGGAACGTAGAGAAGTAAACATTAGGAAAGGGTGAGACAGGGATGTGCCCTATCCCCATTGATTTTAACTTGTACATAGAAGAGGCAATGAATACTGTCAAATGCAGAAAGACATTTGGAATTACTATGCAGGGACAAAAAATTGATATGCTTAGATTTGCAGATGATATAGCGGTATTAGCATCTAGCAAGGAAGAGTTAGAAGCGGCTCTTAATGAAATGGAAACGGTTCTAACAGAGAGATACGGTATGAAAATTAACAAAACTAAAACTAAAGTTCTAGTTTGCAAAGGTGGGAAAATAAATCAAAACAAAAATACAAGTATTTAACACGAATTTACAAGAGGTTAAGGATTTCTGCTACCTAGGAAGCCAAATAACGCAAGATGGGAAAAGCACAAAGATATAAAACAAAGATTAGCACAAGGTCGTGCTACATTTAACAAGAAAAGCAACTATTGTGCTCAAAGACCACAAACATAGAAACAAGGAAAAGATTGCTTAAAACATATGTGTGGAGCACAGCACTGTACGGCTGTGAAGCCTGGACAGTAGGAGAAGCGGACAAGAAAAGGTAGAAGCCTTTGAAATGTGGTGTTACAGGCGTATGATGAAGATATCATGGACAGACAAAGTTAAGAACGAAGAGGTACTAAAATGGTAGGGAAGAAAGAAATATGTGGAAAACGGTAAAAATAGGAGAGATAGGATGATAGGCCACATACTACGGCATGAGGGAATAGTGCGGAATATTTTAGAAGCAGAGATAGGAAAAAAGAGAAGAAGAGGCAGACCTAGATTAGACTACTGCACACAGATAGTAAAAGATGTAGGCTGTAGAGGTTTCAGGGAGATGTGTAGGCTAGCCCAGAATAGAAATCAATGGAGGTACGCATCCAACCAATCCCAAGATGGATAAACTAATGACGAAACGAAAACTGTGCGTAAACATGATGATTATTATAAGTAACTACAAGAATTGGTTGGGCAATATTCTCGAATAATGTTAAGTGTGTGAAAGGATTTACTAGAAAACCATTATTTCGGCAAATGTCTAAGTGTTGGGGATCTTGGTAGCCACAGGTTGCTTAACCTCCCTCACTGAATCTCGGTAAAATAGGGTATAAAATTAGAAAACAATAGAAAGGGAACGAACTGAATACACATACTCCCTGAAAAGAAGAAAAGAAGAAAGAAGAAAACCACCAAAACGCAAAATCAAAGAAGCTGCCTATATAACCCTACATAAAAATAACTGCGTTGCAAACGAATCCGTGACTTTCAGTAAACAATGGATTCCATTACTAAAAGAAATAACAAATGAAAATCAAATGCCCACAATATCTAGGTAGCATTGCAAGTTTTTCCTGGGTTTTCCTTGCAATATTAACATGAAATACAGCCTACATACATGATTTCTATTTATACATAAAATAACTAATTACATAAAATAAGCATATTAACAATCCTTGTAAAACAGCATTGGTATCTGACAAGTATAAATCCACAATAAGGTTACCTCAAAACCATATACAATCTCCGTTGAACAGTATTGGTATCTGACAAGTGTAAACCCGCCATAGGGTCGCCTCTGATCCATATACAATCTTCATAGAACAACATTGGTATCTGACAAGTGTAAACCCGCCATAGGGTCGCCTCAGATCCATATACAATCTTCATAGAACAACATTGGTATCTGACAAGTGTAAACCCGCCTTAGGGTCGCCTCAGATCCATATACAATCTTCATAGAACAACATTGGTATCTGACAAGTGTAAACCCGCCATAGGGTCGCCTCAGATCCATATACAATCTTCATAGAACAACATTGGTATCTGACAAGTGTAAACCCGCCATAGGGTCGCCTCAGATCCATATACAATCTTCATAGAACAACAGTGGTATCTGACAAGTGTAAACCCGCCATAGAGTCGCCTCAGAACCATGTTAAAATCTACCAAAGAGGTAACTTAAATCATAATGAATTTTCCCCCACAAAATAAATATTAAAAAAAACGACTACTTAAGCCTTTCAATAATGCAATCGCACACTTCTTTAATAACCATCCTCTCAATTGTATAAATAGAAACATGTTAAAAATGTTGGCTGAAATGCAGACACAAAACGGTAGCAGTCTTTTGAAATGCTCCAGATGTATGAGGACGATAGCATGGACAGACAAAGATAATAACAAATAAGTTACAGAAATAGTATGGGAACAAGGATATCTGGGGAAAAAGAGAAATAGTAGGGTGGAATACGTTCTAAGGCATTTTTGGGGAATAGTATGTGATATATTACAAGCAGACATAGGAAAAAAGAGGTAGATGTAGACCTAGATCAGACAGTTATAGATGCAAACTGTGCATATTTCAGGGAAAGCTGTAGGTTAGTTTAGAATAGGGAACAATGATGGTACGCGTCTAACCAGTTCTAGGACTGAAGACCTAATGATGATGATGAAGAAAGTAGAAACAAATGGAATAACATTAAATCCAGCCTAGACATGGCGGCCAAAGATATTCTGGGGGTATATACAAAAAGAAAATAAGAAACCATGGATAACAAAGGATATCTTGAATTTAATAGAAGAAAGACGAACATACAAAAATAGATCAGGCAAACCAGGAAAACCGAGATACAAAGCCATAAAATGGGAAATTATTCGCAAATGCAGGAAAGCTAAAGAACAATGGATTGATGAAAAGTGCAAAGAGGTACAAACTAAGATGGAAATAGGAAAGACAGACGAAGCATACAAATTAATTAGAATGAATTTTAGGGATACAAAACCATATACCAAAAATATAAGGGGCGCGGAAGGAAACGTCATTATAGAAAATGTAGAGAAAGTAGCTAGATGGCAGGAATATATAGGGATTTTATATTCAGGAGAGGAGCTAGCAGCATTAGAACAGGAATAAGACATTGAAAATGATGACCTGGGATATCATATACTTAGAGATGAGTTTGAATTACCATTAAAGAGTTTGAAAAATGGTAAGGCGCCGGATACAGATAAGGTGCAAGCAGAAACTCTAAAAGCCGCTGGATAAGCAGTAACAGAACGTCTCTTCCGACTTATAAGCTATATGTATGAGACAGGCGAGATAGCCAAAGATTTCAAACGTAGCATCATAGTAACTATACCAAAAAAAAAGAGGCGCGGATAGATGTGAAAATTTTCGAACAATAAGTTTGACAGCACACGTTTCAAAAATATTAACTAGAATTGTACAAAGACGAATGGAAAAACGAGGTTTAGGCGCAACAGGGGAACACGGGAGGCTATTTTAGCTCTCAGGGTGATAATGGAAAAAACAATAGAGAAGGGGGAAAGCGTGTGTATAGGGTTTGTAGATCTGGAAAAAGCATTCGACAATGTAAAATGGAATAAAATGTTCGAAATACTCAAAAAGAATGGAATGAGTTTTAAGGACAGGCGGATAGTACATAGCCTATATAAAGAGCAAACGGCGGTAATAGAATTAGAGCAAGAAAGTAGAGAAGTAAATATTAGGAAAGGGGTGAGACAGGGATGTGCCTTATCCCCATTAATTTTAACTTGTACATAGAAGAGGCAATGAATACTGTCAAATGCATGAAGACATTTGGAATTAATATGCAGGGACAAAAGATCGATATGCTTAGATTTGCAGATGATATAGCGGTATTAGCATCTAGCAAAGAAGAGTTAGAAGCTGCTCTTAATGAAATGGAAACGGTTCTAACATAGAGATACGGTATGAAAATTAACAAAACTAAAACTAAAGTTTTAGTATGCAAAGGTGGGGAAAATAAATCGAAAACAAGAATACAAATAGGTAACCAGAGCTTACAAGAGGTTAAGGATTTCTGCTACCTAGGAAGTCAAATAACGCAAGATGGGAAAAGCACAAAACATATAAAACAAAGATTAGCACAAGGTCGTGCTATATTTAACAAGAAAAAGCAACTACTGTGCTCAAAGACCACAAACATAGAAACAAGGAAAAGATTGCTTGAAACATATTTGTGGAGCACAGCACTGAATGGCTGTGAAGCCTGGAAGCAGATAAGAAAAAAGTAGAAGCCTTTAAAATGTGGTGCTACAGACGTATGATGAAGATATCATGGACAGACTAAGTTAAGAACTATAAATGGTCGGGGATGAAAACAGTAAAAAATAGGAGATATAGGATGATAGGCCATATACTGAGACATGAGGGAATAGTGTGGAATGTATTAGAAGCAGGGATAGGAAAAAAGAGAGGTAGAGGTAGACCTAGGTTAGACTACTGCACACAGATAGTGAAAGAAGTAGTCTGTGGGAATTTCAGAGAAATGTGTAGGCTAGCCCAAAATAGAAATCAATGGAGGTACGCTTCCAACCAGTTGCAAGGTGGAAAAACTAATGACAATAATTATTACTGTACTTAAACATGGTGATTATTATAAACAACTACATATATTGGTTTTGCAATACTCTCAACTAATGTTAATTGTGCGAAAGGCTTTACTGGAAAACTATTAATACGGCAAATGTCTAAGTGTTGGGGGGATCCTTGGCAGACACTGACTGCTTAACCCCCTTCACATACCACTGAATCTCAGTGAAATAGGGCTTATAATTAGAAAACAATAGAAGGGAATCGAGTTGCATATAGGTTGTTGGGAGAATTGCAGGGAATTGTGTAGGTTAGCTCTAAGCATAAATAAGCGGAGGTACAAGTCGAACCAGTTTCAAGACGTAAAACCCAATGACGAAAAAATAAGTTTTCTTTAATCTGATGATTATTATAAACAACTACGAGTGTTGGTTGTGAAATATTTTCAACTAATGTTGATTGTGCGAAAGGATTAATGGAAAAACTATTAATTCGACAAGGTTCAGGTGCTGGCGGAACTTGGCAGCCAAAGGCTGCTTACCCCCGCTTCAAATACAACTGAACATTAGAGAAGTAGGATATATATTTGTATAACAATAGAAGGTGACCGAACTGCATCAAACAAGAAAGAACAGCAGCTATGTTCAAAGACAACGAACATAGATACAAGAAGAAAAGTGTGGAGCACGGCACGGTACATTTATGAAATAGGGGCAGTAGGAAAAGCAAGCAGAAAGAGATAGAAGCTTTCTGGAATGTTGTGCTTCAGATGTACGAGGATGGTAGTATGGACAGATAAAGTTAATAACGAATAGGTTGTTGAAATAGTAGAGGAATAAAGATATCTGTGGAAAACGAAAAAAATATGGGAGAAATAGAAGGACAGGATACGTTCTAAGGCACTTCTGGGGAATAGTACGGGATATCTTACAAATAGAGATAGGAAAATATAGATAGAGGTGGACCGAGATCAGACTTTCGCACACAAATAGTGATAGATGCAGACTGTGCAAATTTCAGGAAAATGTGTAGGTAGGTTCAGACTAGGAAACAATGAGGGTACGCGTCCAACCAGTTCTAGGACTGAAGACTTAATGATGATGATGATGTAAATTACTACATGTAAAATAAATGTTATATAATATTGCGAGCTACTAGTAGGCAACCCATCAAACACACAAAAACGCCGCAAGCACGGTTTATTTTCAATGGACCGGGAAGCTTCTAGTAATTACTGGAGGATGAGTCATATCTTTTATTCAGGGTATATATAAGACCGCTTACGAATGTAAAAAGTAGTATATATCAGAACGTCTAATATAAATTATATCGTTGTAAAGTAAAAGTAGTTGAGCTTTTGGAAGTCCAAGAGTACACATAAATGTTATATGCTGTGTCTAATGTACATGAAGCTTGTAGTATACATAAATGGATAGAAGTGTAATAAATAAAAATTGTGTTAGTGTTATAAATAGACCTATGTTAAAGAAGTTAATTTAAGAAGATATTAGTGCTTGTAAATTCATTAGCGTATAGTGCTTCATTGTTTATTGGACTGAGAACATCTATAAATAAGGCATAAACTGTTAATTAGACTTGTGAACAGTGAGTAATAAAGACTCTTGTTATTACTTGTTTTAAATTAGAGAAACGCGGTAGCAGTAGCCCGCTTCACTGGTGTCAGCTGCGGGGTATATAGTGATTAATTTAAAAGGAAAGCACACAAGTCTAAAGACATTTAAGTAGTTTATATATGCCAGTTACAAGAAGTCAATGTAAGATGGACACAGAAACTTTAATGAATTTCCTTAAGGATTTTAAAACCGGTATAGAAGAAAAATTTAGTGAAAATGCTGAGAGAATGGAGGAGAGGTCAGCTAAACTAGAAGTGACACTTAGTGAAAACGTAGCGAGGTCAGTTGAACTGGAATCAACCCTTAAAAAAAAGTTACGTGAAAATGCTGAAAAAATAGAAGAAAAGTTGAATGAAACTACAGCCACGTTACAACAAAGATTAATGGAAAGCTCCATTGCATAAAAGAAGATTTCACTCAACAGGTAAAAACAGTTGAGCAAAAGTTGGACAGTAAATTGGTAAAAATGGAAGAAGATGTGATGAGACTGCAGGAACAAATGATTTCACTAACAACGCGGCCACTTGAATTAGTAAACCAAGTTGTAAATCAGAACATTCCAGAAATAAGAAGCATGGAAGGAAGCGAGTTTTATCGTCAAAATTTAAAGTGAAACCACCAACATTTGATGGTAAAACACCTTGGCCCACATATTTGAAACAATTTGAAGCTGCTACAATAGCCAACGGTTGGTGCAACAAAGAGAAGGCTATCTCTCTAATAGTGGCCCTGCGGGGGGAAGCCCTTAACATCTTACAAACGATTCCCGATCACCAGCAGAATGATTACGGCCTCTTAACATCGAAACTTGCGATGAGATATGGAGGCGCTCATCTTCAACAGGTTTATCATTGCACAAGTTAAGAACCGCTCGCAAAAGACAAATGAAAGCCTGCAAGAAATTGAAGCTGACATTGCCAGATTAGTTAGATTGGCATATCCAACGGCACCAGATAGCTTCCTCGAACAACTGGCTGTTCAAACATTTGTGGATGGCGTTAAAGATGGCGAAATACAGCTAGCGCTAAGACGAGCACGACCAAAAATGTTAGATGACGCACTGGCTCATGCGCTTGAATTTGAAGCAGCTAAGCAGACATCACACAGGGTGAGTCACAAAGTTCGGTCTGTATTAGAAAAACCTGGTCAAGCGCAGAACAGCATAGATGAAATAATCAATCGTGTGACAAAAAGGGAGGTGTTGGCCGTCGTCAAATTCGTAAAGCACTTTTATAAGTACTTATACGGCCGTAAATTCCTGTTGAGAACAGACCATGCTGCACTGAAATGGTTACTGCAGTTTCGAAATCCTGAAGGGCAAGTGGCAAGGTGGATAGAGCGGTTGCAGGAATATGACTTTGACACAGAACATCGTGTATAAACTAGCCATCGGAATGCAGACGCTTTGTCAAGGAGACCTTGTCCGGTAAACTGCAATCATTGCTCCAAGATAGAAGAGAAAATAAGTGTCATCCATAGAATGACGGTAACCGATGATACTTGGCAACCCGAAAGAATACGAGAAGACCAGGAAAATGACGCCGAATTGGGACGTATTATTGAGTGGAAAAATAGAGGACAACGACCAGCTTGGGAAGAAATTAGTATTTTAAGTAGGAGCCTGAAGACATACTGGGCACAGTGGGACTCCTTGATGATTGAAAATAGAATCTTGAAACGACGCCTGGAATGTGAAGATGGCACTGAGAGACTTCAAGTGATAGTGCCGAGAAGCAGAGTGGCGGAAGTGTTGCAGCACTTGCACGATGGTATTTCCAGAGGGCACTTTGGCGTGAAAAGAACTCTCGAAAGAGTGAGAGAAAGATTCTATTGGGTGAACTGCAAAGATGATGTGAAGGAGTGGTGCCGGAAATGTGAATTGTGTGCCTCTGCAAATGGCCCGGTCACAAAACGGAAAGCCCCAATGAGACAGTTTAACGTGAGGAATCCTTTTGAGAGGGTAGCCATTGATATAGCTGGTCCGTTTCCTGAATCAGAGAAAGGAAATAAATACATCTTGGTTGCAATGGATTATTTTACCAAATGACCGGAGGCATATGCTATACCTAACCAAGAAGCCGAGACGGTTACAGATGTATTAGTGAGGGAGTTGTTTTGTCGCTTTGGAGTTCCGTTGGAATTACACTCCGATCAAGGTCGGAACTTCGAATCAGCGTTGTTTCAAAACGTCTGCAAGCATCTTCAAATCAGGAAGACTAGAACCACGCCACTTCATTCCCAATCGGATGGAATGGTTGAAAGAATGAACAGGACGTTAGGGAAGTACCTGGCCAAAGTTGTCTCTGAACATCAACGAGACTGGGACCAATATTTACATTTGTTCCTTCTGGCGTACTGATCTTCGGTACATGACAGCACAGGATACTCGCCCGCTTGCGTAATGCTAGGACGTGAATTGCGGCTACCATGTGATCTTCAGTTTGGATTTAAACCTGGAGAAGAGATGGCAGGTGAAGATTACGTTAGTAAGCTTCGTGAAAGATCAAATGGCATTCACGAAAACGTCCGAAAGAATATCCAGGCAGCAAGCGATCGAATGAAATCACAATATGACACGAGATCGCAAGAAGGTGGTTATCAACCTGGAGATTTAGTGTGGTTGTATAATCCTCAAAGAAAACGTGGGTTGTCGCCAAAATTACAAAGACAATGGGAAGGCCCGTACGAAGTGATGAAAAGGACTAATGATGTAGTGTACCGGATCAGAAGATCTCCCCGTGGTAAACCGAAAATGGTACACTTTGACCGTTTAACATCCTACGCTGGCAACAACCAGGAAGACTCGAATTATGATAATGGTGTTCGACAAGTTAGTAATCATGAGCCAAATGTAGATTTTGAGAGTTTAATGGCGGCGTTTGGTGGTTCCGCTAAGGCGAGATTTGGCGTTGTTGTTGAAAAACAGCAAGATCTGTTAAGAGCACCAGAAGAGTATTCCCTTGCACATTGCGTAGCTCAAGATTTGGCAATGTCAAGGGGAATAGCTGTTGTTTTCAAGAAAAAGTTTAGATGTGTGGATGAATTAGTACAACAGCAGCCAACTGTAGGAAAGGCTTTGGTTCTTCAGGATAAGAATCGTTATGTTTACTATCTGGTCACCAAAAATTCTTCATGGCAGAGACCTAGTTATGGACATCTATGGGAGGCTTTGCTAAATCTTAAGGCGCAGATGATGGAAAATGGAGTAACGAGACTAGCGGTGCCCAAGCTAGGTTGTGGACTGGATCGCTTAGATTGTAGGATAGTCCGAAATATGCTAGAAGTAGTTTTCCAGGGAACACCAACGTCCAGGTCCTTGTTTGTTGTTATCAACTGGTTGCCTACCAAGACCAAGAAAAGAGTGTTGACTGTTACTTCCAACGACGTGGTGGATGCACCAGCGGAGATAGCTGCCGATACCGTCATCAGTCATCGAATTGGCGTTAAAATGTATTTACAGTTACGAGACGTAACGGTTTTAGAGAGGGGGCATTGTTGCGAGCTTTTAGTAGGCAACCCATCAAACACACAAAAACGCCGCAAGCACTGTTTATTCTTAATGGACCGGGAAGCTTCTAGTAATTACTGGAGGATGAGTCATCTCTTTAATTCAGGGTATATATAAGACCGCTTATGAATGTAAAAAGTAGTATATATCAGAACGTCTAATATAAATTATATCGTTGTAAAGTAAAAGTAGTTGAGCTTTTGGAAGTCCAAGAGTATACATAAATGTTATATGCTGTGTCTAATGTACATGCAGCTTGTAGTACGCATAAATGGATAGAAGTGTAATAAATAATAATTGTGTTAGTGTTATTAATGGACCTATGGTAAAGAAGTTAGTTTAAGAAGATATTAGTGCTTGTAAATTCATTAGCGTATGGTGCTTCATTGTTAATTGGACTGAAAACATCTATAAATAAGGCATATACTGTTAATTAGACTTGTGAACAGTGAGTAATAAAGACTCTTGTTATTATTTGTTTTAAATTAGAGAAACGTGGTAGCAGTAGCCCGCTTCAATAATTTTTGAAATAATCGTTGTATTTTACTCACTCTTATGTAAACTTTCAGACAGTTTGTTATAGCTGTGCAAGTTTCCATTACAATTATTTCTATGGTTTATGGAGGTACAACACTTGTGAATGTTAAATCTTCAAAATTATGTCCAGTAGCGAGATGTAGTGTTATTAATAACCTCTGACTTGGAGAGATAGATATCGCAATATAGTATCCCTCTTTTGAAAATCACTGGTTCACTTAACAGATTTTTATGAGTGTATTTCTTTCTTTTCTTAAACCAATCCTTCATCCAGCTACGCTTTTTTTTGAAGCTATAACTCATGCTATGGCCACACAACTTGTTGTTTTCTTATTATTCCACATGCTGAATGCACAAGTATCACGTGAACTAATTTATTGAGCAAAAATATTGCATCGTGTGGATTGGACAAGTAATATATTGTGCAGTATATTGACGTAAATATCGAACGTCTAAGGGCCCTTAAAAGAAAAGGAAGCTGATACAGATTTTATGTGATGGTAGCACGAAGCAAGGGTTTCTTTGTTAGTATACACATTCTAATATTATTATTTGTATTCCCAGAAAAGCTGTATATAGTAGTATTTACTGTATTTCTACATAAACTTAAAAAATAATCTTACGAGACCATTATGCAATAATTTGCATGAGACAAATTTATTATTGTTTGTTTAGAACTCCCTCCCCTTACAGTTTTGCGCTAGAAAGAACTGACTGTTTGCTCCGCTTCCTCATAAAGCCGACTCTGTTGGCGACCTTTCATGAATTGTTTGGAAGCATTGCGTTATTTCAGCGACTTGAAATAATGTTCGCGTTTGATGATGTAATTATATTGCATTACTTATCGTAATCCATTTTGGTATTACAAAGCGAGTATATGAATATAAGTAAACACTTGTCAACATCGCGTATTAAAATGATTTCCTTGTTTACCTTGTAGTGCTTAATTGTAGTTGGAAATTAGTCGTTTGTTTAACGAGTAAAATTCAGTACCACCTTTGTGTTTGCCACAAAATTACGTCTAGAAGTTTCATGCAATAATAACTGTGCTTAATTTAATCTTAAGTTATGCAGTCGACGTTTGAAAATACCAAGAAGAATAATCCGCGACTGAATGCAAATCCAATATCGGTGTTATTTTTCATGTGAGTATTTTGATTAAAAATTATAGCTGCAATGCTAAGTTATGATCGGATAAATATGTATTCAGTATAATTCACATCAACGTAGCTATGAACGGAGAAAATTTAGGTTTTTTCACAAAAACTAAAATATTATTAAGTATTAATAATGCATTCTGGTTATTTATTCAACATTTTGTTATGAATTTCTAATTTATTTGTTCTTTTTCTCGATATTGATCCGATTCTGAGTCTTTTGAACCACCGGCAAAGATAAAGTAAATCAAATAAACTGAATGATGGATTAACTAAACCATTGTCTCACTGTAGAACAAAATCTTTAAGACACTTTTGATTTGATGTTATGTTTTTGAGGTTAGGTTTTGTTTACATATGTTAATTAGACATTCCAAGTATCTGTCCAAATTATACCAATGTGGCGGTTGCAAGCACAACGGTTAATTGCGGATACGTAAATGTTAAATGTTTGTGCCGCAGAAGTATGTTTTCGCGTTTTAAGTTGACTATGCTCTTTTATTATATCTTTAAGCTACGCAATTAACATGTATTATAATAAACTCTGGAAATCGTGGAGAGAGAGACACGGTCAAATTGTAACGCACATAAATGAGGTATCCTAGAAACGAAGGACTATGGTTAGCTGCAATCAAAAAACTGAAACCGAAACGAAAATTAAATACCCGAGAGTTTGCAGCAATTATTTTATTAATGGTAAGTTTATTTTTATAGTCGTCTCTTCGTAAGTCGATCGATTTTCCAAACGTACTTAATAGTATGTTACTATTATTATGTTTCGAGTCAAATAGCTATACATGTTTATCGATTAAATGTGTATTTAAAGAATATGCAAAAATATTAATTGGTTTTAGACAAACTGCAGCAGTAAAAGTTATTACATAAAAATTAGTCAAAATTAACGCCTTTTCAAAAATATTTTTATTTCTACAAATAAACTTTTATAGCAAATAGGTAAAGCAATGCTGGAGGTGGGTGTAAGTTTACCGGGGTTTCAATTGAAATTGTTAATATATCACACTTTTCTATAACTACTATAAACTGCGCAAAAGCTTGTCTATCCAATTAAAACACAGAAGTCTTTAACTTATTATGTGCCAATCCATACAACAAAGCCACTTTCAAAGTATTTGTAGGCTTGTAGACATTTGAAAGTCCTCATTTGCTCCTTCGTGTTGAAACTGTGACTTAACTAGTGATGCCAGTTAAAAAAATAACCGTTTTTTTTAGAAAACAGGTTTTTTATTTAAAAAAACTCAACGGTTTGTTTTTTTAGTTTTTTAGGTTATAACTTTCCCACAAATCTTTTCCAAATTTAGTTGTTACTAAACTCCAATATGTAGTAAAAGATGCACATTACATTATATTAGTTATTTATATTATAAGAAAAAATAAAATAATAAGACAGAGCAGACATTGCTACAACTCAACATCAGAATTTTCAAATTCAGTGTTCTGGTTGGAACTTATACTGTCATGTAAGGAAACACTATCTTCCAAGCTTGTGTCAGTCTCAGTATCTGCTTCTGCATTAGAGTGATTTTGGGCATGTTGATATTGAAGGAATATGTTCCAAAGTAAGTTCACAGTGTTCATCATCACTCTGCAACTTAAGATTTTGCACTATGTATACTAATTTTCCAGCTCTTTCCTTGGTTAGTCGATTTCCCTTTTTTGTGTGTATAATGGAATAATAGGTTCACAAGCAACAGTTGTAGACGGTAGTTCTAAAATTTTAATTGCAATCTTAGACAGTTCCGTATAATCATATAATCCTTTCCACCATGCAACTGGTGTTACTGTTAAACTTGCAGCCCATAAAAAGTTTTTTTTTTAAATCCTTCCTTTGCTCTGTAATTCACTAACTCAGATAATACAATAGTTTTATCAACACCTAGCATTTTTGAAGCAATATCTAAAATGACTTCTGTTGCATCAGTTCGGCCCTCCGTTGTTAAAAGACAACCATTACATTGATGATGTAATTGTGCATCTAATAATGTTGCAGCTTTATGGATGTTGCTAATGCAAAAATCCATTTGCAATTGAATATAGTTTTCTACCTCTTTCTCTTCACATTTATTAAAGGGACTCTGCGGGAAACACGTTTTTAAATGATCTTTTAAATCGACAAAGATCTTACATACTCATGATAAATTAAGTTTATCTGCTTCAATCATTGTGATTTTATGTGCAACTGGTTCTAGCAAATTTAAAAATCCATCAACTTTATCCCAAAAAATATCTGACAAAACGGTAGATTTTAATTTTAATTTACCAGCAAGTTGAGTTTGTGCTTTGGCATCGATGATTAACGACTGCAAAGCATATCGATTAACTTTTACACTATTAAGGCAAGTAACTACTGATCCGCATCTGGTCTTTACAGGCAGTTATAATGTAATTTTTCCTTCCTGAGAACTATGGTTTTCTGCAAATAGTGCATTAAGTTTATGCAACTGTCTAACTAACTTCGCTATTTCTTTTACTTCAATTACTGTTGAATTAAAAGTTTTTGTTTTATTAAGGTCCGAAAACAATAGATTTAGTCCATGTGCAACATAACCGTAGCAAAACAAATTTGAATATTTATTTTGCAAAATCCCCCATGCCCTCTGCATATTGGAAGCATTATCCGTTATAATACCAAAAACTTTGTGGGGTCCAATTTCATCAATAATTTTAGACATTTGGATAGCAATAAATTCACCCGTATGAGAAGTCTTTCCAGTTGGCAAACTTTTAAAAAAAAAATTGGATAGGGAGTAGTAACAACGAAATTGATAATTGCCTCATTTCTGATATTACTCCAACCATCACACATTAAAGCTACACTATTTGCTGCAGCTATTTGTTCATTAACCTGAGTGTGTACTAGTAAGTATTCATTATCTAGCAAAGAATTTGAAAGAGCGAAACGTGAAGGTATTGAAAACAAAAAAAATTTTACCCTCGTGAATATCAGATAACAAATTGCACCCTTATATATCCTAAACCCTTACCTGATATCACAAGGTCGAGAATTTCTTATTAACAATGAAAGCCCAAGGTAAAGTTGGATGGAAAACGACTTAAGGAAAAGAAAAACTCTTTAGACATAAACGGCTAGTAGAGTGTTAGCTCTGGGTAGATCATGAGCTTGGGTCATGGGTTGTCAGATGACCAAAAATATAGATAATGAGCGCCACCGTATTTTTCAATACAACAACTTACAAAAATTATCTGTGCTTGTACTAGGGGAATGCGGAAACCTTATATCAACACCACTAATATAGCCATAAAACCTGAATTTCACCTTCGTAAAGCACTTACCAAAATCTCGATTACTAGATGTCTTACAGATGTCTCGACTTAACCTGTGAACAAACAAATGCACAACATGGACCCCGTTTGTGTCCTTAAAAATATTTACCAAAAATAATATAATAGAATTTAAGTTCCAAAAATATACACCCAGGGTATTTGTTATCAGTAGAGACAATGTCTGCTCATGAATGACCTATAAGTTTTACTTGTATTTTGAATAATAAAAGAGTTATACAAAAATGGATTCTATTTGATTAAATTCCTTGATTTGTTTTAATATAATCTTTTTCTACTATTAATTTTATAGAACAGAAAATCAATAAGGTTTTGTATTAAAAAAAAAACATAATAATCTCTAAATGGAATATTTCATAATAAATTTTCTAAAAAGTCTTAGTTCACTTAATAATTCATATTACACATTTTAATTCCCAGCCATGTGTAGTACTACATTGACTTCACAATTTAATTTAATTATTTAGGATCTCATAAAATAGCATTTTTTAAAATAGAGTTAGTTTTACTTAATATGTATAAAAAGAATCCATCACGTTGTTTAACAATCAAAATACATGACCCCAAAATTATTAAATATATTTTTAGATTAGCGTCAAATAACATGTGATATTTAAATTTGGACAGCTGAATATTTCTTTGACATCATATGTCACTAACAACTTTTTCAGTTTAGTTAAGATTATCTGTTTGTGAAATAATTATGATAAGCAAACAGCATTGCCATCTTTAAAATTTATGCAAGGTTACAAATTTATTACGGAATTCTTTTTTTCACTAGATAATTTTTAAGTTACTTTAATCTAGGTACAGCTTCAACCTTGTATTTTTCGTATTATGATTAAATAATTATAAATGTGATTAAATGCTAAATATCACTCACGTGTGGAAGTACAGTACGACAAAAAGAAATCGAACTATGACCTCAGCTGTGGGATATTCCATTAACATCTGCGTTCTGCGATGCACAAACAGGAAACACATGAATACGGACGAATTTATCGCGGGAACTATGAGAATTCTTCTGAACAAAACATTATTTAACGAAACCAATTCTTCCTTAATTACATCCTATAAAATTTAGTATTCCAAATCCCAAACTAAATTTTCTTTTCAGCATTAAATACGGCAATTACGATATTAACAAAATCCGCGATATAATTCCATGACATTGCTTACTTCCTTGAAATTAACTGCATGATATTAACTGTATCCAACATATTTTCTCCAAGATATTTTCTAGATATTACTTCCGAGATATTGCACTAAGAGGAAAATATTAGTAAAATTTATTTAATTAATTATACCAACTGTTTTAATGATGAGGGAACCTATAATACTTCGGCCAGCAGGTATCGATTGAGCAGCTACAGGTGGAACACAAAATGAAATCTGCACTCTATAACTACCAAGAACCAATTTCCGACACGAAGGTTAAAACAATTCTGTTTTCTTGCGGACTGTGTTACAGGCCACGTGCCTGTCTACCATCTTGACTTTACTATACCGCTGATAGCAGCTTACCTCTTCAGACGCTGATAGCAAAGTGACACGAAATGACAACTTGACGAAGCTTATTAACGAAACTTAGACCTCAAGAGCAAAGGAGTCTATATGCTATTATAAATTTTATGAATTATTTTTATTGTATGGAAATTTACAAATTATATTTTTATATTATTGCGGTATTATTTTAGATTAATAAGCGAAGTGTAACTACGTAAAAAAAAATACGTTACAGTATTTTAAATGAGGGTCTTAAAAATTTAAAAAATTCAAACCAGTACTTGTTATCGACCAAGCATAGAGGCGCTCCTATTGCATACAAAGCTATAGACAGCATTTCATTTGCTTTATTTTGATCATGTAGTGATATTTTGTGCAAAAAGCCTTTGAGGGCTTTGCAATTATTTATGGAATTGTTAGAAACGCTAGACACTGGTGCAATCTTACAAGTTGGCAAAGTTGTATTACCTTTTGTTAATGTTAATGCCATATTTACATTATATTTTTCCTTTACATCGGTCACACTGAATAACTACTTCGTGCAATAAAATTCTAACAAGCTTTGCATGTAGTAACACAGAATGAGAAATGATTATATGCAACATTTGTAAAAAACAAATTGATAGGTTAGTGGCAAAGGGTTATATTATCCCAATGCCCTATACTGGACAAACCCAGTGAATTCCCTGACTTCATTGTTGACACTCATAGAAATGGTTAATAAGCAGATATGCGATTTTGTTGTAGCTTGTTTACTTAAAGCAGAAACAAGATTATGAAAAACCTAAAAACGGTTCTTTATTAAAAAAAAACGTTTTTTATTATAAAAAAATGTCCTGAATTAAAAACACGTTTTTTTAACACGTTAAACTTAACACACAATAGCCTTGTTTGTTAGAGGAGGTACACCATCAGCGGCATAATTTATCTCTCGGAAAGCGTAGAATAAATGGACCTAAACCAACAATTAATTTTAATTTCGTTTAATACCTAAAACACAATGACAATTAACATTAAGAATATGAAAAATTGTGTTTATGAACCACACCTTTCACCAACATCAGGGTTTCCCAGCAACAACCTTCAAAAGTATTCACTTTCCATTGTGTCTTTAAACAATTCAAAATAATCAAAACTCAAAATCTGTAAAAACACATTCAAAGAGATGCTTAAAATCAGCAAAACTATTAAATAAGCACTGCCTATTTGCTGTGCGTGCCAACAACTGCCATTTTCATTCATGTGGTTTTGATAACCTAACTGGTTTACTAACTTTAAGAACGGTAGTTGTGAATTAGTTATTTTTATATAGCTTTTAATATAGATCGGAATAAAAAGATATGTGCCAGGTAAGTGGTATATAATTACTTTTCATATAATTGGCTATAGTGTATACATGACTTATTAGCTATTAAAAATGTGATGATGAAGTTTGCCTAAAATTTTTTGTATATGAGTAACTTTATGTATTATACAAATTTTGGGCAAACTTTTTGATCAAATTTTTAATTCGTAAAAAGTTATCATTGTAAAGCACTTTTGTTTTTATTCAATTTAAATAGTAAATTAATTTATGATTCAAGATCTCTAATTTATGTAGCAGTAAACAACTCTGATATATCTAAGGGATGCTATTTTGCTGAAGTTACATATGGATTTAAAACATATTCATTCAGTTTTGTCAGTGCTGCGAACTTTTAAGCAAACTATACAGTTTCCATATATACACTTGCAATCAAAATAGTGTATTTTAAATTCTAGGGCCATTTAAGCTTATAATAATGACTTTTGAAACATTTTCCTGTGACATTCATTATACTCTAATTAACATATGCGGTCTTATCTTATCTTGTATGGATAAACTTTATAATATACGCTTGTATCAGAAGCGTTTTGCCCAAAAAGTAAATATATCCCGAAAAAGCAATTGTTCGGAAAAGGGCAAATTAGGTCTTGTTAAGCCAGAATGCCACTACTCGACTGAGTGGCAAAAGTCGAGGATTTCTGACCTAACTAAAAAGAATTTTTTTTTTAAATTAGAGATTTTTTTACCGAGGGGTGGCTCACTAGGTCAAAAATGTGACAGTATTGCGAAAATATGGGATTTCTATCAGTCTGCCAGCATTTCTGGCAGACTGCCAAGAGATTTCTGGGATTTCCAAAGACTGCCGAGAGATTTCCGCGATTTTGTAGTCTGCCAAGGATTTCGTATAGACTACCAGTGATTTCTTAGGTCTGCAGGATTATTCCAGAGTCTGCCAAAGATTATATAGACTGCCGCGGATTTATATAAGTTTCGCATATTCTCGCATATCTTTAAACTGATTTATTGATCTATACACGGTGGATGGCCTATTAGACGTTTAAGTAGAACTACTTAACATAGTGTTTTGAATTTTTGGTCACTTATGTAAACGAACATGCTCTCTCGATTTAAAATATTTTCAACTACGCAGTGTTGCGAATTCTATTAAAATCGAGGGGTAAACTGCTGAGGGAATTGCGGTGTACAGATTTTGGGCATTAGTGGGCATTATTTGAAAAATAGTAGGAATTAGTGGGAATTAGTAGGAATTAGTATAGGAATTACTGGGCATTGGTGGGCAATACTAGGCATTACTTGAAAATTTATAAATTTTTTTTCTAGATTCACAATTTGTCAAACGTGAAACGAGTCAATTTATTTGATTGTTAAATTTGAATATATTAAAAACACATTTTTTAATAAAGTAGTGTAGGAAATTAGGGAGTGATTCCCGGATGAGAAGTAAATTGAGAAGTATGCCAATAAGAGCGCGGCGCGCGGCGTAGGAATCGGCTCTCGCCGACTGCGTATTCCTACGCCGCGCCGCGCGCCGAAGATGAAGAGCGGTGGTCGTCGTTCGTCTGTTCGTACATAGGAAACGACCATACGAGCAAGTCACGTTTTGTCTGACAATGAGAGCATACTACAAGATTTTGATTATTATTATACGCAATTTAGTTTTGTTTGTTAAATATAGTTGAGTTGAGTATTGCAAAGTTTATTTCGTCGTGCGGTATCCTGGCATGATAAAAAGAGTCCTTATCTAGCAATATACGTAACCTCGTACGTAACGGTCTTTTCCGAGGTCTTTTCTGACCGAAACCCGAGCCGAAACCTGAAGATCCCAGAGATATCATTATAATATCTCCAAGATATCTTACAGTACTATTATTGCAATTAGCAAATCGCAGTCTTAAGGTAAATATTTTTACTGTTAAGATAAAATGTGTGTATATATGTAAGCATTAGAGCTTTCGATTAGAAATAATAAATTTAGAGCTTGGTTAATCAGAGTAATTTATGTATACATATATTCACGTGTACACGTAACCCATGTACACGGATTTAAAAAATCTTTATTCACGTATACTTAAGTAATATACACGTGTATCTGTGTATGTGATACGTCATACATGTACCCGTGTATGTGACACCGTGTTACACAGGTTTTTTAAATCCGTGTACACGGCGAGATACATGGGAATATTGAAACACGCGGTCAATCGAAAGCTCTAGTAAGCATATGTAGGTGTACATAAATTATCCTGATTAACCCTAAACTTATTATTTCTGAAATTAATAAAAAAAATCGTTAATTATATAGATATAGATTTATTCTGGATTTTTCAAAACATGTTTTTTGAAAAAAATGTCAGTTTAATACTGTCAGTTTAAAACAAAAGTGTTTGATTAATATCATAATTTTCCAAGTTTTAATTTTTAAACTTATTTACTTATTTTGATTTTAAAAATATATATTTTATAGATGACAGATACTGAGGAAGTCGAGGAGGAAGTATTTGAAAAAGAACCTATGAATTCAGATTTATTTACTGAAGCCGAAACATCCTTAAACATAAAAATTCCTGAAACTTTAAAGAATTTATTAATAATTAATGGTTTCGAAAATGAGATCATTATATCTAATATAAATAATTCTGACATTGATGAAATTATATCATTTGCAAGAAATGAGCTACATAAAATCATAGACAAAGAGAATTTGCCAAAGTATTATGGCCTGTACTGGAAAAATCCTTCATTGTTTCAGATAGTGCCCGGGCATAAAAATATAATAACTTTATTATCCGGATATTATAAGGAAAAATTGTTAAAGAAAGATACTTTAAAAAGATCTGTGATAGTAAGAAAAATCTATTGAAGGAACAAGAAAAGAAGACAGATATCAATTGAATCAAATTCAATTGAAGCAAGCACTTCTTCTGAATCATTTTCAGTAAGTAACGAAGTAATGGAAGATAATTTATCATCTGAAAAATTGGAAACTATATTGTTGAAAGAAAATGCAACAATAAGAAGAACAATTATTTCTTGGACGCAAGGCAAGGTAAACAGAGCTGGATGGGAGACTTTACGAGAATTAGTTGATAAAATAATTATAAAACAAGTATGGATAAGGATCAATTGAAATGCGTTATAACATGTTTTGTGGATCGAATTACACTATATCCAAATATTCGAAAAGTTACTCGAATTCAAAACGTTGGATTTATTCTAATTTTCAAACGCATTTATTTAAAAACTTATTCAGAATATAGATTCATTAACTACTAAAACAAATAAAACAATCTTATTACTCATTATGTATCAAATATATCAAAATCTCCAAACGCTACGTTATGTCAAAATAACGAGTTTACAGATACTGAAAGTGTAGATAAGACTAGTCAAAGTAAAGATATTATAAAATGAATGTCGTTACAGATAATACAGTAAATATAATAGATATAGTCTCGGATACAGAAAATATAATTAATTCGCAAAATATCCACGAAAAGTGTGAAACCAATGATACTATTTTTGATTCCATGATTCCAGTTATTGATCTCAATGATATTACTTCTAATTCTATTCCAGCTCGTGATGCTTTTGATTCTATTTCAGTTCATCTTGATGTTGATTCGAATAATCAAACAGAAGAAATTTTTGAAGATATTAGAAATATTCCTTCATGTTCTAATGTTAAGACAGATAGAAATATTCCTTCATGTTCTAATGTTAAGACAGATATTCAATATAAAGGGATATCTAAATTTCAAAGTTTAAAATATCAAAGATCTGAAAGATTAAAGAGAGCTCGAGAAAAATTAAGTCTTAATCAAACTTTAATAACGGATTATTTTATTTTAGCTGAAAAGTTGCAAAATTTTAAATGATAATGTTAAACTAACTGAAAACTTTTACCTAAAATAAAAAATCAGAGATAAATTCTGATACAGAAGATAACGGATCAGTTCTATGTAGTTTTTAAAGAAACTTTTAGATATATCATTAATAAACTCGAAGCATTCAACAAACAAAATTCTTATGATGATGCTACGAAGAAATTTGGAATTTATCTTTATTACACAGGAGGAAGATTATTATACGAGACACTGCATGCAAATTTACCAAACGTATTACCTTCAATAACTACTCTAAATAGATATTCATTTATTAATCGTCAACGTACTGAAGAAGGTGAAATTGATTTTATCGGTTTAGTAAAATATTTGAATGAAAGAAATGTTCCAAAATTATTTGGATAGCCGAAGATGCTACACGCATTACGGGAAAAATTGAATATGACTCGAGGTCAAATAAGGTTCTTGGATTTGCTTTGCCTCTAAAAAATGGTTTACCTGAACAAGATAAATTCATTGCTACATCTGCAGAAGCTATGCAAAAATTTTTAAAGTTGGTAATAAAGCTACATATGCATATGTAATAATGGCTCAACCTCTCTTATAATATTCCTGCATATTGTTTATCTCTATTTAGTACGGATAATAAATTTGATACAAAAAATGTTCTTGTACGGTGGAATTTTATGAAGGAAGAGGCACAAAAAATTTGGAATTACTATTGCGGGTTTTTGTCTGATGGTGATACTCGTTTGTTAAAAGCAATGCGACTTAATAATTCTTTACCAATTACAAGCAATGAAATATTTCCTCGGAATTCAACGTGGCCTTGGTTTCAAATAAACATAAATAAAGTAGAAGAATGTTACATACAAGATACAACACATATTATAACTAAAATGCGGGCAAGATTTTTAAAAGAAGGGATAATTCTCCCAATAGGAGATTATTTTGCTACTGCAGACCATCTCCATTATTTAGTGAAAAATGTTTCGAAAGATAAACATCTTCTGACATCTTTGGATTTAAAAGGAGAAGATAAAATGAATTATCTCGCAGGGGCAAAAATGTGTTCTTCATCTGTTATCAGTCATCTAAGAGAAATTACCAATAGTAATGGCACAATTGCATACTTAAATATAATGAATTTTATAATACTATCTTTTCTGGATGAATCTATAGTCTTAAGTGCTCGAGTTTATAACATATGGTATTCAGTTTTTTTTCTAAGAATATGGAAAGCATGGATCAAAAGAAATAAGAATTATACAATAAAAGATAATTTTATAACCAACAACTGTTATCTTTGTATAGAGCTAAATGCACATAATTTGATAAAATTAATTACTTTATTTAAAAATAACAGCCAAATTTTCAAACCTAAAATGTTTCATCCTACAAATTTTAGTAGTCAAACATGCGAAAAACTTTTTCGGCAGCTCGATCTATGACTTCTACATATTCGACTGTCATTAATTTGAGCATTAAAGATTTAATATATCGTATTGATAGAATTAAACAAATAAATGCTATTACAAATGATCTTTCAGGAATATTTTTATTTCCTAGAGAAGATAAAAAAAAATCTAAAATTCAAAATGTTCCTACATATGAAGATATACAGAATTTGAATATCAACAAAATAGTTGAAAATGCACTAAAAGATGTTATTGAAGAAACTGAAAAATTAGGTATAAAGATCGAAAATGACGAAGATTGGAAATTCATAGATATTCCTTTCCCAAAACTAGAAAGCGAATTTAAACGAGTTTGTGATGATGATGATACAGAATATGAAATTGATAATAATTATATTATGAACAATGATATTGTAGATACAAACGTCGAAAACATTGACGATGCTATTTTATTTGAAACTCGTAATTCTGACGATTTAGGATTGAAAAGTCTAGAATTAAAAGATTTTTCAAAACGATTTCCACAAACATCAATAACAGAAAATTCGCCTTTTATAAAAGTTCAAATTGATAATAAAACAATGATTATTAAAAGTCTTCATACTGTTGGCTTCTTGACGAATGTCAAGGTAAAATCAGTGCAGATAGATTACGAAGATTTATCACCGGTAACAAAACACCAACGAAAAGAAAGAAAAGTTGCATAACTCAATCAAAAAAAAAACAGAAATCTCAATTTTCCAGTTCTAAAAATAAGAAAGTAGAGTACCTTAATTTAGAAGATAAAGAAAAATATTTTCTTGAAAATGAATCAAAAGTTTCGGCAATATTATTAGAAAAATATTACGCTGTTTTTTACGATAATAAATATTATATTGGTGGAGTTATTGAACATTGTAATGAACACAACGTAAAAATAAAATTTCTTAAATCAGAACTTAATTCTTATGTTTGGCCACGTGATGAAGATATAGCAGTTATTAAAACGGAATTTATTTTTTATGGTCCAATAGAATTAATAGAAATGGACCTTTTACATTAAAGCAGTCAGATTTATTAACAATAAATAATATATATAAGTCATTAAAAAGTAAGTTACAAAATTAATTTTTTACGTTATGTATAAAATGTTTATAAAAATAAGTACTACTGTCATAATATACTTTCAGTATCTATAAACTTAATGAGATTGAGACATTTACATTGAAGATATTTTTTTATTTTATGTAAAAAAGATTTTTGTTCTATTGTCATTTAAAAAGATTATTTATTTGGTTTATCTCTTTTTGTATCTAAGAATTATTATTCTCCATTTTCTATTTTTTTTTTTTATAAAATATATTTATAAAATTTATAAGTATGTCTATCATTTGATATTATTTATAAATTATTATCTACGTATGCAGGAATTTTAATGAAAACATTTATAATAAAGAAATGTTGTATTTGTAATTGTCTATGTTTTGTTCTTTTTTAATTTAATACTTATTTAATGTTTAATAAATTGCATCGTTATATAATCACACAAACGCGCGCATGCATACTTTATCATGTAAGTATAAATATGCTATATAATATTATTATACTATTGTTATAATATTAGATATATATTATAATAAGCGGTATGAGGCATTACGCATTACTAGGGCATTATAGGGCATTACTAGAGAATTAGTGGGTATTACTAGGCATTAATGGGCATTACTAGGGAATTAGTGGGCATTAGTGGGTATTACATGAAAAATTCAACAGTAATGCCCAATAATTGGGCATTAGTAGGCATTGGTGTACACAATTTTGGTCAGCGGTTTACCCCTCGATTAAAATGTAGTAGCAACTTTGTTATTATAAATGAAATACCATATACCTAATGCCAGTTTTTGATTTTATTTTTATTTTTGATTAATTTTTCTTAATACTATCATACACTTATCTGTCATACCTAGTTTTCGAAATTTTCATTATTTTACGTTTTCTTAATAGGGAAACGTGACTTCAATTAAATGTTGATAAACCTATGCTTCTAAACTTTAAGGAACTCTAGTTTAGGTTGTAGTTAGTTAAGCCCAAAGGCACCACATCCTGTAACCAAATCCTCCAGTAAACATACAGGGTGATCCAGGCGCAATTGTTCCTTACTTAATTGAAGAATTATTAAATGTTTGGATTTTTAAATGGAATACCCTGTATATTAATTTGCAATTTTGAAGGCTATTGAAATTTACTATTTTTCTATGTATACTGTTCCCGACTGTTCCTATACCCAACTCGACTATTTTTGGATTTATAAGCAAATATTAAATAATTTTATGAAATTAGATTTTTTTCATCTAACAGTTTATGGAAATTTGACTAGAAGTCTTTAAAGATGAACCAAAATTTATGAAAATTTTCTGTAGTCGTCTAAATTTCTTGTTATTTATTGCCGGTGAATCTGAATCCATGCCATTGAATTTTCGACAAGTGCGGCTTATAATTTTACCACACTCTCCATGTAACATAAACAAATTTATAAGAACTGTATTTGAATACACATTTTCTGCCATCTTATGTGAGGTTTAATTTACTTTATAAGTATGAAACACTAAGAAGCACAAAGTAACAACAATAGAAAATAAACAGTAACAGAGCGTCAAATTTCCATAGACTGCTTGATAAAAAAACTCCAATTATTATTTAAGTATTATTTAAGTATTTGCTTTTAAGTCCAAAATTAGAGTTAGGTATAGAAACAGTATACATACAAAAATAATAAATTTCAACAGCTTTCTGAATTACAAGTAATATACAGGGTGTTCTATTTAAAAATTTGAACGTTTAGTAATTTTTTCAATTAAGTAAGGAACAATTGTGCCATGATCACCCTGTATGTTTACTGAAGGATTTGGTTACAGGATGTGGTGCCTTTGGGTCTTAACTAACCCCAACCTAAGCTAGAGTTCCTTAAAGTTTAAAAGCATAGGTTTATCAATATTTAATTGAAGTTACGTTTCCCTAATAAAAAACACAGAAAACAATGAAAATCTTGAAAACTATGACAGATATGTATACGACTGTATTAAGAAAAATTAAACAAGGAATCGAAAACTGGCATTAGTTATAGGGTATTTCATTTAAAATAACAAAGTTGCTACTACGTTTTAATAGAATTGGCAACACTGTGTAGTTGAAAATATTTTAGTGACCAAAAATTCAAAACGCTATGTTAAGTAGTTCTCCTTAAAGGTCTAATAGGCCATCCACGTGAATCATCCGTATACTTTATCTTTACCTTATTTCCGTCTTTGCTATAGTAAAAGCTACCTTTTAAATGCAGTGCAGGTAGATTGTAGTTGTTGATTAACCAGGAAACACAAAAATATATCTCAGCCACGAGCTCAGCCATTAATAATAATCGAGATAAAAATACAACAAAAAGTATCTAAAGAATTGAATGTATAGCATTTCTTTATTAAACAAGGAATAGGACATAAAGACTATACTGTATATTATTATTCCAATTGGTGCATTAGTAGAATAATGTAATAGGTTAATGTTAATGAGTGTCTTATAAAGTTCCCAAAAGAAGATCTGGATGAATACAAATGGTCAAAAAAATAATGACATACAAAGGGTTGATGTAGAATCTATATTTTATGGACCTTTAAATCTGAGTAGAGTAACATTCCATTTAAACTTTGAAGGGCCGATTCACTACTAATTAAAAATAAACATAAAACATTGAAACAAATATTGTCACATTAAAATATTTTGAAATGAACCTTTCTCTAAAAGTTAAATCTTTGATATCTATCTGTAATTTGTAAATAGTCTTACGAATTACTTGTAAGGGAATAAGTATTTTATGTTACATCAACTTGCTTACTTTAGCATTAAAAAAAATTACTGGTTTTCAGTTACTATAATATTTAGAAAAATTTGTAGTGTAAAAAATTACTTTTTATGGCAATTTCAGTACACAGATTCGAAAAATGGAAGACTCTTATTTACATGGTACTTCTGTTACAAAGGGGTCACAAAGGACTATTCTTACTAATTAATACCATTGGTTGTGGTGTTGGCACTATTAATGCGCTTGTTATATAATCGCAACGTGATGACGCCACCGTTGAAGGGAAGAGTAATAAGCCAGCTTTAATTGCAACTACTCGATGCAAGAGTCTCGCGTAAATGAAATAATTGCATTTTTGAAATCTGTGTACCCAAATCGCCATGAAGAATAATTTTGGACACTGTACAAATTTTTCTAAATATGATATTGCCTGTATGTTACAAAAATATTTTCAGTAACATAATTTTTTAATGTTGTAACCATTTTGGTAAACGCACACGTGGGATCAGTGATCAGAATGTTACTGCATATCATAAATGTAGCATTGCAAATGTAGAGGGTGATCCATCTTACTTTGACCCATGGCCATTTTGATTATATTGGCTCTAGAAGAACGTTCAAATTGCCAATTTTTTTTTAATTTGAAGTCAAAATAAACAAAATGTTACAAAAGTTCGTTTTTACAAGACAAGTTAACCTCTTGTCAAAACCTTGGATTTTTGCAACATTTTTGTTTATTTTGAGTTCAAATTAAAAAAATTTTGGTAAATGAAATGTTCTTCTAGGGCCAATGGTAACGAAAATGACCATCGGTCAAAATAAGATGGATCACCCTCTACATTTGAAACGTTACATTTATGATTTGCAGTAACATTCTGAATAATGGTCTTATGTCTAATGTACATTCACCAAAATTGTTAGAGCAACATTAAAAAGTAATGTTACTAAAAGTATTGTTGTTACAACAAACAAGTAGTGTTTCTTCTCAATGGGCTACTACAAGTACTTTTTTAGTTTTCTTTTAATTGTCTTGAATTTAAACCTTATCATAGCTTTTTAATTGAATAGGTCCGTTTCCCATTAACTCCAACGGACCATGGAATACAAATTTATTTTCTACAATTTGAACATCTCCATCTTTTGGCCAGATGTAGTCATTTAATTCATTTTTTAAAAATTTTAATTTACTGTGGTGGTCGTCTAATATCTGAGTTACCCTTCCGATATACCAGGTGCTATAACAAACAGCATCATTCATTTCATTTTCTACCGTTATTGCCAGTACTTTTTCATTAGTTTCCTTTTCTGAATAATTTTTGCATTGAAGTTCACTTTCTTTGTTATAACTTCCACTTTCTGATGTTTCATCTTCATCCATAAAATTTGTCCTCGAACTTTTCTACTGTTTTTTCTTACTTATTATATTTCCACGTGAACTTTGTGCAGTGTCCATATTCATACAACGTAAGAGTCTGTCACTTGAAAGTTTTCCAGGTTTGGAAAAGAAAAACCAACACAAAGTTGATTTCTTTACTAACATCTGTTTTTCGTTGACTTGGATTTTTAATAACGATAAATCGTTATGGGGTTTTGAATTCATGTAATCTTTTAAATTAAAATCCGTAATATTTTTAAAAATATTTATATAAATATCACCTACACAGTCTTCGTTTATACTTGTATCATTGATCGACTCTGTAAATTTTGCTTTTAATATTGACGTGTTATTTTGATAGTCCGATATTTTTAGTTCCGAGACAGAAACATTCGCTAAAGCCGTGGTTTGAAGAGTTTCAGTTAACTGAATTCCCAAGCAATTTGTTGATGTAATTGCCTCCAACTTTGCCATCTCTAAAATATGTTCCAACTCTCCCATCAATGGAATGTTAAATTCTTCAGTTAGCAAATTACTTCCCATACCGTACTTTTTTTCTCTAGGAAAAATAAATGTTTCACCTAAAATTATATGGCGAGTAATACAAATATAAAGATAAAATTATAAACTAACCTGCATTGCTAACAATAGTATTAATAGCTTGTATTCTGTGTCTTCTTTAAATAATATCCAATAAATCAAAGTTAACCATTGTTGAATAAGTGGGATGTCATAGAGCGGGTTTGCCTGAAATTTTTTTTGCAGGGCTGACTGCTACAATGCTATGGCAGCAACGATGTTTTATTTTATTTGGAAAGGTTTTATTGAAACCGTTACATCTTAATGAAATCGCAAAGAATATGTATTGAAAATTTCAGAAAATTGAAAAAATTAAGCATTTTTGGAAATGATATTATTAATTGGGTATCATTACATGCATTGATGTTTTAATGATTTTTCATTTAAAATTTGCAACCCCTATTGTAATTTATATAATGTTAATTGTATGAAGATGTATTTAAAATGTGTCATATGCATCTTGTTTGATACCTTTTAATAGAAGGAATCTGTTATCACTTTACAAAAGAGGTTTCTTATCAATGAATTATAATAGTCCTAAATTGACGAGACCTCGGACGAGACATTAAAGGTAGATATTTCTGTGACGTCATTTTTTATTTGTGAGCTTTGTTTTTAGTTGTAATTTTGTTTACGAATATTGTTATAGCTGCAGGATCTAATAATACTACTTTTGTTTGTTTTCATTTTTGTTAGTAGTAAAACATTCGTAACAGTAACCTGAGAACCGTTAGTCTCCACACTATAACAAAGAACTGATGTCACGGAAATATCTACTATTAAAGCCTCGCCTAAATTGAGGCTTTTATTCGGAACATTTCATTTTTAATCTCTTAAAAGCTTTGTGGTAAGAATTTAAGGGCAGTCTCATTTAATTGATGGTTTTGAAATATTAACTAATTCTGGCGGAAAAACATCAAGCATAATTTGCATTTTCTTATCGCATTTTACCAATTTTACTCTGTAGAATTGTCGTAAAAGGACATTGGATGTCGAAATTAGTTTTCAGCGATTTCAAAAGGTTACTGACGATTTCTGGAGGCTGTGGGTGATTTCTAGAGTCTGCAAAGAATTTCTGAAGTCTGTGGGCGATTTCTAAAGACTGCGGGGCGATTTCCGCGATTTTGGGCAATTTTAATGCGACTGCGAGGGATTTACATGAGTCTGCCAGAGATTTCGGACCAAAATGTGACAGTATTGCGGAAGTGAGCCACCCCTCGATTTTTACTATACACTGGTATTATTTAATGTTTTTCCAAAAATGAATATATTATGAAAAAGCAACTTTTTGGAAAACTGAAAATTTAGATCTTATTAAGCAAGAATGCCACTACAAGACTGGAGTGGCAAATCTCGAGAACTTCTCACGTAATTAAAAAAATTAGAGAATCTTTACCACACATCGATATTATGTAGTGTTTTTCCAAAAATTGAATATATTCGGAAAAAAGCAAATTTTTAAAATACGGCAACTTAAGTCTTATTAAGCAAGAATGCTGTTACAGACTGCTTTGGTTAAAATTGAGAACTTCTCATCTAACTAAAAATATTTTCTCGTCAAAGTTTGAGTTTTTAGTATACACCGGTATTGGGTAATGTTATACCATTCATTTACATTCCCAATGCTCCACCTGAAGGTACTACATTGGCCAGGAGGCGAGTTTTTTGTTGCCTGAAATTTTTGTGAAAAATGTTCACCTGCCATTTTTCAAGCAGTCGGCCATGTCGGGATTTGAACCCGGGACCTTGGGATCCGTAGTCTTACGCTTACTACATTGATCCACGGCGACGTGGTTCCGGGACTGAAGACTTAATGATGATGATTCACTTTTTACTAAAACAATACATGTATACCTACTAAAATTTTTCTATCTTTGAAAAAAAATTTATCTTTGTTAGGTGAGGGGTCCCTGAGTTTTGCCACCGCATTCTTGTACTAGCATTCTTGCTTAATAGGAATGAATTTGCTATTTCCCAAAAGTTACTTTTTCGGAATACATTCACTTTTTGGTCTAGCGCTTTTAATAGTTTAACCTTATAAGACCCCTTACATTATTTTTTTTGTCATAAACGGTGAACGAAAATGTTTTATAGGTCATTACAAGCTTATAATGTTTTAGATTTTAATGGGATGGCGATCCCATAACAATATGAGACCACTTCATTGTTACGTATGGGGTAATAGTTTAGTAATATCAGAGTTTTGTATATAATAACCGGAACTTTGTATTACTTATATACAAAATACCTCTGCTCTCGTATATAAAAAAATAACTGTCATAAACTACTCACTGGTATCCTAGATACCCGTAACATATATCAGCTATGTTGATTATCAAATATATATTATCTCTATTGTTCCTCGTAAAATATCAGCATGCTAACTCCAATAGCTTAATCTTATCGGTGCCCTTCTAATTCTGAATGAACGTCTCAATTTCAGAACATCTGGGCCATCTTTATCCACCGTACTGTTTTAGTTAAATTAAATCTCCACTTGAATCTGCCAGTGGAGATGCGGAAGAGCGTCGGAATGCATGTTCAGTGGGATAGGTAAAAACAGATATGTTGCTATAAGTGAAGGGATTTTTGAAATGGTATTTATACTTACAACCTGAGTTTTGCATTTTCCATTTCTATATTGCAAAAGTAATGATCAATTTTGACATTGATGGGTCGTTGGGTTTTATAATTGTTATAAATCTTTATAAAATTTAGTCCATTGTCCTATGTTTCACCAATTACACTAAATTGATGTTGAACATGTGTTTTCGTATTTGGTACTGTAATTATGAAAACAGTTCCAGTACTATTAATATCTTCACATTTCATTTTATATAATTCATCCTTCCTCAGAGTTCCCGCGATTTCAAATATTAAAGCAACCTAAAACGTCACATGAACAATATAAGTTTGCATTAAAATTTTATGTTGTCAATAATGTACCTTATGCATAAGATAATCATCATCATCAGCTTGTAACAAAAACTTATAGATTTCATCTCATAGAAATGTTTTGGATTTTTTGGGTATATATCCAATTGTTTTATTTTTCAAATATGCAATGAGTTTCAAATATGTACTGATGCCCATATTGTAATTTGCCAGTAGGGTGCATTTCAGTTTGGAATAAGTCGACCAAAGGGTTGAAGACTTCCACATTTTGGGTTTTGATTCATAATAAGCTAATACAATTCTTTCTGTGAAGCTGGTGATGCATTTTTTAATACGTCAGTCCATAAAACATTATTTATTGTATTGGGGATATAGTCAGAAATTACGAATCCCTCATGCAGCAACTGGTTACAATTTTGCTCTACAGCAGTGAACTAATTAGATTATAGTGCTTCCGATAATGGTTTTGGAAAATTTACATATTTTGCAAGTCACGGTTGTTTGTTACATGCTTCTAATGTAGTGTACAAAATTCTACGTTTTTGTGAAAGGCACTTTTGGTTCTTGTGCGAAAAAGGCATTTTATTGATCAAAGAAACAAATATCAAAAAACCAATACAGCTATCAACTATTTTGTGATAAAAATTCTCTGTTATTTGCCTAAACACCTGGTTGATTATAAATCTCTTGCAGAAGAATTATATAAAATTCAAATAATTAAAAATATTTGTTTTTTGAAATGTGAAATGCATCATCATTGCAATTTAGAATTACTTGGCAAATCGGCCACAATTAGGCAAAAATGTTTAAAATAATTTTATTTAACAATTGTTAGCATTATAGCATTGTTTGACAGGAATTATTCACTAAAAGTAGACACTATGTTTAAACAATATAGAGATAACAAAGATTATTGTTAGTTTTTGAGATATAAATCCAGTTGGAAAGCAATTTATTGCAAAATGAAGTGAAAAATAAAAGATATTTTATGATTCATATGAGTATTAAAAGTTTTTGGTTTTTGTTAATACATTGCAGCCAGTAAACTCACTTAGTGAGCTGTAACTGCTGTTGAAGAACGGGTATGTAGGTTTAAAAAATGACAAATTGTTCATATTATAAAATCCACGATGATCGGTTTTTTTCACACATTGCTTCAATATTATTTGTTCTGCAAAAGTTTTCCAACATTAGCTAAAAAAACTTTTTAGTATTTTTTCAATGCTGGTTTTAGTTATTATGTTAAGTGAAAGTATAACTAAATAGTATATATAATGGTGTTATTTCGATTAAAACTATTGGTTTATTTTTTATTTTCCATACATTGGTGGATGGTAATTTTGTCAGCATGGTAAGTTTCAACTCCGTTATATGATCTCTAGTTGTTTTGTTGTTTCCAGGAACACCAAAAAATCCAAACCACTAAATGTAATGATGTAAAAAGGTAATCAATTTTTTTAATGTCTTTAAAATATTCTTGTCCTTAATTATAGTCTATTTCACGAATCAGTGTAGTGATGTCTATAGACCAGCATCTGCTATGTTGCCATAAATTGCATATCACAAGTAAGATAATTTTCTCATAGGAACCCACTCCTGCACCACTGCAGTTAGCCGAAATACCCTTTTATTGTTATGGGGCTTGCGCCTCTTCATGGCAAATCAAAATTTAATTCATTTGATGCCCATTTCATCCATTACAATGTTTGCAATTCATTTAAACCAGCACATCTTTCTTCCAACAGATGAATCTTCATTTTCAGTGAACTCGATCGCAACAACCCAAAAATCTAAAAAAAAACAAAATATAAAACTTTTTATTATGTATTACAACATTTTTATTTGGTAGTAAAATAAATCTTATTTCAATAGTTTTACAAGGTGTATTTTATAAGATTATTTCTTAAAAAAGCTCATTGTTTAAAACTGATCTATGTGTGCAAACATTTTGAATGTACATTTAAATGATACATTTTTTCTTTTGAATTGAGTGGTTTCATTACATAACATAAAACAATTCTGAAAATTTTAGTACCGAGCGCAACTATCAAAACAAAATTTTTATCTTTCACAAATGTTGAAATCAAGTACTTCGAATAAAATTTAAGCAATTTTAATGCTAAACATTGTGTAAAATACACAATTTTGCAATTAACTCTAAAAGTAAAACACTTTAGATAGAATGGGATGTTTAAGACAGGACAGTGCTAAGTAAATCCTGCTCTGGAGTGTAAGTCAGCTAAGTTTTAAATAGATCCTCCACCTCCTGGTTTATTGTATTGGGAAGGTTTTTTGTAACAGACTCTGAAATGGACAAAAATTTCATCAACATAAGCCAACAGATGGTGAATATTCTCATGACAATACAGAAACAATGGATAATTTAAATCCATGATGACCTAAGGATGAAAAGTTAATAACAATAATGTATATTATTCTACCAGCACATTATAATGGATATAATAATCCAAGTGAATTATACTCAGCATTATGTGCAAGTTAAATACAAGGTTTCATTTAGAAACAAAAACTATATTTAGTATTCAGTATTATGAAATAAAAATTAATAAATAAAAGTGTAATTACCCGAATAATTTAAAATTCAAAATTTTTAATTTCAGAAATGAAGTTTAAAATTATGAAGGAAGCAGTCAACAGAGTTAGTTGTTCATATACAATCGCAACCTTATAAAATGACTTATTGTAATAATAAGACATTGTTGCAATGGCATCTACTGTGTATATGTATACACACAGCAATAGTGTAAGATTTAACAAAGATAGCTTAAACAGTGGTGTCATTAAATCTTGTGTATACATGCGAAAATCAACCTTTAGTAACGACTACGTTATATGCAGTACTTTGCACTATCAACTACACATTTACATACCATGTATTCATTAACGTTGTATGATTTAGTTTGTTACGTTTCATATCGTACTTTGAATAGTTTCTGCATTTTACACCTTCATTGTTGTAAGTTTGCAATTGTTTAATTAGGCAACCAACCTTGCTAGTCCTCTATTTAATTTGCAAGTTCGCATTTATTACATTATACTTTCTGGTTTTTTATTTAGCTATATGTTTGATAGTTAAGGATTTCCTTAGTGTTGCTATTTAAATAAATTAAAAGCGTTTTTGGATTTTTGTCACTTCCTTTCAGTTCTGTAATCCAACATCCGGAAAAAATTTTTATAAATACGTTCGTTGAACGAGTTGAATATGTTTCGAATGTTGATTTACATGGGCAGTTACAAAATATTCATGGTGAAAACTTCCTGCCTTTTATGTGACTGTGTAATATTTTTACGTAATAACATACAAATTTATTTAAAATTAAACCCACTCGCGTCGTCAGTTCTTCGTTACCTTGACGTAAAAAATTACGCCCACAAATTGGGTTGCATATCTGCAGGGATCGGAGTCTGTCACTATTGTATGTAAAAGTACATATTTCTAGCAAAAGCCGCTAAAGTGCATATCTCTTGAAAATTGTACATGAAATACATATTTTTGTATTTTTTAGATTAGAAATCACATTTTTAGCTTTGTATTTTACTTTGTCTTTAATATTGCAATGTTTTTATTTTAGTGGGCAAAATTTTTCTCTATAAATGTTGAAACGAAAATAAGACAAAGACTGTATATGAGTTGAACAAGCAACAGAACGAGATATATGATGATGAATGCGATAACGTTTGAGGTTCACTGACTGAACAGGCTTCTCTTTTGTGGGTTTCAAACGTAAAAAAATTCAATCCAGGTATAATGCGCAGGCCAGTGTAGTGTTTCTTAACACAGTTTACTGTTTAGTCAACAGTTTATATTTTAAAACTTTCTAACCTATGAACTAATTAGCGTATTTCATTTTATTTTGCTTCGTGATTTTAATATAATATGATACAAATAGGTTGTAGAAATAGTAGAGGAATAAAGATATCTGTGGAAAATGAAAAATAGGAGAAATAGAAGGACACGATATGTTCTAAGGCATTTCTGGGGGAATAGTACGGGATAGGAAAAGAGAAGTAGAGGTAGACCGATATCAGACTTTAGCACACAGATAGTGATAGATGCAGACTGTGCAAATTTCAGGGAAATGTGTAGGTTGGTTCAGACTAGAAACAATGAGAGTACGCGTCCAACCAATTCTAGGACTGAAGACCTAATGATGATGATGATGATACAAAACCGGTAGCGTTTTTGTTGTGGTGTTTATATAAAAATATGTATACGTACGTACATAATCTCAACAATGGGTCCTTGTAAATTCAAAGATGATTGGCTTACTCAAAATGGTTCAAATGGACAACTAATTTCGTTGTGGGCTAAGAAGTTTGACGAAAACTACATATTTTGTAATGTTTGTGTAAAGAAAATTAATATTGTGCGTGGAATTGCAGCTATTTCTCAACATGCGTCAAGTGATAAGCATAAAATGCAATTGAAACTTAAATGCGGACCTAATCAATTGCATCTTGAAAGTAAGGTTAATGTGAAATTAACGGAGAAAGTCTTAACTCAAATTCCGTTACTGGTATTATAACTATGTGCAATTCTAATTCAAGACAAGAAGCGATGAAGGCCGAATTACTTTGGACATTATGCATTGTTAGGAATAATCAATCCTTAGAATCGTGCCAAGGTCGTAAAAAAGTTCTTCAAACAACATTTCCTCAGTGCGAATGGATAAAGGAATTTAACCCCATCCCCTAAAAAATGTCCTACTTAATCACAGATGCCTTGGGGCCCTATTTTAAAAAGCAAGTAACCGAGGATGTTCAATGTACTTTAATTTTAAGAAAGTGACTCCAGTAAGATATCAATTTATTTTTTTAAATTTTAGGCCATTACTGCTTAATGTATGACGAAACAACTAATAAAGGGGGAAGTAAAGAACTCCAGATTAAAATACGTTTTTGGTGTGAATCTGAAACTATTGTAGTGGTTCGACATTTACAAACAGTTTTTATTGACTATGCTGCAGCAGAAGACTTACTTAATAAAATTAATTTTGTAATGGATAGTGCTTCCTTGTCTACAAATAAAATCATAATGTTAAGGTGTGACGGCCCCAATGTGAATAAAAAAGTTTTGCGCTTAATGAACAAAGAACTGTCATGGCTTCGACAGAATTCCTTATTTGACATTGGTACATGCAGCATACATACACTTCATAATGCTTTTTTGAAAGGCTTGGAAAAATTTGATGCTTCAGTTGCAGACTTAGCAGTGTATATGAAATACTTTTTTAAAGACAATCCTTCTCGTTGGAGTGATTACGAACTACTACAAATTAAATAAAAAATTCCATGCTATCACTTTATTAAACATGTGCTTTCGCGATGGTTGACTTTGTAGGAAGCTGCTTCTAGATTAATAGAGCAGTGGGCAGCAATTTTGGAATATTAAAAAAAATTGTGCCCGCTAAACGACAGGACATTGAAAAAAGCAATACATACAAAAATATCATATTAAAAATATTCTCAAGAAACCAACTATTAAATTGGAAATTTTATTTGTGATTTTGAGTGCGAGGGCTTTTATTAAATTTACTAGAACCTTTCAGCGTGATGAACCATTGGTTCATATTTTGTATCGTGAAGTAACATTATTATTACATATTTTAATTCTTAGACTTTGCAAACGTGAAGTTTTAAAATTGATTAAGGATAAAAGTACAACAAGCATAAATACTTAAGTACCATTTCTTTTTTGATATCTCCACATTTCTGTGCCTTTTTTAGTTATATGCCACAGCATGTAGTAATGCTAAATGAAATAATCGGAAAGAGAATGCTCGAATCTGGTACACCATTCCCAAAAATCTACTAAACCACCACCCTCATTTAAGATCATAGAAAATTCCAGTTTTCTATAGATAAAATTTATTTTTTTAAAATAAATTGGTCTATATATCTGTCGACGGCTCCATGGCTTAGTTGGTATGCATGTGACACTAACACCAAAGTCCAAGGTTCGTATCCTGACACAGTCTGCTTAAAAAATGTTAGACGGGCATTTTTCACAAAACTACACCCTCGTTTGGGTGAAAGATAAGATTGAGATTCCATGTGAGTGTTGTTACGTATGTTAAAGATTCCCACCTTGCTTCGAACAGCAAGGGTTTGGCAAAGTTCAAAATTTACAGGTAAAAAAACTGGCCAATGTAGTAGTTTCGGGTGGAGCATTGTAAAAAAATCAAATGTAGTGTTCAAATTTTAATTTCTCTTGTCAATATTTTAGGATATTCGACAATGGCTAGTAAATCGTACACTCTTCATTAGATAACTTTTGGTGGAATAAAATAGATTTTCTAAATGAATCAAGTTCCTTTAAGTCAGATACCAAATGCCAAAAATGGATTTTTCCAGTTGCATTTAATAACAAGAAGATTCAAAACACATACAATTCATATAACAACAGCCAACACGAACCAAAATGAGCTAAACCTCTTTCAACAATAATCTAATCTAATTGTATTTGAAATCTGCCATTAAGAGTAAAAAAAATTTAAAAAAAGGAAGGCTCATTTCTTTTTGCTTTAAAACAATAATGTGTGATACATTCTTATATTTGTAATAAAAATACTACCAACTACAAGATGTCTCTTTGATGCCACATAAAAAAATAAACTTGATAATTGTTTCTTAGAACGACACATCGATCAATTTCAATACAACTTTTTATAGAAGTCAAAAGTGACAATGAGAAAGTACCTTTGGTTTTAATATTTTAAATAAACCAACAAATTAAAAAAAAAGGTAATCCCAAAAATAGTTTTTTAAATCTCTAAAACATTGAACTTCTATGAACGACATGTTAGCACAACCTTTTTCTGATTTGAACTACTTGGAAACAGTGTATTGGTTTAATATCAAAGTATTTACGTTTTGTTTTCTTAAAATTAAATATTGGATAGGTGAAATGTATAACATACCGGCCAGTAAAATTTTCAATGCCTATCATTGAAATCTTGAAAATTATGAAAAATTCAGGGTTGCTTAAATGGGAAAATTTACTCATTTGATTGCTCTACTACGCCACCAAAAAATATCATCTACTTTCAATTGATTTCAAATTTATGCATAAAATCTGAAAAATCATGTTTTCCAAAAATTTGCATCTTTTATATCGCATAGCCTAATTTAATGATGTCAACTGAAAATTTCTAAATCTCCTACATTTCAAATAGTGATAGTCAACTTTTTCTTATGGTGGCCATATTAGTTTTTAATTAATTTATATAGTGTAAATAATTTTCTTTTTGTCTGTGTAATAAAATAATTTGACCTTCAATAAATTTCACTGAAAAGTGAATAAAACCTTGGATGTCATAATAAAGCAATTGAAAGTGTAACAATTTTATTTTTGATAATAAATCCCTCCATAAAATTGCGAGAGTGGTTTAGCAATTTTATTGAAGCAGTAGTGAATTACATTCAACAACAAAAGTAATACGTTAAAGCCGCATCGTCCTTTGGTATTCTATTTGTGGTTAAATATCTGTGTCATCTACAGCTATTTGCAGTCAGTTTGACGCCCCCCCCGGACGCCTCGGCCGCCCGAGCTAGTTTTGTAGTCAGTCGGCCATAAGTGGAATAAGCAATAACATGTACTATAGATTGCAGGCCGGCAATTTGCGAATCCACTTCGATGAGTTAGCACATCTTTGAATAACGCGCGACAATTTATAAAGCAACAACATACAATGCAACTTTTAGTATACAAAATTTAGAAGGCAATTTTTAGAAGACGACACTTGTTATGCAAACTGTTAAGACACACAAGGACAATGTAAAGATGCTACCTTAGATTTGATTCGACACGTCGGACGATTTCATAGTAGAAGTTGTTTTGGATGAATTTGGTTCACACTACAAGCTGTTATCGTTGCTTGAAATAACGAGGATCTCATCTTTCCTTGCAACAATGTGATAAATGCAGTTTTGGTTTGTAGATAGCGATAAGTTCTTTTTATGTGTTTCAAACTAGGAACACGCTAATTTGTTTTAATGCGTAAAAGCATGAATATTGTAAAAGCTTTAACTATTTGGTTCACTAGGAATTGTTAGTAACACCAACAGGTGTTACTGACGTCATTTATTTTTCTGCAGTATACTGCTGACAGATGTATTTTTGGAAGCAAATGCCTCGAACAGCTTTAGTACAAGTGATGTAAACACGACTATTTTTGAGATCTGCTTTATATAAATTAAAACTTGCATATGTAATTTAAAAGACGAAAAACTTGAATACTAACAATTTTAGAAGTAATTAATTTGTCATCTGCCTGAACAGATCTGCACAGGTTGGAGCCCTTTGTGTATAACAAGCTTATATTATACTGTAAAGTATTTGACTAAAAATAATTAAGATAAACCTGAAGTTGAAAACTATGGATTGATACAGTTATTGATTAAATTTTTGTTATAAATCATATTATTTTAAAAGAGGTTCTTTTTAGTAAACAATTGGTTCAGGATTAAGGTTTTTTATTTTGATCAAGTATGATCAAATCTAATCACACAAAGCTAACATCCTTATGAGTAGGTCTTTGATGCTAACTTTATATTAGAAATAACTTTTTATTATTTCTTTATATATTTTGGCTGGACACAAATAGTGTCCCACTCTTTTATGTATTTAACTATTACAATTTCTTACAGGAGCTGCGTCTTATTTGATTAAGATAGGTTTTTGTCAGCGAAGGCGATCCTTTTTTCTTTGGGTCTCCACGTCCGCCCTTAGAAATATGCCATGCAATTATCATAATTAAGTCAGGACTTGGTGGCGCCTATTTGGTTTAGATTAAGTTTGGTCTACAAACAGATTTCGACTTGCCCCCCATTTCTCATAGCTCTGCCCAAGGAATAGACCCCTAGTTATGTCGGAAGACTTCGTTACACTTGCCCATGCGTGAGGCCAGATAATTATTAGAAAAATAACGTTTCACTAGCGCCCAAAGTCTAGGGCCAGCTACATATATAAAAAATTATTTGTTTCCGCAAGAAAAATTCGTTTTAAAAGTATGAGAAATATTCTAAGATACCTATCTGACAGGTGTTAATTTATTGTTACATTATGACTCTATGTAAAACTGAATGAATAATTCATTTAAACATTGTAAAACTACAAACGTGGAATATTAGCAAAATCATTACTTAAATTGTTCAAAATGTACATTATTATTCCTTGGGCATAGGTCAGACTCGGTGTTTAAAATATATCTTCTGATAGTAACACGTGCATGTAGAGATTGTATAGATTTAAACCAGCTTTATTTTTCACAGTAATCGTGAATACTATTTCTTTCATAACTATATAACTTGAATTTTCGAAATTAATGGTTATTGAAGACAATAAATACATTCATTTCATTATTATTAAGTATTCTTCTGTACAGTGTGAATTCTAGTATCTTTTGAATAACGATTGAAAGTAAAAAATGATTCAATTTATCTGACAGATGTGGTGTTTGTAATTAAAGAAATTATTGACCATTATTAATAAATTTAAAATTATATATATTCTGATAAAGAAAAGCAGGACTTCTATTATATTTAAATATGAAGTAATAGAAATTCTATTCTGATGGCTGAAAAGTATTTTGCATTGCATCCAGACAGACATCCAACTGATCACAGAATTTTCTTTCGATTTTTAAGAAATTAGTAGATTGGAAGCTGTTTTAAAAGACCAACTGAACCATACCTGAAAGAACTTGATAATAATTATATAAACGTTCTAGCTCAAATAACAAATAATTTTAAAAATTCTAGTTATATAATGCGGAACTATGTGCTCATCATGGTCACTGCCGATTACGAGTCAACTCATATATCAAAGTTAGTTATTAGGCACAAACTATGAGTTAAATCATAGGTTTTCATTATCAACACCACATATGATTAAAACCCTGGTATATTCATGTTTTTTGAAGGTATCTCGGTGTTGAGGATTAGAAAAAAAGTTTTTGGTTATAAAATAATGATACTATGTATTTATTATAATTGAACATATTAATACATATCTAATTTGTGGTAAATTTTAAAACAATTTTCAACACACAAGGCAGGCTTCTCGGTACACATGAGATAATAATATCTTGTTTTTCTTCATAGATTTTGCTTTATGCACACTGTACGTGGCTTTGCAAGACGAAGCTCTTTTGGTGATAGAGCTTCTCAATAATGAAAATTAGATTTAGGATACTTGGAATGCAAATCTTAAGACATATATATCCTCTGCCAATGAACGTTTTATGAAACTTTCTCTACATTTTAAACTAGTCATTGCAATACAAGTTACTTTGCATTAAAAAAGTGTGCACGTTATAGATATACAATTGAAAGAGATTCTTGCTAATTTTTTCAGCCATATAATGATATTTTTTAGTGTAGAATAGTGATAGAGTTTTTGATTCGCCTTATCAATGCTAGATATTATTATAATTAGATTTCTTTGTGATTTCTGTATTTGGAACCTCCACCATATTACTAATTGTCAGCACATTTCTGTTATTTCTTCTAATTGCAGATCAGTCCAGGAGTTGAGTCCAAAATTGATGACTTATTAGTTGAAAATGTTGAATCACCTCTTTAGAAAAAGTTTGTTGACATCGTTGACAAAATAAAAGTCTGACACTCCTAAACTGTCGCTTTTAAATTATGTGCTGCTTTGAATTTGACAAGTTTTTAAGAAATTTTGACTTATTAGTTGATGATTACATTTTTATTGTTAGCTTACTCACCTGATTCAGGTACAGCTATGATAGTCTTCCACTACAATTCCCCCGTCTTGAACTGGCAGACAAAAAATTTGTTAAATTTTGGATATAAATGATGATCTATTTATTGATTTTTTAATTTAATTCCGCAAATACTACACAGCGATAAATGCATTGCTAAAATGCACGTCTGTCATTTTAGGCTTTCTGCATAGACTCGACATACCTCATCAAAAAGTTGCAACTTTTGAATCCAAAGAATGCATAGACTCGACATATTTTATCAAAAAGTTCCAAATTTTGAGTCCAAAAGAATCTGCTGATTCTTAGAATTTTCGCTGATAAATTTTGTTGCACACACTGATTTAAAAAATTATAGTCTGCCGCACTGTACTCTCGATTTGTACATAGCGCATTCGAAGTACTGCAAAATTCTAACCAAATTTTGAGCTATCGAGTTGAAAGTTTAAATTTACTTCACCGATACTTCTTAGTACGCCAATTCTAAATGTACAAGTCTGCCACAGTAAAATTTCCGTATTTGTGCAACACAAAATTTAGCTCCGAAATGGATTTATTAGGTGACACTGAATTTTTCTGTATCATTTTGTATTATCATCATCTTACTATGTTGAAATACAAGTCTTTCATTAGAATATGGCCCCTTCATTTGATTTTCCAATGCTCCACCCATACGTACTACATTAGCCATGAAGCAAGTTTTTTTTTACCTCGAAATTTTGAATTGTTCCAAATCCTTGCTATTCCAATCAAGGTGATCTTTAATGTTTGTGACAACACTCACACACGGGTCCTACATTTTTCCCTCTTCCAAGCAGAGGTGTACTTTTGTGAAAAAGCTTGCCTAACATTTTTCAAGCAGTCTGTGTTGGGAATTAATCCCGGGACCTTGGACTTAGTAGTCACACATGAACCAACTAAGCCACAGAGCCGCATCACTAGAATATGACCGCAGTTCTTTAGCAGATCTAGAAGATTTACATATAATCATCTCAAGAATCTAAAGAAATAAAATAAGTTTTAAAATTAGGTGCTTTCTTTCACTATATTTTATTGATGTACAATGAAAACAGAAAGAAAATAAAATGCAAAATAAAGGAACCAATTTATATATGTAATTGCAATTTACTATTTGCTATAATAAATTGAAAATGAAAATTCATAAACGGGTAACATTTATTCATAATCAGACAAATTGCTTTTATTCCGGTTCTTTCTTATAGTGAGTTATGTCCAAAATGTATCTAAGTACTATTTCTTCCAGTGACTCTAGAAGAGCAGGTTTGTAAAACCAATTTATCTGACATGTAATATTTTTGAGGGTCCAGCTATAATGTTCGAGAGATATTGCTGATGGGTGCAGTTGTACTACATAAGTCCACTCAAGAGTTACAAATTTAACACAAAATAGTTTTGATGCAGAACTTTTTTATAAAGAGGTAAATCTGTGTCTGTGATACTCTTACAAATCAAAACTGGTTGGAGTTGCTTATTTTTAAAAATGTATCTAAAAACACGTGCATCCTTAACTCATCAATGTCCACTATTTGTTTTTTCGAATTGAAATTGCAGATAATGCGTTCCATGCTTAACAATTCTTGGTCTGAACCTTGTACATTATCTCGCCAATGTTTACAAGATAAATTTGAAAATACTTTTGTCTTTGTATAGTCTGAAATGGTTTCTGCTTACTTAATCTATAAAAGCTGGATGCATATTCACAACCTGTCAAAACATTGACAATCCATTGTAGATTGATGTAGCAACGTGTATTCTTTGAAACAGTACTCGTCTAATCATATATTCAAAGATTCATTTGTGTGATGAACACTACCTAATACTATTACTAAGACATCAGTGCCCGATGTTTTTAGGACTTTGTTTCTGTCAGTCATTTTCATCAAAAGAAATGCGATTTTGAGTCTGCATATACATGCATGTTAGAAAAACTTTAACTTCATCAACTTGTACATCATCCACGCGATAAAAATGGTAACAGCAATGCCTGTTATTGACAAATCACGTAAATAATTTAAAGTAAGACTCTTTTTTTGTCCAATCTTGAGTTAAAAAATTCACAATAGCTTCTTTAAAGTTATCAATTTGTAAGCGCTTTGTCATATCACTAGGTCCTTTTTGTAATGAATTTGCTATATTAAAGGTAGTACAGCGGTCCACTGTCGGTCTTACATTGAAATCTTTTCACCTTCTTGGTAGAAGTACAATCATAGTTATCAAATACTAAATGCATGGTTTTGCTTTTCATCTGAACATTTTTTAAAATAGTGTGTGCAATTCCTTCGTATGATACTGGAAGATTACTGGAAATTGAATGCAAATAATAAAATCCATCTAATATTATGACTTTTTGGAGTTGCTAACTGTAGCACAATGACAGCAATATGGATTTTAATGGATAAGCAAAGTCGAAAGCAAATCAGTATCAATTACTGTAGAAAATTTAGTTGCTGGAAAATTCCATCTCTCAAAGAACAACTTCTAGTAAAGAATCAGTCGAAAGTAAATTAGCACCAATTGCAGTAAATACTATATTTGCAGAGAAACTTCATCTCTCAAAGAAAACTTCTACTAAAGAATCAGTCAAAATTAAATTAACACTAACTGCAGTAAATAATTTAGCTGCTGGAAAACTCCATATCTCAAGGAAACAGCTTTGTACAAACTAATTTCAGAATTCCAAAATTACCAATTCATCGGTACAGTTTCATAGAAAGAGATCTTAATTTGGAATTTATATGCATTTGAAAACCACACCATGCTTTTTCCATATCGTATTTTTCTATTTAAGTTTATCTTACTGACATATACTTCATTAAAACTGACTGGTATTTTACTTCTAATCTGAATTGTTAAAATTTTAATAAAATTTTACTTTAGAGGTCGTTCATTATACTGTATAACTTTAAAATATATTGTTCTTGACAATCATTTTTAACTAATGTGAGCTTGACTTTATTCATTGACAAAATAATTGCTTGTAATTTACAGACATAAATACAATTGGTCACTCATCCTCGTTTTAATTATTTCATTGAAAATGTTGTAAATTGATGCATTTCTCTTATCTAAATAGCTGTCACTTTTAATTTATTAAGTCATAAAAGCAGTCCTTTAATTAAAGAATGAATCTAAATTCTTAGCTGTAATAGTTTGTTATCTTTATTTATTTAATTTAATTTAATTAGCCCAATGCTATTAGCAGTATACATAAATGAATTAAAAAAAAAAACAATCGCCACCTTATTTAATTTATGGTCTTAAAACATCTAATCCCGTCTTACAAACTCGTTAATTAGGGTGTTCATTCATACTATCTCTCGCCTGATTATATTTACAAGTTGATTTATAAGTTTTATTCTCTGTACTGAATGAATCTATTTTTCGAAAAACCTAGAAATAACGTAGTTTTGTTTAAAATATATTATTTTATGTTTTTCATTAAGCGGCATGAAATGAAGTTATAAAATGATATTTTTGGTAGTACTTTAATGTTCAATATATGCAACGCGTTATTAAATAGTATTTTGCATGGATATTTACATTTTAGAACCCGTTTTGAATGACATTTAATATCAAGGGATGATTTGCATTTTCATGAATTTCTTCACTTACATATTACACTATTTAAACATACTATTATACAAATCTTATTGAACTACGGGAGTATTTCCAATTACGGGACATGAGTAATTAGAAAGATTTAATTTTCTCGGTTTTTGGGGTGGCTTATGAATCGGATATGGCGCTCAATGACCTTAATATGATCTCTTACGACATATATATATATATATATATATATATATATATAAATAAGATGTATCTGTAAACAAACTCTTATGAAAATAATAAGAGTGTATTGACGAATACCAATCGGGCTAGTAGTTATATAGCCATTAACAAAACAATAGCTTTATTACTTCACAGGGGAGCAAACATTCACTGACCGACGGTTTCAGCTTATCAGAGCGAATTAGTTTCCAACCCTATGAAGTAATCAAAGCTATTATACTGATATAATTTCGAAACAATCTCTGTACTATATCAAAAGTAAATAAAACCGCCATCAGGTGATAAAACACCAACACTACTATAAGCGTGGCAGTACAGCATTGAATTGAAACTACATAGTAGATTCTATAGATGGCTACACAAGTACGTCTGGCCTTTGAGATTTGCGGAATGTTACAGCAACATTTATTTGCAAACGTAACAAACCTTCTCGTGGCGACACCCGGGTTCATGTCCCAAGGGCAATGTATATATATTCTATTCTATTCAAATAAATATCTAAATAATTTGGTTTTATTTTCTCAAAATTTCTCGAATTTTCTCGCAAACATAAAGTCAGATCTTTATCACATGATGGAATATGACCGTTTTATGACCTTTAGTCATTTTAGTTGGTGTGGTTGACACGTTTTTGCTCGACAGCAAACGTTTTATTTGTAATTCTTTTGCACAAAAAAATTTATATAGAACAGTAACTACCACAATTATAAGTTTAAGCCAGTACAAATGCTGAACCCAGTGATACTGTAAGAAAATTATATTTTTGCACCTTGTATTGAGAGAAACTTTAATTGAATGGAGATTTTTCATGTAAAGTCATATGGATGAGTCATTTTTACAAATTCTGAAATATTTAACAGAGAATATCCCCATTTAATGAAAGCAACCAGACTGCAGATTTGTTATCTTTTTAATGTTTTGGCAGGTATTTTAAACAACAGAATTTTAGCAGCATATTTTAGTAGTTACTATTTAAATGAACAAAGTAACTCTGAAAATATTCTTGATAAATTGCCACTAGTAGTCATTTGAAATTTTGAGTGATTTTAACATGATGGTGAGCGTCATAATAATTTCCACCCAGATTAGAAATTAGAAATTATTTGGATAAATGCTTATTAAATTCCCGGATAAAGACACACATCATTGGACGACTTTGTGAAAGGAACATTAAAAATTTATTTATTTAATCTCAACTGAAGATGTTGAACATCTTGCGTAAAAATCGAAAACGCTTTTAAATGAATTGAACTTTATAAGTAACTTATGTATAAGAAATAATGGGTATATTTTTAAAAATGTGGTTTAATTTTATTAATTTTCTTGTTTGCTCGTTTGTTTGAATTTCTTAGGTATCCTCATTTTTTGCTTAGAGTTACAACACTGATAAATCAACATCTGTCATATGCGTGGCTCAAACATTTCTTACACTATAATTGTTCTTTTTAAAGCATTAAGATTTGATATGCGTTTTTCAATTTTCAGCACAATTTAAAAAATAAGTCACATTGTTTAATTTCACTGATGAAGGGAAAATTATTTACATTATCTAAATTTATAAAAATCTAATATAGACATCACGAGAAACAAGAAGTTGACTATAGCTACTCAAAATGTATATGGATTGAAAAATTTTTTTGATGCTATTGAATTAGCAGAAGTCAATAATATAAAACTACAAAGTTTCATAAAATTTAGATGTGAAAAATGCGAGAAAACTCTTGAAAAAAATCGGCATTTTCGTTTCATTTGGGAACGTTGCAGTGGTCAATAGTTCGTTATGGCAGATCGTAGAGAATGTAAAATATGCTATTTTCCCCATCGTATTGTTTGAAGTTTTCAAGATTGCAATTGTGGGTATCGAAAAATTCACCATCTGGTGTATTTGCGGTGGAGGTACAAGCTAACAAAATTAAATTTATTTATAAAATAATTTCCTATTAAACCTCGATCCACTCCTGATCCCAAATGGATCTCTTACAAAGTTATATCAACTCTTGAGGTCAATATTGTTTATATCTCAAATATATTTTGTTTACTTATTGTTAATGTTGCATTTTGGATTTTCAGTTACATGCTACCAGTATTTTGGAGAAACTTTAGGAATGGTTTACGAGAAGAAAACTTATTTAGCGTACTGGATGACCACAAATCAAGCAGAATTGCTGATAAATTAGAAGTTCTCTGGAACACTGCTATAGCAAAACATAGCAAATATGCTCTACAACTAATATTATGGAAAGTATTTCATTGGGACTTAATAATATCAGGTGTCTTGCATGGTATAAAGGAAGTTTGCATGATGTAATATCACACTATTTGTTAAAATTTATATTTAATTTCATTTTTTAGAGTAGTAATGCCATATTCAGTGGGACAATTAGTATCCTATTTTGGAAATAGATCAAAAACTATTAGTGAATCTAAAGCTTATATGTTTGCTGTTATGATATTATTCTTCCTCCTAGTAGATAGGCTTATATCGCATTTAACTTTTATGTTGTTAAAACATATGAGCATGAAGATTCGAGTGGGTTGTTGTTCTTTAGTTTATCGCAAATCTCTAAGACTGAGTTTAAAAGCATTGCATACAACTAATATTGGTCAGATTGTAAATCTCTTATCAAATGACGCAAGCAAGTTTGATTATGGTTTAGTTGTATGCCATTATGCATGGACAAGTGCTTTACAAACAGCAGTTGCAACATACATGTTGTACAATCTTGTTGGTATTGCAGCATTTTCTGGAATTGTTTTTATATTGCTCTTTGTTCCTTCACAAAGTTAGTTTCTTAAAATTTTAACGTGATAATGCTAACATGAAAATTGTAGTTTATTGCGCAATGAAGAATGGTACAGTAAGATTGAAAACTGCCTCTCGGACAGATGAACGAGTACGTTTGATGCACGAAATATTATCTGGTATCCAGATTATCAAAATGTACACTTGGGAAAAACCTTTTGCGAAATTAATCTCACTTTCAAGGAAGTATGTAATTTAAAATTGTAGTGGCGTATTTATCACGTTATTTTAATTTATATAGAGATTCAGTAACGTTTGTACTTTCCTGAATTTCTGTATGTCATTCAAATATCTTTATACTAGAAATGATTATCCTGTTTTTTATAACAAAACTGTTCCCGAATTTAGACTTCGTGGGAATAAATAGGGGTACGTTACAAGCACAATTCATTATTTATGAGATATGGCAGTTTAGAAATGCCAAATATATTTTCAGGACTGAATTTTTTCAATAATTAATGTTAGGTTTTGAAACTGATAGATACTTTTGCTTTAAAAAGGTTATTGAATAAAGGAGCAAGAGATTGAACTAGTGTTTGGAAAGCTTAATTGAATTTCACAAAGGTATCTTGTTTATATCTCAAATTTTAATCTTGTTGTCATACAGGACTTGCGTTATTAAGATATTTAATGTGCAGTCAAAACCACATTTATCCAAATCTTTAGATGTGCATAACAATTGGTCAAGCAAGCTGTCAATCATTCTGATCGACTACACTTAAATGTATTTGGTATTTTTTGTTTCGTAATTATGTTAAAATGTGATCGTTTTGTTTCGTATCAGTTACCAGATGAAATGATGGTACGACTCTTACAACATATTAGTTTAAGTCCAGCTACAATCAAATTGCCTACTGCACGCCGTGTATAAAATACGGATAAAAAGGTGTTACGAAAACAGTCTTTAAAAATAATTAAAAAGAACAATATTTTGCTATGTGCCAAATGACAACTAGCAAAAATTGTATGTGAAAGTGTAACAATTTTTTTATAAAAGACGAAAGAAAAAATGAAAAAATTTACTAAAATTACTTATTTGCAATCTTAAATAGGTTTTTATGTTCATAATAGATTTCTAGTTCCAGATGGAAAACAATGAACAATCCGTTATTTCCTATTAATTCTATTGCAAGTCATTGTATTTATTATTTAGTGGTTAAGCTCATTCTATAGTTTTAGTATACGGTAGATTTATTTAGTTATTTAGTATACCTTCCTATGCTATTTATGAATGTTCTAGTACTTTTAGAAATGTCAAGGGTTGTAGTTCTTTTACCTTTCCGAAGAATAAGGCTTTTCAGATCAGTGGTTGTAATTATGTAGAAGGGCTGCACTCGTTAACCTCAAATATGGTAAATATGCAGCATTTCTATTATTCATATACATATGTAATTCTGTTTTAAATGTCCAAAATTTTGAAATGTTTATTCATGTGATATTTCAGCAAGAAGTTGTGCTCTCTCTTGGTAGATAACAATTTTAATAGAAAATTACAAGCTGAATTACTTGGCATTCCTGGAAAAAAACAATTAAAAGCTGATGCCAATCCATCTCAAAACTTACCTTAATCGATTAACATTAACGTACAGCATTTAAAAAGATTACAAACAAAAAAGACAAAGGAAAGCTCTTGTGAACGAGATTATCGACACGGTATGGTAAAATTAAATGCACGTTGTGCAAATGATCAGTTCTTCAGTTTATTATCTGTGTATTGTAGGGATGATTCTGAAATTCCTAAAGTGTTGCTGCTGGGTCATCTGAAATTCCATATAGAGCTTTTGGATTAGTATTTGGAATAAAATAATGTAAAATATTTAAACATATAATCAATTTCCTATATAGTGAAATTAACGAATTAGAAAAAGTGCAGTATCTTTGAATACACGACCAAAAAGCAGCATTCTAGAACGAGACAACCTAAGGAAAAAATGAAAAGCTTCAGAAGTAGCAAATGCTAAAATGGAACATCATCTAACACTTGTCAAGGAAATTTGTCGAAATTGTTCAGCCCTGGTCAAGTAAAAGCAATTATAGATCAAAAAAGTGTACTGAAGAAGACGTTACATCGACAATTTCATTACGAAGTATTAGCCCAAAATGTTATTGTTATATGAGAGAAGAATTAAAACGTCCATTACTAGCTTTAGTTACATTCGATAAAGCCAATGAATGTGTTATTGGTCCATTAAAAACCCTACAAGTCGTTTTTATTCGGGGCTTAATTTCTAAATAGCTGCAAATTGTACATCATTCATTCGATCAAAAAATGAATGACAGTATCGATTTTATAAAATATTATAATGTGTTGAAAGTAATGGGTACATCATTGTGGCAAGTGTCGGTGATATAGGAGGTGGAAATATGTCCATTTGGAAGCAGTTTAATATATAATCTAACAACACTTTTTTCTAATCCTGGAGATCAATCCACAAAGATTTTTGTATGTGCAAATCCTCGACATCTCTTAAAACGAGGGTTATATGATAGATGGAAAGCATATAAGCAAAGATCCAATTGAGTTACACTTAAACCATTTGAATGAATTGAGTATAGTGCAAAGTTTCTAGGCGTCATCTAGAAGTTCGTGGGGCACAAAGGCAAAAAGTTAAAACCGCAGCACAACCTTATATTAAATACTGTTGCCAGTGCATTAAAATTTTGTTGTAAAAGAATATTTTAACAAATAATTGGAAAAAATTGCTTATGCTATAGAGTTATTCAAAGATTGGTTTGATTTATAAATTCACGGTACGTATAATGTAAACACGAAATGGCACATGCTTAAGGAAAATCTCTGGAAAGGAGATGCTTAAATTGGACGAAGTAACTGCATTTATAGAAGAATTAGGAGGACGAAAAAAGAACCTTACTTTCATTTCAAACTGGCATATTGATATCTAACACATCTTTAAAGTAGTTACACGAAGAAATAACTTCAAAGTATATAATGTATGTTATATTGTCACATACAGACTAAATCAAGATTTAGTTGAAAATTTTTTTTCTAATATACGAAATATGTGTAGAATTTATGTTAATCCAACTACATACGACTTCAAACATCAACTTTGTTGGTATATTTTAGGTAAACATTGATCAATAGTATCTAATGCTAACATAGAAACGTGTTCTTCATCGGATGCAAATTTTATTTCACTATCCCTCTCTTCCGATCCAGTTGGATCTGCTTTCAATATACATAAGAAAGCGACGATGGATGAGTGTGTAACTGGCGAAGTACTAAAGAGATTAAAAATAAATGAAGATATTCTAGAAGAGGATATTTTTACTGTTATCCAGCTTCCTATTATTCTTGATTTAATTCCTGATTTAGATCTTATAACGTCTTCCTGAGAATATATTGCTGGATATGTAGCGTTTAGGTATAAGACAAAATATAATTATTTACACACGAAAGATAAGTTAGAATGCTCTGTTACCCCAACAGATAACTGGATTGTACAAATTAGTCGGGGCCAATTACTGAAGCCTTTTCCACAATTTTTACTTGAATGTGGAGAGAAAATATTCAATAGTTCCATGGAGAAGGTTTCTTAAGAGAAAAATTAGTCGTTACGAATTTGGCCATTTATTATATAACGGTACAAATCTGATTTTAACACTTTAATAAAACTTTTGAAATATTTTATAAGAACCCGAACCTATATCAGAATACATTACATATTATCAAAACTACGTAGGGTATCAAAATTAGATGAATAAGAGCAACATCCTGTGATAGGTATAGTAAAAGAAGAATCAAGGTGGGTGAATAATTTAGTTATAATTGAAAAACCTTTCAAATCGGTCAGTCAAGTCTGGATTCACAAGATTTAAACAAAAGAATAGCTAGGGAGCCTGATTTTAGTACGTACTATTATTTGAAGTTTGTGTTAAATTCCAAAGTAATGTATTTTTTTACTCTATTAAGCCTAAAATATTGGTTTTACCCAGTAAAGTTAGATAAGAGTCTTAACAGGTATTTTTTTATTCGTTCATTTGAATGTTATGTTTAATAGATTGCCGTTTGGTATTAGTTTAGTGCCGTATTTTATCCAAAGTTGAATCAGTGTAATTTTTGAGATATTCCTGGTGTTGAAATTTACTTTGATGACCTACTAATTACAGCATCGGCAGAAAAAGAACATAATAAAATTTTGGACTTAGTAGTTAATAAAGTCTGAAAGTTAAAAATAAAATTCAATATAAGGTAAACCTAGTAAAATATCAAAAGAAAACATCCAACTCGATAAAGATAGGGCCAGGGTTGTAACATACGAAAATACTCGGCGCCTATACTCGAAAACAAAATTGCCACCAAAGGTAGCGCCTTGACAATAACATGTGAGCAAGAGCATACGGTTTCCTAGAAATCTTATGAGAATCAAACTTGTGATATATTTTATGCTGCTGGAATGTATATTTGTGGAATTTTGTACACTACTTTTAAATTATTTGCTTCTACTGTAAAACTATTATTTCTGAGTGAAAGCATATTCTGTCACATTGTGAAAAATTGTATTGGACTTTGTTTTTGCATGCATGTTGGAAATTACAGCTATAAAAAATATTATGAAGTCAATGTATGTGGCAGTGCATAAATTTCAGGCAATTGTCAATTCTATTCATCATCTCGTTCAATCAAATACGCTACACATTCAGATATGGATACAAAAACTAATAAAGTTTTAGCTTTTATTGTTTTACAATGAAGTATGGTACGAAGTGATTTAGAAAAGGCATCATTCTGACAAATTCTTCCTATGATGCTCAACAAGCTCATTAGTATACAGTTATTTTTTACAGACAGATACTGTAGTATTAAGATGTTAATGAGAGCTAAATATCCATCAATACACCACGAATTTGAAGTGTGGCATCTCAAAAAATTTAATGAAAGAGATCCGAACATTGGAAAGTTTTCATCTGCTTTGGTTTTATGGAATAAGAAGATAAGAACCGGTGGAGTTCAGAATCTTGTGGTGGCGTTGGTGATTTATCAGTTCAAAATTTTACATCGCTTCTTTACCACATACGAAATATATATTCATGGTAGGAAGGTCAATGGAACGGAATACCGATGCGAACACAAAAATTAAATGGAAGTGAAGAATTTCAAAATTGGCATAAAATCGTTAACCAAAAGCAGTTCTTAGAAGATATACAGCATCTTTAAGCATTACTGCCACAGAGTTGATCTTGAAAGCTATCACAATGTTAGGTTAAAATGTTCCAAAATGTCATTTCTCATACTCAGGAATGGAATTTCGTTTCAATTTAGCTATTCAAGACCATAATAGTAACATAAATAAAAGATTGAAAGAGGAAAGAGTTGTTTATTCGAAAGTCACAAAAGAATGGGAACTCGAGTCAGTTTATAAAAAAAAAGCACTCATTCGCACGACCAACTTCTACAAGAGACCTTATATTAGAGAGTGATTCCATGAAATATGAACTCTAATGAGCAAAAAATTATCCACGTCATGTAAATCTAAGCCTACTGTTACTAAAGTAAATAAGTGAATGCGAAAAAATTTTCAAAATTTCATTCGTGTTATAATTTTCAAATAAACCATTTGAATTACCAACAATGCTTTAATCAGAATAGTTAGGTGTGACAGAGACATCAGTATCTGTTATTTTGTAGCCTATGTAATATCCATCGTGTTCGGTAAATACATTTCTAACACTAGTCAACTATGCAAGAAGGATTCACCAATCTTCTATATCTACCAATAGAGGTCCAGTTGTATATCCATGGTACGAACTGATGGTATGCCAAATGCTACCATTTGTAGGGTTTTCCATGCTTTTGTCTACAATTTTATACTTTTTCATGATTAGGATTTTGTTGTCGGTTAATATTTAAAACATGTTTGTTAAAAAGCTTTATATTTATGAAACATTACTCCTTTTTCGCACAAACATATGTAACCATAAAATTACTAGTACAATCAATAATCATAACACTCGCACTACTAACAACATTTATAAGTCAACATTATAAGTCTTCTACCACTTTTATAAAAAAAATCATTTATATACATGGCACCTACACTATACAATAAGCTACCGGAAGATATCAAAATTGCTAATTCACTACGTAAATTCAAAGTGGCACTTTTGGCCTTACTACGCAGACGTTGTTTCTACACAGTGGAGTATTTATTGAACAGTTCTTGAAGGTATAATGAACATTCAAATGCGACACATTTATATAGACATATAAATTAATGTATTTAATTGTAAATAATGAACTACCATGTAACCATGGGTCAAAATAAACATCTATCATCTATCTATCTATCTACATTATCGAATCCTGCATTGCGTGTAATACATTCATTTTCAGACCTAATGTTTGTTATTATAGTAATCTCTTGACAACAAAAGCTTTCATAGTATGTGCCTTTGATTTAACAACCATTGCACATACACCAATCTTTGTTTCCAGCCCGTGCACTAAATGGTTTGTCTGGTATTTGCATCTTTCACATCCTGCAATTCCTCTTGTATGATGGGGTTCATGTTGATAGGGCTTCAACCCGTTTATAATTATTAATTACTAAGAATGTAACAATATATCAATGCACTTATATTTTCTTAAACAATTAAGGTACACATAATACTCTCACGTGTAGTATTAATGTGTAATATTAATAACTGATACTGTCTACTCGAATGCTCAGCCAAGCAACATGACGTCATCATATTTAATATTAAAATATATGGTCTCAAATAACTTTGTAATGGAACATCGTTTTGACATGCAGTTTTCACCATTGATCTTCTTGCTTTTATGGTACAACTAAATTGTCATTCAAACAGATGCATCTAAAAATAGGTTATGCTGTTGTCTAATGCTGGAAGGACGACCAGTGCACTTTGTTTCTCGGAGTTTAACCGAGGCAGAAATATTACTCTCAGATAAAAAACAATCTTTAACGATAGTCTTTGCAGTAACCTAATTTCAGTATTACATCGTCCTTGAAGTATAAGGTAATTGGAGAGGACTTATTGAATGATACAGTTTTAAATATACCTAAGTATATAAATACGAGTGGAATAAAAAAGTATTATTTCAGCAGGAAATTGCTGCTGATATAGTTTTATTAAAGGCACAAAATCGTTTGCATGGATGGCTAGCAAGTATACGGTAAGTAGATGGGACCAAAGAGCTTTTATTATTCATAGTGATATATGTATTACCGAAAACCTTTTGTTCTACAAGAAAAGATCAATTGTACCAAACAAACTCTGAAAAAGTACCTTAGAATTGCTCCACGAAGGTCACGTTAGAGTTGTGAAAACAAAAACTAAAGCTGTGGAATTATTCTATTGGCCTATTTTCAACAAAGATAAGTTTATTTATTTAGCTAAGAGCTATACAATTAAAACTACCATATATAAAGTTTAAATAAATTATATCCTCTTATAGTTTACACAGTGCACACTAAACTTAAAATATGACTATTAGAGGGTATCAAACTCAGGAAGTAGCGAGTTAATAATAATTTTGGAGATGCTTTGTGGTAATCTAGAAAAACATGTCGGTACACAATTTACTATTTAGCATAAGTTTGTTGTATAATTTAAATTCCTTATATAATATAGACTGCATGGTAAAACGTTTATTTACTCTCCCAATATGAAGATTATATTTAGTTCTTATATTGTAATTTACTACACCAATCATAACGTTTAGGTATCTGAAGATATTTTGGGACAAGGTCATGTTTCATTTATGAATTAAGTTTAATACTGAATGCTCTATCAAAACTTTAAGAGGTAACCACCATAATTCAAGCAGCAAGCCATTATTTGGTGTACTAATATTGGAATTCAAAGCTACTCGCATTCCCTTATTCATTAAGAGTTGTACTCTACAGATATTAAATTTATTACACTCGCTTTAGAAAGCTCAGCTTTTTACCTATCTTTTTACGTAGTTTCTCTATATGTTGAATAAATTTAAGTTGCAAATCAATGTGAACTTCCAAATACTAAACTGATTTAACAATTTCAATTCCCTGACCATTGATGTAATTTTAAATTTTTTTATGTATGAATTGGTTAGAACAATATGCGATTGTACGTTGAGGTCGTGATAAATTACACTAAGGATTTGAATTCGAGGGGGTGGCTATTAATGGGACGGCTAATGAGTTGCAATTTTGCATTATTTCAGAGGGTAGATCATGCAAAAAAGGTGTGGTGATGAAGCGGCTTACAAACTGTGCAAATACCACTGGATTTGCAGCTGGTTTTTAAATGGTTTCCTAAACATTTAGTGCAACATTGTAATTTTTGAATTAAAGCGTGTCGCTCAGAAAGTCCCATTTTGGCAAAGTGTATACAAGCTTACAAGCATAAATCTTGTGTTGACTGACACATCGAACAAATAATTTGTGATTGGGGATTTACTAGTAACTATTGTATTATTCACCAATGAGGTTTTAAATGTATAATTCTTACTACGAGATTGAGAAGAATTGTGAGGCTGATTGATTTCCGAACAACTGTCGGAATTCATTTCTACGGTTTTTACTTGTGCAGTTACAAATTCAAAAAGAATTGCATAAGTGGGAACCTCACCAGTGTTTTGTTTGAGGTCAAGAGCAGTTTTGCTTTTGTGATTTAAATTTCGATAAGAAATATAGAAGAGTAAATAATCAGATCGTCTAGATCAATGGCCTTTAAGCCGTTTGCAGAATTTACATGTGTTTGTAAATACTGCGAGAGATTGTGGTGAGATGAATTATTGATAGGTTTGAAATTAAGTAATTGTTGCATATAATAATGCGATTTTCTTCTAATGCAGGTATATCTTTCTTTTAATCACTCATAAGCAACAACATATTGACCTTCCTGTACCTGAATATTACTAATCAAACTTAGAGCTTCACCATTTAAGCAGTTGCGTAAATACAGTAGAGCATCATTTATCCGCATTAATTGGGACGGAGGGTTGTACGGATAATGATTTTTGCGGATTATCAAACATACGTTTATTTAATGTACGAAAACACGTACAGTACAAAGTTCTTTTCATTTTTTCATCACTACAAAATTATGTATATGATTGATTATACATGTGCCGATTAAACTTTTGGAATTATGTGTTGAAACAATTTATGGAAATGTAATGTGATTTGCTGGGTCAGTGCGAACGCCTACGCAGCTAAAGTCATTCCAAGAATCAACGTGTAAACTTTATAAGACGATAAGTATAGCTTTGATGTGAAAGCTGTGACCTAATTTCTTACTATGTATGTGAATAATTTGCAAGTTATAATGTACTAGATAAAAATAACCCAAGAATTAATCCTTAGTATGTATTCATTGTAAGTGCGGATAATTGACGTTGCGGATAGTTGACGTGCGGATAAACGACGTTTTACTGTACTGAAATTTCAATAGGTCCTGGAGCTTGGTATCGTGTACCAAAGTAGAAAAATACCTAAAAAAATGATCCCATTGATTAATTGAGCCGTCGAATTGCGGAAGACTCAGTGGAGACAGGGGTGTTATTTGATTAAAATGAAGGTTGCTTTCAGCCTTCGTGTGTGCTATTTTCAGTTATGTTTAGTGAAAATAGCATCAAAAAGCCTATCAAACAAATCGACATCAAGTTTTACGTGATCCCGTTTATCCGGAAGTTGGGAGTTGAAGCCAATGACATCATCGCAGAGGGTAGCGAATTGAAATTGTAATTCTTTTACTCTCGTTACGCGTGCTTCAACAGCTGCTAATTTGGATTTGTCACAATTTTTAACGATATCAAAAATTGTGGTTAATCTAGAAAACGACATTTCTAATTTCGATTGGAGAGTTTTGTTATCAACGTTAATATTATTAGTGCACGTAACTCTATATAGTGATTCAATATAACACAGTTGTGCGGAATTGGAATGTAGACAATGCAACTTAATCGCTAGTTTATCGTTTGTTGAATGAATTAATTTAATTTGTTCATTATCGGAGCTCATTAAGGAATATATATTTTGGCATAGAAAGCCAGGAATTTAAGGAATTTAATAAATATTGCAAATGCACAATAAATATGAGAAATAATGTATACAGGAATAATTGTGAACTTACCAAAGTAGGTGATGTGCACTAAATTACTTAACTTTGGACGAACCGCATGAGAGTCAATTGAACACACACACTTGGCTTATCACTTTTGTCCTTAACATTACCGGTGCGAGAGTATATCGGACACGAGATAACGCAAACAATAACTGAATTAAATCCTATTTAAAATTTGTAACATAAAGCTTTCTTTTGTTTGTTCTCATTTGCGAGAGGCTGGACTAAAGAAATTATTTTTAAAATATTTCTTCGTGTAATGATTTGCAAGCAATTTGTCTTGTATAAAAGAAGAAAAACCACTTAATATTCCTCTTTTATAAATTAAAATTTAGCCAATTTATTTAATGAAAAAATCTGAACATATAAATGGTATGCCAGATCTGATAAATCATGGTTGAGATAACGAAATTTGTAATTTCGTAAACTATTTAAAAATTCTGTTGTAGTGTTTGAAGCCAACACCTGTGATATTATTTGATGATGTTATTGAAATGAATTTTATATTGTTGTTATGGCGGAAATGTTTATTTCTCGAAAATGAAATGGACGTGTCATTACGTTATCAAATTTCTAGTGTCTTGTAATTTAATAATTGCATATGTTAAAATATTTTTTTGTTGAGACAAGAGCTACCCTATATTTTGTCACACTATATTTATCCAAGAATTATGATAAAGAATAAGAATTAATAAACACGAAAGGGTTAACTGTATCTGCCCCTCGAAATTAATTAACACGTTTCAGATACAGTGGTGTCCAACTTAAATTTACATTTTCTTTTATTCATTTAGGCAAGTTCAGCTCCTACCCACCTCTAACTCTCCTTTGGGGTAATAGCCAAGTTAGCTGATGGCATACAGTTTTTTTAGTCTTTCCATATTCTAAGTATAAAACTGTAGCACAGCCTACAGCAATTCGTGGTGATGTATTTATTTAAACATAAGATTCTTGTGTTGTTTTGTTGTAACATAACGTTAAATAATTCATGCTTATTGAAATCTCTATATTTCATGTTCCATGGAATACACATTCTTTGCTTGTGCTATACAGGTTGGGTGTAACTATAATGTTTCTTTTCTTTTATATCTGTACAATTAACAAGATGTAATATTAATTTCTTTAATGATATTGTTATTTTGATTTCAATAATTTTGATCGAAAATGATAAATACGCCAAGTTCTATAGAATAAATTACATAACTTGTAACCAAACGTTGCTTTTCAGGTTTGAAATGAAATGGATTCGTATACATTTTTATATTGCTGCCTTTATATTTTCATTAAAATCATTTGTTTCGAGAACATCAGTTTTTATTACTCTCGTAGTATATTTATTTTTAGGAAGTAGTTTAGATGCAAATGTGGTATATTCGATAATTGCTATTTACAGTGTAATTCAATCAGTTATATCAACACTGTTTGCTACAGCTATTTCAGGTATATCAGAGACAATGATTACCATACAAAGGATGGAAAACTTTCTTAGACATGAGGAGACACCTACAACTTACCATGGGCCTAAAGTGGAATGTGGCGCATTGGAATTACTAGCCAGCAATGGTATTGTTAAAAAAAATGTAATGGTTCCTAAAATTTCTTTTAAAAATGTTTGTGCGAAATGGTCTGATGATGCAACAACTAACACACTGATGAACTTAAACTTAGATATAGATCAGAATTAAGTTATAGCGATAATAGGTCCTGTAGGAAGTGGAAAAAGTACTATATTTAGCACAATTTTGAAAGAACTTCCTATTATTAGTGGATCCATGGAAATACATGGGATAGTTTCTTATGCATGCCAGGAGGCGTGGTTATTTTTAGGAAGCATTCGCCAGAACATTCTTTTTGGAGACGTATATGAAGAAGCACGATATCAAACCGTGATTAAAGCTTGTGCATTAGAATCAGATTTCAAAATACTACCTCAAGGAGATCATACAATAGTTGGAGAAAAAGGAAAGGCACTAAGTGGTGGTCAAAGAGCAAGGATTAATTTAGCTCGATGTGTTTATAAGAAAGCTGATATTTATTTATTAGATGATCCACTATCTGCTGTTGATACTAAAGTTGGAAAGCAATTATACGAAGAATGTATAAAACGGTATCTTACGAATAAGGTGTGTATTCTAATTACTCACCAACTACAGTATTTACAAAGTGTTGATAAAATCATTATTCTAAACAACGGAAAAATTGCCGGTATAGGAACTTATATGGAAATGCAGAACAGTGGCTTAAATTTTGCATCATTATTAAAGGAAATAAATAGTGAGAGTAAGAACGAGGAAACTTTTGTGAAATCTGAGGATTTCATTGAGGATATAGAGGAAGAAGAATATAAAGATAATGATAATACAAAAGAAAGTATTAGCACAGGTAAAGTCAAAGCAGCTACTTATTGGAGTTATTTTAGAATGGGAGGAAATATTGGCATTATAATAATTGTATTTTTAATTATACTAATTGCTCATGCTTTTGCAACTGGAGGGGATTATTTCCTAGCTTGTTGGTAAGTTCTCAGATCTACTGCAGTATATTTTCATTTATATAGTTTAGGTTAAATTCTGAACAGAAATCAAATGCAAACCAAGCATATAATGGAGCATTGGTCAATAACCATTATGCCATATTTATATATGCAGGACTAATACTGGGCACAATTATAATGGCTTTTTCAAACACAACATTCTTTTTAACATTTTTAGTCCGAGCTTCTTCAAAGCTGCACAATACTATATTTGAAAATATTCTATGTGCTACAATGAAATTTTTTAATAATAATCCATCTGGTAGGATACTGAATCGATTCTCCAAAGATATGGGTATCATCGACGAATATGTTCCATATCTTTTAATCGAATTAGTTAATGTATGTTATACCATTTATTTTTTATAAACTAAGCATGATACATTTTAGATTTTTTTTCCTTTATTTGCAACTATAATTATTTCCTGCATAATCAATCCTTGGTTTTTTGTACCTTGTGCTGTATTGGTATTAATTTTGTACTTACTTCGTATAGTATATATTGAAACGAGCCGGCAAGTAAGACGCATAGAAGCAACTAGTAAGTTTTGAATATACAAATTAATGACTTATTCGTAGCGGCATTTTAGATGAAGAGGCCTAAGAAACTTTAATAGAATGCTTTTTTAACTCAAATTGTTATAAATATCGTAAAGCTTCTTTAAGTTTGTGTAGAAAGGCTGTTTAATTATTACAACATGTGGTATGTCAAATAAGCATTTCATTAAAGTTACTTTTGTGAAGCAACTTAAATGTGAGACATTATGCAGCTAAGATTGTATGCCGAACAGAGTGTTTTGTGAGATGTCTATGGGTCAGTTTTATTAGATTGCAGCTATACGACTTTTTTTAGTAGTTCGATTGCTGCATTCCACTATCCTATTATAATAATATAGAAATTTCAAATTGCCTAAAAAGCTGATGAAGACTTTCATATTAAAATTGAGCCAACAATTTTTGTTAAAAGTTTGGGCATTCAGAAGTAACTAATAAACCAACAAGTTACTTTAGAAATTTTGCATTCAAAGTTGGCTTATAGCCGTAGTTGTGGGAATCGCTTCCTGTTTATAACTGACATAAGTCTAAAACTTGACACTCAATATGATTGAGAAAAATGCCAAATGTAATTAAAAGTTAGGTTGTTGTCTGATTGTGTACATGATTTATATTTGTTAATCTTCCAATTGTTGTCACTTGTCTCGGTAGCGTAATTAGAAAACGTATGGGTCGCGAAAGCCTAAGATACAGATTTAATTCCTGTCAGGAATCTTACTTTTCCATCTTTCAATTACTAGCTCTATTTGAAACGATCATTTGGAGTTTGCATAAAAGTCTAGGTTATTATTTCATCTTATTAACTATAATACGTTAGTATTTATCAATTTACCTTGTGTAATTAATTGCCTAATACATTTATATATTTAGTAGTGGGCTAGCCGTAATTTTGGGCTTCACTTACTGTCTACAACTGACATAAGTCAAAACTTGACTCTGTTAGATATGATTGACAAAAATGCCAAACGTAATTAAAAGTTAGGCTTAGTTAGAGTTAAAGCCTTTTAAAATGAATGTGATTTTTTTTGTGCTCTCTATAAATTATATTATATTAGTGGTAAATAGTGAACAACATTATTGAAGGTTATACCATAAAGTTACTCTTTGCCTCCTGAATCAAGTTTTAATAGTGTTACAAGTTGAGTCAATTCACAGAAAAAACTATTCAACAGATGAAGTGAACATTTGCTTAATAATTTTACGACAGCTGTCAGAATTGATTATACATATCAACTGGTTCTAATCACATTTCTAATGTTGGATAGTTTTATCTGCCTTTAAATAAAAAAGAAAACAAACACTTACTGCTGCTGTAATAAACAACAATATTAGTATCGTGGAGTTAAATTCGTTAAAATATACACAGGATGGCAAAAATGTCATATTGTATTTTTTGCACCGGTGATAAAAAATTATCATCTGTAATAGTGTAAACACCTGATATGTCAAGATGGCAGTGACCTTACAGCCTCAGAACTCAGGTGTATGCAGTTGAAAAAGAGATTTCTTCAGTTTCATTGCAAACGTTGTTTAGCTAAGAGTGACAATCATACCACTGACTTATTAAACGGAGCGCTAGAATGTAAACTCAAACAAGCCATGAACGATTTGTAGCTGCGTTTTGGTAACTTCAAGTCAGAATTTATTCAAATAACCACTGACAAGCTTTTGAGTGTTTCAGTCAACACTCAAATACCTGTAAGTACCACCTATGCTGGTGTTGTGTCTTAAGTCGCTATAACCATCAGTTATAATCAAACCCAAAGATAACACTCCGAAATATAATAAAACTAAATTGTAGGTTGTTATAGCGTTAATCCTGCTGCAGCCAATATCAAAATCAGTACGGTCAAGCAAAATCAAAACAGGGGTCCGACTGTCAGATGTAATGATGCTGAAAATACAGATAAATTAGTGAAAACTGCTGGTGAGAAGCTCTCCTCAAAATATGAGATTCAACTATTAAGGAAGGCTCTTTCTAGAGTCAGAATTTCAGGTTTGTCTCAGAAATTTTCAACAAATATTCTCGCTAATTATATACTTAAACAAAACATGGACATCTTCTCTGATTCAACAAGCATAACCATATTAAAAGTGGATCCCATAAAAAACAAAGAACAAGTATCAAGCGTTATTACAGTTAGATAGATAACCTTACCTACAGCAAAATATTGGAGGTTGGGCACATTGTCATTGGTCTGAATATTTGTAAAGTTTTTGATGCAGTTGAGATTACCCGATGTTTCAAATGCAATGGATATAAGTGTAAACGTGCGCTTTGCTGTCCTAGATGTGGGTCAGGGCACGAATTCAATAAATGCACTATAGTCAAGTCAGAGTTCTGCTGTATTAACTGCAGACTCTTCAATGAGAAATCTGGCAAAGATATTGATAATTACTCCCTGTATGTTTGTTGTGGTTTGTTAACTAATCTTTCTTGGGAATAAAACCACGTATATTTGTTAAAATGATCTTTATTTACGTTTCAATCCATGATCTAGGATTGTTGTCAAAATAATAAAAAATTTTAAGTTTGACATTGTTACGCTCCAATTTTGTTTTTAAAATTTTTCCCTTGTTAATTCATTACTCGTTCGAATAAATTCCATTTCATTCTTAAATTCTTCAACAACCCCCTATATAGTTTGTGTTACTTCATAAGCTTGTTTTACCATAAATCTGTTAAATCCTTCAACATTATTCATAATAAACACGCTCCTGAATAAACTCCTCAACTCAAACCCTTTTTGCTTTTAAAACGAAAATTTATTCTATAAATTAAATAGTCTAGGTCTTGTGTTAGGTACCCCGTCATCTCCTAAATTCTTCAATAACATCCACAATAATAAATACGCTTTCTACAAATTTTCATTTTGAACTCATTTATTTCGTAACGACAAGTTTATGCTTCAAGTAAATAGTTATATCCTGTTTTTAGATACCCGCTGTCTTGGTATATCTTGCGATCACCGTATTTGCTGTATTGTTCCAAGGTAATGACTTGTTGAAATAAGGGCGCACACTATTCGATATAAACCCGGATTTTCCAATTTTAACACGCTTCGCTAAGCTAGGAATTGGCAGTTCGAATTCGTGTTGTTTGAACCATTGTTGAATTTGATTCTAGAGCGTGCGCATTGATGCACTAGTAAAAACTACTTGTTCTGTTTCTCCTCTATCAAATGTGTAGATCTTTTTTGTGTATCGCTCTTAACTGGAGGCTAATTTGCTTGTTCTGTAGCCCGATTATTCTTTGATGTAGGTCAACTGCTTGGGCATGTAGACCACCTTTACAATTATGATAGTAACATGATTGTTGCTGACTACCCCTTCGATGCTGTGTCTCTTCGCTTTTGAGGGATGACCAGATAAGTATCTCGACACAGGTATGTGACTGTTTTCTCTTTCGAACATACGCTGGGATAAACCCAATTTGAAATTATGTACGCTACTATTGCTAAACCCAATTTGAAAGTAAATACGCTAATGTTTGTTCTGGTCAAATCCTTACTGGAAAAGTTCTTAAATTTAATGTTTGATTTTAATTAACCATCCGCTTATACGAAAGTATCAGCATTACTAATATTTTTTTGTGTTACTGATTAGATTTATAGCCAATGTTTCTTATGGTAAAATATTTACGAGAAAGGTTTATAAATTTAATGTTTGCTTTTAATTAATCATCCGCTTATACGAAAGTATCAGCGTTATTTTGTTGTTACTGATTAGATTTATTGCCTGTTAGCTACGAATTGCGCACTTCGTGGAACAGTTAGTGAATTTGTCCATAAAGTAGAATTGCTTTATTACATAGTAAGTTTATTTAATTTTTGTTTTGCTGTTTTGTTAGAAATTTCGATAATTGTCGTTTTTTTTGTAAATAGAAAATCGTTGGCGATGTATTATTTTTGTGTTGCTAGGAACCCCACCCCTCTCCACATTGGTAGTTAGCCTGATACATTTATTCTTTCTTCCGGCTACGTCATAGTACGTAGCAACATTTATGACACAAATTGAAGGTGAAAGATAATTTTAACAATTAAAAAGATATTGATACCTGCCATGCTGTCAGGGATCATAATTCTTGCTCGGTCTATAAAGAATTAGTTGTAAAACTTTAAAACGAAATATTTGGTATAGAATCACGTCTAAATATATAGCAATTAAAGTCCATAAACATTCTGATCATTTAAATTTATATTACCAAAATGTTCATGATTTGAACACTAAAATCCACTCTTTTAAATTGCATATTAGTCAACAGTGACGTATTTCATATATTCGCCTTCTCAGAAACTTGACTTAATAATAATGTGAGTAACAGTGAATTATTCCCTAGTAGCTTCTAAGTTTATCGGTCACAGAAGTTTTTCTACAACGAGATGAGGCGGAGTTTTGTGCGCTATAAATAATAAGTCACGTCAAAACTCAATACAGATAGTGACTGTTAGGGTTTTATGTCGCTTCTGCGAATTTATAAATCTGTCTTCACCTGAGTTAAACCGTTCAAGCGGGTATAATCTACGAATATGCCAACGCACCCCACCTTATTGGACCAACCCGCATAGGGATAGCATCGTTCGTTAAGGTGAACTTGAGTTCTGTGTAAAATGCGGTCGAAAGTGGTCGCGTAATATTATTGTTTTAGCATTGCTCTCTATGAGCAATCATTCTAAACGAATATGTAATTGTTTCTATTGTTTGAAAATGCCTCGCTTTGCGTGGCTATTGTACTATTCTAACTAAACTAATTAGTAAAGTAAATGTATATACGTTAACCGAGCATGCGTTGTTTTTATTCTACATACATATCCAATCGAAGTGTTTTCCTTTGCTAAGTTAACTAGTGTTAATAAACTAAACCCTAAATCAATATAAGAAAGAGTCGACTTCCAATCCTATTTGTGAAGTAATAAACCCTTTCGTGTTCATGGTCCTTCAATCGAGATTCTATCAGTGCTAAATAATGGATAATTATTACTTCAAACATTAATTTCAACGTGTTCTATAAACGCGGGAAGTGTGTTCGACTGCAATAAACGTTAACGTATGTGCACCCTTTTCTAACAAAAAGTATCGTATTGCATTCTACTAATGGTTGTAACAACCTGTCAATGTTTTAAGGATAACAGCTTTATGCTTCCAGCTTAAGGTCAGTTACATCTTTCTACATTTAACCCGAAATTAACATTATTATCTAGCTTGAGTTTGACTTAGTTGTACTAAAAAAAGCTTTCAATTTATTCAAGTACCACAATATTGAAATATGAGTGAGTGCTAGTCGTTTTTATACATAAAATTTAACTACTATTATATAAATTAATGCTTGTTGGTGATGTTTGCGTATCTAAGCAAACAATACTGATCAATAATTACTAAAGGGTTGCAACTTTCATTATGTAGAAGTTGTAACTAGTTACTACATGTACTAAGCGTAATTTAATCGCAAAGACTAAGCGTAATATTATATTTACTAAATATATTTATTACATTTGAGCTTCTTACTGCATTCCTAAAATTTTCAATTATTATTTTCGGCATATTAATCTAGACAATGCCTAAACAATATCAAGCTAAGATTGCATTGGCTACAGCCAAATCGCTAATTAACGAATTGGAAGGTTTTGAGTGGTTTTTTGCTACAATTACTAGTGTACCAATTACCGAAACTATTATTACTAATTTGAACCTATGGTTGGATATTATTAAACTAGCCGCAGCAAAATATAGAGAATTATCTATTGAGCTGACTGCAAATTCGGGTACATCCAAAAAATAATCTCTGAAAATTACTATTTTGATAAATTTATTGATATTACAAGTAAAGCAACTAGCTTCTTAAAAAATACCTCTATGCTATTTAGAGCAAGCTCCTCAGAGTCATTAAGCTCTGCAGTGAGCCCAGGTTGTACTACATCTGCACCTAAAAGGTTCTGAAAGCGAACTAATTGCAAATATTGCTCCTTCGGGCGAGAATTACTATATAGCATTCAATCTACTTCAGAAAAGATTTAATAATCCTAAATTGATTATACAAAATCACATAAAGGCTATTTTTGACCTTAAACCTATTCTAAAATCTAATGACTCCGAATTACGTTGTTTGTGTGATACGTTATTCAAACACATCAGAGCATTACGACAACTAAACACATCTATCGACGAGACTGAAATGTTTGTGTCGCACAATTTAATGACTAAACTAGATGATGGTTCTAGAACTGAATTATCAAAATATAAGCCAAGTGCTATACTGAGCCTAAATGAAATAGACGACTTCCTAAAAAATTGTTGCCAATTACTAGAGGAGATTGAGCACAACAAACAAACATGTACTAGTCAGAATTTTTCTAAAAATCAACAACCTAAAATTAAAACTAACTATAAACAGGCATTTATTGCTACTAGTGAAAGCGGCGATGCATGTCCTATGTGCAAACTAAACCACTTTATCGCTCAATGTCTTGACTTTCTAAAGCTAACTACGAAACAACGTTTTGACAAAGTTTCATATGCTGACTTGTGTAAAAACTGCCTTCGTCATTAAAAGCAAATAACTTGCAGATCCAAATCTAGCAGCAAGCGGTGTAATAAACGACACAGCACGTTGTTGCATTTGGAAGCTAATGCTAGTGCTTCTCCCATTGGACATAGGAGTAATTCCGAAATTGCTTCCACGGAAACTGTACTAAATACTAGTACTACACTTTCTTGCTTTCCTGCTAGCATACAGCAAGTACTGCTAGCTACTGCCTCTGTTAAGGTAAAAAATGTTCAAAATAAATGGCAACCAGCCAGAGCTATTTTGGATTCCGCTTCACATGCTAATTTCATTACTGGGCCTAACATTAAATCTCACTAACACCAAAATTATTGGTCTAAATTCAAATTCTTCTGTCTCTAATTCTGTAGTTCATTTGCAACTGACATTTACTACTTCCGGTTACAATGTAAATTTGGAGTGTTTAACCATTCCCAAAATTGCCGAAAACCTACCTCTGGTAGGCTTCGACAAGTCTCAGCTGGAAATACCTAACGGGATCAAGCTTGCCGACGCTAACTTTAATAAATCTCTTCCTATAGAGATTCTAATTGGAGCTAGTGATTTTTATGACCTATTATGTGTAGGACAAATTTCACTAGGTAAGGGTAAACCTACTCTGCAAAAAACGTTGCTTGTTTGGGTGATCTCTGGAAATTTTCCTGCCCCACCACACACTAATAATTAAGCTTGCACACATTTGGCTATTAATGGTGCATGACCTACTATTAAGAACTTAAACGATTCTGTAGAAAAATTTTGGCAGTTGGAGGGCATAGAACCTCTTAGCGAACTATCTAAACTATCCCCCGAAGAACGGTTTTGCGAAAATTATTTTTCGGAAACAATCACTCAAACTCAATACTGGACTTTTGTGGTTTCTATACCTATTAACTCTAAGTTAGTTAAACTAGGTTATTCTTTGGAGTTAGCAAAGAAAAGATTTTTCAACTTTAAAAAGAAATTTATTTTGAACCATAAACTTAAAATTGAATATTCAAAATTCATTCATGAATATATTTCGTTGGATCATAACAAAGATTAGCACAAGGTCGTGCTACATTTAACAAGAAAAAGCAACTAATGTGCTCAAAGACCACAAACATATGTGTGGAGCACAGCACTGTACGGCTGTGAAGCCTGGACAGTAGGAGAAGCAGACAAGAAAAAGGTAGAAGCCTTTGAAATGTGGTGCTACAGACGTATGATGAAGATATCATGGACAGACAAAGTTAAGAACGAATAGGTACTAAAAATGGTAGGGGAAGAAAGAAATATGTGGAAAACGGTAAAAATTAGGAGAGATAAGATGATAGGCCACATACTACGGCATGAGGGAATAGTGCGGAATATATTAGAAGCAGAGATAGAAAAAAAGAGAAGAAGAGGCAGACCTAGGTTAGACTACTGCACACAGATAGTAAAAGATGTAGGCTGTAGGAGTTTCAGGGAGATGTGTAGGCTAGCCCAGAATAGAAATCAATGGAGGTACGCATCCAACCAATCCCAAGATGGATAAACTAATGACGAAAAAATAACTGTGCTTAAACATGATAATTATTATAAGTAACTAGAAGAATTAGTTGGGCAATATTCTCGAATAATGTTAAGTGTGTGAAAGGATTTACTGGAAAACCATTTATTCGGCTAATGTCTAAGTGTTGGGGTATCTTGGTAGCCACAGGTTGCTTAACCCCCTTCACTGAATCTCGGAGAAATAGGGCATAAAATTAGAAAACAATAGAAGGGGAACGAGCTGTATACACATGCTGTGTGAGAATTTCAGGGAACTATGTAGGCTAGCTCAGAATATAATTAAGTGCAGGTACGTGTCCAACCAGTTTTGAGACAGAAAACCTCATGACGAAAAAATAAACGCAGATAAATCTGATGATTAGTATAAACAACTAGTTGTTGGTTGCGAAATATCTGCAACTAATGTTGACTGTGCGAAAAGATATATTGAAAAATATATTAAATCGGTAAATGGTTAAGTGTTGGGGGAACTTGGCAGCCACAGGCTACTTACCTCCCTTCACAACCACTGAAGGTCGGAGAAATAGGGTACATAATTGTAAAACAATAGAAGGTGACTGAACTGCATCTAACAAGAAAGAATAGCGCCTATGGGGAAAGACAACAAACATAGAACAAGAAGAAAATTGTTGAAGGCATATGTGTGGAGCACAGCGCAGTATTCCTATGAAATACGGGCAGTCTGAAACGCAGACAGAAAAACGGTAGTAGCCTTTTGAAATGCTGTGCTTCAGATGTACGAGGACGATAGCATGGACAGACAAAGATAATAACAAATAGGTTATAGAAATAGTAAGGGAACAAGGATATCTGGGGAAAAAGATAAGAGAAATAGAAGGGCAGAATACGTTCTAAAGCATTTTTGGGGAATAATATGGGATATATTACAAGCAGAGATAGGAAAAAAGAGGTAGATGTAGACCTAGATTAGATAGTGATAGATGCAGACTGGGCAAATTTCAGGGAAATCTGTAGGTTAGTTCAGAATAGGAAACAATGATGGTACGCGTCTAACCAGTTCCAGGGCTGAAGACCTAATGATGATGATGGATCATATGTCTAAGGTTTCAACTAATACAAAACCAACAAATCCAACACCGCTAAAGGCTCTGGATGCCGAACTAAATATTTCTAACATACCTCCATACTACTTACCACACCATGCTGTTTTTAAGTCCGACTCGTTAACTACAAAACTGAAAGTAGTTTTTGATGGTAGTGCACCTACACATTCTAATGTATCTATTAACGATACACAAGTTGTTGGTCTCGTCATTCAAAATTACCTATTTTCTATACTTATACATTTCCACCAACATAAAATTGCGTTAACTGCTGACATCAATAAAATGTATCGCCATGTACTAGTGCAGCCTGCTGAGCGTAAGTTTCAACGCATACTTTGGCGTGATGATCCTACTTTAAATCTAGAAACCTACGAACTTAATACCGTGACTTATGGCACGGCTAGTGCTAGCTGCCTAGCTACAAAGTGCCTACTTCATCTCTGTGATCTTTGTAGTAAAACACATCCTTAGGTTTCAGCTATCGGATTTCTATATGAATGATCTAATTACTGGCGTCAATACTATACAGGAAATGCTATTTGCAGGCAGACCTCACTACTGTTTTAGCTAGTGTTGGTTTTCCTATCAGAAAATTTTTATTTAATTCTACAGAAAACCTAGTCTACTCAGGGAATACTGAACTTTACAATATTCCTTCGGGCGAACGAGTAAATGCCAAAACTTTAGGTATCGTTTGGAATTCCACACAAGACATTATACTGTATAATGTCCAACTTAAATCTAATACAACTAAAAATACTAAGCGTTCCATTCTATCAATGGTTTCGCAAATTTTTGACCCACTGGGTCTTTTATCGCCAGCCACGGCTATAGGTAAGCTTTTAATCCAAAGGCTATGGCAGTTGAGGGAATCCTGGGATGAAAGTATTCCTGAAAATTTAAATTCCGATTGGAATGGCTTTAAAACACACTTAAGTGCACTTGAAAATTTGCATATCCCTCGGTGTGTAATTCCTACAAATTACATTTCCATAGAGCTTCACGGATTTAGTGATAGTAGCTATGGCGCCTGCATTTATGTTCGCGTTATCGATACTGATGGTAACTGTCATTCTAACTTACTATGCTCTAAATCTCGCATCGCTCCTCTGCATGGTGCTACGATTCCAAGATTGGAATTGTGCGTGGTGGTGTTACTAGCCCAACTGGTGGACCCGATAAAATCTGTTCTAACTATCGCTATTGTGCATGTACAACTTTGGACTGATTCAATGATAGTACTGCATTGGCTTAAGTCTGCAGCAAATAGATTTTAAATATTTGTTGCTAACAGAATAGCTCTAATTCAAAACTAACTGATATAAATTCGTGGTCTCTTATCCCATCTAAACTAAATCCTGAGGATCTTGTGTCTCGCGGGCTAAGTATAAATGAATTACCGGACTGCCCGTTATGGTGGAATGGTCCTAACTTCCTTACTGAATCACGCCACATTTTATTATAACCCCGCCGTGCAGGTACGCGAGCCACTACAGTCAGTTGGTAGCAATGTTACGTAATTGTAAAAAATGATGCGCAAATTAAAAATTACTTCACACAATATTCGAATTATTGCAACACAATTAAAAGGTTATACAAATTTTAAAGAAAACCCAAAAGGGGTACTCACGTAAACATGTAGGGCGGCTCCAGCGCTACTCCATGATGGTTGAACCTTCTTGGGCGTGGATGATTCGTCGGCCCTGGTCGAGTCCAAATTGAATTGTCTTCTTTTCTGTAGCGGAACACAGGATACAGGTAAGGGACGATACAGAGCAAAGCTAAGGAACCTACATCAAAAAAGACACGATTAGACACAAAAGGTAACTCATTTGTTCGAGTCTCGATCACCAGTTCCACACGTATGCCGGAAATCACCCTTCCATCCTTATTCGCACACCGCGTCGGCGCAATCTCCGCGCAACGGACTGTCTAAAGTGACGGAAATACGCACATGTCCTTTTAAATTTATGGCGTGAAATTCTTACAAATTAAAACTTAAATTGAAATGTTTAGTGACGAATTTTTCGGCACGTAACAATTTGGCCTACTCGAAGTGCTAGTACTAACATCTTGGTTGATTCAGAACTTAATCTGTATCAAACAATACTGTAGCTTTGCTAAACTTACAGACTTCCCACTTACTACATAAATATTCCACACTAAACCGACTGCAACGCATTGTAGCCTGGATTTTCAGGTTTGTAAAAAATTCTACACTGGGAACTAGTCTAACTTCTGGTGTACTAACTACCAGGGAACTACAAACTCGCTTTGCGTGACTGTTGTACTATTCTAACTAAACTAATTAATAAAGTAAATGTATATACGTTAATCGAGCACGTGTTGTTTTCCAATCCTATCTATGAAGTATAAACTCTTTCGTGTTCAGTGACTAACTTGAACATGTGCCAGTAGACATGGTTGGTGTCAAAGTATTAGTAAATAACAAACATCTAATTGTTTTTGTTTTATATATACCTCCAGTTCTTTCGTCAAATGAGTACCAGCTACTGTTTAAGGCCTTTATATCAACGGAACACAACTATGACCCAGACATAATATTTATTGGTGATTTCAATATACCTGACTACATTAACAAAAACAACACTCCAAGTCTCACCCTAACATATACTGCAAATTTTTATAGCTTTTACAACCTGCACCAATATAATCAAATAAGTAATATCAATTGGCAGACTGCTTGATCTGGTTTTTTCGTCTAAACCATCTATAGTTCGTAAAACCGAAAACACAGTTCTCACAGAAGACTGTCATCTTCCAGCGTTTACTTTCACTCTCCATGGACAAAGTAACAAATTCCAGTTTAATATGCTCTAATGTCCCAACGTACAACTTCCGTAAAGCCAATCTTAAAGTGCTATTCAACAAGCTAACCTTAACCGACTGGGATGCACTTTATACCTTCGTTGATATCAATGAAACCTGTAGTTATTTCTACAACATTTGTAATGTATTTGTATGAATATACGACTGGGTTAGGGATCACTATTGTATGCCCATGCCTACAAAGAGAGGATGCGCATGGGTATTCGTTTTAATTGGATGTATCAGACATGCACGCTACAAAATTCGAGGCAGTTCTTGTTATAAATACATTATCAGTGAACCCACAAGTGTTTTATTCCATAGATAGCACACTACATTCTGGCGATGAGTTGGTTGTATGTATATATAAATTTGAAACACGTGCTATAAAAGTTTTGGAGGTTAAGTGGAATGGTAACTGGGCGATCATTACGAGCTGCATGTCGAACCGTTATGGGAAGCTTGTAAGAAAGTTAATAGTGATTTGTTGCCAATCGTCCACATTAATACAAATTAATCAGGAAACCAGAGTATGTAATACTGAAGATTAATGAAAAATCTGTAAAGTTTGAAATTGATAATGTTGCATGTAGATCGGTAATCGGTACACGTAGTTTCGAGGAAATTTTTGGGTTGCCTTTTAAGATGGTAAATTATAATCTAAGTGGAATTTCAGGTAATTTTATTAATGCAATCGAAGAGTGTTTAGTAGAGGTAGAATTATGTAACAAGAAATTTCATTTAGTTTTAACCATTATAGAGGCTTGTTAAATTTAAACCCATCTTTGGTCAGGTTAGCCTTGGAAACAATTGTAATTACCCAACTGACGTTTTGCAACGTTAGTGGTGTTTTAATCTTGCCACTGGTCAGTTTCTCTCGTATATATTTGACAACGATTTTAAGTATTGTGACTTTGAAATGACGTTTGTTGTTAACAATCCGACCAAATGTGATCAGCGTGCGGTTATTTAATTTATGTGTGCTGAAGGTTTGCAACCATTGGAAATTCATACACGAATACAAGCAGTGTATGAAAACGCATGTTTTGCATATCCAACTATCAAGGAACGGTGTCAAAAATTTAAGAATGGACGCGAAGGGACGAATGATAAGCCGCGACCAAGTGCAATGTGTACTGCGTCAACAGACAGGAATATGGCATGTGTGGAAGGCCTGATTAGAGAAAATCGTCGAGTTTCAATCAGAATAATTTCAGAAAATGATGTGAGTATCGGATGTTCATAGCATCGTACACAAACTAGGCTACAGCAAAGTTTGTGCGCAATGGGTTCTTCGCCTTTTGTTAGAGAACCAAAAAAGCTTGCGAATGGGCTTATCTTTGCAATACCACACGGAATATAGACAAAATGGTAACAATTTCTCTCGTCAATAATTGCTGGCGACGAATCTTGGTATCATTATTTTGAACCATCCAGTAAGCTGTCATCGATGCAATGGAAACACGCAAATTCTCCGCCACCAAAGAAGTTTAAAGTGCAACCTTCTGCCAGTGAGGTCATGTTGACATGTTTTTTCGACCATGAAGGACCCTTGTTGATAGAATTTACAGAACCTCGGGTGCATATCAACGCAAATCTGTATAATGAAACTTTGAACAAGCTTCATCAAGCAGTAAGACTAAAACGTCCAGGGAAGATTTCACGTGGTGTCATTCTGCTTCATGACAATGCTTGATCTCATGTTTCTAATGTAGTGAAAGAAAATCTACAGCGAAAGAAATGGAGGATATTAAAGCATCCACCCTATAGTCCTGATTTATCGCCTTGCGATTTTCACATCTTTGGGTCACTGAAAAAAAGCGTTAAAAGGTTTTCAGTCGGGCGAAGAAGTACAAATCGCCGTGAAAGAATTCTTCGAGCAGCAGCCACAAGATTTCATCTAAAAGATAATGTTTCTTCAAAGTACTGAAAGCTTATGCAATGCCATTTGCGCATAAACCATTAGTAGAGAAGAAAATTAATCAAATGGTTGAGGTAGGCATATTAAAGCCAGTTTCACATAATGAATGGGCTTTACCCATAGTAATAGTGCCCAAGAAAACTAGTGATGTTAGAATTTGCACGGATTTTCAAGAAACGTTTTATAAAGAATTAAAAATTGGTCAGTATGTCTTACCAACACCTGACGATATTTGTGTCAGCTTAGCTGGAGGGTCAGTTTTTACAGTTCTTGATTTATTATCTAGGGTGTATGAACAATTTCAGGTGAATGTAGATTATTAAAAATATTTAACGATTAACATGCACATGGGTATGTATCAACTTACAAGATTAACCTGTGGAATTACGACCGCACTAGCAATTTTTCAGTCTGTAATGGATCAGATTTTAAAAGGAATTTTAGGTGTACATTGTTATCTTGATGATATTCTGTTAGCTTGGTTAGCTAAATACAATTAAAAAGTTAATTTAGCAAAGTGTAGTTTTTTCCAGCAAGATTTAACATACTTGGTACATCAGATTGACTCTGAAGGTATACATCCCATGTCTGAAAAGTTACGAGCAATATATGAAGCACCGGAACCTGAAGATAGTGCCAAACTTAGGTCATACTTAGGATTGTTATCTCTACATTGTCGTCAAAATTAAAACCTTTATATGCTTTGTTAGAAAAAGACACTGCATTTGATTTTACTGACACATGCAAAAATGCATTTAAATTAAGTAAAGATTCAGTTGCGAAAAATCAAGTTTTAACCGACTATGACCCAAACAAACCTATTGTAATATCTTGTGATGCGAGTTCATATGGGGTTGGTGGAGTCTTATGTCATAGAATAAATGCGGTAGAAAAACCTGTGCTCTTTGCTTCAGGGATACTGTCCAAAACAGAATGTAACTATTATCAATTAGTACGTGGAGCATTGGCGGTAGTATTTTGTGTTAAACGTTTTCACAAATATATTTTTGGAAGATCTTTTACTCTCATATCGGATCATCAACTGTTATAAGTAATTTTTAATCCTTCATGTATTATTCGTTGTAATTTAATTTTGTCAATGTACAATTATATCGAATATAGGAAGGGTTGTCTAATGTTTGAAGCTGATATGCTCTCTAGACTACTGTCAAAAGATAATTTAATTTTCAGAAATTCATTTCCATAGGAATGTACATAAAAAAACATTATGGAACAAGCCAATATTCACTATTATCTATAGAAATATTAAATATAACATTAAAATTTTAAATATAACTTTGTATTTCATATACCACACTATAACTTATGCATACTTGGCAAGTTTCAAACTGTAGGAGAAAACTCTTCAATGTTGTAGAAGCTCTGAGCTACCAATCAACTTTTTAGTTTAACTCTAAAAATTTTTACATTGTGTGAGGACTTTATTTCTTGAGAGAGACTGTTAAAAATTTGTTGGCCTAGATAATTGGGAGATGTCCTTCCAATTGTATACTTAAAACTGGGAATCCTGAGATCACTTTTATTGCGAGTGTCATGATTATAATAATCGTACCCATGCGAGTAATCTGCTTTATTCTTATAGATTAGAGTGGCCACTTCTAAAATGAAAATCGAAGGTAGAATTAAAATACATAATTGCTTAAAAAAGGCACGGCAAGATGTAGTTTGTGAAATACTAATGATATTCCTGACCACCCTCTTCTGACAAATAAAAACATCACGCGCATTGGACGATGCACCCCAGAAACTGATTCCATATCTCAGTCTTGAGGAACAATGAGAATTGTATACCAACAACAGTTGGTTTGTATTCAAAAATGATTTAAGGTTTCTGATTAAATAGCATAGTGAATTTAATTTTGCGCACACTTTCTCACAATCAGGTTTCCAATTTAGATTTTGATCTACATTCACTCCCAAAAAATTGATACTACCTGTTTGAGGTATTGGTGTGCCATTGAGTGTAACGTCAATGTTCACATTTTTGCTATTGTAATTATGAAAAGCAATAGTCGACGTTTTGCTTGGATTGATGTATAGAAAGTTCATTGAGAACCAATTGAACAAATGATCAAGATTTTTTTGCAGGTTTGACTGGAGAGTAGGAGGATCCTGATTAGAGGTTACAATTGTAGCATTATCAGCATATAAAAACAATGAACATTCTTTCAAATGCATGTTGATGTCATTGATATACAAAAGGAATCGCACAGGGTCCAAAACTGAGCCCTGTGGCATCCCGACCCCCTTTCCAAGTACCGTCGAGTTAATAAACCTACGTGTGTTGAACCGACACATACTGTGAACGACTGTCTAAATAACTCTGGAGCCATGCTAAAGCTTTTCCTCGAATGCCATACTTCTCCATCTTTATAAAAAGTATCCAGTGCAACACACAGTCGAAAGCCTTACTAAGGTCACAAAAGTTCTCAACAGGATTCTCACCAGATTCAATGGAATTCGTAACGACTTTAACAAACTTGAAAATTGCAACCACTGTGCTATGGTTTGGTTGAAAACCGAATTGATTTGTAATTATGATTTTGTCAGAATCAAGAAATTTCGATAGTCTATCCAGATAACAGTACTCAAACACTTTCGAAAAAACTGAAATGAGGGCAATTGGACGATAATTATCCAATGAGTCTACATTACCTTTCTTGAAAAGAGGAAGAACCTTGGTAAGCTTCAGTTTCTTTGGAAAAACACCATGCTCAAAACTGAGATTAATGAGAAAAGTTAGGGGTTTTACAATTTCCCTAAGACTTCTTTTTATAAGAAAATTTGGGATCTCATCAAAACCACTTGACTTTTTTGATTTTAGTTTTTTGCTGATTAAAGAAATAAACTCTTCCTCCACAAAAGTAATTAGAAATAGTGAGTTACTGTTGTTCTTTATTTTTGTAGAAAAAGGTACCTTAGGGATGTGACTGATAATCCTATCTGCCACATTTACAAAACAACTCATTAAATTTATTGACCACCAGAGCAGGATCTTCAATTAGAACATCACCATCTTGAATTTTAATTTCACCTTCTGATTGCCTTTGATTGTTTACAGAGTTAATCAATTTCCAACTGGATCTAAGCGGATTTTGAGCCATGATTATTTTATTCTGATAAAATAATCTTTTTGTTTCTCGAATTAGATGAGAATGAGAATTTTTATATGCTTTATAGTAATCCCTATATTCCGGAAAAGATTTTAGCAATGTAAAAAGATCCCTTAATTATTTACTGGATTTTTGAACATATTGTTAATCCAATTTCTTTTTTATCATTATTCTCCTTCATGTACTTGCGCTTTAGTGGAAAGTGAATATTAAAATAGAACAAGAATATATTGTGGAAGTTTTCAAAGGCATCATCCACTTTCGTGCACATCATTACATCAACCCAGGTCTCATGAGCTAAATCGCCCAGAAAGTTTAAGATGACATCTTCAATGTAGATGGTAGTATCCATTTATTCAATTTTTCAGAAGAGCTACCTTTATCACATGTTGATATTGCGAGTATGTCAAAAAAAGACTCGATAATTAGAAAAGTTATAGATTATGTTAAAACGGGATGGCCAAACAAAGTTTGTGAAGAAACTAAAAGTTATTTCATAAAGCGTAACAAATTATCCGTTGAAGGAAATTGCCTGATACTAGGAACAAAAGTAGTTATTCCCGCGGTATTATGTAAAAATATGCTGCTCTTGATATACGAAGAGCACAGAGGTATTGTAAGAGCCAAACTACTAGCTAGATCTGTGTGTTGGTGGCCAAATATCAATCAGGATATTGAGCATATGTCAGGTGTATCAAAACCACTATGAAAGGAATTTAATATCTTGTCCTGAGACTGAAAAAGTATTTCGAAGAATACATATAGATTACTTTCACAAAAAAGGTGTACCTTTTTTATTAATTGTTGATACGAAATCTAAATGGATCGATATTCATTGTATGCCAAAATCGATTGAAATAACTCATACAATTTAAAAGTTAAAACGAACTTTTCCATTTTTGGGTATCCCAGGTATAATTGTCCTCCGTGTAGTTAAAAGATTTTAATAAGTTTTGCCAAGTAAATGGAATTAGTGTTTGAAATTGCTACCATATCATAAACAATCTAATGGTGCAACAGAAAAACATGTTCTTACAGCGGAAAAGGCTTTGGATAAGTTTTTACTACAAAAGTTATCACTTTCACTAGAGCAATTGATTGTTATTTTCCTTTTTAGTTATAGAAATACACCTTGTAGTAGTACAGGAGTAACCTCTAATGAGATTATATTTAAAGTCAGACTAAAAACTAGTTTAGATCTTTTAAAACCAAAAGCAGGTAATAGTATAAGATTTAATCTAAATTTTGATTTTGTGAAACCAAAACAATTTGTAGAAGGTGTAAAGGTATTTGTAGATCTATTAGGTCCTAATACAAATGAGAAATGGAAGGAAGGTACTATAGTCAAAGTAGTTAGTGTTGTTACTTATTTAGTAAATGTAGAAGAGAAAATCTTGTACAAGCATATTAATAGTATTAGAAAATAGTTGGAAAATTTTGAGATATCTCTATGGCGGGTAGATAAAAATATAACTTCGAAAATAGAAAATTATTCAGATGTTTGTACAAATGTTAGCCCTAGGTATTCAGGAGATGTATTTACCAAACCAATTAGTACAAGTTCCCCGAAATACAATCCGTTTCTTATCGTTGAGGATGCAAGTATTACTGTTGTACTGCAAAATATTGCAGTGATAAACCACCACAAATGGATGGTACTTCAAATAACGATGTTTCTCCAGTTCTGAGATGTAGTAATAGAGTTATAAAGGTGTCTAGTAGATTAAACTTTTAAGATGGGAGTTTGTACTTATTTTGTTAGTGGGAGGAAAATGTAATGTATTTGTATGAATATGCGCCACTGGGTTAGCAATAACTATTGTACGTCCATGCCTACGAAGCGAGGGTGTGCACGGGTGTTCGTTTTAATTGGATGTATCAGTCATGCATGCTACCATATTCCAGGCAGTTCTTGTAATAATCTTTTATGTAACCGGTTTCGTTATAAATACATTATTAGTGAACCCACAAATGTTTTATTCCATAGATAACACGCTCAACATTTTATTTTATTTTATTCATTTACGGCAATGCCATTTTACAAAGATGAGTTAAAAAATGTGAAATTTCGTATAAGAATAACTAAATTTATTATTTTATAAATTTTTTAATGACTTTAAAAGATAGAATGGAAGAATCAAACAACTCCAACCTAAATTCGTAGGTTTTTTCTAACTTCATAATACGAGCGATAGGTTCATTTTGACCATAATTTGTACAATGAACAGTTATACTAAAAACTTCAGAGTTCCTAGTTCTTTTCCCTGCAACATTTACTTTAACTAAGTGCACTAATGTGGAATCATTGACTCTACCTTTCAAAATCTTATGTAAAAAACACAAATTTGCATTCACTTTACGACTTTCTAAAGAAGTCAAATTAAGAATTTTCGGTCTCACAATAATTATATGTATTGTAATTAAAACCTAGCTGATATCCACAATGTCGTACAAATTTCCGTTGAACGGATTCTATCAATTCTATATCTAGGGCACCAGATAATAGAATTGTATTCTAAAGTAGATCTAACTAGCAAGCAATATAGCAGTTTAACTGAGAATACAGGAAATTATTTGGTAGTTGTCCTAATAAAATCCAAAGTTTTTAAAGATTTTGAAGTAATTTCATTAATATGAGTATTAAATGTTAGTTTTGAATCTAGTACTACACCTAAATCCTTTACTAGGTTTCCTTACTAAAGATACATCATTAATTTTATATGGGAAAATAATAACATTATAGTTTCTCGAAAAACTGATTTCGCTACATTTGTTAATATTCAGGCATAAACAATTTTTGTTGCACCATTGAGTTAAATATTGTATGTCCATTTGTAATGTTTCTGCATCTTTGATGTTACTAATAGTTCTAAACATTTTTAAATCATCCGCAAAAAGTAATATTTCACTATATTTAATCACTTCTTTTATGTCATTGACAAGAATGTTAAATAATAGAGGACCAATATGAGAACCCTGCAGTACCCCCGAGGTCACTGTTATTGGATTCGAAATTGAATTACCACATTTCACATATTGGGTTCTTCTAATAAGGTAGCTGTTTATCTATTTCAAAATATTGTTTTGCATTCCCAGTGCTTGCAATTTAGCTAATGATATTGAGTGATTAACCCTATCAAAGGCTTTAGCAAAATCTGTATATATGGAGTCCACTTGTACTCGATTCTCCAAAGCCATAAAGATATAACGTGTGTACAATAAAATATTAGTACAAGTAGATTTGCCTTGTGAAAAACCATGTTGCTCTTCAATAATTACATTTCTACAATCCCATGTAAGCTTCTTATTAACCAAGTAATCCAATAATTTAGGAAGTTCCGACTGATTACACACAGCTCTATAATTTGTTACATCCTCACGAGAACCTGTTTTGTAGATTGGTTTCAAATAACTATTTTTCCAATAATCTGGAAAAACTCCTGCGTCTAAGGATTTATTGAACAAGTATTTTATTGGATGTATTAAAGTATACAAGCAGCGTTTTAGAACAACCAGTGGAATTCCATCTGGTCCATGTGTTACTTTATTTGGCAACTTCATAACACGATTTATTATTTCTGATGCTTCAATGTAATAATTGCTAATTTCTATAGTGTCTGTATAAAAAAATAATGGTACTCTATTAACTATTGTATTACTGTATACTGTTGAAAAATATTGCCCAAACAAATTTACTATCTCCTCATTACTACTACTTTTCATGTTGTTATAGACAAATTGTGATGGCAGATTAAATACTTTTCATTTGTTATTCACAATCTTCCAGAATGAATTTGGTTGTAATTTAATATCTGCCTGGATTTTATCTATATAAGGTTTATAACATAAATTATTTAAATATTTAAAGATTTACATGTTTCCCTAAGAAAGGCAAACTGATCATAATCATTCTTACTACCACTTACTTTGTATTTCTTATGTTCTGAACCATGTTGGAAAACTTGACACTTTAAACCTTTTCAACGGTACAAATCTTTCGATGGCATTGTCCAATATGTTATAAAATTCTGATATATCTATATTGATGTCTGTGCCTTTAAGCATAATGGAATTCCAATCAGTACCAGCAAAGTAGTCACTCATAGCATCAAAATTAGCATTCTTAAAATCGTAGTATACTTCTTCAAATTGTAATTGTTTGTATTGACTGGCACTAGCATCAAAAGAGGTTGCAGTATGATATATATACTATTAGGAAACAATTTATCAATAGCTTCTGTAACGCGTGTTTCATTTGTAGTAGCAAATATTAAATCTAAAAATGTATTCCTACTATTTGAGATAGTATTAATTTGAAATAAGTTATGGTAACTAAAACAACGCACTAAAGATAACGCTGGATAATTATCAGGACAGTAAACTTTTAGTCCGAATTCATCATTGTACCATTCTGCTCGAGGAAGATTGTAATCTCCACATAAATACATTCGGCAGTTAGGGCGAGCTTCAAATATATAATCCACTGTATTTACATGGTTATCATATAAAGCAGTGTCAGATAGGGGAGGTATATGGTATACTCCCCCTATAATTGGATTATAACTTTTGCAAGGTATTTTAACAAAAAGTTGCTCAATATTGTTATTAATGTGATTGATTATAATAGGATATAAATTACTTCTAATTGCAATTAGTATTCCACCACTTTGAGTTTTATTTGAATCAGTCACATCCCGATCAAATCTGAATACATCATATTCTTTCAAGCCAAGTTCATTATTTTCTATATTAGCATTCAACCAAGTTTCCACTAACACTATAATGTCATAATTTGAACACAATATTGATTGTTGCAGTAGTAATAATTTTGTTTTGAGCCCTCCCACATTTTGAAAATAAACATAAATAGGTATTTGTGTATTATTGACTGTATAATTTTTTCTTAGTTTTTTGAAGCATGAATATAAGGTACCCCTTTAATATATTTTATAAATAAACCTTCCTCGCCGTTTTCTTTTCTTATTTCCATCTCATTGCGTAAATTCTTCCAATGCTGGACCAGTTGTGGTGTGACATCTGCACTAACAAAGATATTTTCCTTTTTTAAAATGTGCTTTGTTCCCCTTATCACCTTCATGGCATCCTCATGATTAGAAAATGTAACCCTTAATGCTCTCGATCGATTTTTATTCTTCTTTCCCGTTCTATATCTACCGGTTATCTTTGAATCTTCCTTAACCACTGATCTAATTAAGGCCTGAGCATTAGCCATATCATTTTGTAAATCTTCCGCAAAATTATAAATCATTATATTATTCATTCTCTTCTGCCTTTCAAAAATTTCGTTGAGCACTTTTTCTTCACAACTTTGTTCTGGTACCACAATGGAGTTTTTCAACTTATTAAATTCAACACACATTTCATCAATTTTCTTAATAAGCTTGGGAACTAATCTTACTCTTTCATTGCAATCCTCACAGTAAAATTTTAGAGTGCTTTCCCTTCAGCTCCATTACTTTTATTTCTGAGGATGTAAGATCTGAACATTCTTTATGTACTGGTCTTTCACATCCATCACAAAAAATAATATTCCTTATTATCCACAATTTAGAAATAAGGCAAAAATAATTTCATATAATTATGTAATAATGTTTATCATCTGCACATGCATGAATATTGTTTGTATAGGAAAACCAGAACTGATAATAGTTTCAAGAAAATGTATTAGATTGATAATGATATTTAGGTTTAAAATTAATGATAATGGTAATTTAGTGGTTAACTATTTATTTCAGGCATTTAATTTTATCAACACTGTCTTGCTGCTCTATATAGCTTTATTTTAATACCAAACACTATTAATAAATCACAATTTTACTGCTTATAAAACCACTTTTTGAGGAGTAAACAACCAACAGTTCTTTTCACAAGTCTAAAAATTGGATTTTATATAACATATTCGACAAATATGTTCCGAAAACAGTTTTGAAACAAAATTGTTATTTGCCTTGGTTTATTGCACCAGTTATTAACAACTTGAAAAAGAAATATTCGTTATTAGTAGCGTTGAGGCTAGTATCTCATACTAGTGCTTTATGGTTTTGAGTTTTATTATGCTGTTATATGATGGCCCCTACAGTTAGTCTTTGTTATGACTAATTTAAATGTTTCCTTTTCAGGTACGATTTTGTTAAGTCACAGTTACACGTGCTTTGGTGATAAATTTTCGGTTTGGAAATTTTTATAGTTCAGGGACTTCTGTGTTTCTTCCAGGGCTTTTAGTAGTGAGTTTATTAGAGTTAGTATACCCTCCTTTATTTGTTTGTGGTGTGAAGTGAAGCAGAATTGGCCTACGCCCACTCTCGTGATCTCCCTTGAATTGAAATTCAGAGTTAGTCGTTTTATATTGATAGGGATTCCTATTTCTTCGGCCAATTGTCATCCAATAATCACGGTGGGCATATTTCCACATACAGGAACCTGGTTGAGTTTTGTTTAGATGTTGATCCTTTTTGTAGTATTGACTCTGCATTGTGGGACATTCCGAGTGATACTCAACGCACCCTGTTGATCACCATTTTTGTTACGCTGGTGCCAATGTGCGACTTCGACGGGAATATTGCAGCATTACATCAATATTTATTTTGTTAGTTTACGATTAATTTACTGTTTTTCTATCTGGTTTTTATTTAAAGTAATGCCAACGCGTTACATGCTGTTGAACATTTCCTAGTTGCTTCATGTTTGTGAAATATAGTGTGGTTAAACGTCCACGGTAGACAAGGATGCCATAAAGCCAACTCATCAATGTCAATTAAGTTAAAAAAAATGAACAATAATTATAACTAATAAGCCCATTGTAAACTCGTATTTGAAAATACTATTAAGGTTTACCGGTTCAAAAGTAGTTTTGAATGGAAAATTTGTCATGACAGTCAATTGCAATATTTTATTTTCAACTTTTCCAAAATATATCCTTATGTAGGGGAGAGTGTGAACTATTGGGACTGTTTCAAGGTCATTGTGCACAAAACGGTCTATTTTTGAAGTAAAATCCAAAGGACAGTATTCTCGTTTAAAATAATACAATATTAAAAAAATTACAGCAGAGCGCTTTCGGCGTTGGCCATCTTCGGTACCACTACAAGTAAATTTGCTATCGTAAATTTTGGACTAACACAGCAAGGCGCTGATAAAGGGACCTAGCACAAACAAAATCCAGAACCGCTTCATTTAAACAGGGAACAACTCGGAGTCACTGTGGGGTTCCTGACAGGACATACGTCTGTCAAGGTTCACCTCCAGAGGATGCATAAATATAACGGAGACCTCGAATGCAGACTATTCTCAGAGGAATCGGAGACTGCAATGCATGTACTATGCAGATGTGAGGCTTTGGACAGAACGAAACTGCGCCTATTCGGGCGACCAAGGCTAGACCCGAAGGGAGTTGATACCCTTTCATTAAGGCACCTGTACTCTATGATTCGGGGTACAGGCTTTGCAGATTGGGTATAATACATAACCAGGGTCAGCACAATAAGCGTTTTAGGCTGCAGTGCGGTGGAGCTGTTTGGCATACGCACCTGCCAAGGGGGAGTGGTTTTAGTGGGTATGCCGCTTGGAGGGTCCACACTTTGGCTATAAAAGCTTTTCACTCCTCCGGGTTCGTATAACCAAAAAAAATTGGTTTATATAACTTTTGCATGCTTACTTGTAGTGGCACCGAAGATGGCTAATGCCGAAAGCGCTCTACTGTAATTTTTAAAATATTATATTTTTTACACGAGAATACTCTCTTTTCGATTTTATTGAAAAGTTCGTGTACACAGTCAAGAATTAACTCTTCATATTTTAGAAGTGTCTGCTTTCAATGCGGGCAAATAATAAAATATTATTTTATAAATGATGTTAAAATGATTATTTAAGAAAAATGTCATCTATGCTTGATATAAACAAAATCAAAGCACATGAATGTCAAATGTCCGATTTCTCTTACCAGAGAGGAGAAATGAGACAGTATTTTGGGAGAAATGAGACGTTAGAATAAGCAATCGTATTTTCAGCAATTTATCGTAAAGTTGAACTATAATTATCAAACTTTAACTGAAAATGAAGAGATCTCGCAGTACGAGCGGTGCCAGTGTTAAGTGTAGGGGTAGTCAAAGTCAATGCAATGTCCTTGTCTTCAACTAAACACTTGTCTTCAACGTTGGGATAATAAAATGTAAAAAGAAGATTGTTTGCATAAAATTAACAAGAAATGATGTACCGCAGCCCCTTGGTGTTCAATTTTATCCGCATAATGAACAGATGTCTTTTCTGTTATGAATTTACACAAAAGGTAACAGCCAAACTAATGCTGCTGAATGAGTGTTTTGGAAATTTTCAATTTCTTCTTCCAGTTCCCTCTGACCAATCCGATGAGCTGCCTTTAACAATGCCAGACATAACGTCTGTATTCGAATCAGAATTAGCAACATTTAATTCCAAGTACTCCAGCATCCTGTTTAACTTTTTTCCTAGGCTGCTTCATATTAAGCAGGGCTTCCTTTTCTGGAGTGTCGGTAATAATTCGAGACTTTCCTTTACTCTTACATGGGGAGCAGTTGACCTTGGCAGTGCTTTTGGGAATGGAATTACATGCTCTGGGCATAAACAGGTATCACCTGGACCAGGTTGGAAAGAAGCAAACAATTGTCTTGATTTTTTTCTTCAGTTGTGATATGGTTAGCTTCAATTTGTTTATCTATTGATGAAGACATTCCATTAATATTGGAACCACTGATTTGTGATGTAATCTCAACTACTGATGCCGAAATTGAAGTGACTTATGACTTTTCTGGAATGTTGGAAATTGATGCAGTGGTTTCATTTAAGGCCACTGTTTCATCTGTTGGTGGTAATGGCTATACTTGATCAGTAACAACACCCACCAAGAAATCATCTTCTGTAAAAATATTTTGATTGTATTGGTAACCTCCAGACTTGCGGAATTCTGATAAAATATTTTCTTTTGTCATTGCAGTATTAAATGCTACAGTAGATAATTCTGTAACATTTAAATTGATACAGTTCTTCCTGGGTTATTAATCATCCAATTATTTACAGCAACCTTGTAGTGCATTTTATAAGGTCCTGTACCTCTGTTGATTAAGTGTGACTTGCCTACCATTCTCTTCGATAAAGTACGGACCAATGATTCCGTGTCCGGAAACAGCACACCAGATACTCACTTTTTCACTATGTAAAGGAACCTCTTGAACCTCATCTGGTCTGGCAAAGCCCAGAAATCGATTTGTGCGACGATTCACATAGCCTGACAAGTGAAAATGTGCTTCGTCTGAAAACCAAACATTTTTCAAAAATTCAGGATTTTCATACTGTAACGCGAGAATTCTGGCGCAATATTCCACTCTACTGCGATAATCCCGAGGATGTAGTTGTTGATGTACCTGAATCACATACGAAAATGTACCCAGCTCCTTCAGGATTCTTTGAAAGGAAGTTCTTTTTAAATCAAGTTGTAACGCTGTCCTTGCCTGGCTGACTTTCGGATTTTCTAAGATTTACTCAAAAACACGTTCATGGTTATTGTTGTTGTTAACTGTCCTGGGACGCCCCGAGTTTCCTTTTCGTTGGCACAATACACTACCTGTATTTCTAAACTTTTCAATAACCTTCAAAATTACAGCATTACTTGGAGAACGTTTATTAAACCTTTGTGTGAATTGATCAGACACGTATAGCAAACTTGCACCATTATGTCGGCCGATTCCGTATGAACGAAAATAATGCTCTACCAGAAACACTTTCTCCTCTGTACTTAACACCATTTTTAACAATTAGGCCCTACTAATTACTTGTTTGAGGTTTACTTGACAGGTCTATACTAGCTAACTTGAGTGTGACAGCGCACGCATAAAAACACCGCCAACTTAGTTTCAGTACTGTTTATTTCGGGCAATACTGTACTAAATTATTCCCGGGAGCACGTGGAAATAATTATACATATTATTTTAATAGAATTCACATATGGTGAATTCTAACCACTAAGTTTGGTACATCTCAAACACCATTCGTTGCCACTCTGAACGCACCCTGCGGTGCAGTCTTAATTTATGAAGAGTATTGTAATCAATTGTCAGTATAACCAATCTAAAGTTTAATAAGTAATTTCGCCTGGAATCCACAAAATGCTTTTTAGTGATGGAATCATAAATTATGGAAAGCTGTTGACGGTGCACGCTGGCCAATTGTGTTTTTTTAAGCTGTTATCTTCACAGGTGTCGTCCTTGTTAGAGTCGTAATAGGAATGGTTGAGGCCTCTGAGTAATATCGCTATTAACTTACTTATTAGGTGACAACAACTATCTACATACCAAACACGCAAACAGGTGTTACAAATTTTATTCCTCTTATAATAGCAAAATTTTAACTCTATGAATATTTAAAACTGTACTGTAAATACTTTAAAGCACCACATGAAATTTCATTAACCTCGATTTTTTGTTTGATTTAATTACTAATCTAGGGACTTCATTTTGTAAAAGTCTGAAACAATTAAAACGAGCTCAGTTTAAAGTACTTGACGACTTCATTCATTACTAAAGTATATAAAAATTTGTTTATGCAGATTGCATTGCAGCAATTTTTTTATTTTATTGCTCAAGTGGCAACATTTAAATTTTGTAAAAATTGTAAAAACATCTGTAAAAAAAATTAGGTTGTACATATCATTGGTTAATAATTATTGTTAATATATTTTGTCTACTCACTAAAATAATGGCATTGTGTTATTGTTTATATAACATGGATTAAATCAAGTGGATGGTTTTACGAGTAGGAATAACAATTCAAGGAACCTACTGCAGTCCCTAAGATAAGAATGCAGACTATTTATATTTTAGCAAGAAAATCTTAACCCCGTTAATTTATAGAAAGGTAAAAATTAAAAACAAGGGTTACATGGTGAAGCTTGTTACTCTACTAAGACGTACGTTCATGCGTGCGCAATGATAGGTCTTGTACTCTAAACATAAAACCAATTAACCATTCACGGCCAGCCATCTCGCGTTCATTCCATGTAGGTGGCTGTTTAAGATCCAACTTCTAGACATACTGATATGCTAGTTTCCTAGCACCTATATTTGTTAAACCGTACAGAATTTTTAACACATTTCTAAATAATTCAACATTTTTTCCTGCTTTTGAGAATACACCTGTTAAAAACAATCGTTTAAAATATGCATGCTTAAATGAAATTATTATATTACTTTATTGTTCATTGTATTTGGAGCAAACGTGCAATTGGGTTTTTTTCTGTGCTGAATGTGTTGTTGTAATGCAGATCGAGAAATTTTCAGATCTTCAGCAACAGAACGTATTGACCTCCCTCTTCTAACAAGCACAAAAGCTGTTTACATTTAAAAACGAGACTTTTGATAATCTGTAATGCAAAAAATTAATTAACCATTATAAATTGGTAAGGAGCAATGAGACAGTGGCTCATTCCTCCTTCACTACAATGTCCCATTTCTCCTACTATGCAGTTAAGCAGTAAATTTGAAAATATAAAACATGGACATTTTTAGGGTTACAAAATATTCAAAAAGCAATGTTCAAAAGATGTCCTCAAACTGTGATGATAACTAAAATATTAAAAAATAAAATTTACTTACCAATAATATTATAGACAATTAAATCATTAAACGCTTATTTTTCTAGCTAAATTTATTTTATTTTGTAATACACGTAACTTGGCATATTGAATTGTCAACTCCCATGTGAAGTTAGCAATGTACTAAAATGACATTTTTATGTTACTAACCTGCATCTAAATTTGTAGGTGCCAGATTTAAATGAACTGTCCCATTACTCCTGTGTCCCAAACCAGCACCATCTTGCCTTATTGTTCCTACTATTGATCTTGAGTATGCTTTGCTTACTTAGCCATGTGACTAATTGAATACAGTTCTTCTATTTTTAATATTACAGAAACGGCTATTGTAAATAGAAAAAATAAGTTAATAAAAGCCTAATTTCTGTGTATTGGTAAATAAATAATTTTCGATTTTAAATATTTCAATTACTATGTTATTATGTGAAAAATACCGTTGTAAAAATAATTTATTTGCATGAGAAAATCAACTTTATGGTGGTTGAATTGTAACGTAGTCTTATGATTGTTTAAAATGACAATTATATACTGAATATCTGAATTTTGTAGCTCGTAGTCCTATGTATAACCATGCAGTAGCTTCAGTGAATGGCTTGACAACAATACGTGCTTTCAATAAACAAAATGTTGTAATATCTGAATACGACAGTATTCAGGATCATCATAGTTCTGCATGGTACTTATATATTTCATCAGGTGAAGCATTTGGCCTCTGGATCGATATTGCATGTTTGCTATTTATTGCTACAGTCATATTCAGTTTTCTCCTATTAAATCGAGGTATTTTTAAATACAGCTTATGCAGTCATTATTTAACAGTTTTGTTGTAGGTTACTATGGTGGTGATGTAGGATTAATAATTACTTCTTTTCTTGCACTTACCGGTATGCTTCAATGGGGAATATTTCAATGGAGTGAACTAGAAAGCAGTATGACGAGTGTAGAGCGAGTAGTTGAATATACCAAGTTGGAGTTGGAACCAGAACGTCCACCTCTACCAAATTTGCCCAGTCAATGGCCAGAGTTTGGTAAAATCATCTTCAATAATATATCAATGAAGTATGACGAAAATGGGCTATCAGTACTTAAAGATTTAAATTTTACTGTAAATGCTGGAGCAAAGATTGGAGTAGTTGGTCGTACTGGTGCTGGAAAAACATCTACAATTGCGGCACTCTTTCAGTTTTATCCCTTAAAAGGAAGTATTATAATTGACGGCGTTGACACAACAAAATTACCATTAAAATCACTGCGTTCTAAAATATCTATAATTCCTCAAGATTGTGTATTGTTTTCTGGTACTCTAAGAAAAAATTTGGATCCATTTGAGGAATACAATGATGATGTTATATGGAATGCACTTGAACAAGTAGAAATGAAAAATTATGTTACAGAAATTCCTGGCGAATTAAATGCACCAATAGCCGAGGGTGGTTTTAATTTCAGTATTGGTCAAAGGCAATTAATTTGTTTAGCACGGGCTATTATTAGGAATAATAAAATTATTGTCATGGATGAAGCAACAGCTAACATAGATTCCTATACTGATGCACTAATTCAAAGAACTATTAGGAAAAATTTTGTCAATTGTACAATAATAACAGTTGCACATCGTTTGCATACTATTATGGATTCAGATAAAGTTTTAGTTATGGATAAGGGAGAAGTGGTAGAGTTTGATAGTCCATATAATCTCTTACAAAATAACAATAGCATTTTCTACAGCATGGTTCAAACAACCGGAAAATCGTCTGCACAGCATCTTCATGCTATTGCTGAAAAGGTACGTAGCATAAACCTACAGTAAATAGTTTTATGAGTACTTTTGATTTTAGACATTCAAGAATATACACAAATCTACACTGGAAGAATAATGTCATTAATCAAAATGACAGAAGCTAATAGGTTGTTTCTTATTTAATTAAATAGAGTTGAAACATGTTTCAGATGGTAAATTATAAGTAAAGCTGCTTAAAACACAACAGTATTATGATTGATTTCTAAAGGTCTATTCCTAGTCAAGAAGTTACCGTAATGTATTGAATATACACACACTCATGCAGACATATATGAGTGTTCTAATTTCTCCTACTTAAGGTTACTGTAAAAGACTAATGTATATGATTCTACTTCATATTCATATAATACCAAATTTTCTGCCGTCTTAATCTGACCTGTTTCAATACTAGAATACATTATTAATACTGTTCTGGTATTGATAATTCTAACATATTGTTTATTTACCTTGAGCAATGATTTTCTAGTAATAATGATAATAATAATGACTGATCCACTGCCGCCAGTATCTAAATTAGTGTTTATTGACAGTTAATAATGCCCTTTTTAAATTAAAATATACTAAATCCTACTAGGATTTAGCTTCGAGAAATATTTAGATTTTAAGAAGTTAACCATGTTATACATTTTGGTTCATTTTTGTGTTTGTAAATGGTTAATATAAATAGAAAATTAGTGATTTTTGATAAAAATTTGAACGTCATTTCAAGTGACAGGCGAAAGATTATACAAATTTGGAAAATTAATAGTTTTAAATTACATATCCATGCTCACAATATATAATAAATGTGTTAAATGAAGAATCGCAATTATCACAGATGCTGGAATGCAAGTTATGTAAAAAAAGTTTCAAACCACGCGGACTTAAAATTCATATGAAAAGAATCCACAAGGAATCATTAGAACATGATGAGAAAAGAACTGTCCCATTTACCAAGAAATTCAAAACATAATGATGAAACAAACCAATATGAAAATATTGATACGAATACCAAATATAAATCTGAAGAAATTTTATCCAATCAAACAAAATGTAGAGCTTCCAATCTATTCATTGTAAGACGTATCCCAAAATCAGTAAGAAGTAAGTGTGCCCTCTTGTTATTAGAAGCAATTGATAACTGCATATAATATAATTCAATTTCTGCTTGGAAAACGCTATTATCATTTGCTTACCACAAATTTTTAATACCTAAATGTAATACAAAATCGTTAAATATATCGAACCAAATCTTATACAACATTAAAACCCCTATTGTTTACGACCAATCAAACTCTCCCATACAATTAAACATACCATAACACTCAAACCACTGGCTGAACAATAAAATAGTGTCTAAAGTTGCGGACGGAGACCTTTCATCTGCAATTAAAATTTTGTCTTCAGAAGATTCTTTCGCTCCTTCAGACGAATCTACATTTTTAGAACTAAAAAAAAAGCATCCTAAAGCTTCCCAAAACATTCAAACTCACAAAAAACATTATTCTAATATGCAAATTTTAATAATTGTATCAGAAAAGAATGTTTTAAGTGCCATAAAATCTTTTAAATCAAGCTCCGCAGGAGGAATTGATGGCATACTCCCATCTCACAAGAATAACTAGCTTTTTCAGTAGGAGTTAGAGCAAAAAAGTTCCTCGTCTTTAACCTCACTTTGCAACTTCATGTTAGCAGGAAAAGTAAATCGCAACATATGCTCGATACTATACGGTGCTCCATTATGCGCTTTAAAAAAAAGATGGTGGAATTTGTCCTATTGCAATAGGAACATTTTTTTGGAGGTTAGTAGCCAAACTGTATTGTAATCAGATTCAATGAACTTTAGTAGACCTTTTTAGACTCGCTCAATATGGCTTCGACACATCTACTGGTTGTGAAATAGTTTCACACTCAGCTCAAGCATTTATTAACTCTAGTTCAAATAAATCCAATAAAATTATGCTTAAATTAGACTTACGCAATGCTTTCAATAACATACATAGAGCAATAATCTTTGAAAATATTCTTGAACATGTCCCTTCATTATACCCTTTCATCTCACAATGCTACCTTCACCCCACCTTCCTAAACTTTGGCTCCAAAATCATTATGTCCAAAAGAGGAGTCCTACAAGGAGATCCATTAGCACCATCTTTGTTTTGTTTAGCAATAAACAATCTAACAAAATCAATCACATGTGAATTCAATGCTTGGTATTTAGATGATGGATGTATTGGTGGAGATACAGATTCGGTTTATGATAACTTAAAAGACATAATAGGTAGCTCCAAAAGAATAGGTCTAGATCTAAATTTTGAAAAATGCGAACTAATATGCACATCACCATCATACCACACCAACATTGCCGAAAAATTCAACTCGATTGCTCCTAATATCCAAATTCCCGAAAAAACAAATTGGATTGTACTTGGCGCCCCTATCTGCTTAGAATCAATTCCAAATTGTATAATCGAAAAGATCAAGACTTTGTCACGTATATCATCTCGTTTGCAAAGTATTAAAATTCCTACTCATGTATCGTATGTCCTCATCAAGAATTGTCTCGCAATTCCTAAACTAGTTTACTTACTTAGATGTTGCCCTACTTGGAAATATGAAAACATCTTATGCCAATTCGACAATGTGTTATGCGACATGCTGGAAGAACTGATCAATGTTAAACTCACTTTAAAAGAATGGTTACAGCTTCCCTTCCTATAAAAAAAGGTGGTTAGGGTATTTGCTCATCTGTTTCCCTTTCTTTGCCAGCTTTCTTATCTTTTTTTCAAAAATCGACAACATTAGTTCAGAAAACCTGTTCAAAATTCTTAAGCGCCACATGCAATGATTTATTTCTAGAAGGTGAATCGTTTTGGATTTCAAAAACAAATCAGTCTGGCTTAAATCGTGATAAATCCATCAAAAAGAATGGGATTTACCTTTGTTTGACTTCGATTTTAACAACTTGCTTTCATCAGCTACCAACTTCAGTGACAAGGCCCGTATTCGAGCAGTCTCATCCATACACTCTGGAGCTTGGCTACAAACACTACCAGTTTCTTTTCTGAGAACTTTGTTAGATAATCGATCGTTCAGAATTGCTATCGGCCTAAGACTAGGAATAAAATTATGTACACCACATCATGTATTTGCGGTACATTTGTAGACGAATTAGGAATTCATGGTCTAAGCTGCCGGCTCAGTGCAGGACGCATCTCCCGACACAGAGCATTAAATGACATTATTAAACGAGCTTTAGGTTCTGCAGTCGCTTCGTCTATTTTAGAACCTAACTATATCTTTCGAGACGACAAAAAAAGACCAGACGGAATCAGTTTAGTCTCGTGGAACCGTTGCAAAGCTGTTGTACGCGGTGAATTTTCGATAAGCTCACTTTAGTAAAGAAGAATGGACTGTATTTTTTCTATAGCGTGTTTCAAGCAAGCAACACAATTAACTACTGTTTATGCACATGACAAAGAAAAAAAGGTAGCGTTTATTCTTTGTACTCACCTGCGACAGCAACGATGAAAGAAGTTGTAACCAATTAATAGTTTGCGGCACACGAACTAGGGCCGTGCAAACAAAGTGTATAATATCCAATTAGCGGCATGTAACACGTGCACACTGGACGCGGCACATATGGACAAAACGATGCAAACACCAACGCGGTGTAACAATTCACAAACAAGACGGCACTATAAAGTACGATTGCGGTTTTACGATAACATTTTTAGCGGCTTGTAATAAGCGTGGATATGCGGTTTCTTCAACGATATTTTTTGAACGGTTTCAAAATACTAGCGCGACTTGTTGCTACAGCGGTTCGATAACATTCTTCTAGTAATGCGGTCTCTACGAATATTTTACTATCTGCGGGTTCTACGAAACTTCAAGCTAATGCGGGCACTGCGATCACTACAAGCTAATGTGGACACACACTAATACTTGTAGAACGATTTCGTTTAGCAAGTTTGTTGGATATTCCCAAATCGAATCTGGTGCCTCTGTGCACGACAGACGCTTACCATTCACAAGGTTAATATACATCAAATAAACGCATTAGGGGAAATTTGACTAGCAAAATTTAAATTTACCGCGTCGAATTGAGAACAGCAAGCAAACCCAAGTAAATAATAAATCCTAAACTATAACTATTTACAAGGACGTAACATACCGCCCACCAAAATGCAAGGCATTTTAAAAGAAAAAATAATTATAAGCGGGGGGGCCGAATGACCAAGCGAAAGAAAAAGCGAACAAAAAAGAATTTACAAAAACAAGAAAAAGAAGAATTCTTTTTTTACATTGCGGGCAATGGGCAGAGCTTTACCACGGGACGTTTCAGCTCGCCATGAGCGGTTTTAAGCATGACCACCCTGACAACACCATCTGTCTCAGGATGTACAGCCACAACTCGGCCGAGGGACCAGCGAAGTGGAGGAACATTAGCGACCTTAATTAATACTAAGGTGCCCAAATCAATTTGAGGAGACGGGGCGTGCCACTTTGAGCGTTGTTGTAGCGAGAGTAGATATTCTTTGGACCAACAGGACCAAAATCTTGATGAATGCGCTGGAGCAGTTGCCAGCGAGAGAGGCGGTTAAGCGGTAGATGCGAAAGTGCGGGCTCCGGAATGGCAGTTAAAGGGGGCAACATTAAAAAATGACCGGGTGTAAGACAGTTCAAATCATTGGGGTCAGTGCTCAAAGGTGTGAGGGGGCGTGAATTCAAGATGGCCTCAATTTGAATAAAGACAGTGGCCAATTCTTCAAAAGTTAACACCTGCTCGCCTATAGTGCGTAGTAGCAGGGTCTTAACGGATTTTACTCCCGCTTCCCATAAGCCATTAAAATGAGGTGAAGCTGGCGGTATAAAATGCCACGAGATATGGTCTTTGGAAGCAGCAAGCTTGGCGAGATGAATCAACTGTTTATGAGCACCCACAAAATTTGTGCCACAATCACTATAGAGGTGATCACAACGGCCACGCCTGGCGATAAATCGGCGGAGAGCCGCGAGAAAGGCGTTCATTGACACAAGTCAGATACGACTTCAAGGTGCAGCGCCTTGGTAGCCATACAGTGAAAAAGACATAAATAAGATTTGAAAACTTTAGCGCCCCGTAGTCGAGACATAGTAGTAGAAAAGGGACCAGCGAAGTCGACGCCCGAACACAAAAAAGGTTTGACTTGAGTTACTCGACATGAAGGCAGGTTGCCCATGGGCGGTTGTAATGCGACAGGATTGGTCTTCCAGCACGTTAAACAATGACTCAAAATACGACGGATAGATCGTCTGCCAGAAATAATCCAGAAGTTCTGACTGACGAGAAAATTGACCATTTGAGCACCCGCGTGGAAGTATTTCAAATGAACATAAGTAACATACAGATCGGTGAATCGACTTTTGCTAGGCAACAAAGCGGGAAACTTACGGTCCGAGGACAAAGGTGCGTGAGTCAGACGACCTCCGACGCGCAAAATTCCATCACGAATAAAGGGGGACAATTTGCGAAAACTCTTTTTTAAAAGAGAATCAGAGTGAATGGCTTCAAGTTCGATAGCGAAATAAGATTGTTGAGTATACACAAGCAAAGGAGTTAAAGCATTGTGCAACTCAGAAGATGACAAAGGTCCGGAGTACCTTTCGAGTGGATGACGTAAATTATGACGAAAGCGGAGAATCCAAGCAACGATGCGAATAATATAAGGAAAGGAAGAGTGATTTTCTAGAATTGATTGAATCCAAGAGGATGTTACGACAGCGGATAAAACAATAGAGCGTTGTTCAGTAGGAACTTCAGTAGTATCTGAAGGTGGAATATATGGGCTGTAGTTTTCGAAAGACCCATATAAGATTGGTGAAGCCGCCCACCAAAGAGACAATTGGCACCAGTCGGTAGGGAGTAAACCACGTGACCCGACGTCGGCAGGATTCTCGGTGGAGGGGATGTGCTGCCAAGAGGCGTGAGACGTGTTGTCCTGAATGTAAGCAACACGATTGGCGACAAAAGTCTTCCAACGCTGCGGCGGGGAACGAATCCAGGAAAGGACTACCATGGAGTCAGACCAACAATAAATTTTATGAAAAGTAAGGTTTGAATCAAAAGTTTTGAGAACAAAGGTTAATAATTTTGATGCCAAAGTGGCGGCCAACAATTCTAGACGAGGCAAAGAGATTGTACGAAGGGGTGCGACTTTAGACTTAGTGCACACTAAGCGAATCTGAACTGCGGAAGGAGTAACAAAGCGAAAATAAACGACAGCACAGTAACCACGTTCGGAAGCATCAGCAAAGCAATGAACTTCGCACGTAGTAAACTGTGGCGGGATAAGCAAGCGGGGTAAAGCAACATTCGAAAGAAGCGGTAACTCATACAAGTATCTCTCCCACAGACGGAGAAGGTCAGGGGGAGGGGGAGCGTCTCAATCTAATTTTAATGACTATAAACGTTGAATCAAGTGTTTAACCAAAAAAGTAAGAGGGGATAAATGTCCCATGGGGTCAAAAATGCGGGCTAAGTTCGAAAGTAGGTTGCGTTTGGTACAGGAGGTACTTAGTGGCTGAACTAGAAAACAAAAATTATCTGAAGCGGGATTCCATTGAAGACTTAAAACTTTTAATGGTTGAGTATCAGGATCCTCAAAGGAGCGGGGTTGCGCGAATTGCTGCGTAGCGGAAAGATCTTTTAATAATGCGGGGTGGTTACTTGACCATTTATGAAGTTCAAAACCACCAAGTTTTAAAAGAGCAACTAGTTGGTTACGAAGAGCGAGAGTTGATTCAATAGAATCACCACCAGAAGCGATGTCATCAATATAAATATGGTGGCGAAGTGCAAAGGCGGCTAACGGATACGAATTTCCTTCGTCCACGGCCAACTGCAGAAGCGTTCGTATGGCAAGAAAGGGAGCACAATTGATTCCATACGTAACGGTATTTATTTTAAAATCTTGAATGGGCTCATCAGGGGAGAAGCGCCAAACAATTCGTTGATAGTCACACTGAGCGGGATTGACAAGAATTTGTCTGTATATCTGACGAATATCGGCAGTGACGACAAGGATGTAAACGAAATTGTAGCAAAATGGCGGTAATATCGGGTTGCAACTTCGGCCCAACAAGTAAGTGATCGTTTAAGGACGATTTCGACAGAGTTTTAGCGGATGCGTTGAAAACCACTCGTAATTTCGTACTTACGCTGTCGGGTTTCACAATGCAATGATGCGGGATGTAATAAGAAAAGTCTGAATGAGACCCAATAACAACAGATTGCATATGGTGAGACTCAAGATAATCACCCATAAACGAAACGTATTGTTCGTAAACACGAGGTTGCTTGAGTAAACGATTTTCTAAAGCGGCAAACCGTTGTAAGGCAAGATCACGACTACCTGGAAAAAGTGGTTCATGATCTCTAAACGGCAGTGAGACGATATAGCGACCTTGTTCATTGTGGCGAAATGTATCGACAAAATGTTTTTACACAAGAGTTTCTTCAGGTGTGAAAGGTTGAGCGGCGGGAACTGCTTCGACTTCCCAGAACTTAGCGACGATATCTTCCAATGGGGAAGTAGAATCTGTCATGCAAAACAAACTAGTTATTTCAGAAGCGGGCGAGGAAGGTATGTTTCCCATTAAAACATAGCTAAAGATGGTATTAAGAGCAACAGGTGTATCACTGTCACCCTGGATGCGACCGTTTAATAACATTTGGGGGAAAATATCCACGCCAAGCAAAAAATCAATGGGACCAGATTGAGCAAAAAGCGGATCAGCTAGCTTGAGGTTAGCCAGATGATTGAAATGTTCCAAAGAAATTTTCGAAGTAGGCAAATTCTCACAAATTTTGGGAAGTACTACAGCTTCAAAATTAATAATCGGGGAAGAAACACCTATTGGTTTGATCGAAACGGCGACCGTGCCATGCTGAGCAGCAGAGCGCATGGAACCTGAACCACTAAAAGTAAGCGAATGTGGAGTAGTACGAAAACCTAAACGTTTCACACTACTTTGCGAAATAAACGAAGTCATACTTCCCGAATCGAGTAAACCGCGAAATTGCTGGTAAGAACCAGAGCAATCAGCAATTTCCACTTGAACCGTGGAAAGTAAAACGACAGGCGGTTTAGCTAAAGAATTAAACAAAACGACGTTCGAAGTTGACGGACCACTACAGCTGAACGAAGTCGAAGATTCCTCAGAGGCACGAGGGGCGGGAGGCTTGTAGCGGTCTTGAGTCGCGGGAATACTACGAGGTGATACCTTAGAGGCAGCGGTGTCCGGGCTTAAGCGAGCCTGGTTATTAGCAGCGAAAACAGGTTTCGACGAAACGCGATCGAAATGCAATAGATAGATAGATAGATAGATATATATTTGTACCCATATAGAATGGTAGTTACACTTATCCCTTTAAATAATACAATAAAAACTTTAAAAATACAAAGTTACATCTAAAATAAATAACAAATTACACATTAAATAATTTAAAATAACATACTAAAAGTACTAGTCAAAGGCATCTTCCAGAAATTCCTCTATGGTATAATAACATCGTTCGCGTAACAAGGCTAAAAGCGCACATTTAAAAGCAAAAAGATTATTTAGGTCTTTGATCGAGGCTGGGAGTTTATTATATAAAGTAGGGGCCATATACCAGAACGATCGTTTAAATCGTGTTGAAGTTAGGCCCAGGACAATGTATAGCGTTGGAATTTCGGGTGTTGTAACCATGGACAGAATTTGTTATGGGAAAGTTAGATCGATACTTGTAAAATAATAGGAGGGTATCACAAATGAATGCTGAAGCATAAGTGAGAACGTTAAGTTTTTTAAATAATGGTTTGCAATGAGTATACCTAGAGGTTTTGCAGACTATCCTAATTGCTTTCTTTTGCAGTTTAAATATTATTTTAATGTTTTTGAGAGAGCTGTTGCCCCAAAAAGCTAGTCCATATCGCATTTTTGAGTCAAATAGTGCATAGTATGCATTAAGAGTGCCAATTTCCGTTGATACCCTGGACACAGATCTAATAGCGTAGCAAGCAGAAGCTAAGGAATTAGCAAGCTTGGTTACATGCTCATTCCAGGTAAGGTTGCAATCAACTGTCAGACCTAGAAATTTGGTAGAAGTGGAACAGTTTAAATTACTGAGCTTTTTTCGTTTCTTTAATGCAATTCCAACCCTTGAAGGTCATGGAACAGGTTTTTTCGACGTTTACCGAAAGCTTATTTATCTTAAACCAATTATTGGCTGATGACATGTCTGAAGAGATGTGAGATTCAAGTGAAGTGATCGAAGAAGATTCCCAACTTAAGCTAATATCATCCGCAAACAAGGTGACAGATGCGTATCTGATAGAAGTTACAAAGTCATTGATAAAAAATAAAAACAGTATAGGCCCCAATACAGAGCCTTGAGGCACACCTAGTTTTATTTCAAGTTTCGAAGATACATTATAATTTCCATTTCGAACTGATTGCGTACGTTCTCCAAGATATGATTGGAACCAATCATTGGGGATACCCTTACTCCATAAAATAAAGTTTTTTAATAGTATCTCGTGATTTACAGAGTCAAAAGCTTTACTTATATCTACGAATACAGCAAAAGAAAAGGAATTTACAGTATTTATACTTGAATAAACATTAGTGAAAAAATTATAAATAGCGTCCTTTGTTGATTTTTTCGCACAAAAACCAAATTGAGTTGAAGCGAAAAGATCAAATTTATTAACAAAACTTAAGAGCCTGGATTTGACTAATGTCTCGATAATCTTTGAAAAAACTGACAACATTGATATTGGGCGGAAATTATTTACCACAAATAAACCTCCTTTGTGTAGAGGGATGACAATTGCGTGTTTAAGACAGTCTGGGAAAATCCCTAAAGAGAAAGAGCCGTTTATGAGAGCAGAAAGATGTATTAGAATGTTCTCAGGAAGATCGAGAAGTATTTTTGCAGGTATATTATCAGCACCAGAGCAACTTTTATTTTTAAACGAACTAATTACTTCCCTTACTTCTTGATAGCTTGTAGGACGGAGCATGAAATTATTAGGGTTAGATTGTTTATTTGTATACAAATAATCGCTTGAAGCGGCAATGGAAACATGATTATTAGATACTAGGGAATAAGCTGCATTTACAAAATGTAAATTTAAGGTATCCGCTACCTTATCATCAAGACAGTTATTCAAAGATATGGCCTTTATAGCAGGATTAGTTCTTCCTGTTACCTCATTTATGATATGCCATAATTCTTTTTGTTTGCGTTTTGATACCAAGATTCGTTTAGTCATTGTAGTAATTTTTGCTAACTTGATTACAGATTCAAATATTTTCTTATAATTTAAATAATAGTTCCTTATAAATAATGAGTTAGGATAATGCTTGTATAAATAGTGTAAATATTTTTTATTTCTTGCAGAAATACGAATACCATTTGGACATACCTATGAGGTTGTAGCTAGAATATATCAAGTTACATACCTGGAGATATTATTGAAGGACGAAATTTGCTGGTCCAACGATTAATAATCGACGAATTAATGGACTGTATGTTTATGATGTTGTAGTGCTTCCTCTGCAAGCCGAGACGAAATATCCATTAAACGACCAGTTTATTCTCACTTACAAAGTTCGCACTATTATGGCCATAAATAGCACTTGTGTAATTACAACCCTTTATTCCGAACACTACACGATAATTAATGTTTTACATAACGAACCATGAAACGAGCTTCGAAAACATACCGAATTGTATGTTGCGTTAATAACGTCTTCACGTTTCAAACGATTAATTACGACTCCTTCTTACACTGTATATAGGGGTGCAGGCACGTCGAAAACAAGTTTCTACTTGTTCAAACCTGATCGCGCGTAACCTTCGTAATAAAAGGGGTGAGGTATTCAGGATGCATATTTCCAATGTCTACATTAATAGGATACAGGAGCGAGTCGTCTTCAAATTAAATTTAATAAAATAATAAAAAAGACCGAACATACCGCTCACCAAAAATAATTAGAAACTAACTTATTTTTAAGCTAAAGATAAAACGATAATACAATAGGTTTATACGTAAGTATATACAACAACAAAAAAACTATATTACTGTACAGGCAGTAAGCATAACTTAACCAGTGGTCGTTTGATTAACCCTTGGCTAGTTTTTACAGTAGCAACCCGAATAACTCCATCATTACCCGGATGCACTTCAACGATGCGTCCTAAACGCCATTTTAACGGAGGAGTTCATTTCCCTAAGAAGCACTAACGAACCGATATTCACCTGATTCGATTGATTAATAAACCATTTATTTTTTTGTTGTAGAGTGTGCAAATACTCTACACTCCATCTTTTCCAAAAGGTTTGGTGTATTTGTTGTAGCAGTTGCCACCGATCTAACCGAGACACTTTGGTATTCAATAAGTCTGGATCCGGTAGAGCCGAGACTGGACCGAGAGTTAAAAAATGACCTGGTGTTAAATACGAAAGGTCATTAGGGTCTGTACTCAACGCACATAATGGGCGTGAGTTCAGCACCGCTTCAATCTGCGCCAATACTGTGCACAATTCCTCATACGTTAAAATCTGATCACCTACTACACGATATAAGTGACCTTTCACAGATTTAATCCCAGATTCCCAGAGACCTCCGAAGTGAGGAGAACCAGGCGGATTAAAAACGAATTCAATACTTTCCGACTCCACTGAAATTTTCATCATTTCTTTCAAGGCTCGAGAGGCACCCACAAAGTTAGTTCCACAATCCGAATATATTTTTAAACAACGACCTCGTCGAGCGATGAATCGCCGTAAAGCTGCGATAAATGCTTCCGAAGATAAACTCGATGCCAATTCTAAATGAATGGCTTTTGTGCTTAAACACACAAACAAACAAATATAAGCTTTAGTAATCCGTGGGCCTCTAGTCCTATTGAATGTAATATTAAAAGGTCCACCATAATCAACTCCGGAATTGAGAAAAGCCTTTCCTGGAGTGACTCGGGGAGAGGGTAAATTTCCCATCGAAGGCGATAATAAGGGAGGATTAGTCCTAAAACAACGAACACAAGTTTTCAAGCAAGCTTTTACTGCTCCCTTTGCTGAAATAATCCAAAAATTTTGAGCGAGCAAAAATAATGTAGTGCGCACACCCGAATGTAAATATTTGACATGACAATCCATAATAATAAGTTCCGTCAATTTATGCGACTTTGGTAAAAGTAACGGATATTTGGCATCAAAACCTAACTGCGAATTTTTCAATCTGCCGCCCACCCTAAGCAAACCCCGATCATCAATAAATGGGCTCAAAGGGCGAAACTGCTTTGATATAGGTTTCTTATGAATACAATTGTCAAGTTCCTTTTGAAATACTTCCGACTGTACATTTTTCACCAGAATATGCAATGAAGATTGCAATTCCTGACATAAAATGTTTCCCACCAATCGTTCTGAACGAGCAACTCTCAAGTTACATGCGAAACGTCTACAAAACGAAAGTACTCTTAATAGTCTCTGTAATGTTGAGAATTTGTACAACAAACAATCAAAGAAATTTTCCTGAGAAATTACCAAAAATGTTTTCGTAACTCTCTCTTCCGTAGGCAACGTATCCTCTATTTCTAATACCTTACTGGAAGGCCAATTCCTTTTTGCAACCAATAACCAAGGAGGAACCGCCCACCATAAGGGATGGTTGACCAGCTCCGAAGCGAATAAACCACGAGAAGCACAATCTGCGGGATTGTACTTCGACTCCACATGATACCATTTTGAAGGAGCTACGTATGACTGGATACGAGCTATCCGATTTGCAACAAAGGTTTTCCATTTATTCGGCGTTGATTGAATCCACGCTAATACCACCTTTGAATCCGACCAAGCAAAAATATCTGCGAACTCCAAAATATCTTTAAATGTCACCATGACAAAATGAATTAATTCCGATAATAATACTGCAGCACAGAGTTCCAATCTTGGCAATGTTATCTTGCTGAGTGGTGCTACCTTTGACTTAGCACATACCAAAGAAACGACAATGTTATGATCCATATCCACACAACGAAAATAAATTACCGCAGCATATCCTGCCTCAGAGGCATCACAAAAACCATGTAACTCTATTTTTTGTAAGTTATCTCCAACGAATCTACGAGGAATTTCTATATTCGAAGCTTCCTGTAAATCTGATATAAACTTTCTCCATTTTTGAACGAACTTAGTATGAGGTTCTTGATCCCAATCTAACCCCAATAACCATAATTCTTGGATAAACCGTGTAGCGAAGAACACAACTGGCGCTAAAAGACCAAGCGGATCGAAAATTCTAGCTATTTCTGACAAAATATTACGTTTAGTACATTGTCTTTGTTGCACATGAATAGTGTATGCAAAAACATCTGACGAAGGTCGCCACTGAAGACCTAAAATTTTTAAAGAACTGTTTACATTATCTTAAAATGACAATGTTTCCATTTGACCTAAATTTGAGAAGCTTGCGAGAACTTCTACCGAATTACTGCACCACTTGCGCAGTTCGAATCCTCCAGATTTACAAAGGGCATTCAATTCAATGACAAGTTGTTTTGCTGTTGCAATCGAATCACAACCTGTTACTACATCATCTACATACGTATCTTCGACCATGGCCTTTGCAGCAAGAGGGAAATTAGATGCTTGTAGCTTTGCTAGTTCTTGGATGGTACGTAATGCTAAAAATGGCGATGATGCCAACCCATATGTGACAGTATTTAACTGAAAGTCACAAATCGATTCCGAGGGCGTATCTCTCCAAACAATGCGTTGATAGTTACGCTGACTTTCTTTAACGAGAATTTGTCTATACATCTGCTTTATATCTGCAGATATGACTACACGATGTACACGAAAATTCAACAATAATACAATTATATCCTTTTGCAAAGCAGGACCAACTAACAAATTATCATTCAAAGAATTACCTGCAGCATCCTTGCACGAGGCGTCGAATACTACTCTCAATTTAGTGGTAGTACTGTCTACTTTATGTACTGCATGATGCGGTATATAATACAAATTACTACATTTTAAAGAATCTACTGAAGGGACCTTAACCTTAGTCATATGACCACTGTCGAGATAGTCTCTCATAAATTCTTTGTAGCTCGAATACAAATCCAAATCCTTTAATAAACGATGTTCCAAACTCAAAAATCTACGAACTGCAATTTCTCTAGAATTACAAAACAAAGGTTCCGAATTTTTCAATGGCAATGAAACCACAAATCTTCCAGTTTCATCCCTCGAATAATTTTCACAAAAATCTTGTTCACTTTTCTCTTCCTCAGGCGAACGATGCACTGTGGAAGGAATATTCTCCAATTCCCAAAATTTACTAATGTCCACATCAAGTGGTTCTACCACTGCACAGAATGAAGTAAGCGAACGAGTAGGAGATACCACTTTACCTGTTAGTACCCACCCCAAAGTAGTATGAATGGCAACGGGTTCAAATGCATTGCCCCAACGTGATTCATTTAATATTATTTGAGCAAATACGTCTGCTCCCAAAAGCATTTCGATTGGCTGCGGAACATCAAATTTTGCATCAGCCAACTGTAAATCTTGAATATGTGGCCAATTATTTATTGGTAGTTTAGTAGACGGCAATCGATCACAAATCGTAGGCAAGATAAAACATTCAGTCTTATATAGAGGTGACGATAAACCAAGTGGACTAACAAAACACAGTGCCTTGCCAGACACTGAAGATGACTTCAAACCTAATCCCTGAACCGTGACTTCAGTTTTAGCTTTCCTTAACCCTAACTTCTGCCGACATTTTTCTGTAATAAAGCTTTCCATACTTCCATTATCGATTAAAGTTCGAACAGAATGTAATTGACCCGAATAATCTTGTACCGAAACCACCGCTGTAGCTAACAACGTGGTGGTACAGTCTAACGACGTTGATATTAACGAATTAGAAGTGGTTGGTTGTTGAATAACCTGTTGGTTAACCACCGAACTTTCTTCAGTTGAAGATGACGAACTATTAATTGATGTGGTTCTCTGCGGAGAAACTGGTGCCCGACGATTTCCAAAATGTAATAAGGTATTATGATTTTTGGCACATTCTCTACAATTCCACTGGCAACGACAATCTTTCACCGAATGTGCATCACCTAAGCAACGAATACACAACTTGTGCCTTTTTACCACCTCATAGCGTTCTTGAGGGGATTTATCCAACAATTGCTTGCATTTATACAATGGATGCGAAGCTTGACACAAAATGCACTTTCTATCAGTAGAAGTAGCGACAAACGAATTTCTAGGCGCCGACGATGCGCTAGCGAATTTTCTATTATCTGAAGCCCCGAATTTTATGCTTTCCCGAGTTTTCGAAGAAGTATCTAATGAAACAATCTCACTAACTTCCAACACCTTACATTGCCTTTCTACAAATGCTCTTAAATCCTTAAATGTAGGAACATCTAAAACATTCTCCAACTCAAACCTTTTTAGAGTTTCACTGTCTAATTTTTTGGATAACAAATTAAAAAGTGCGAAATCCCACAAGTCGATTTCTAATTTTTCCAATGCAAACAAATTTTCATCGATACAATTAATCAAACTTCTTAATTGTTTATGCGAATTTACCGTACTAATTTTCGAACATCTCTCAAGCGAGTTCCAATAAGTGGATGCTAATAACCTTTTGGATTGAAAACGATTTACTAAAATGTCATACGCCTTTTGATACGAATCATTCCCAATTGGAATATGTTTAATCAAAGCATGTGTACTCGAATCAATATTATCTAACAAATACATGAATTTCTGAATTGGCAACAATCTATCATTCTCATGAACCAATTTTTCAAAAACTGATCGAAAACTTTCCCAATCGACAATCTTACCGGAAAAGCGAATTATTTTTAACAAAGGCAGGGGGAGGTTACCACTAACGGGAACAACATCATGCGGTCCTGTAGCTGACATACCAATAACCGGTTTAACATCTTTCACGAATTCCACTTTAAATTTAGCAGCGAAAATTTTAATTTCCGTAACTAGATTACCTATCTCTATTCTCAAAGCACGATACTCCTCTAATTCCACGGACTCTTCCACAACGACCGTCTGACACAAAAGTTTAAAATCTGATTCGACTTCTTTCGCAGAATCCAGCCAAACGTCTATCACACAACAGTTATTTTCCGCTCTACCAATTTCTCTCATATTCTCAAGAATACTATTTAATCTACTCCACGCTGTTTTAGCTTCTAAAATAATCGTTTCCAATTTATTACTCATTTTGAATATTAAATAACAAGCATAAATTATCTAAGTTATTAAAACGACGAAATTTCTAATTATATTAATATTTGAAAGCGACTCCAAGTTTGTAGGTAAGGAATAACAAGATTTTATTGAAGTAAACAAACACAAGTGTTTACAACCTGCACCAAACGACGAATTATTCACGCACCAATCACGTGATACGAATACAACCGACACCAACGACAGCTGCACTATACCCTGAGGGTACAAAGTTCATTAACTACACCGTTAACGATATACGGCGACGAAGCGACCAATGGACATACCTATGAGGTTGTAGCTAGAATATATCAAGTTACATACCTGGAGATATTATTGAAGGACGAAATTTGCTGGTCCAACGATTAATAATCGACGAATTAATGGACTGTATGTTTATGATGTTGTAGTGCTTCCTCTGCAAGCCGAGACGAAATATCCATTAAACGACCAGTTTATTCTCACTTACAAAGTTCGCACTATTATGGCCATAAATAGCACTTGTGTAATTACAACCCTTTATTCCGAACACTACACGATAATTAATGTTTTACATAACGAACCATGAAACGAGCTTCGAAAACATACCGAATTGTATGTTGCGTTAATAACGTCTTCACGTTTCAAACGATTAATTACGACTCCTTCTTACACTGTATATAGGGGTGCAGGCACGTCGAAAACAAGTTTCTACTTGTTCAAACCTGATCGCGCGTAACCTTCGTAATAAAAGGGGTGAGGTATTCAGGATGCATATTTCCAATGTCTACATTAATAGGATACAGGAGCGAGTCGTCTTCAAATTAAATTTAATAAAATAATAAAAAAGACCGAACACCATTTGTCAACCAGGATTTATTATGCTTTTGTTTATATTCTTGAAGTGGAAATGACTTTTCAAAAGCTATCGAGAGAGCTGAAACTAGTGCTAAAAAATTTTGATTTAAACTCGGTAATGTCTTAAAGGTATCAATCTGAGAGCATAGTATTGCAAATTTAGATTTAGTTTTGTGATTAAAAACACGTTGTTTAAAACCCTTTGAGCTATCCAGGTATAATGAAGTGCAAGAGAAATATAAGAATTCATGGTCAGACAAGTCATTACTTATAGGTTCAGAACATAGGATCGCAGAGGAATGAATATTTGAAATAATGTAGTCAATACAAGAAGCGGATTTTGAAGATAGACGTGTATCGTAGTGAACCTCCATAGTCATATTATACAACAACAATAAACGCTTAAAATTAATTAAATTTCTATCAGAAGAATTATTATAATTTAAGTTAAGGTCACCAGTTAAGATGACTTTACTATGAACCGAAGTTGCATTAAGAATTGTATCCAGGGCATCAAGGAAGTAGTCAATGTTACCGGTAGGTGATCGATAAATGCAAAAGATATGTAGATTATTAAATTTAGAATAGACATGACTAACCTCAAAGGTGGATTCAACCCTCAAGTGATCAAAGGTGGATTTGCTTTCACAATTAAAATTAACAGTACTATATATTGCCGTGCCTCCATGTTGCAGAGAGTTTCTGCAAAAAATATTAATAAGATTATAGTTGTCAATATGGATATATTCATTGGGATTTAACCAATTTTCCGTTATGCATAATATGAAAGGAAAATTTAAAGATTCTAATATAATTAATAAGCTATCAACCTTGTTACGCAAACTACGAATATTAAGTAATAGAAGTGAAAAGGGAATCTCTGGCGAATGCTTATTTAAAAAAACGATTTGCTATTAAAATCACATGTACTAGGCGGAAAAGAGTTATTTTTGTCAGCAGTAGTGTTTAGTGAATCCTGTAACATTATTTTGTAATGTTAACAATTAAACAGATTAATTAATTAAAAATTCAGTAACTTGCATAAAGTATAGACAAAAATTCCCACAGTAAATTACTTTACATTCAGTCAGGCTTTCTTGTATAAAAGACCACATTTATACCGATAGCTTCAGGCTAGTAAATTCCAGCGGCAGGTCATCATTTAAAGCTCTAGACCCCATCGTAAGTCCAATACAATAAACTTCTTAAAAGTTAGGTCGGTAACAGACTAACAAATCCGATTAAATTAAAATGTATAGTACCTTTTAGCGTAAATAAAGGAAAACCAATTTCAGTTTGAAAAGCTTAACCTTTCGTGATTGACAGGCGGGTTATACAAAAAACAAAACATTATAATAGCGGAAACTATTTCCAATTTAATTTGTTCAAATATTACAAATAATCTTAAGTAGTCTGGAGACATCAATTGTATTTAAAATCCATTTCGGCTCAAGTAGGTTAACCGGTCTTTGTTAAAGCCAGACTACGGCCGCCATAGGTAGATCCCACATTGCAATAATTAGGTAATTCGTAGAAGGAAAAGATAAGTTAAATTCCAGGAAAAATAGTTGCTTCCGTGATTCTCATCTAAACAAGGGGTTGGATTTGGTTTCTGAAATCTTGTTTTGTGGGAGGTTCTGTTCAGTCATTGGATACCAGAAAATGACGCTCATAATTATTAGAGAAGGGAATTAATCTATATATTTGAAGGCTTAGCCAAAAGACAGGGAGTTTTTCCAATGGGGCCGACGGTGGTCAAGAAGTAGAGAGAAAACGTAGTTTGCGGGTAGCGTTTCTCTGGCATGACAGAATATTCCACTTCGTATCACGTTAGAAAAAAATTGGAAAGAAGGTTACTCTTCCAGTTTCGCGAGGGTTATGCCCATAGTTCGCGGATTTAAAGTGATGCAAGATAAATATTTAAAAAGCTTGTAGGCGTGTGACGCAACAAGTAAGTTATATTGTCAAAAATTCTGCCGAGTTCGTGTACCAGTCAATTTTCTTAAACATTACAAACAGAAGCAACAAGCGAGATTCTCTTCCCAAATTTAATAACTGCTCTACGTTGGAAAACAAACCCTCAAACAATGGACAATTATTAGTAAGTAAGTCTTTATAGTTAAGTAGCATGACCAATTTTAGTTAGTTTATTTGTTAGGACGTTTTGGCCATAAACCGTAGGATTAATTTAGTGTACGATTTATAATATAAGTTTCTTTCATATACAAGTGTTTGATAACTACTTATGTACTCAAAATTTTCATAAATTCCATAGTCACCTATTCACTTAAATTTATAAACTAAAATCAATGCATGTAAGAGGTTCACGTTTATTGCTCTGTGAATTAAATAGTTTTGTTTGCCGTTGATTAAGTCAATAGTTTTTCTTATTTTTTAATAAGTAGTAAAAAAAGTGAGGAATTGATTAAAAGAAACAATTGTCCTCCTTGGGATGACAAGTCTCTCAAGGTTTTGTACGAACATTTGGACATTCTCGACTTGTCTGGCGCCCTTGGCAATTGTCATTAAGCCACAATATTTTATGAAAGGTAAGTGCCACATTTTTGTAGTATATTATAAATTAATTTAACCCTTTATTCAAAATTTTAACCCTCTATATGATCCACGACCTCCCGCTAGCTAGTGCCGGTGACCCCCCTTTAATTTTTGTTTTACAGGCCTCCCCCATTTTATAATTTGACTGGAAAAGATACACTTAGTAGCTTTTCCGCCTGTAACAAAATTCTTGGCGCCCAACTTCTTTGGGATTACGCATGTAATAAAATTCTTGACGCCCAACGTCTTTGGGATTGCTTATGTAAAACTCTTGATGCCCGACGTTTTTGGGTCTTGTTTTTTGAAGAATTAAAATTTTTTTTTATTTACTTATTTCGTTATCAATTTTATATAAACTACAACCTTTCAAAAATATATGTGGCATTTGAAAAAGAAAGAAAGAAAAATTCGAGTGTGAAATAATTCTAAGGAAATTTTTTGAGATATATTATTTTTACTTCTTAAATAGAATTTTTATGATAGCATTGTACACAGTCTTTAATACAAAGATGGAATTTACATACAGTGTTGATAGGTTATTAAAAGATGAACCAATTTATGAAATAACTGTACGAGGAATAAACACGGAAAATATGACAGTAACTGATTTAAGAAAAAGCTTACGAAAAGCGATTAGACTAGAAACTGAACCAGATGAAGATTTTGACTACCCATTTGACTTTACAGAAGATGTGACAGTTGTTAAAAATGTTTTAACGCTTTTACATGAACAAATTTTAGATTTAAATGTTTTAAATTATGATAGTAATAAAGTAAGAATAGAAACAAAATTTGCATATTGTTATTCTAGGCTTTCCAAAAGTTTACCAGATGACGATAATGATGAAAAAATTAGGAATAATTTACAATTAGAGTTTCGTAAAGTAGGAAATGACATTTTAAAGACAAAAACAAAAATTGCTTCCAAAGAGAATAAATGAATTTTAGACGAACTAGAACAAAAGGAAACATCAGAAATATTTGACATAAATAACGTAGACTTAATCGAATTTGACAAAAAACTAGACTTAGCATCATCTACAACAGAACAAGAAAAAATTAGGGCCGAAGACGAGCACACGCAAAACATAAATAAATCTTTTCAAAATAATAATCAAAATGTATCTCATAATAATTCTGTAGTTTATAAGGTTACTCCAGTTGCAAAATGGGGAATAACATTTAATGGCGATACTTCGGTAAATGCATTTTTACAACGGGTCGAAGAATTAAAAATTGCTAGGAATATGTCAGACCTTCAACTTTTTGCAGAAGCATGTGATCTTTTTGCACATAAAGCACTGATATGGTATCGTGCAAATAAATGTTTAATAAATAATTGGACCGAATTAAAAGAGGCATTAAAAGACGATTTTTTACCACCCGATTATGATGAAAAATTAATGACAGAAATTAAAGCGAGAACGCAAGGAGAAAACGAAAGTATAGGACTTTACGCAGCAGTAATGACAAACATGTTTGCTAGATTATCAGAACCACTCACTTTGACACAACAAATAAAAATATTACGAAAAAATATGTTACCTTTTTACCAGTCACAATTGAGTTTAGTCGAAATAACTTCCATACGAGAACTAATAAAGTTAGGAAAAAAACTGGAAGAACATAAAATATCAATAGAAAACTTTATCCCACCAACTCGAAAAACAAATACTTTAGAAACTGACTTAGCGTACACAGACGTTAACGTTTCACAGAATAGGTCTTCCAATAGAAACCAGATTTCAGCAATGCAAAATGTTAATTCAAACAATTATGTAAAAAAACGTGCACCGACATGTTGGAATTGTCACCAGTTAGGACATTTTCAGATCGATTGTAGACAGATAAGACGAACGAATTATTGTTATAAATGTGGCACTGACAATGTTACGTTGAACCGTTGTCCGCGTTGTCAAAATTATAGAAATAATTTAAACTAAAGGAAGGGGCATTAGATAGTCGTATAGTGTCCCGCACATTTTATAATTCGACAAAACATGTTCAAAATATGATTTACGATAAAGAAGAAAAATTTCAAAAAAATAAGGTTATGTTAGATTATGTAATAGAACAATCTAAAAATGACGAACGTCCTTATGTAAGTGTAGATATTTTAGGAACAGAAATTTTAGCATTATTAGATTCAGGAGCAACGAATACAATTTTAGGAGAAAACACTTGGGAATTTTTATCAAAATTAGGTTTAAAATTAAAAAGGAAAGAAGAAGAATGTCAATTGGCAAATGGTAAAATTTTAAAAGTTTTGGGAACAGTTACGTTGCCCATTAGATTAAAACAACGTTTAGTGGTGTTAGACGTTTTAGTAGTACCAGATGTTCAGCATACTTTAGTTTTAGGAATAGATTTTTGGAAAAATATAGGAATAATACCAGACATTTTTAAAGGCGAATACACCTTTGCAAAATTAGATACTATTGAAAAGAAAGAACCGATTTTACATTCGACATTAGATTTAACAGTAGCACAAAGAAAACTGTTAGATACCAGTATTGAAAAATATTTTTTTGATTTACCTGAATTAGGACGTACCGATTTAGTATATCATAAAATTAAAGTTAATAGCGAACCAATTAAGCAAAGATACTATCCAGTTTCACCTACAATGCAAAAACATATAGATAATGAGTTAGATAAATTGTTACAATTAGGTGTAGTTCAAAAAAGCAACAGTTCATGGTCAAATCCAATTCTTTTAGTGAAGAAAAAAGACAATTCATATCGTTTTGTAGTAGATTTCAGAAAATTAAACAAAGTAACAGAAAAGGACGCGTATCCAATTCCGTACGTCTCCTCCATATTAGATAAATTGCGACGCGAAATTTATTACAACTTTAGACATTAAATCTGCTTATTTTCAAGTTCCACTAGATAAAGATTCTTATAAATATACAGCTTTCACTATACCTAATCGAGGGTTATTTGAATTTACACGTTTACCTATGGGTCTTTCAAATGCACCCAGTACATGGTCTAGATTAATAGATAAAGTGTTAGGTCCAGAATTAGAACCTTTCGTATTTTGCTACCTAGATGACGTCATAATTTTGACAAATTCTTTTGACAAACACCTGGAAATATTACAGGAAGTTTTTAACAGACTTTCACGCGCAGGACTGACTTTAAGTAAGGAAAAATGTCACTTTTGTAAGAGTGAACTAAAATATTTAGGTTACGTAATAAATGAAAATGGTCTCTTAGTAGATCCAGATAAAGTAAAAGCTATTTTATAAATACCAACACCAAAAACTGTAAAAGAAGTAAGACGAATAATCGGAATGGCTTCTTGGTATCGTCGATTTATCGAGGGATATAGTACCATTATAGCTCCATTAACCGCATTGTTGAGGAAAAATAGAAAATTTGTCTGGGAAGAGTGTTGCGAAACAGCCTTTTCCACTATAAAAAATTGCCTAATTTCAGCACCAATTTTAACTTGCCCAAATTACGAATACGAATTTACAATTCAGTGTGACGTATCAGGTTATGGAATTTCGGTGTGTTGACGCAAAGTATAGATGGAAACGAACAAGTTATATGTTACATTTCAAGATCTCTAACTCAAAATGAAAGGAAATTTACCGTAACAGAGAAGGAGTGTTTAGCAGTTCTATTTAGTATAGAAAAGTTACGTCCATATATAGAAGGAACACATTTTACCGTCATAACAGATCATCATTCTTTAATTTGGTTAAACAATTTACAAAATCCAAATGGTCGACTGTGTAGATGGGCCATCAAATTACAACAATACGACTTTGAAATAATTCATAGAAAAGGCAAAGATAATGTAGTCCCAGATGCATTATCGAGGGCTGTACCAATAATTGAAGCTATACAAATTAAAAATGAAACCAACAACTCTGAAAATTCTACGCTAATAATACCAGACACAAAAATTGTAAACGAAAATACTAAAAATAATAAAGAAGAAATTCACAAATCAAATATTCAGTATGATAATTGGTGTAAAAAGATGATTAATAATGTTGAAAAATATCCAATAAAATATAATCGTTGGAAAGTAATAGACCACAAACTATTTAAACATGTTAAACCAAAATTTCCAAATTTAACCGAAGAAACAGACAACTGGAAGGAAGTAATTCCAAAATCACAAAGGAAAGAAATTTTAAAACGTTTTCATGATGAACCAACGGCTGGTCATTTAGGAATTTTTAAAACTTATGAAAGGATATCTCAGAAATATTTTTGGCCAAAATTACGTGCAGAAGTAGCGAGATATATAAACCAATGTAAAATTTGTATTTCACACAAACCAGAACAAAAACTTCCAGCAGGAAAAATGTCAAGACATCCAATAATCTCAAAACCTTGGCAAATGATATCCATAGATTTAGTAGGTCCACTACCTAGGACTACAAAAGGACACACATGTATTTTATCTGTAGTTGATACATTTACAAAATTTCCCTATTTTTTCCGTTAAGACAAGCCACTGCATCGTCCGAGTTCAAAAGATAGAAGAGTTTATAATTTTACTTTTGGAGCACCACAATATGTTCTAGTAGATAACGGGGTACAATTTCGAAGTCATTTATTTAAAAATTTAATGAACAAATACAAATCTAAAATTATTTTAATGCATATTATCATCCACAAGCAAATCCTGTTGAACGAGTCAACCGCGTTTTAAAGACAATGTTGGCATCTTATGTGTCAGATAATCAGAGAGTATGGGACAAGATATTACCCATGGTTTCGTGCGCTGTTCGTACCGCAGTTCATGAAGTAATATGCATGTCGCCATATTTCGCAAATTTCGGTAGAGAAATGGTAATAGATGGTTCTTCTTTTGGTGAAATAACTGATTCAGAAAACTTAAGCGATATTCAATTTTCAGAAAGAAAACAACTAATAGAGCGTATTCCAGAATTAAATAAAGTATACCAAGAAATAACAAAAAAATTAGAAATAGCATATAATAAATCTAAACATAACTATGATTTACGTAGACGAGAAGTAGTATTTTCAGTGGGAGATACAGTTTGGAAGAAAATTTTGTACTCTCAGACGCATCAAAGTATTTCAATGCCAAATTAGCACCGAAATATGTAGGTCCTTTTACCATAACAGAAAAAGTTTCAACAAACACTTACGAGTTAGCCGACGAAACAGGTCAATCCAAAGGAGTTTGGCATGTTAAAGATTTAAAAGCAAATCCAATAGGATATGACGAATAAAAATAGTTATAAAAACCTATTATTAATAAAAATAACCTAATATTAATAATTAAGAAACTTGAAAACGACGCTTATAGTGTTAAAAATTTTTAAACAAAAACTTAGTTTTAAGAATACTAGTTAGGATAAAGATAAGGATAGAAAACGATAAGTTAGTAAATAGGAATGAAAGAGTGAATCTCTTAACACAAGATTTTTGGAAAAAATCTCCTTTTGTAAGGGGAGTGTAACATTATTTTGTAATGTTAACAATTAAACAGATTAATTAATTAAAAATTCAGTAACTTGCATAAAGTATAGACAAAAATTCCCACAGTAAATTACTTTACATTCAGTCAGGCTTTCTTGTATAAAAGACCACATTTATACCGATAGCTTCAGGCTAGTAAATTCCAGCGGCAGGTCATCATTTAAAGCTCTAGACCCCATCGTAAGTCCAATACAATAAACTTCTTAAAAGTTAGGTCGGTAACAGACTATGAAATCCGATTAAATTAAAATGTATAGTACCTTTTAGCGTAAATAAAGGAAAACCAATTTCAGTTTGAAAAGCTTAACCTTTCGTGATTGACAGGCGGGTTATACAAAAACAAAACATTATAATAGCGGAAACTATTTCCAATTTAATTTGTTCAAATATTACAAATAATCTTAAGTAGTCTGGAGACATCAATTGTATTTAAAATCCATTTCGGCTCAAGTAGGTTAACCGGTCTTTGTTTAAGCCAGACTACGGCCGCCATAGGTAGATCCCACATTGCAATAATTAGGTAATTCGTAGAAGGAAAAGATAAGTTAAATTCTAGCGAAAAATAGTTGCTTCCGTAATTCTCATCTAAACAAGGGGTTGGATTTGGTTTCTGAAATCTTGTTTTGTGGGAGGTTCTGTTCAGTCATTGGATACCAGAAAATGACGCTCATAATTATTAGAGTAGGGAATTAATCTATATATTTGAAGGCTTAGCCAAAAGACAGGGAGTTTTTCCAATGGGGCCGACGGTGGTCAAGAAGTAGAGAGAAAACGTAGTTTGCGGGTAGCGTTTCTCTGGCATGACAGAATATTCCACTTCGTATCACGTTAGAAAAAAATTGGAAAGAAGGTTACTCTTCCAGTTTCGCGAGGGTTATGCCCATAGTTCGCGGATTTAAAGTGATGCAAGATAAATATTTAAAAAGCTTGTAGGCGTGTGACGCAACAAGTAAGTTATATTGTCAAAAATTCTGCCGAGTTCGTGTACCAGTCAATTTTCTTAAACACTACAAACAGAAGCAACAAGCGAGATTCTCTTCCCAAATTTAATAACTGCTCTACGTTGGAAAACAAACCCTCAAACAATGGACAATTATTAGTAAGTAAGTCTTTATAGTTAAGTAGCATGACCAATTTTTAGTTAGTTTATTTGTTAGGACGTTTTGGCCATAAACCGTAGGATTAATTTAGTGTACGATTTATAATATAAGTTTCTTTCATATACAAGTGTTTGATAACTACTTATGTACTCAAAATTTTCATAAATTCCATAGTCACCTATTCACTTAAATTTATAAACTAAAATCAATGCATGTAAGAGGTTCACGTTTATTGCTCTGTGAATTAAATAGTTTTGTTTGCCGTTGATTAAGTCAATAGTTTTCTTATTTTTTAATAAGTAGTAAAAAGTGAGGAATTGATTAAAAGAAACAATTGTCCTCCTTGGGATGACAAGTCTCTCAAGGTTTTGTACGAACATTTGGACATTCTCGACTTGTCTGGCGCCCTTGGCAATTGTCATTAAGCCACAATATTTTATGAAAGGTAAGTGCCACATTTTTGTAGTATATTATAAATTAATTTAACCCTTTATTCAAAATTTTAACCCTCTATATGATCCACGACCTCCGCTAGCTAGTGCCGGTGACCCCCTTTAATTTTTGTTTTACAGGCCTCCCCATTTTATAATTTGACTGGAAAAGATACACTTAGTAGCTTTTCCGCCTGTAACAAAATTCTTGGCGCCCAACTTCTTTGGGATTACGCATGTAATAAAATTCTTGACGAACGTCTTTGGGATTGCTTATGTAAAACTCTTGACGCCCGACGTTTTTGGGTCTTGTTTTTTGAAGAATTAAAATTTTTTTTTATTTACTTATTTCGTTATCAATTTTATATAAACTACAACCTTTCAAAAATATATGTGGCATTTGAAAAAGAAAGAAAGAAAAATTCGAGTGTGAAATAATTCTAAGGAAATTTTTTGAGATATATTATTTTTACTTTTTAAATAGAATTTTTATGATAGCATTGTACACAGTCTTTAATACAAAGATGGAATTTACATACAGTGTTGATAGGTTATTAAAAGATGAACCAATTTATGAAATAACTGTACGAGGAATAAACACAGAAAATATGACAGTAACTGATTTAAGAAAAACCTTACGGAAAGCGATTAGATTAGAAACTGAACCAGATGAAGATTTTGACTACCCATTTGACTTTACGGAAGACGTGACAGTTGTTAAAAATGTTTTAACGCTTTTACATGAACAAATTTTAGATTTAAATGTTTTAAATTATGATATTAATAAAGTAAGAATAGAAACAAAATTTGCATATTGTTATTCTAGGCTTTCCAAAAGTTTACCGGATGACGATAATGATGAAAAAATTAGGAATAATTTACAATTAGAGTTAGGACGTTTAATTGAATCTTTTCGTAAAGTAGGAAATGACATTTTAAAAACAAAAACAAAAATTGCTTCCAAAGAGGATAAATCAATTTTAGACGAACTAGAACAAAAGGAAACATCAGAAATATTTGACATAAATAACGTAGACTTAATCGAATTTGACAAAAACTAGACTTAGCATCATCTACAACAGAACAAGAAAAATTAGGGCCAAGACGAGCACACGCAAAACATAAATAAATCTTTTCAAAATAATAATCAAAATGTATCTCATAATAATTCTGTAGTTTATAAGGTTACTCCAGTTGCAAAATGGGGAATAACATTTAATGGCGATACTTGGTAAATGCATTTTTACAACGGGTAAGAATTAAAAATTGCTAGGAATATGTCAGACCTTCAACTTTTTGCAGAAGCATGTGATCTTTTGCACATAAAGCACTGATATGGTATCGTGCAAATAAATGTTTAATAAATAATTGGACCGAATTAAAGAGGCATTAAAGACGATTTTTACCACCCGATTATGATGAAAAATTAATGACAGAAATTAAAGCGAGAACGCAAGGAGAAAACGAAAGTATAGGACTTTACGCAGCAGTAATGACAAACATGTTTGCTAGATTATCAGAACCACTCACTTTGACACAACAAATAAAAATATTACGAAAAATATGTTACCTTTTACCAGTCACAATTGAGTTTAGTCGAAATAACTTCCATACGAGAACTAATAAAGTTAGGAAAAAAACTGGAAGAACATAAAATATCAATAGAAAACTTTATCCCACCAACTCGAAAAACAAATACTTTATAAACTGACTTAGCGTACACAGACGTTAACGTTTCACAGAATAGGTCTTCCAATAGAAACCAGATTTCAGCAATGCAAAATGTTAATTCAAACAATTATGTAAAAAAACGTGCACCGACATGTTGGAATTGTCACCAGTTAGGACATTTTCAGATCGATTGTAGACAGATAAGACGAACGAATTATTGTTATAAATGTGGCACTGACAATGTTACGTTGAACCGTTGTCCGCGTTGTCAAAATTATAGAAATAATTTAAACTAAAGGAAGGGGCATTAGATAGTCGTATAGTGTCCCGCACATTTTATAATTCGACAAAACATGTTCAAAATATGATTTACGATAAAGAAGAAAAATTTCAAAAAAATAAGGTTATGTTAGATTATGTAATAGAACAGTCTAAAAATGACGAACGTCCTTATGTAAGTGTAGATATTTTAGGAACAGAAATTTTAGCATTATTAGATTCAGGAGCAACGAATACAATTTTAGGAGAAAACACTTGGGAATTTTATCAAAATTAGGTTTAAAATTAAAAAGGAAAGAAGAAGAATGTCAATTGGCAAATGGTAAAATTTTAAAAGTTTTGGGAACAGTTACGTTGCCCATTAGATTAAAACAACGTTTAGTGGTGTTAGACGTTTTAGTAGTACCAGATGTTCAGCATACTTTAGTTTTAGGAATAGATTTTTGGAAAAATATAGGAATAATACCAGACATTTTAAAGGCGAATACACCTTTGCAAAATTAGATACTATTGAAAAGAAAGAACCGATTTTACATTCGACATTAGATTTAACAGTAGCACAAAGAAAACTGTTAGATACCAGTATTGAAAAATATTTTTTTGATTTACCTGAATTAGGACGTACCGATTTAGTATATCATAAAATTAAAGTTAATAGCGAACCAATTAAGCAAAGATACTATCCAGTTTCACCTACAATGCAAAAACATATAGATAATGAGTTAGATAAATTGTTACAATTAGGTGTAGTTCAAAAAAGCAACAGTTCATGGTCAAATCCAATTCTTTTAGTGAAGAAAAAAGACAATTCATATCGTTTTGTAGTAGATTTCAGAAAATTAAACAAAGTAACAGAAAAGGACGCGTATCCAATTCCGTACGTCTCCTCCATATTAGATAAATTGCGCGACGCGAAATTTATTACAACTTTAGACATTAAATCTGCTTATTTTCAAGTTCCACTAGATAAAGATTCTTATAAATATACAGCTTTCACTATACCTAATCGAGGGTTATTTGAATTTACACGTTTACCTATGGGTCTTTCAAATGCACCCAGTACATGGTCTAGATTAATAGATAAAGTGTTAGGTCCAGAATTAGAACCTTTCGTATTTTGCTACCTAGATGACGTCATAATTTTGACAAATTCTTTTGACAAACACCTGGAAATATTACAGGAAGTTTTTAACAGACTTTCACGCGCAGGACTGACTTTAAGTAAGGAAAAATGTCACTTTTGTAAGAGTGAACTAAAATATTTAGGTTACGTAATAAATGAAAATGGTCTCTTAGTAGATCCAGATAAAGTAAAAGCTATTTTAGAAATACCAACACCAAAAACTGTAAAAGAAGTAAGACGAATAATCGGAATGGCTTCTTGGTATCGTCGATTTATCGAGGGATATAGTACCATTATAGCTCCATTAACCGCATTGTTGAGGAAAATAGAAAATTTGTCTGGGAAGAGTGTTGGAAACAGCCTTTTCCACTATAAAAAATTGCCTAATTTCAGCACCAATTTTAACTTGCCCAAATTACGAATACGAATTTACAATTCAGTGTGACGCATCAGGTTATGGAATTTCGGGTGTGTTGACGCAAAGTATAGATGGAAACGAACAAGTTATATGTTACATTTCAAGATCTCTAACTCAAAATGAAAGGAAATTTACCGTAACAGAGAAGGAGTGTTTAGCAGTTCTATTTAGTATAGAAAAGTTACGTCCATATATAGAAGGAACACATTTTACCGTCATAACAGATCATCATTCTTTAATTTGGTTAAACAATTTACAAAATCCAAATGGTCGACTGTGTAGATGGGCCATCAAATTACAACAATACGACTTTGAAATAATTCATAGAAAAGGCAAAGATAATGTAGTCCCAGATGCATTATCGAGGGCTGTACCAATAATTGAAGCTATACAAATTAAAAATGAAACCAACAACTCTGAAAATTCTACGCTAATAATACCAGACACAAAAATTGTAAACGAAAATACTAAAAATAATAAAGAAGAAATTCACAAATCAAATATTCAGTATGATAATTGGTGTAAAAAGATGATTAATAATGTTGAAAAATATCCAATAAAATATAATCGTTGGAAAGTAATAGACCACAAACTATTTAAACATGTTAAACCAAAATTTCCAAATTTAACCGAAGAAACAGACAACTGGAAGGAAGTAATTCCAAAATCACAAAGGAAAGAAATTTTAAAACGTTTTCATGATGAACCAACGGCTGGTCATTTAGGAATTTTTAAAACTTATGAAAGGATATCTCAGAAATATTTTTGGCCAAAATTACGTGCAGAAGTAGCGAGATATATAAACCAATGTAAAATTTGTATTTCACACAAACCAGAACAAAAACTTCCAGCAGGAAAAATGTCAAGACATCCAATAATCTCAAAACCTTGGCAAATGATATCCATAGATTTAGTAGGTCCACTACCTAGGACTACAAAAGGACACACATGTATTTTATCTGTAGTTGATACATTTACAAAATTTCCCCTATTTTTTCCGTTAAGACAAGCCACTGCATCGTCCGCAGTTCAAAAGATAGAAGAGTTTATAATTTTACTTTTTGGAGCACCACAATATGTTCTAGTAGATAACGGGGTACAATTTCGAAGTCATTTATTTAAAAATTTAATGAACAAATACAAATCTAAAATTTTTTTAATGCATATTATCATCCACGAGCAAATCCTGTTGAACGAGTCAACCGCGTTTTAAAGACAATGTTGGCATCTTATGTGTCAGATAATCAGAGAGTATGGGACAAGATATTACCCATGGTTTCGTGCGCTGTTCGTACCGCAGTTCATGAAGTAATAGGCATGTCGCCATATTTCGCAAATTTCGGTAGAGAAATGGTAATAGATGGTTCTTCTTTTGGTGAAATAACTGATTCAGAAAACTTAAGCGATATTCAATTTTCAGAAAGAAAACAACTAATAGAGCGTATTCCAGAATTAAATAAAGTATATCAAGAAATAACAAAAAAATTAGAAATAGCATATAATAAATCTAAACATAACTATGATTTACGTAGACGAGAAGTAGTATTTTCAGTGGGAGATACAGTTTGGAAGAAAAATTTTGTACTCTCAGACGCATCAAAGTATTTCAATGCCAAATTAGCACCGAAATATGTAGGTCCTTTTACCATAACAGAAAAAGTTTCAACAAACACTTACGAGTTAACCGACGAAACAGGTCAATCCAAAGGAGTTTGGCATGTTAAAGATTTAAAAGCAAATCCAATAGGATATGACGAATAAAAATAGTTATAAAAACCTAATATTAATAAAAATAACCTAATATTAATAATTAAGAAACTTGAAAACGACGCTTATAGTGTTAAAAAATTTTTAAACAAAAACTTAGTTTTAAGAATACTAGTTAGGATAAAGATAAGGATAGAAAACGATAAGTTAGTAAATAGGAATGAAAGAGTGAATCTCTTAACACAAGATTTTTGGAAAAAATCTCCTTTGTAAGGAGTGTAACATTATTTTGTAATGTTAACAATTAAACAGATTAATTAATTAAAAATTCAGTAACTTGCATAAAGTATAGACAAAAATTCCCACAGTAAATTACTTTACATTCAGTCAGGCTTTCTTGTATAAAAGACCACATTTATACCGATAGCTTCAGGCTAGTAAATTCCAGCGGCAGGTCATCATTTAAAGCTCTAGACCCCATCGTAAGTCCAATACAATAAACTTCTTAAAAGTTAGGTCGGTAACAGACTATGAAATCCGATTAAATTAAAATGTATAGTACCTTTTAGCGTAAATAAAGGAAAACCAATTTCAGTTTGAAAAGCTTAACCTTTCGTGATTGACAGGCGGGTTATACAAAAACAAAACATTATAATAGCGGAAACTATTTCCAATTTAATTTGTTCAAATATTACAAATAATCTTAAGTAGTCTGGAGACATCAATTGTATTTAAAATCCATTTCGGCTCAAGTAGGTTAACCGGTCTTTGTTTAAGCCAGACTACGGCCGCTATAGGTAGATCCCACATTGCAATAATTAGGTAATTCGTAGAAGGAAAAGATAAGTTAAATTCCAGGAAAAATAGTTGCTTCCGTGATTCTCATCTAAACAAGGGGTTGGATTTGGTTTCTGAAATCTTGTTTTGTGGGAGGTTCTGTTCAGTCATTGGATACCAGAAAATGACGCTCATAATTATTAGAGTAGGGAATTAATCTATATATTTGAAGGCTTAGCCAAAAGACAGGAGTTTTTCCAATGGGGCCGACGGTGGTCAAGAAGTAGAGAAAACGTAGTTTGCGGTAGCGTTTCTCTGGCATGACAGAATATTCCACTTGTATCACGTTAGAAAAAAATTGGAAAGAAGGTTACTCTTCCAGTTTCGCGAGGGTTATGCCCATAGTTCGCGGATTTAAAGTGATGCAAGATAAATATTTAAAAAGCTTGTAGGCGTGTGACGCAACAAGTAAGTTATATTGTCAAAAATTCTGCCGAGTTCGTGTACCAGTCAATTTTCTTAAACATTACAAACAGAAGCAACAAGCGAGATTCTCTTCCCAAATTTAATAACTGCTCTACGTTGGAAAACAAACCCTCAAACAATGTACAATTATTAGTAAGTAAGTCTTTATAGTTAAGTAGCATGACCAATTTTTAGTTAGTTTATTTGTTAGGACGTTTTGGCCATAAACCGTAGGATTAATTTAGTGTACGATTTATAATATAAGTTTCTTTCATATACAAGTGTTTGATAACTACTTATGTACTCAAAATTTTCATAAATTTCATAGTCACCTATTCACTTAAATTTATAAACTAAAATCAATGCATGTAAGAGGTTCACGTTTATTGCTCTGTGAATTAAATAGTTTTGTTTGCCGTTGATTAAGTCAATAGTTTTTCTTATTTTTTATATAAGTAGTAAAAAAAAGTGAGGAATTGATTAAAAGAAACAATTGTCCTCCTTGGGATGACAAGTCTCTCAAGGTTTTGTACGAACATTTGGACATTCTCGACTTGTCTGGCGCCCTTGGCAATTGTCATTAAGCCACAATATTTTATGAAAGGTAAGTGCCACATTTTTGTAGTATATTATAAATTAATTTAACCCTTTATTCAAAATTTTAACCCTCTATATGATCCACGACCTCCCGCTAGCTAGTGCCGGTGACCCCCCTTTAATTTTTGTTTTACAGGCCTCCCCCATTTTATAATTTGACTGGAAAAGATACACTTAGTAGCTTTTCCGCCTGTAACAATCCTCATAAGTATTAATATAAGAATCTGGTAAGGATTCAATTGAATTGGTACAAGTATTATCAATACTAATTTTAATGCTCACCAGACTGTTTTTGGTAGCAAGAAAATTAGGAAAATACGAACTGAATTTATTTGTACTTTGCACTACATGTTGAAGAAGAAAAACTTTCCCGTTATATTTCATGTGAAGTCCATGGCGGGTGAAATGATCCACAGATAATATACTATTAATATCAAAGTAATTAAACACAGCATTCGAAGATGTGAGAAAATCATATATTTCAAGGTTTAAGGAATGAATGATCTGATTCAACACTATACGGCCCTTCCAGAACGGTGCGGCAATCAAGTGAAGGTTTGTGCAATCTGCGATATTCTTTAATAAAGACAATGTTGCAAGAGGTACTTTAGAACCTTTCAAAGCATTGCCAATGCCACCTAGTATAATAATAGAATCAAGTTTAGAGAAATCACTGAGTACTGCTGACACATTCTTTATAGACTGTTCTAATGTTGCACTGGGTTTACATTCTACATAAATTGTGTAGGAATCAGACCCTAATAGAGATTATAGGATTTCAGAAAATCGTCTAACATGGCTATCACCAAACACAGCAATTTTTCGTTTGTAGGTAGATGTTATTGTTCTGATATTACACTTAAGTACTTCATTTTCATTAACAAATGAAGCATTCTTAGTAGCTGCATTACAAAGTTCTTCTTGTAGCGAGACATTATAATTTTCTGTGCAAGAATTTGAACTAGGTACATAATGTAATTTAACACCTCAATTTGTGCCACGTGGATGGACAAGTGCCGGTATTTGATTTGTGGTCAACTGCTCATGGTCAATCTTTCCCAAATTTTCCTGCTCAGTTTGCAAAGCAACACTAACTGAACAGTTGTCATCCCCCATTTATACTCAGTTTGAGAGCATACGTTAACACAAAACTTTTCCTTATGCACATTCAGATAAGGATCAAGACCACTAGCATCAGGTGTTTGCGTAGCTTTATTAGTTAGTGCCAGATTTTCAATTTTTTTATTATCTTCTAGTTTCATTTTGAGAGTTAACAGTTCATTTTCAAGTATCTTAGTTTTATGGGAAAATTCTTTTATTTGTATTTGATAAGGAATCTTCCATATTAACACTCTCTTCAAGACAAGTATCTAGTTGAGCGGTGAGACGTTGAATATGACGTCCCAGACTGTCACATTCAATGTTCAGATTTTCATTCTCTGATTTTAGATTGCATATATCATCAGTTAATTTGTTATATCTATCCAGTGTAATGGTCATCTTTGAACTATTGCAACAGCTAACTTTAAAGTTTTCAATTTTTGAGAATTTTTTTATTTTCGATTCAAGACAGCTCTTGTGATATATAGCATTACAGTTTACACAGATATAGTTACTATGGAACTTAATACGACAACAGTTAAATACAAATCGTTCAGACATGATAGAGTATAGGATACTTTGACGATGGACACAAAATTGAGAAGTGAGGAAAGGTAAGTGAATATAAACTCTTCACACTAGCGGGGTCCTTCGCAGTGTCTAACAAGTTCAAAGTAAAAACTGGACCACGGTAGGAATTACAGTAGAGCAACAAAGGTATATATGGGTACAATAAAAGGATGAATGATGTAACAAAAGTTATAATAACAAATTGAAGATTATATGGAATGCAATAATTCATAAAATAGATGATAACAGCCACAATAAAATAAACAAGAATTTATACAATTAAAAGGTGAATTATTGTATTCAAAATCATTCAAATATTAGGAAATTTTAGTAACATTAAACCTTATCAAGCTGTTCAAAAGATAATACATATGGACAGTATTTGATGAATTTTCAGGTGTCACATAAAATGACTTAATGAAGGTCAACTAATTTCTATAAGAATTTATATATGCTTTAGTCTTTTATGAATAATCAATCAGCCTTAAGTACAAAGCTGATGAAACTATTTTGATAAAACAAAGCACCATAACTTCACAATGTGATAAACTTGACAAGTATTTAAAACTATTTTTTACCACACAAAACAAGTATCAAAGCTGGAGCACAATAAACACAACACTTGTTATTCAATCCAAAAACTATAAAACGAATGATGACTTTGATTACATTGGCGGCATGAAAAAGTAGACTGACATTTATTTAAAATGTGAGAATTACTAAAGCAATTAATGCACAGATGTTGGTTTTTTACAAAATTGTAGCGTTCTTGCGAGGAAAGTTTAACGAAATCATTACAACGATAAAGATTGTGGTCTTGTTTACAAAGCGGACATTTAATAGAGTTAGTTTTTGTTTGAACTAACATACAAACTGCGGTTCGAGGTTTAGACGAATTGCTAAAATGAATAACTTTATTTAAATCAGTTTTATGATTTACCGACAAATTAGATAAGGAATAACAGGTATTTTCGAGATAAGCAATTAACTTTTTATAAGATGGAATTGCGGTAGGGTCTTGATGTAATTCAAAACTTCGAGCGGTGTGTATATCCAACCTGTTCAATATCATTTATACAAGAATAAAATCCCAATGTTCGACAGGAAGGTCAAATTTTTTAAGTGCCTGTAAGTTATCCACAAAAGTATCCACTAATTTCTGTAAACCGACAGGGTTATCAGAGTTGAGTTTGGGAAATTTATCAATATTGTTCCAGAGAGTAGCGGTAATACGTCGAAAATTACAATATTTGTCACGAAGTTTTGTATAAGCAATAGCATAATTAGCTGCAGCCAAGTCAAAATTTTTTATCGTTGCAAGTGCGGAATTTTTTAATGATGATTGAAGGTACGAAAATTTATCTATGTCAGCCAAGTCGGTATTTAAGTGAACGAGACTATCAAACCGGTCAATGAAACTCTTAAATAGCGTGGTTTCACCATCAAATGTAGGCAACGACAGCGGCGGTAATAATACCTTTGATCTAGAGGTATCTAGCGGCGGCGAAGAAACCTCAAGGTGAGAAGATTGAGTACTAAACAATTTATAGTACAGAGCTTTTATCTGAAAATAATTACTATCAAAACGTTTTCGTATAACGTCTTCGAGTAAAAATTGTTCCTCCGCGTCCCCAGCGGAAGAAATAGAACCCACGATCCAATTGTAAAAAAGTTGTCTCTAGCGGATTCCAATGAGTCATACTGCGCATGAAATACATCTATAAACGCGGGGTCTTGTGTACATTTCTGAGCAACATCATACATTCCATCAAGCAAATTGATAACAATACTACGAAGGAAACATGTGCGTTTTAATTTATCTGCCATGGTTCAATATGAATAAAACAAATGCGGATGATACGAAAGAAAACCTGCCAATATTAATTGCCTAGCGGCGATACCAAACGTGAAGCTAATTGCACGGCCGAGATTAGAAAGCTCGTAAACAACAAAACGATACAAACTATTGTAACAATTTTATTTTCGCATTAAAAATCTCTTCATTAAAGGTATAACGAATGTTAAAACACCTTTATTAACTAAAGTAATAATACGTGTAACAATCAAATTTTTGTATTAATACAGTATCTAGAGTCGTTAGTCTATTTGTTTCGGAGGTCGGTGTATTCCACAGCCACAGGCACGCGCGTGAGAGAATTGACAACCCCCCTCGGGACCCTCCCACCATGCAAGAACGCGGCAGGGGCACTCGTCGATAGGTAAAAGCAGCGACAGCATGCATTCGAAGAGAATGGCGAGTGACCTCCGGGTCGCATTAATTGTGTGACACACTTCCTTAGTAACGGTTGGTATTGTATATTCGTTATCATAGTATCTAATTTAAAAATTTGTTTAGCGCAACTACGACTTACAAACTACGACTTACAAACTACGCAACGAAAATTATATTGATAACTAAGATTAGACCATGGAAGATTACGCTACAAAATTTATGCAACTTTGAATCAATGTAAGAAACCCACTTCGCTTCAACACCTGTATTTAAAGCATGGAAAGCAGGAATAATTAGCTGCAGACTCCGCACGGCGATGCAGTTCCCAATCTAGCCAAGGACAGCAGCCCGGGGTTTGGTTCGTAATAGCTTTAAGATTTCCTCAGTGCTTCCTTCTAAAAGCACGTTATTTCGTTTTGTTTTATAGAAGCACAAATTTGTTATTCAGTTTATCTGTAGCTAAGCTGGTTTTCTCCAGTATCAAATTTAAATTTCACTTAGTTTCGTAGATATGTGACTACACGTGGCTTCAGCATAAATTAACAGCTGCGGCTACGTCACCTGTTTGTTTGAAATATGCCGTCAACAATTGCACAATTGCAAGCAGATGTTTAGTATTACATTACTACCACCTTTGATAAAATTAGAGAATATCTTTGTGAATATTTTGACTTCAAATCGATTTTAATACTGTTAACTTAAAAAAAGGTTTGTATATTAATTTGTAAATGACCTACACAGATCTTATTGGGTTAGAAAACCTTAGTATAACCAGTCACACTGGGTTGTAATATATTTGAGTAAGAATCAAGTTGATAAACTTTACAATAATTCTTCAAGTAATTCAAGTATTCATTTTATTTTATTGCATTAAATTTTATTTACAGAAACAGAAAAATTCTTTCTAGTAAATTTATAATCCACGCTTAAAGTCTTTTTATTCTGATCTAGTTTGATCAGACCTGATAAACAAAAAGCAATAAGAGTTCAATTTTATGGTACCCTTATGTAGGAAACATTCTTTTGCATTTTTAGATATATTTGAGGGACACAAATAGTGTTCCCATTTTTATGTGACTTAATTATTATTTTTCCTTACAGGAACAGCGTCTTATTCTGTTAAGACAGGTTTTTGTCAGCGAAGGCGATCTTTTTCTTTGGGTCTCCACGTCCGCCCTTAGAAATTAGCCATGCCATTTACATGAATCAATCTGGACTTGGTGGCGCCTGTTTGTTTTAGTTTGAGTGTGACCCCCACAGATTTCGACTTACCCCCATTGCTCATAGCTCTACCCAAGGAATAGACCCTAGTTACGTCGGAAGACTTTGTTTTGCAGACACCTAACTTGGAGCATGGTGATTATAAAGTATTGTCGGCCAGAAGTATAGAAAAGCGTTTCACTAGCGCCCATGCGTGAGGCTAGCGGAGCCAATTAGAGAGAGAAAAAATCGTTACACTGGCGCCGGCAACGTTTGGGGCCTCGAAATTTGTTTGTTCATAATTTGATTTACCTCGAAATTTGTTAGCTCAAAATTTAATTTGCTTTGAAATCTATTTGTCCAAAAATTATTTTGCGTCGAAAATTGTTTGCTTAAAGTCGATTTGACATTTAGATTTGTTTGTTTGCTTTTGATAAAAGATTGGTTGTAACATTAACCCTCATACAGTCAATTGATTAACTTGGTCAAATTTATTTTTGACTTTCGTTCTATTTTGACCCCATATAATTTTTTTGATATTGTTTTGGCAAAATTATTTTACCAAAAACACCTTTTGATTTTTACCTCTAGTAGTACGAATTTGTTTTGATCACTTTTGTAAGGTTCAGATCAGTTAGATTTATCGGTTTGATTCCATTAGGCTTGAGTAATCATGTCGGAAAAATTCCAAATTGTTTGTCTACTTAAAGAAGAATTGGAGTATGAGCTGAGAATCAGAGGAGTGGTGAGTGAGAGACCAGTGTTGGAGAAAAGGAAAATTTTAGGTAGATTGTTAGCTAAAGAAATAGATAAGCCTGGTTGTTTGATCGATCTTTCGTGTTATGAAGTAGACTTTGCAACGGAAAGTAAAGAAATTTCAGTTTCAGTCGAGTCAGTTCGTAATGTTGTGTCCGAATTTGAAGGTGACTCATCAGACTCAAGTTTTAGGAGAGCTTGTTCAAGGTTAAACCACCTTTCGGGGCGAGTTAAGCGCATGAAAATCCTTCAATAAATTCCGAGGAAGCAATTAAGTTCAGAAATGAGACAGTAGCAACGATATTAACCCTTGAAGCTGAGTTATACGATAAAACCAATAAAAGTACAGAGTCCACCTATTTGGATCGGTCCGTTGTAGTATCTCCTTCAGTTGCTAGTGCACCTATTCATTCGACTTCGTATGTAACGACTTCCGTACCTATAGGTTCATGGCCTGTAAAATTCTCAGGTGATCCCAAACAACTATATTCATTTTAGATAGAGTTAGTGATTTAGCACAATCTCGTAAGGTATCCGAAACTGATTTATTTGGATCAGCATGTGAACTTTTGTGGGTGACGCTTTAGTTTGGTTTAGAACAGTAAAAATTCATTGAGAGACTGGAACTCCTTGTTAGAACGTTTAAGGAAGATTTTCTACCCGGTTCTTCAGATCATGACATTTGGGAAAAGATCAGAAATCGTCGTCAAGGTAAAGACGAAAGGATTATTTTATTTGTCGCGCATATGCAAACCCTGTTTAGTAGACTGACCAACGAGCCAGCAGAAGTTACTAAAGTTAAGATGATAAGAAGAAATTTGGTTCCTGAATATATTTCAGCACTTGCATTGTCGGACATTCAAGATTTGTCTACCTTAGTAAATTTGGGTAAAAGGTTAGAAGAAGCTTCTTTGATGAAACTAAACTTGGTTTTAGCATCTTCTAGTAAACCTAACAAGATTTGCAACCCCTCTAAGCATCTATTTGAGAACAAACATCCTGGGTTGAATGAAAAGTTTGTGCTGTTAAGAGTAGGGTGTTTCAGAATAAATTAGTTAATCCCCAAGTAACAGTAGCGGATAAGAGCTCTTCGGAGTCCTCAGTTTGTAATTTCTTTAGTCCCGACAAGAGAAATAATTTTGTTTGTTGGAATTGCTCCCGTAGTGGACATTGGTTTAGAGATTGTAGAGCAACCAAGAAAATTTTTTGTTTTGGATGTGGTCGAAAAGGCGTTAAGGCAACGTCATGTCCACAATGTTCAAAAACCAGTAAGGCGGCAGGCGCATAGTGGTCGGCATCCTGTTCCGCGTAATAAGGCCATGGTTATGATTTGTAAACAAGAAAAATACTTTTGTAAAGACGAGTGGTCGAGATGGCTTACAGTTGTTAAAAATTTTTGTCAGGACTCTCCGAAGCCTAAGAATAATACTTTGTTCATTGAGAAGCAGTGTGATAATCGACCTTACATTATGGTGAAGTTAATGGATAGAGACATTACCGGTCTTCTAGATTCGGGATGCACTACCTCAGTGGTAGGATCCTTAGCCCTTTCAATTGTTAGAAAATTAGACTTGAAAATTTTTAGTTCAGCAAAACAGGTATCACTACAGCTGATGGTTCAATAAAGTCTGTTGTAGGCTCGGTTGATTTGCCAATTTGTATAGGTAATGATTGCCGCATCCTTAATGCATTAGTGGTTCCGTCCCTACCTCACACCTTTATCTTCGGTAGTGACTTTGCAAAATTATTTGGTGTAGTTGCTGACTTTAGAAGTAATAATTGGTTTATCCAAAGTAACATTGGGAACGACATTGGGTATATAGGTTCGTCTTCCATCCCTTTGAACACTGAAGATTCCTTATTTGGTTTACATGACCTTTCAGATGCTCAATGTGTGCAAGCACAAGAGTTAATAAATTCATTTAGTGAGATTAGCAGCGACGATAGATTAGGACGAACTCACCTAATTGAAATGGACATAGACACAGGCAATGCCAAACCCTTCCATAAGAAACTATATGTCATGTCACCATATATGAGTAAGATATTGAATGAGGAGTTGGACGACATGCTTAAACTTAAAGTTATAGAACCGTGTACTAGTCCGTGGTCCTCTCCAGTTTTGTTGGTTAAGAAAGCAGATGGAGAATATCGCTTCTGTTTTGATGGTAGAACCCTGAACGACTTAACTGTTCATGATTCGTACCCCCTTGCAAACGTAGACAGAATTCTCAATATGTTGAGAGGTGCGAACTACATTTTGTCACTTGATTTGAGAAAATCGTTTTGGCAAATCCTCTTAGTGAGTCGTCTAAGGATAAGACTGCCTTCAGTGTTATTTCACGAGGACAATTTAGATTTACATGCATGCCGTTTGGGTTGAAGAATGCTGCGCAGACACAACAGCGTTTAGTAGATGCAATTTTGGTCCACGTTTTGAACCCCATGTATTTTGCTATTTGGACGACATAATATTATGTTCGTCATCTTTTGAAGAACACCTAAAGTTATTGGTAGAGGTTAAGCAACGTTTAAAAGAAGCTAACCTCACTATAAACATAAGTAAATGTGAATTTTTTAAAAAGACACTTAAATTTTTGGGTTATATAGTAGGCTCTAACTCACTTCGTACAGATCCCGATAAGGTGTCGGCAATGGTTAACTTTCCTCGTCCGAAAACCACAACGGAGATTAAAAGGTTTATAGGAATGTGCAGCTGGTACCGTCGTTTTATAAAGAATTTTTCGTCTTTAGTTTCGCCTATCAATGACCTCATTAAGAGTAAGAAAAAAGGTCAAACTGTAAACTGGAGTGCGGAAGCAGAAAATTCATTTGTGCTGATCAAGCAAGCATTAGTTTCTGCACCTCTTCTTTCGCAGCCAGACTACTCAGCACCCTTTATTGTTGAGTGTGACGCAAGCAACACTGGGTTAGGAGCTGTTTTGATTCAAAATGTAAAGGAGAAGAGCGTGTAATTTCGTACGCAAGTAAAACCCTGAGCCGTACAGAGCGCAATTATTCCACCACAGAGAGGAGTGTTTAGCAGTTATCTTTGCAATTGAGAAATTTCGTCCGTGGGTAGAAGGAGTTCACTTCACAGTTGTCACCGATCATTTTCGTTACTTTGGTTGAGTAATCTTCAGAATCCAACTGGAAAACTCGCCAGATGGTCAGTTCGATTAAGGCAACATTCATTTGAATTGGTGCATAGGAAAGGAAAGTTTAATATAGTCCCAGATTGTCTTAGTCGTGGTGTTCCTTAGAAAATCCAGAAGTTAATTTAGTAGAGATTAAACTTGATGGTGTAGACTTGTGGTATGAATCTTTGAGAAAGAAAATTTTGTTGTCACCCAAAAGCTACCCACAATGGAAAGTGGAAGATGGGTTTATTTATAAGTTTATACCTTCCCTATTACCGCATTCGGCGAATGTTGTAGAGTGGAAGTACTTAGTGCCAAAATCTCAGCGTATAGATGTCATTAAATCATGTCATGACCCCCCTTCAGCAGGACATTTTGGTTCTTTAAAACTTTGTCTCGTGTCCAAGAATTATATTATTGGCCAAAGATGATCTTTGACGTACGTAAATTTTGTAGGAAATGTTTGGTTTGTGGTGCTCAAAAACCACCCAATAAAGGTCCCCTTGGGATGATGGGAAAGGAGAAAGAGGTTGGACTACCGTTCCAAACCATTGCTTTAGATTTGATGGGTCCGTTTCCTCGTTCCAAACGCGGACATAAATGGCTTTTAGTTGTTGGTGATTGGTTTTCGAAATATTCGATTTTGCAACCTTTGCGAAGTGCCACGGCACATTTGATTGAGAAATTTTTGGAGGAAAAAGTATTTCTTGTCTACGGAGTACCACAGTTTGTTATTTGTGATAATGGTCCACAATTAATTGGACGTATTTTTAAAGCTTTGTGTGCAAGGTACGAAATTCAAAAGATTTGGTATAATGCTGTTTATGCTCCCCAATGCAATTTTGTGGAAAGAATCAATAAGACAGTTGGTACAGCAATCCGTTCATACGTAGAAGGACATGATACGTGGGATATTGAGATATCAAAGATCCAATACGCAATCAACTCAGCAAAACATGAGTCCACCAACTATTCTCCAAATTTTTAGTCTTTGGTCGTCAGGTACCCTTAAGTGGAAAAGCTTATAATGATGATTTTAAACCTGGTGAGGATGTTGATGTCGTCTCCAGTAGTAGACCTTCTTATGTTTTGGATCGTCAACTTTTATTTGATATTTTGGGAATGTCCGTGAAAATTTGCATGTAGCTTATCAACGTTCGAGTAAACGCTACAATCTTAGGAGAAGAGACATTTCGTTCCAAGTCGGAGAAAGTGTTTGGAGAGCTAATAAGGTCCTCTCGAGTGCTAGTGATAAGTTTTCCGCTAAGTTAGCTCCAAAGTTCATTATGAGTAAAGTTCGAAAAAACATTCCAATTTAGTGTATGAGTTAGAGAACGAAGATGGAACAAGAGCAGGAAATGGCACGTAAAGGACTTGAAACCAGTTGAAGCGTCGTATCCAAATGAAAATGATGATCCTGACGATTAGTTCCGGTCCGGTCATCTCTTTGATGTTAAGTAATGCAGTAGTGGTTTGCTTTGTTTTGTTCCGATTTTTGATTTAGTGTCGGTTCATTAATTTTGAGTATTTTGTTTGAGAAGTGAAATAAGTGGTTAGAGATTTTGTAGATTTTGTAGATTTTGTAAGTTTGAGGTGTGCCTTGGTGTGCACGCTGGTCGTTTCGCTCGCGCGTTATTCGGAGATGTGTTTAGAAGATGTCTTTCACAGATATCTTTACAATGTAGAAGTAAGTGGGCTATTTAATTGTTAGTCCTGATTTCTACTTATCTAGGTAGAGAGAATATTAGTTTATTCTTTCCCTTGTTTTTTTTGACCGTTCGAAATTCTTTGGTTTGATAAGGTCAAGGTCGGCTTGGTGAGTCTCACCATTTGGTCCATCACTAATGAGATCTGTTGTTTGTTGGAACTTAGTGATAGGATAATCAGTAGGGTGTAGGATATTACAGCCCTAACTGGTTCGATTTTGTATTTGAATTTGTTAAGTAACCTTATGGTTAGGTTACCTTCGTTTTGATTATCTCTTTGTAATAAAGTGATAATATTTTGTATTTGAATTTGTTAAGTAACCTTATGGTTAGGTTACCTTCGTTTTGATTATCTCTTTGTAATAAAGTGATAATATTTTGTATTTGTATTTGTTAAGTAACCTTATGGTTAGGTTACCTTCGTTTTGATTATCTCTTTGTAATAAAGTGATAATATTTTGTATTTTGAATTTGATAAGTAACCTTTTGGTTAGGTCACTTTTGTTTTGATTATCACTTTGTGATGATAGTGTTTTAAATCTAGACCTATTAGTAGGGTCTTCTTTTTGATTGTCACCTTATAGTGATAATACTTTGAATAGTTATGCTGTTTTGATGAGGAAGCATTCCTTTTTTTTAGAGAGAGCTAATTGAGCTCCAGGAAGTGAAGTTTTTTTGTGGAATTTGAAATAAATTGTAAAATGTTTGGTTACAGGTAGTAAATATTAGCCTTGTTTGAAGTAAGAACCTCAAGTTAAAGAATTATCGTGAATTTGATTTTTTGTCCCGTGGAGTGTTTGACTTTCTAATTTGACCCTCCCAATTTTGATTAATACCGATTGTGACTCCCCGATTTTGTCTCCCGATGGACGTCAGGTACACGTAGTTACCAACACACTCGCATTTGTAAATATTTGTCTCCCCATTTGAATAAATTCATAAAAATTGCATAGTTAATTAGGAAGGTAGAAAAGGCTAGTATTATTATAATAAAAAATTTTTTGTATTTGTTATATTTGAAGTTGTTCCTTAAAGGAAAAAAACTTTTTCTTTTAGGAAAGGGTAGTGTAACAATTTTATTTTCGCATTAAAAATCTCTTCATTAAAGGTATAACGAATGTTAAAACACCTTTATTAACTAAAGTAATAATACGTGTAACAATCAAATTTTGCATTAATACAGTATCTAGAGTCGTTAGTCTATTTGTTTCGGAGGTCGGTGTATTCCACAGCCACAGGCACGCGCGTGAGAGGATTGACAACCCCTCGGGACCCTCCCACCATGCAAGAACGCGGCAGGGCACTCGTCGATAGGTAAAAGCAGCGACAGCATGCATTCGAAGAGAATGGCGAGTGCCCTCCGGGTCGCATTAATTGTGTGACACACTTCCTGAGTAACGGTTGGTATTGTATATTCGTTATCATAGTATCTAATTTAAAAATTTGTTTAGCGCAACTACGACTTACAAACTACGACTTACAAACTACGCAACGAAAATTATATTGATAACTAAGATTAGACCATGGAAGATTACGCTACAAAATTTATGCAACTTTGAATCAATGTAAGAAACCCACTTCGCTTCAACACCTGTATTTAAAGCATGGAAAGCAGGAATAATTAGCTGCAGACTCCGCACGGCGATGCAGTTCCCAATCTAGCCAAGGACAGCAGCCCGGGGTTTGGTTCGTAATAGCTTTAAGATTTCCTCAGTGCTTCCTTCTAAAAGCACGTTATTTCGTTTTGTTTTATAGAAGCACAAATTTGTTATTCAGTTTATCTGTAGCTAAGCTGGTTTTCTCCAGTATCAAATTTAAATTTCACTTAGTTTCGTAGATATGTGACTACACGTGGCTTCAGCATAAATTAACAGCTGCGGCTACGTCACCTGTTTGTTTGAAATATGCCGTCAACAATTGCACAATTGCAAGCAGATGTTTAGTATTACATTACTACCACCTTTGATAAAATTAGAGAATATCTTTGTGAATATTTTGACTTCAAATCGATTTTAATACTGTTAACTTAAAAAGAAAGTTTTGTATATTAATTTGTAAATGACCTACACAGATCTGATTGGGTTAGAAAACCTTAGTATAACCAGTCACACTGGGTTGTAATATATTTGAGTAAGAATCAAGTTGATAAACTTTACAATAATTCTTCAAGTAATTCAAGTATTCATTTTATTTTATTGCATTAAATTTTATTTACAGAAACAGAAAAATTCTTTCTAGTAAATTTATAATCCACGCTTAAAGTCTTTTTATTCTGATCTAGTTTGATCAGACCTGATAAACAAAAAGCAATAAGAGTTCAATTTTATGGTACCCTTATGTAGGAAACATTCTTTTGCATTTTAGATATATTTGAGGGACACAAATAGTGTTCCCATTTTTATGTGACTTAATTATTATTTTTCCTTACAGGAACAGCGTCTTATTCTGTTAAGACAGGTTTTTGTCAGCGAAGGCGATCTTTTTTTTTGGGTCTCCACGTCCGCCCTTAGAAATTAGCCATGCCATTTACATGAATCAATCTGGACTTGGTGGCGCCTGTTTGTTTTAGTTTGAGTGTGACCCCCACAGATTTCGACTTACCCCCATTGCTCATAGCTCTACCCAAGGAATAGACCCCTAGTTACGTCGGAAGACTTTGTTTTGCAGACACCTAACTTGGAGCATGGTGATTATAAAGTATTGTCGGCCAGAAGTATAGAAAAGCGTTTCACTAGCGCCCATGCGTGAGGCTAGCGGAGCCAATTAGAGAGAGAAAAAATCGTTACACTATACTAATTGGCTGTCACTAACTTTAAGCGGTATAATTAATTATAAGCTTGCTTTCTGTTCTAAATCCGCGAGAAGGCAACCAAAAAAATGTACACGGTGAATTTTTGATAAGCTCACTTTAGTAAAGAAGAATGGACTGTATTTTTTCTGTAGCGTGTTTCAAGCAAGCAACACAATTAACTACTGTTTATGCACATGACAAAGAAACAAAGTAGCGTTTATTCTTTGTACTCACCTGTGACAGCAACGATGAAAGAAGTTGTAACCAATTAATAGTTTGTGGCACACGAACCAGGGCGGTGCAAACAAAGTGTATAATATCCAATTAGCGGCATGTAACACGTGCACACTGGACGCGGCACATATGGACAAAACGATGCAAACACCAACGCGGTGTAACAATTCACAAACAAGACGGCACTATAAAGTACGATTGCGGTTTTACTATAACATTTTTTAGCAGCTTGTAATAAGCGAGGATATGCGGTTTCTTCAACGATATTTTTTGAGCGGTTTCAAAATCCTAGCGCGACTTGTTGCTACAGCGGTTCGATAACATTCTTCTAATAATGCGGTCTCTACGAATATTTTACTATCTGCGGGTTCTACGAAACTTCAAGCTAATGCGAGCACTGCGATCACTACAAGCTAATGTGGACACACACTAATACTTGTAGAACGATTTTGTTTAGCAAGTTTCTTAGATATTCCCAAATCGAATCTGGTGCCTCCGCGCGCGACAGACGCTTACCATTCACAAGGTTAATATACATCAAATAAACGCATTCGGGGAAATTTGACTAACAAAATTTAAATTTACCACGTCGAATTGAGAACAGCAAGCAAACCCAAGTAAATAATAAATCCTAAACTATAACTATTTACAAGGACGGAACAGCTGTCGTGTGGGATTTTACTTGCCTTGACACCCTAGCTCTTTCCCACGCTCTAGCATGTGCCAATAATCCTGGAGCCGCAGCAAAATACGGAGAAAATTTCAAAATAAAAAAATATTTTACACTATCAGACCTTCACTTTCTATCCTATCGCAATTGAAACAATGGGTGTTTTCGGAACTCATGCGCTTCGATTTCTTAAAGAAGTCGGCAGACGTATATCATACAACACTCATGATAACAGGGCTACTTCCTTCTTGTTACAAAGAATTAGCATTGCAAGTCAATGAGGAAACGCCATTTCAATCCTTGGTATCACTCCACCATCAAAAGAACTAGATGAATTGTTATATTTTCCAAATTACAATTTGCGAAAACAAAATTTCACAAAATTTGAATTTGCTAATGAGAAAGAAACTCAATAATTTAACACCAATCGATTACGAAAATCAAATACAATATACACATTAAATTATTGATCAAAACAACTTAAATCAGAATATAAAAGAAAATATAAAGAATGAACATAAAAAACAGAGAGAAGCTAATGAAAATAGCTCTACCAACTCTAACAAACCGTGTAAAGAAAATCAAAATGTGATTGAATGCTCTCATATTATTAAAGCAGTTGACTTAACCCAAATTAAAAAATTATTACAGAAATCAAACATCAATATTAAAATAAGCAGTGATTCTGAATTTGGGGTTTCTTCATTGATATGTCTTAAATGTGGACAAAAAGTCCAAGGACATTCGAAAAATAAGCAGTTAATACAACATTTTACAATTCCAAGATCCTACTGTCGCTCAATATGCGTTAATACGGACACATGGTCTGTGATATGTTATGATTGCGAGGTTGAGGTGAACGTGGCAGGCAAAGAAAAGTTACTGTAAGCCGTTGAATATATAAAAAAGTTATCCAATTCATGTAAAGCCAAGAACGATATATATTTTGCCACGTCTCAGAATATAGAGGCATCTAATTTTTCAAGAATACGCGGTTTAACCAATTTAGGCAATTCTCGCTTCTTCAACTCTGTGATGCAAATTCTCGGACAAACGGCATTCTTATTAAAACTACTCCATGAAATTTCAGAGCTCAGACAATATTTTCAACCAACTGGTCTTTCAAATCCAGATCATAAAGATTTATGTAAATTAAATTCATTTGACAGAACTTTAGTAGAAAGGCAACCCATAACATTTATTTTATCACAAACGTTACAAGAACTACAAAGTAATAGACCAGAAACATATAACCCTAACATGCTTTTTACACGATTAATGCAAAGAATGCCACAACTTACGAGAGGCCAACAACATGACGCACACGAGCTATTACATCTGCTTGAAGAAATAAATAAGGAGAATTAAAAAAAAATATCAAACGGCAACACCGGAAACATCATTTGATACCAATAATAGCGGAAAGGAAAGTACCAATATTTACGGGCAACAAACACATGACTTACTATTACCCACAGAAATTTTTCAAGGGGTGTTAGTTAACACACTACAGTGTCAAGTCTGTAAACATACTTCATGCCGAAACGAGCTCTTTCTCGATTTGAGTTTGCAAATTTTGCAAAATAAAACAGAATTAGTCGAAAACAAAATTTCAAAACTTCCAATAAAGAACATTCAACGTTCGCCTAAAAAGGACAATAAACAAAAAATGGGTTCCAAGCAACAAGGATTAAACTATAATAGAACACTTACTATTAACACAGCTGAAGACGTAATGAACAACAAATCAGAAGACTCCATTGATCAAATTTTTTCAAAAGAAAAAGAACCTAACGACGATCCAGATAATAGCAAATCGCCCAACGAAAACAAAGTTTATGCAAGAAGTTCAAATGAGTTTGACTATCCTAAATCAGGACTTGCTTGTTTTAACAATAAAAATATTAACACAACATGCGATATAGAAAAATTTTTTTATTAAGTTTTAATGATAATATGGAAAATGATGGTACGTACAAAAGAATTGATGAACTGCATGGTATAAATGATACATGGGGTAACACTTTTCTGCCAAGATTCCGACCTGAAGAAGGCGAATGTTCTATTCAATCCTTTTTAAACTGATTCACATCCAGTGAATTGCTTTCCGGAAGCAATAAAGTAGTCTGTGATTTTTGCACAAACAGACAGCGGATTTGATAAAGAAACTTTTAAAACTAATACCACTAAACAAATTCTTATCTACAATCCACCTGCAATACTGGTCTTACATCTAAAACGATTTCAAGTTTCAATACTTCGATCCGCAAAAGTAAATAAACACGTTTCATTCCCTATATTACTGGATTTAACGCATTTTTGTACAAAACGAAGCCAGGCTCATCTAGCGTGCAATCTTAATCAAACTAAAGTATTATATACATTATACGGTGTTGTGCAACACAGCGGTTCAATTCACGACGGACACTATAATGCCTATGTAAAATTAAGAACTCCTTTAGAAAGTGATAGTTACCATTGGAAATTTTTACCAAAAAATCATATATATATATATATATATATATATATATATATATTGTTGCGGATTCAAAGGGTTAAATTTGGGGTAAACAATACAATTTCGACCACCCTGTATAGAGAAAAGAACAAATTATTTACGCGCAAAATTTATTTAATTCATTTAGGGAGAACGGACATGTATTGACGTATTTTTATAATCAATAATGGTATGTTAGAAAGTACATAAAGAAAAACAGTTTTCAAGCAAATAGAATACGCATAATTAATGTTAATTTATTTTAATGCAACAATTAAGAGCATAAGAAAACCCACTAGGGTAAGAAGACAACGTAGACAAACGCAACAGGTGGGAGCGTTTTCTGATACGTACGGCACGCAGACGGAATAAATTTCAGGAATTTTCACGACGGTTGCATCAAAATTTGTAGAATTTTAATTTGAAAATAAGCTTTTCGCGTGAAGTGTGTCCGAGGTTAGCATTTTGAAATGATATAAATACTTTAGCTAAATTATTACGGTTCCCTTTGTTTTATCTTCGCTTCTATACTACTGTACTACGATAGATCAACATTATAGTAGAGTTTTTATTATGTGAGTATTAGATATGGTAATAATACAGTAAATATAGTGCTAGCACGTGTAAATTATTAGTAGCGGCCTTCTATTTATTAACGCGAAATATGTGTAGTGTATTAAATTAATAGAGGTCTGGCTACTACTATACGAAGCTAGAAAATCAATAAATAGAAGCATAATATACGTGGTGTAAGCATCTTAAACAACCAGAATTGTATGCTGTTTTGGAATGGTACTTTGAAACGAGGCGCTTGCCTGCAAATGGGGTTATCATGTGAATTTGCTGAGTATCACAGCGCATGGTCACGACGCCAAGATGTTCTGGTGATCGTCGTCGAAGAGATGGAAGCCTTAAACAATCTCCAGGTAATTTATTTGAAATTTCTGTTGTCTGATAAACTTGGTGATGTGTGAGTGAATTTTGGGGTTTATTTATGGTCATATAAACTTATTGGAAAAGATACATGTACTGGACAATTTATTGGGGTTTAAATATTGAAAAAGGGTGTATTTAAAATTAACTAAATTTTATTCTGAATATAAATTAGATTGTAAAGGGTAAACGGGTCTATAACTTTTGGTATTAATTTATGCAAGGTAAAAGGCATATACAAAATAAACTGAGCTCACCATACTCCAGAGTACAGTCAATTTAGAATAATATAAGGGGCCCATCTACTCATATTTTACTGAATTTGTTTCAACATAATTAGAACTTCAAGGAGTTTAAAACATATCACATTTGAGTTTGAAATTTGTGTATCAAACTGTTTTTTGTTATACATGTGAATAATTTGTCTGTAAATAGCGGTACATAAAAGATTGTATGATTGTTGTATTATTTGATTTTATTGATTGGTGTGCGAGTGTGAAGGAAGAATGGTTGTATATTTAGGTATCCGAGAAGAGGCACAGCCGAGCTAGCCAGGGAAGCTGCTGAAGATTTTGGAAGCAGAAATCAAAGGTTAAGCAATTTTTTTTAAAGTTGTGCAATTTTCAAAATTATTTGAAAACACTGGCTAAGCAGTAAACCCATAATCCACTATCACGGCAATCTTAATATATATATATATATATATATATATATATATATATATATAAAATATGATTTGACAAAATGTCAAGTAATTACGAACTGCTTTAAATAAAAACCATTTGTTGTTGGATACAATTATTGGGAACTATTTAGTTCGAAATGAAATGCTTGAGGTAGAATGTATTTATTTATATACCTGACGTTTCGAATCCTTTTTTGATTCTTTTTCGAAGGTTACAATGGTGACAGTTAAAATACAATTAGGTACATAATAGAAAAACTTACATATAAATTTACATCAGCATTTTAACCTCAACTAGAAAATTCTTAACAATTAAAATTTTAATAACAATAAAACTATAAAGAAGAATAAAACTAGATATTAACCATTAATGTAAAAAATTTTGTTTGAAACCTATAGAAAAATTAATATAAGTGTCAATTTTAAATTAAGGCATACACCTTCTAAGGTATCAAAATTATAATGTCTATGAAACGAGGTTTGCATTTCTAACTATTAAATTTATAAAGCGAAGTGTAAACTGCACTTAGGTTGTCTAAATCACTTGTTACGTTTTTTTTCGTGGCAGTCCCGTTGGGCGCCAAATCGATGCTACGTAACACAAAGAAAGTCAAGCAATGACTCGGCTCAATCGGAGAGTAGGGGGGTGGGTGTAGAAAGCAGACTGACCTATGATGTATGCGGCGGTAAGGAGTTAGTAACAGTACCTGCAATAAAAGAAATTAGAATAGTAAACCTGAAATAAAAAAAACATTAGGCCTGCGAACCTGAAATCAAGAAAAAGCATAGCATGTTTATCAAGCATAAATTGTTCAGTACTTTGTAGAATGTAAAGAAAAACTGTTTGGATAAACTATATAATATAACAACTGTAAAAGCAATACAAAAATTTTTAGTACAAAGTGAGGTAATATTGGGGAGTAGCAGAAACGTTTCCTCACACACCAATTCAACATAAATCAGACAAAATGTTAAAAAAAAAATAAATAGGTAAGACACAATTGATATGAGTAATTCAGTAAATAAATAGGTAAGACACAATTGATATGAGTAATTCAGTAAATAAATAGGTAAGACACAATTAATATGAGTAGTCCAGTAGTATTGAGTTTTCTCTTTTTTTTTCTTTTATTTAAAATAGCATTCAAGTCTATGGTAAAAGGTCTCAGAACGCCAAAGGTATGGCAAAGCAACGGACAGGTATTTAAAGTAAAAACAAGTAGGAAATAGTTCAACTTACAAAACGTCCTTCAGCAACGCTTCCTTGCAACGGAAGGGTGGGATTCAACGATGTCCTGCACTAACGAAGCACTTCCCCCTTGACTGTGAGGGTGTTGAGGGAACTTGGCACACGTTACACTAATCACTGGGATTAGCAGCGACATTATCACGCTGATGGAACCAAGTAGTTGATAAATTTCTTGATAATTCTATTTCCTAAGACAATAATTTCGAAATATTCTGAAGCACTAGTTTGATTTCAACTGGGACCAGATGTATATTATTTTCATCAACATCCCAATAAGCAGTGAGAAACTTCAAACAATACCTTTGTAAGCCGGTAATCTGTTATATTTCGCAAACACGAAACTTGCACAAGCAAAGATCTATTACAGATTCTTTGTTGTTAGAAAATTCAGAAACTCAGTATCCACAGTATTTGGGATAATCCAAAGTATGAACTCAACCGAAAAACAAATAGTAAGCCACGCGTATCACTAAGTAAAACCGTCAGTCAATGACCTTAAGACACACGTGCGTCGACCAAACACGTTCGCCCATAAAACACACTCTCTTCAAAGTAAAAGCAAACAGTAAACTTTTGTAATTAATATCTAGAAACCAAACACGAAAACTAACAACCGCTCATCTGTAGAAATAAAATCGTTGTTAACATCGCGTATCGACTCCTTATCTAGACTCGTATATTCACATAAGGAACCACATTTATATCAGCGGTTAGACAAGAAAACGATGCACGCCACTCATTATATTACGACGCATTCACCTAAGGATGTTAATAAATATAAAATGTAGAGGTAGTAGTTACAGGAATGTATTTACAAATTTAGTAAAGCGTAAAATGTTACACTTAATAAAAATGCACGTTACACACTTTTAGAATTTAGATTGTTTTTAGTCCTGTCAATATGATAAGATTCTTAAAAAAGTCTTTTTTTTGTAGTCACGTTCAACTTCCATTACTTTCACATCAACAAAATTGGGGTTGTGGTGAGTGGTTTGGACATGTGACGCTAGTGTGCAGGACATCTTTCAAGTTTGCCATCACTTTTATGTTGTGTTAGGTAACAGGTTTATAAGTCTATGTTACTTATGAAGATTAAAACTCTTTGTCTTTAACCAAGCTTTCGATTTTAATTAAAATCTTCCTCAGGGTGCTGCAATATTATAACATCATTAAAATATTATAGATGAAATCACTTACAAAAACTGGAGTATTGATGTAAGAACAAAAGCAGGAATGTAACAAAAATATAAATATATATCACAAAACACAAACGTAAACTAACATGTTAAACCTAAAGTATATCGTCACAGATTTTTTGAAGTGTATATGACTGATTGGGGACAGATGTTCCTATAAGTTAAAATACAATGTTAAGGTGATAAAAATATATAGTTTAATTTGGTATTCTTATTCTACAGCATACTTAAATTGTTTTTAAGATGATGGCATCCTCTGGGGTAAAAGATTCTGCAGGTAAAATAGTCCCTCATTCGGTTCTCTGGAAAGGGACTACTTTGGAAGATGTGATTGGAAAATTTAGAAAGAGAATCGGGAAAATTCTGCGAGTCGAAGCATGAAATGTCAGAACTATGAAGCAAGTAGGTAAGCTAGAGAACCTAAAAGTCGAAATGAATAGGTTATCACTAGACATAGTAGGGAAGTTCGGTGGCCAGAGGCGGGGGATTTTTTGAGTGGAGATTTTAGGGTAATTCATGCAGGATCAAATGAGGGAAATTCTGGTGTGGAGATAGTTATGCAAAAAAAAGGGCACTGTGTAGAAAATTATTTACAAAAGAACGAAAGAGTACTCATGGTTAGATTAGAATCTAAACCAGTAAATACAATAATAATACAATAATAATACAAGTATATATGTCCACCTCTAGCCACAGTGAGGAAGAGGTAGAAGTGATCTACAAAGATATCGAAGACATACTAACATACGTAAAAGGGCATGAAAATTTAATAATTATGAGGATTTTAGTGCAGTGGTAGGTGAGGGTAGTGAAAGAGCGGTAGTAGGTTTATTTGGTTTAGGCACGAGAAACTACAGGGGAAATAGGTTAGTAAAATTTTGTGACAAAAACAATTTAACCATCACAAACACATTATTTCAACATCCTGCTAGAAGACGATGCACGTGAAAGATGCCAGGAGATATAGAAGATATCAAATACATTACATTTTTGTTAGACAACGGTTTAGGAATCAAGTAAGAGACTGTAGAAGCTACCCAGAAGCAGATATAGACACTGACCACAACATCGTAATTATGAAGGCCGCTCTTAAATTTCAAAATTTGAAAAAAAGGAAAAACGCACTTTGATTTGAGAAACTAAAAGATAAAGATATCCACGAAAGATTTGAAAAAAGTCAAATGAATTGCTGAAAGATATCGGAACAATTTCTGATACTAAGGAAGTAGAAGCAGAGTGGAATAACATTAAGTCCAGCTTAAACATGGTGGCCAGAGATATTCTGGGGTATACACAAAGAGAAAATAAGAAACCAAAGATTATCCTGAATTTAGTAGAAGAAAGAAAGTTAGAAACTATGGATAACAAAGGATATCTTGAATTTAATAGAAGAACGACAAAAATAAAAATAGATCAGATGAAATGACAAACAAAGATACAATGCTATAAAATGGGAAATTATTCGCAAATGCAGGAAAACTAAAGAACAATGGATTGATAAAAAGTGCAAAGAGGTACAAACTAAGATGGAAATAGGAAAGACAGACGAAGCATACAAACTAATTAGAATGAATTTTAGGAATATAAAACCATACAGCAAAAATATAAGGAATGCGAGAGGAATCGTTATTATAGAAAATGTAGAGAAAGTGGTTAGATGGGAGGAATATATCAGGAACTTATATGCTGGAGAGGAACTAGCAGCATTAGAAGAACAATCAGACATTGAGAAGGATGACTTGGGATATCCTATACTTAGAGATGAGTTTGGATTAGTATTAAAGTTTCTGAAAAATGGTAAGGCGCCAAGTACAGATAGGTACAAGCAGAAACTCAGCCGCTGGACAAGCAGTAACAGAATGCCTCTTCCAACTTGTAAGCTATATGTATGAGACAGACGAGATACACAAAGATTTCAAACGTAACATCATAGTCACTATACCAAAAAAGAGAGGGCACGGATAGATCTGAAAATTTTTGAATAATAAGTTTGACAGCACAGGTGTCAGAAATACTAACTAGAATTGTACAGAGGCAAATGGAAAAACCAGCTAAAGAAATATTAGAAGATCAATTTGGGTTTAGGTGAAACAGGGGACACAGGAGGCTATTTTAGCTCGCAGGGTGATAATGAAGGAAACAATAGATAAAGGGTTATGGGTGTATATAGGGTTTGTAGATCTGAAGAAAGCATTCGACAATGTAAAATGGAAAAAATGTTCGAAATACTCAAAAGATCAGAATGAGTTTTAGGGATAGACGGATAAGACATAGCTTATACAAAGACCAATGAGCGGTAATAGAATTAGAGCAGGAACATAGAGAAGTAAATATTAGGAAAGGTGTGAGACAGGGATGTACTTTATCCCCATTAATTTTTAACTTGTATGTCAAAGAGGCAATGAATACTGTCAAATGCAGGAATACATTTGGAACTATTATGCAGGGACAATAGATTGATATGATTATATTTGCAGATGATATAGCTGTATTAGCATTTAGCAAGGAAGAGTTAGAAGCTGCTCCTAATGAAATTGAACCAGTTCTAACAGAAATATAATATGAAAATTAACAAAAATAACATTAAAATACTAATATGTAAAGGAAGGAAAAATAAATCAAAAACAAGAATACAAACAGGTAACAAGAACTTACAAGAGGTTAAGGATTTCTGCTAATTAGGAAGCCAAATAACGCGAGATAGGAAGAGTGCAAAAGATATAAAACAAAGATTAGCACAAAGTCTTGTTACATTTAACAAGAAAAAGCAACTACTGTGTTCAAAGACAACAAACATAGAAACAAGGAAGACATATGTGTGGAGCACAGCACTGTACGGCTGTGAGACTTGGACAGAAGGAGAAACAGACAGGAGAAAGATAGAAAGAAGCCTTTGAAATGTGATGCTACAGAGTATGATGAAGATTTGATGGACAGACAAAGTTGAAATCAAAGAGGTGCTAGAAATGGTAGGGAAAGAAAGAAATATGTGGAAAACAGTAAAAAATAGGAGAGATAGGATGATAAGCTACATACTAAGGCTTGAGGGAATAGTGCAGAATATATTAGAAGCAGAGATAGGAAAAAAGATAGCTAGAGGTAGACCTAGGTTGGACTATTGTACACAGATGATGTAGAATGAGGGAATTTCAGGGAAATGTGTAGACTAGCACAGAATAGAAGTCAATGAAGGTACGTGTCCAACCAGTTCCAAGAGGGAAAACCTAATGACGAAAAAAAAATTGTACTTAAACCTGATAATTATTATAAGTAACTACAGGTATTGGTTTTGCAATTTTCTCAACTAATGTTAATTGAATGAAAACATTTACCAGAGAACTATTAATTCGGTAAATGTTTAAGTGTTGGGGGATCTTGGCAGCCAGAGGCTGCTCAACCCCCTTCACATACTACTGAATCTCAGTAAAATTGGACATATAATTAGAAAACAACATAAATGGGACCGTGATATATCTAGGTTGTGGAAATTTCAAGGAACTGTATAGGTTAGCACAGAATAGAAAGAAGCGGAGGTACGCATCCAACCAGTTTCATGCAATAAACCTTGTTGGGAAGGATATATTGGAAAACTATTATTTCGGCAAATGTTCGAGTGTTGGGGAATCTTCGTAGCCGCAGGTTGCTTATCCCCTTTCACATACCACTGAATATCGGATAATTGGGGTATATACTTATAAAATAATAAAAGGAGAATCGAACTGCATCTAACAAGAAAGAGCAGCGGCTATGTTCGAAAACAACAAACATAGAAACAAGGAGAAATTTGTTGAAAGCATATGTGGAAAAAAAAAAATAGGAAAAATAGAAGGGCAGGATATGTTCTAAAGCATCTTTGTGGAATAGTGTGGGATATATTACAAGCAGAGATGGGAAGAAAGGAGGTACATTTAGGACTAGATCAGAATAATGCACGCAGATAGTGAAAAATGAGGACTGGAAATTTCAGGGAAATGAGTAGGTTAGATCAGAATAGGAAACATTGAGGGTACGCATCTAACCAGTTCCAGGACTGAAGACCTAATGATAATGTCTTGGTAGTCTTTCTTTTTCCATTTTTGTTTAGTTTAGGGAAGAATTTAAAATCAGCAATGCTGAATTCTTTCCAATTGGTGTATATATACTTATACCAATAAAGATATGTTTATTTATTTATTTATTTTCATTTTCACAACATTGCAGTTTGTCCTGACATCCATATGATATACCAGCAAATTTTAGTTTATCCTGTGAATTGCTAATATCGACATATTTTTTGGTGACCTTCCGATGAAAATATTTTGAAGTACGAGCTTAAAACTCTTACTTATAGTTTAGCTTGTTCTGCATTTGTTGCCCAGCGTGTTATTCGTCAATTTTAGGTTTACAAGGGGTGCTCGATATGTATCGGGAATAAATAACAAAACAAAATTTAAGGTGTGAAAACTTCTTTACTGTTTTTCAAAATATTCCACTTCCTCTGCTACTTCGTTTGGCTGCAGAATGGTCTCGGCAACGTAACCACCATGGGTTAACAGTGCACTTTGAGTCATCTACTTGGATACAGATTTTGCTTTTATCAAATAATACCTCTTCGGCTTTTGTGTCACACAGAAACCCACATACCAGAATAATACAAGGTATTTCAATCTCACACCTCTCTAATTTGCATCTTATTAATACTTGTTTGCTCACTTTACTGGTACGTATTTCTTATTTCCCCGAAACTACAAGGTTTTTTACAGGAAAAACGCTAGGTTCATTTCTTTTAGTGGTTCATCATCTAGCAAATGCGTTACACCATTATACCAGAATCCAGTGAGACGTATTTCAAAATTATTTATTTTACTTTTACCGTGGAAACACTTCGTTGTCTAATATCAAGTCATGGATAGAGCCTTTATTGAAAATTGTGGATACTGCGCTTTCATTTGTCGACAAGGTCTAGGAGATATTACCAAGTGGTCTGTCACCAAAAAGTATTTGTAGCGACAGTAAATGGCAATTGTACGGCTAAAGTGTGTGTTGTTTAACATGAGAATGGATGTTTGAGGTTGTGAAACTCACTTTGAAATGGCAACACACGGAGGAGCAAAAAATGTTCATATATCATGTTAGTAAAAGAGTCGTGTCTGAACCAAAAACTGATAGCACCAATAGCGAGTGAACGTCGCATCTTCGAAAGTTTCCCAAGATCGTACGTGCTAAATGGAACAACCAGACAAACCAACCGCAATAGGTCGGTGTATTCCCTGTTAATTGTTTTGCGTTATAGTACTCCCATCTAGTGTCAAATGTTTTAACAGTCTGTATGTAGCAATGGTGGTAGCTGAATAAAACAAACTTGCTTTTCAATTCCTTTTATTATTTAAAATCGGCTCAGTCAATTACAAAATATCTCCTACTTTTTACCAGACTATACACTTATGTTCAGGATTCATTCGAGATCCAACAGGGCAACCAAAATCATCCGAAAAGTACTTTGAATTGCTAAATGGCCCCGTAACTCTAAATTCCCCCGGTGAATGAGTATCGGTTTCTACGAGAACTTTCAGAATTTCTGGTCTATAACTGGAACACCAATTCATAGCACCTGCTATCCAAAATAATTGATTGGGTGTGTAATCCAGACCCGGAAGTTTTAATTCTTCCCCATTTTCTGAAACCCATGATTGATATGCCAAATATGCTTCTTTTATCCCTCCATTATCAGCAATGTTTTCTCCTTGGGTATTCACGCCATTTAGCTAAAAGTATATTTAAATTAATAAAATCTTGAAACAAATACTTATAATCTATAAAAAATTTATACTGAATATAAATATCGACTACAAAATGCTAAACACCGTCTTTATTTCCAGTGACGTTTTGTGCGTAAAGAAAAAGTTATTACAATTTTTTGAGCAAACATTGAGTTTGCAATAATAACATGGCAATGAAATAATACCATGAAAAAATGTTTATTAGTTGCTTTAATTTAAGTCTTCAATAATTTTAAATGAGTTTTATTAATGGATCAGCTGAATTTAAATTAACCCATTAACTAACGCCCAAATTCATAAAATTTTAAATGTTGCTCTCAAACTTGATTATGTTGCCCATAGTATCATAAAATAAGCAATTTCATTTTAAAAATATTTTTATTTTATCAGGTTACATCAATATTAGCTGTCCTCAAATGAGGACGCTGGGCACTAAAACTAAAAATATGATCATATAGAGAAAAAGTATAATACTGTATGAATAATCAATTTCCTACATAACTATTTATGAAAGGACTTATTATGAAATTTACTAAAGCAAGTGATACATAAAGTTATATTACATTTTTTACAAAATGTGTGTGTGGTTTGCCTTTGCAATTTGGAAATTGACAGTGTTGCTGTTTTTCCAGTTTTTCAATAAAATGGCCTTTTTCATCAAAACAAAGATCTTTAAAAATTTTAGCCTTTGTAGTTGAGGGCAAACTCTGAGGTGTTCCACGTTGGATATGATTTCCATGCCCCAACTTTATATATGCCGTAGAAATAGTTCTCCTAAAATCTTTATAGAAATTGACATCTTTCCATGAACTAATGTATGCAATACAAATGCATTTACAGCCATATCTATTATCCTAGTGATCAAACACCAATACCACTTTTTACCTCTTATTGCAATGGAGTGCTTTTCTAAAAGCCAATCGTGATGATCTACACCACCCATATACTTGTTATAGTTTGAAATAATTGCTGGCTGGGAAACAGGGAGACATTCCATTTTTTGTCTATTCCTTCTCATAACTTTTTGTAAAATTCAATAGTATCAAAATTGGTACCAAGTGAAACACATTTATTATCATGCCTCCGCACAATGCCTATTTTATTAGCTTCACAAAAACGATAGTCATGGCTGCCACACACTTGCTTTTCAATTGTTTTGACGATACCAATGGCCACTTTTTAGTTCTGTTTTCTCTGATAGTACCACCTGCTCTAAACCCTTGCTGCTGTAACTTATATAATAAGCTACATGATGTAAAATAGTTATCAAAGAAGGCTCTGTGGCTGAGAGAATCCTCTACTACTTGCTACAACTCTTGAACCTAATGGATCATTGCTCAGACATTCCTGATTTTTTCCGCAATACAAATCAAAATTGTAACAGTACCCACTATCACCGCATATTGCCCAAAGCTTATATTCAAACCGTATGGGTTTACCTTTTATAAATTGGTTTAGAGAATGCCGTCCGTAGTATCTCACCATCATTTCATCAATTGATGTTTTGCTCAAATACACCCAACTGTTGAAATTTATTGTTTATTATAGTAATAAGTGGTCCAATTTTAAATCCTTTGTCACTTTTACCATTGATCGCTTGAGAATTATCTTGATAATGTATGAGAAATTTTATTTCTAAATAAGCATTTCTACCCATAGCATCCTTCACCTAAGTTGTCGCTATCTGACCAATAATCGCTTTCGCTTGGTAAGGTATGATACCCAGAAAATATCAATATTCCGAAAAATATTCTTATATCCTGTACAGAAATTTTAAAATTTTGAATATTTTTAAAAGCAGAAGTATACCGGATTGTTTCATCTACAATTGTTTGATAAACTTCTGAAAAAAAGCATTCAAAAATATGGAGTGGAGATGCATTTACAAGCAAATTTTGCATTGCTTTAAATTTTTCTTCGGCTTTGCTGTTATATTTCCTATTACCATATTTGGGTGAACTTTTTTCCAAACAGGGTCATTTGCTATTTCAGTTGCATTTTTCTTTGTAGGTGGCTCGCTTGATTTTGAAGACGGTTTATAAACTAAAGATTTTAACGGCAACAAGTCTTCATCATCATAGTCAGAAGAAATGCCGATTTCGGTCTGCCCCGCTGCATCAGATACGGCGGGAACACATGTTTCTTCATCTTCTAACATTTCTTCATCTGTCATTTCATCTACATCTGGAGGCAGCGCTAAGATATGTGCTTCAATGTCATTTGAATTTCATATTCTACAGCTTCTTCATGTTTTGAAAACTTGTCGACTTATTATAGATAAAACTGAAACAAATTATCCATCAGTAGTGCCCAACGTAATCATTTGAGGACAGCTTAGTTTCAGAATGTCTACATTTTCTACAAAATTCAAATAGTAACTATTATTACTCTTACTATATAGTTTGATACGTAACTGTTACAATAATGTTTGCACACTGTACTTACTTGAACAAATAACAATTTGTTTGAAATATTCAACAATCAATTCACTACTTCGATATAAAGCTCTAATTTCAACTCAAACCGTCTTGTACATAAGAAGTGCAGTTTGATACTGTTATGTTCATAGTAACTTCTGGAACCCTTAGGCATGCTAAAACTGCAAATCAACATGTTTTGTCTTCTCAGCATTATTTATGGCATGTAATAAATATCTGTCCTCAGAAAAGGGCACTGGGCGCCAATGGGTGAGCAGGCTATTTTAAACAAATTCTTGAATAGCAAATTATAAAAACACTATTTAATTCTAAATAAAACTGAAAATTGCTTTTAAATTCTTGATGTCATTGCAACATCAGATACTTAGGAAATAAAGGTCAAAAGTTTATATAAAATTAATAAAAAGTGAATGATATTGTAGCCGCTGGACAAGCAGTAACAGAACGTCTCTTCCGACTTGTAAGCTATATGTATGAGACAGGCGAGATACCCAAAGATTTCAAACGTAACATCATAGTAACTATACCAAAAAAAAGAGGTGCGGATAGATGTGAAAATTTTCGAACAATAAGCTTGACAGCACACGTTTCAAAAATATTAACTAGAATTGTACAAAGACGAATGGAAAAACGAGCTGAAGCAATACTGGGAGAAGATCAATTTGGGTTTAGGCGAAACAGGGGAACACGGGAGGCTATTTTAGCTCTGAGGGTGATAATGGAGAAAACAATAGAGAAGGGGGAAAGCATATATATAGGGTTTGTAGATTTGGAATTAGCATTCGACAATGTAAAATGGAAAAAATGTTCGAACTACTCAAAAAGATTGGAATGAGTTATAGGGATAGACGAATAGTACATAGCTTATACAAAGAACAAACAGCTATAATAGAATTAGAGCAAGAAAGTAGAGAAGTAAATATTAGGAAAGGGGTCAGACAGGGATGTGCCTTATCCCCATTAATTTTTAACTTGTACATAGAAGAGGCAATGAATACTGTCAAATGCAGGAAGACATTTGGAATTACTATGCAGGGACAAAAGATTGATATGCTTAGATTTGCAGATGATATAGCGGTATTAGCATCTAGTAAGGAAGAGTTAGAAGCTGCTCTTAATGAAATGGAAACAGTTCTAACGGAAGGAAATGGTATGAAAATTAACAAAAATAAAACTAAAGTTCTAGTATGCAAAAGAGGGGAAAATAAATCAAAAACAAGAATACAAATATGTAACGAGAACTTACAAGAAGTTTGGGATTTCTGCTAACTAGGAAGTCAAATAACGCATTATGGGAAAAACACAAAAGATATAAAACAAAGAATAGCACAAAGTCGTGCTACATACCACTGAAACTCGGTAAAATAGGGCATATAATTAGAAAACAATAGAAGGGAATCGAGCTGTATATCAGCTGTTGTGAGGATTGCAGGAAACGGTGTATGCTAGCTCAGAACATAAATAAGCTGAGGTACAAGTCCAATCAGTTTCAAGATGTAAAACTCAATGACGAAAAAACAAGTGCTCTTAAATCTGATGATTGTTATAAACAACTACAGGTGTTGGTTGTGAAATATTTTCAACTAATGTTGATTGTGCGAAAGGATAAATTGGAAAAACTATTTATTCGACAAAGGTTCAGGTACTGGGGGAACTTGGCAGCCAAAGGTTGCTTACCCCCCTTCATATACCACTGAATATTGGAGAAATAAGGTATATAACTGTAAAACAATAGAAGATGATCGAATTACATCAAACAAGAAAGAACAGCAGCTATGTTCAAAGACGACGAACATAGATACAAGAAGAAAACTTCAAAGCATAGTGTGGAGCACAGCACAGTACATCTATGAAATAGGGGCAGTAGGAAAAGCAGACAGAAAGAGATAGAAGCCTTCTGGAATGTTGTGCTGCAGACGTATGAAGATGGTAGCATGGACAAACAAAGTTAATAACAAATAGGTTATAGAAATAGTAGAGGAATAAAGATATCTGTGGAAAATAAAAAAATAGGAGAAATAGAAAGACAGGATACGTTCTAAGGCATTTCTGGGGAATAGTGTGGGATATACTACAAGCAGAGATAGGACAAGAGAGGAAGAGGTAGACTGAGACCAGACTTTAGCACACATGGGAATGTGTGGGTTGGTTCAGACTAGGAAACAATGAGGGTACGCGTCCAACCAGTTCTAGGACTGAAGACCTAATGATGATGATGATGAATGATATTGTCACTACAAAATTCCCTATAATAAATAATTCACAGGGTATGTCCTGAATTATAAAACATACATTATATATGAAGGATGTAGTTTTAGTGCCGATGTGTTTTTATATGAAAATAATTTTTATTTTGGCTTATGCCATTTTTGATGGTTGTTCAGAAAGAACGGGCTATCTTTTTTTGAAAAGAATGCAATATTCAAATTCAGTGTTGAACAAAAAAAGTTCCAATTTTAAAATCACGAATTTTTTGTATATTACATTTCCACGAAAGCTGCACCACAAGTGCTATTAGCAAACAATCATTACTGCATTTAAAAAGTACCACGCAACTATTAAACGCATAAAGTTTTATTGTTGGTTAAAAATGCGACGACGCGATTGTCGGTAGGGAGACGATTATTTTTAGTTTTCATTATTAGGCACTTCGGGGCACTAACTACTAAGTTATACAACTTCATCAAACATGCAACGACACCATACACACTCAAAGGGCTAAGAAATATCTTTCTACGAAAAAATTCTTGCCGTAGCGTGGAATCTGAACGTAACCTACTTTGTAGCTGCCTAGGAGTCCGGCGTCTAGACTACTACACCAAGCGGGTGTTTGCGAAACAATTATATGTCATAACAAAGTCTGTATAATACTGTATCCTGAATTTAGTGTCCAATTCGATTAGTATTTAATCAGGAAATAGATAATGGCTGAATCGGTAAACTAAACTATTTTTTAAACATGCCAAAACAACCAAAACATTTAAATATCGGTAAGCTTTTGTTGATTTATTTCAGTAAAATTAAAATACACTTTTCTAGAATATTTATGACATTGACTTATCTTTGTGGTCGCCAAGCATGCTCACATAACGATTCTCACATGGGAACGATTTGGTTCCCACGAACGCACGTGAAAGTGTGTCAACCTCGGTTGAAAGGTGGGAAATGTAGAATAGCTAGAAAATTCTTTGAGCCGTCTTTATTTAACTTAGGCACGCTAAAGTCACTACAATAGAAACACCCCCGTGGATCCTAAAATCTTAATTTTCAGACCCACCCGCACATTCAGAGGACATCTTTCTCCTTTCGAAAGAAGCTGTAAAAAAGCAATAAATTCTTTTAAATGTGGTTCTCTTGCAGGAGTAGACGGATTCCGACCACAATACATAAACGCCATTATTTCTCACTTCGCTGGAGAAGCCGTGAAGTGTGCTCTTACAGCAATTACCAACCTAAACAATTTCAACCTGTCCGATAAAGTCAATGAAGAAATAACCATAATCTTACACGGCGTTTTGCTTTGTGCTCTCACAAATAAGACTGGTGGAATATGCCCAATCACTGTGGTAAGCTTTTTTCGTCTGCTGGTAGGAAAATTATCATACTCACTAGCACAACACAACCTACAACTGTACCTGAGACCAATTCAGTTAGGTGTAGGTACTCAAATGGTATGTGAGATATGTATACACACTTATGCACTTACGTAGCTCATCCAGCTAACCCCAACAAAGTTTTTAAAATTGACTTTTCAAATGTATTTAACACTACTAACCGCAACTCTATACTTTGTGAGGTGCGGAATCACGTACTTGCTATTCTAGTGCTACAAAAACCTATCTCATCTTTTCTTTGGTGATGAAAGAATATCACCGGAGACAGATTGTCAACAAGAAGACCCTTGTGAACCGATCGCTTTTTCCCTGACAATACATCCAATTGTGAATAATATGTTCACGGAGTTGAATTTGTGGTATATGGATAAGGGTTCCTTAGCAGATACTCCCGCGAAAGTGCTAGAAAATTTCAAAACCCCAACGAGTTTGGCTAACTCAGTGGAATTAGAAATTAGCCCTACAAAATCTGAACTCTTCTTCATCTCGAAGATAATTGAGGTAGAAATCAGTCGAAAGTTCAATGAAATTTCTCCAGGAATCAAAACAACTACAGCTGAAAATATTAACTTCTTGGGTCCCCTATATTTGAAGAAGGCTTCACATCAACTGTACAGAGCAAAATAGAGAAACTTTACCTTCTAACCACCAGGCTCCTAAAAATCGAACCCATGTTGGTTACTTTCTCCTTAAGAATTTCCTATATATACCTAAACTTTCCTATCTGCTCCAAACTAGTTCGTGTTAGCTTTCTCTCAGGACGGCCAATAATCAAAATAAGATACACTCAAAAGTATTTCATTTTATTAAACAGAAAGCTAAAACATGAGTATTAGTAGACCGTCGCTTGGTCTGACACACGCGTACTACTTTTAAAATAAATAAACATAGCGCATACAACGGCTACCATCTAGTGGCAGCACTGCAAAGCATATTAGTAGTGACTATTATACATAATAAGGTACAATGCCAACATTCGTTTTGGAAATTTTCGCATGTGATGAATGAAATGGATAAATATATATTTTCCGGTCTTCAATTACTGCTGAGTATTCATATGAATAATACACAATCCTGCTTGATCTCTTTGCTTGCCCCATACGGAGGAATAGGAATACGTAAAATCTCTGATATTGCTTTATCGGCTTTCGTTGCTTTTATCAATGGCTGTAGAAATCTCGTCTCACAAATACTAGAATGCATGGACAAAGAGATTGTTATACATCCTCACGATGAAGTCATATGCCAGTGACTCTTCTAAATGATGGCAACCTTTCTTCCGTGACACACATTCAGAAGAAATGGGACGCTATCAATATAACTAGACTCTGCGAACAAAATGGTGTCGTTGCAGATGACGTACATGCTGTAAGACTTTAAATCATCAAAGAAGGGGAATTCAACGCCAGGTTATACGCAATCCCGTCTGAAAGCGTAGGAACATTAATGGACGACCAAACCTTTAAAACTTGTGTCGCCCTTCGTTTAGCCACTAGTATTTTCAGTTCCCACAAATGTCCCTGCAACACCCTCATTACAGAAACAGGACACCACGGTATTTTCTGTCCTCAAAGTAAAGGTAGAATTTCCCGGCATAATGAAGTAAACCAGATCATTCATTGTCCTCGCCCCGATGGAGTTATCCTTGCCCCATGGTTCAGAGGTCAGAGGCTTGTGTGGGATGCGACATGCGTTGATATTTTCGCCGAAAGTTACTTAAACAAAACAAAGGAGAAAGCAGGTGCAACCGCAGAAATCGCTTGCAAACGGAAACACGAAAAATATACGTTCATTAAATTATCACACCATATATTCAAAGCATTAGCTTTCGAAACCTTTGGACCTTGGGCTGAAGAAACAAAAGATTTCATTAATGACATTGGCTTCAAACTTATCGAAGGATTATGGTACCTACGAGTCAAACATGTTCTTTACCAAAGGATTTCACTTGCCGTACAATGTGGAAATGCTGCTAGTATGCGAGGAACCTTGCCACACACTTAGAATTAGACGAAATTTATTTACTATAGTTCCTTGTGTATGTTAATATTGTAAAAGTATTTGCTTCTGTACACAATAACTGTTCAAAGTTGGTAACTATACACCAACGAGTGAGATAACATTAAGTGTAACTAACATCAATGACATATCAAAAGAGCAAATTAATAAAAATGAACGGAGACCATGCGAGACTCACAAGCTGATGCAAATACTAATGTAGTTAGATTAATGTATGCTTATCTCTTTTCCACAAAAATATATACCATATAGAAACATCCTCTATGTATTTCTTATGAGAGCAATTTCCTTCATCTTTACATCGGTTTAAAGGAGCGGGTTTTTGTATCGTCGTTTTGGTTGTTTTGTACTAATGTTAATAACCAGCTTTTATTATATTGACATGAGCTCCATTTTGTTGGTCAAGTTAGAAACAAAATTCTATCAGTTTTTCCACAACAGAATCTGAAAATAATGCTGTTGCACAAACCACAAAAGAGTTGCTATGCTTATATTAGCTATTTTTAGATATAGGAGAAAATATTGCAAATCCAATTCAGCTATTCATTAATAATCAGAGTGCGGTCAAACTAATAAAAAAAATCTCGAATTTTAACAACGAAGCAAGTATATTGACAAACGTTATCATTTTGTACGAGAAAAATATAAACATGGTTTTATAGAACCAAAGTATGTTGCTCGAAAGAACAATTGACAGACATTTTCACTAAGCCATTACCAAAGCCACTTTTGAAAAGTTGCACTTGAAGATGGGAGTGAAAATGCCGTATCTTGATATAGTAAATCTCACCTCCCATGCCTTTATTCCTTATCGTATCGGCATGCAGACCAGCGAAGCAGCAACACAGCCAGCAACAAAAGCAAGCAGCTACAAAACCCACCCCGTAGACCGTTAGCGCCGCATCTATAGGACAACTAGGGTAAGTGTTTTACGAATATTATTTCCCCGGTGTTTTACATCAGAATGTGACGTCCAGAACCTGATTACATAAATTATTTCCTTTTTAAAATATTCAGGTTCTTGCTTTTTTATACTGTAACAATGACGTCGAACAATCTAGAATTAAACGAGACAACGCCATAAAGCGACCAACAGAATGATCGGCAGCTGCGTTAAAAACCGATATAGAGCAAATACAAGATACATCTATAATTTTCTGCTATAATGTGGAAGCTATTAGGTTACATATATAAACCGTACAATCCGGCAAAGGGTTCGTTTTAGTATGAACTGCTACGATGAATACGTTTAATGCCTATAGAGGGTGATTTGGAACTATGAGATCAAACTTTTAAGCGTTATTCAATATAACAATAAAAGACATTTGAGTAGAAGAACTTATGTTCGAAAACGTCTCCATAAGGCGCTACGGTCTTATGACGCTTTAAGACAGCTATGTGCCGAAATAGAGTTATATTGCATTTTATTTAAATTGTTTTTGTACATAAAAACTAGTAATTATTCAAAATATCGTCCTTGAACTTGAATGCACCTGTTTGAATAATGTACATGTTTTCTATGGATTTGCCTAAACATTTGATAATAGTTTCGAACTATTTTAGGTGCTGCTTTTATTTGAAATTAACCGTGGGGCTATAGTATGCTTATTGTTAAAGCGACACAGTGGAAAAGCAGGACCTGCGGCATTTGAATTCGTTCAAAACAATTATAAAATTTTTAAGCAAGTCTTCAAAAACCGTGTACCTACGTCGTTTAAACAGATGCATTCAAGTTAAGGGCGGATATTTTAAACAATTTCTTTAGCGTTATTATGGACAAAACTTAAAATAAAATTGCAATTAACTGTCTTAAAGTATCATAGGGCTGTAGCACCTTATGGAAACATTTTTGGATATGGTTTCTTATACTCAAGTGTCTTCTATTGTTCCATTGAATAAGACCTAGAAGTTTGATCACATAGTCCTGAACCATCCTGTATAATTTAAATGTTTGTGTAGATAAATTACGCAGCGGATTTAGTAAAAAATATAGTATAATAGTCGTGTTGAGTAGGTATTTAGTGTTAGTAATTATCATTAATGATCTCTATAGCGGTATTTCATTACATTAAGGATTCTCTGTAAATAGTTGCGAATAGGCAGGACCGAATAAAGAATAATAAATTAAAGAACGTTACAATATGATTAGCAATCATGTAAATATATCTCAATATTTCCCCTCTGTCATTCAATCATTATTAATTTGTTTAAAGTTAAGCATTTTTAAATTATTTCTCATTTGAAAATGTTAATATTAGCACTTCTACAAATAATATTTTTCCATACCGTGAAGTCCTAATATACTGGTATTAAGCCTAATGTAATGTAATTAAGAAATTTAATCCAGTAACACGGAAAGATTTCTGTGAGCATCACATTTGCAATACGATGAACCACAAAGCTACTTGCTATTACTTGTCAGCGTCCTATAATTATGACATTTACCTACTTAAGGTGAGTGAAATGTAGAACAACAGAGTAATAGTATTGTAACGAATCCAAGAAAATACGTAAGACGCTGAAGTTCCTTGCGTTAGTTATAATTAATAAATGAATATACATGTTGTTCATTTTAATTTAACTAGCTTGGATCAAAGGTCAGGTGGCGATTTAATAAACTAGGAAGAACCACATTATATTTTCAATAGACAAACAAACAAACCTTTTGTGCAATCTGCGTAACTGTATAATTTCCATATTGTTCAATAATGCACTTTGCTCTTGTCAAAAATAGTTCCTTTGTCTTTTCTTCCCACCAGTCAATAAAGTTACCATCTTTGTCAAACTGTCGACCTGTGTCATCAAAGCCATGTGTTAATTCGTGTCCGATAACAGAACCAATTGCGGCAAAGTTCATGTATCTTGGACGGTCTTCTTTAAAAAATGCTCCTTGTAGAATTCCAGCCGGTAACACTATTATACGTATGTATATTAATATAGGGTGATGATAAGTTTCGGTACTTACTTATGCTGTTCTCCAATGGATGATAGAACGCATTTACCTGGGCTGCATTGCCGTGGTCGAACCAATCTGTTCTATTTACAGGCTCGCGCAAACGTTTGTACGAAAAGGAAGTGCTATGTTTATCAATATTTAGATGCGACTTTAAAAATTCATCATTAATTTCGAGCTGCAAAGAATAGTTGTTAAAGTAAAATGTGATACAAAACTCACCGTTTTATAGTACTCTTCTAACTTGGTGTTGTCGAGCAACTCATCCGGATAACCTACGTGGTCCACAATCGCCAAAGCCTTGTTGAGAGCACTTTTTCTAGTAGTATCGTCCATCCATTCGACAGAATGTATAATATCTTTAAACGCATTCTTTATATATTTAACCATTTCGACAGCATTCTTTTTGGCATCAGCTGGGAAGTATTCGCGAACATATAATGAACTTGCCAATATTGGTAAACTAAAACATCAATTAAGGGCACGATATTAAGTTGAGCTCTTTAAACAAAAGCTAGGAACGGATCAGAAGTAAATGTTTCCGTTAATAGGAAATACAAATGTATATAACTATTGACACAAATTTATATACAGTTAATCGCAAAGTAGATTCATAATTCTAATATTAATTTAAAATAACAGTGACACCAAATGCAATTTATTTAGTTTTATAATTAGTTTTATATGAAAGAAGCGCATGATTTTACACAAACTTATGAAATATTGCTTGTACACTAAATTTGCATTGAACTTTTCTAATCTTCTCAATCCAACCATAGTACTTATTTTCATAAAGCATTATGTTGCTCGCATAGTTATAAAATTTTAAGAGTACAATGAAATGAGAAGTGACATGTTCGGCCGGACGAGTATAAATTCCTGGCCAAAATATCTTAAACAACAATTGAGTTATTTTCTAGATATACATCAAAATCAACAATCATGGTCTGGAGAAAAATGCGCATTAGAGACAAAGGAAAAATTGACAATACTACATCTCTTTAAATAATACATGTCATTTTCTATAAACACAACAGAGGAATTTTTAAATCGTTCTAACACAACGTTAACTGTTGTTTGTGGTACGCACACTCTTTTATGTGGTTGGCAGAAGTTTTAAGCCTATGACATTTGAGTTTACCCCAACTGACAAAGTTAACATTTAATATACGCCCCTAATGCAACACATATTATCTCTATTACGCTCTAATATACACGCTCAATCAACTGTCTCTCTTATACCGTGTTCTCAAGTTTTTGTTTGTAACGTATCTACCGCTTACCCATTCTAATTAACACTCAAGCTGTGTTTATGTTAGCACGTGTTATCTCCATTTCACTCAAATATACACACTATATCGACTATTCTTCATTGTGTCCAACACCCCCTCCGTCAACGAACGTTAACTTTCAATCTATACTTATTTCAGTTATATACACGTTGTCTAATAATCCCTATTTGTTTCCTTGTTGGCTAACTGCATTTGTAACCGACAAAAGCCACTTACTCGAAAAGCTATAAATTTATTATAATTAATGTTAGTTACCACACTACCTAGAATTTGCTGTTGTTTGTTCAACGTTATCACGCTCCTTAAAAATATACCGAGGAAATTAAGACGGTTACATTTATTTGTTTATTATTTAATGTTACTAGGAATGCTTCGACAAACAGCTTCAAACTTTTAACAAATACACCTGCTACTTTGCTTTTATAAACCCTACGCAGAAACTAAAACGGTTTCAAATGCTAAAGCTTTTGAAAATATACCTCCACCTTTGCTATAATTTAATTATGAAGGTTAAATTGGTTTATAATATGAAATTTAGATTACAACGTATATTTAATAATATGTTAAAAGTAGATAATTGTTACTTGTTAGACAACCTCAGATACTCAGAATTACCTGTATATAATCACAAATTCTTACCGAGCTTGACTCGTCTCAAGCGGATTCCTTTAGGCCTAATCTTCCAGTCAATCAAGTATTAATAATAAAATATAAGCTTACTCAAAATTGGCCTAATGTATTTAATGACAAATTAATTTGAAATATTTAAAGAGTAATTTAAAGCATTCAAACAAAATCATGTAAGAGGTCAAATGCATGCATGTGGTTTATATATAAATTAAATAAAACATGTTACCACATATTGAAACTTAAACATTTTCTTAATTCTTTTTTCCCTCGTAGTAGTGATTACCCTGGGAACATTAGTGGCTTGAGAATGCATAAGACTAATTACTGCTTCCAAAACTGTTACTGGAATAACCCATCCTATCTTCGAAGAAGATTGAAAACGGCTGCTTGTAGAAGTAAATGATTCTAAATCAGCAATCCTGAATTTCTCCAGTAAGACTTTTACACAGCACTTCAACAACCAGTGCTTCAAAATTACCATAAAACTCCAAAAGAACTGACCCCAATTAATTAGAACGTATACAAGTAAGAATGAATATAATTGACATAAAAGGGTACCTAAAGTACAAAGCTTTAGTTGAAAAAATCAATCAAACATATTTTAAATACTTACAGGCTTCTCTTGTAAAAAAGACATCGTGGCGTACTACAAATCCGGCAACCTGCCGACAACTCGAAATAAACATCAAATCAAGTTTTAAGGGTCTCAACTATTAAAATCCCGAACTTATAATGTCGGATCTATTATATTACCATTTAATATTTTCAGATTTACATATCTAGAAGAGCCCACACAACCACTTGCTTTTCATTCCAGATGAAGAAGAACGAAAAGTCGCCTATCTCAAAAGCCGTTAAAATTAATGACATTTAACCTTGAACAATAAATTCCAAACCATGGGTGGAACATCTTGAACAAAATATAACATTCTCTGATCCCCTTTATTTACCCAGATAATTACATGTAAAATACAGAAAACCTTTGTACCCTAAAAGATAAATTATTCTTTTATAGAATTTCAAATGAAAACAACTTCAGAATTTAATCATTTACAAAAATATAATTAATTTTGCAGAAACAGTGCCACCACTGCTTGCAAGATTTAGAAATTTTTATTAACCAAAAATACGCATGTGCAGCCTTTTTTCTAAATGACAATTGTAGAAATGTAAACAATCTGATTTATTATGATATGGCTTTTTAATTTATCAAATGCAGAGAAAATAACTGGATTAATTTAAATACTAGAAGTACATAACTTTTGAATAAATGTTTCCACTAAAAAAAAGGTAATTACTCAAGACAAGAATAATATTTTAATAACCTTAATGTATACTCCTAAGTATTTTTATGAGAAATAAATTGAAAATCATTATTAAACCATAGTGACAGGCTAACATGTAAAATGTGGCCGTCACAAGATGCTCGCTTCATCCCCTACACATTCTACATGCTTTTGGAAAATATTCCTATACTTAAATACGACTGTTAAAATATATACACGCGAAATGTTTATATTATAACACACGCTAAAGGATTATGCAAAATTTCATTTTAGCTTCTTGAACGATTACTGTAAAAATATTAATTTCTCAAATAATAAATTTGAAAAGCGTTTCAAATTTGTTATTTTTATTTTCATATGCGGAATAACGAAATAAATCACAAATGAATGTTAATGATGCTCTTTTAACCCTTAAATATCACAGTAATATATATATATATATATATATATATATATATATATATATATTGCTGTGCTATTGGATACTCGAGCCCCTTCGTAGGTAGACATTTTTATTTGCTGTATTACTTACGTATTATCGAGCCCCTACTTTGGACGCTATATTTACTTGCTGTATTATTAAAAGAATTATTATCGTGCTCTAACTTTGGTTCGATATCTTTATTTGCTATGATATTAAATTATTGTACCACCATTTTAACATTCACTATTAAATGTAGTTATTTCCTCCTCCAGCTGTTTTCTTAATATCACTATCAAACTGGACGTTATCTTTAAACAACTCTTTAACAACCAATGACAAAATTCAATATGTTACCGCCTTGCGGATTATCTCTCTCCTATTTAATTTGCGACTCCGCCTTTCTACTATTTAAATCTTTGACCTCGGCTAGCATTTATTTGCAATTATAAAATTCAGTAAATTTAGATTTTGTATAATGAAACTAATATGTTATATACAGCTTTTGAAATTATTTGTAATACCTTTCTTATAAATTTGATTTATTAACAACTATCTAATTGGTACTCAAAAATCCCAAAGTCACCAAAGAACATTTACTACCTTTAGGAACAAAGCGTGGAATATTCTAAACCTGTTTTCTCATTATTCATTCATATAATATGCAACCTTTCTTGTTGACTTGTTCACAAACCTATAGTAATTTAGCAAATTCAATATAAAACAAAATAATACTCCATATAAAAAAAACAAATATCTTATAACTAAAAATCTCTGACCTGGTTTTATCTTTTCACATCGACGCTCCCACTAAAATTGATCTTCCCAATTCTGGATTCCATTCAAATTATAACACTATTGATCAGCACCATTAAATCATATACCCCAATTTATTCCAATTCTTAAACTTTCATCATTCTTCCCCCAGACTTAAACTTGCAGCTTGTTTCACCCTGTACTTCAAGATTATTATTATTCTTCCTTTTCCTTGACATTTAAATTGCATTACTGTATTTTCTTACCATCAGACCTCTAAATTGTATTTTATTTTCCCCAGACATCAGAATCAGAACCAGAAATCGAAGCCCTATTATTTCTATGTCTTAGTTTACAATAAATTCATTAAAAACATACTCACGTTTAAACGGCAATTGTAATCATATTTTCACTTATTTAATTTTCACTCTTATACGTATCGCGTACTACTCTGTTTCATGGCAATGCACTTCGGCCTTGATTGAGTTTAAAACTGACTTTCTTAACACGGAGCTTGCTAATATCATTTCGAATTCCCACTTCAACCGTGGGTGTGATCTAGAACTTGTCGTTGTCCCGGACCAATCAAATAATTTTATTACGAGCCGTTTCTGATGCAATGCTCGACATTTTCCCATAATCACAACTTGCCTGCAGCTGTCTTCGATAGTCAACATATTGTATTTTGATAGATTACTTGCTTTTCTATAAACAACTGATGTAACTCGACTTTATATTTCCATGTTTACATATGTTTCACGCAATTTTAATCATTTCCTTATCACATGGTTAGATCTTTGTACGCATTTATATTAGCTACCTGAAATTCTATTTCTATATCCGCATTACTTTAGTCGTCTGGAACTCTTCTTCTCAATGCGTGTCTAATTACACTTTATCAAATATACGCATGCTTCCACTGAAAAATATCCTTATTTGTCTTACCGAAATTAACTAAACTTTATTTACAGGGTATTTAATATTTACTATCTACTTTAATGCATTTATTTCACATTCCTACGCCGACTATGCGTCTTCCTAAGTTTACCTGCGTTGCCCAAAATTATCTCTACTCTATATACAGGGTGTTGACTACTTACTATATACAAACTATGTCTATTTCTTAATTATCTCTTTAAATAAGTGCAGCCCTCCGCTGACTATCTTAATTACTCATTCCCGAACTATCTTTACTATAACTTGCACCCTTAAGCAACCCCTTATCACAGCATAATTCCCCCAAATTAAAATATAAAATTTCATACTAATGTCCTTTTTGGCGCCCAACGTTAACTTAAACTCACATTGGTGTGAAATTCTTATATTTTTATTTCTATTCTGAAATCCAATTCTTTTTCTTTATTAAACTCATATTTACATTTTATCTATCTCATGCCTATGTCCTATTATACTATACTATTTATACCTATACCTATTCTTATATTCAAATCCTATTCTATTTTTCTATGTATATATTCATAATTTATTTTACATTTCCTTTTATCTATTCATCTATCTTTGCATGGGTCAATTAAGCTTATTTATTTCTAGCCTCCCCTTTTCTATTCTTAAATCTGGGTCCTTTTAACCTATATTTCCCAATCATATTTTCATCCATAACTATGCCCTTCGTGCTGATTTGATATCCCATAAATTTAACTCTATCTTTAAAGAATTCGCACTTATTTACATTTAACCTTAAAACTGCTATATTTAATTCTAATAATATTCTTTCTAAATGAACAAAGTGTTGCTCCACACTATCACTAAATATTAACACGTCATCCACGTAGTGGATACAAAATTCCTCATACGGTCCCAAAATATTCTGCATCGCCTTCACCAATGCATCCGTACTCGAGGACAAACCCAACGGGACCACCCTAAATTGATATATTCTGCCTTCTACAGAAAAACCCGTATACTTCCTTGATTCTCGCGCTAATGGAATCAAACAAAATGAACTTTTTAAACATAATCTGCTATAAATTTTCTTATTACCTATTTTCCCTAATATTCCATCTATCTTTGGTGGACAATTATATTCCGGCTTCATTCGCTTATTAATCTCACTTGTATCTATACATAACTTAATACTATTATCCCTTTTATTTACGACGACTACTAATAAATTCACAAAATTCGTACTGGAGCTCTCTATAATGCCTTCACGTAACATTTCCTCAATTTTTTTCTTCACTCTATTTCCATATACTACTGGAATATGATACATTTTACTGTTAAACGGTTCCTTATTCATTACTTCCAACTTGTGCACATAACCCGTGGCAATTCTCGACTTCGACCCAATTAATTCTGAATGCTTATTCAATAATATATTCACCCTATTTCTTAAATCATCTGGACACTTAATATCTTCCTTTTCATTACACCCATTATTTATCTCTTCACTAAACTGATTAATATTTACGCAGTCATCTTCTATTACTATATTCCCTTCTTCATACCATTTAATATATTTCCCATTACACTTAATCTCTTTGCATTCCGCATTTATCTTCAACCCCAACTTATCTATCATATTCATCCCAAATATAACATCTATCTTCAGTCCAGGTACTACCATAAACTCATTTTCCCATATTTTATCCCCATTTCACATCTCAGAATTACCATTTCATTTATTACACTAAATTTCTTATTATTTGGTGCCACTAAATTACACCTCGCTATAGCTATCGCTTTATCCCCAATATTTCTCGTTTAACAAACTCTTCGCAACAAGTGATGCCTCTGCTCCAGTATCAATTAACACTTTAACTATTTTATCTTCCACCTTTAAATTAATTATTGGTAATAAGTTCCTTTCAAATCTTCCTAATTCATTATCCATTTCATATTTAATAAACTCGCGCTGATTTCATATCCGTTAATTCGTAGAATTTTCCTTGGTTCGTCCGTACTCAAAATCCTGATTTCGCGTCGAAGGTCCTGCCTGACTCATTATTCCTGTATCTGTGCGATTCGTATTCCTTATTTCTATACTATTAATATCCCTTGCTTGTGTCCGTCGATCATTATTTTCCTGTCTATTTATTACTCTATTATTATAATTTCCCTCATGATTCGTTCTGTGCATTCGTTGCCTTGGTATCTGACCAGTATCCTGTTTTGTCTAAAATCATTATTAAAGTTGCCATAGTTCCTCCATTAAAATTTCTTCCGCGATCATAATTGTAACTGTTCCTTCTATAATTATTCCGAGTCTCCGTATTCCTTATAAAATTCATGCGTCGATCCCTAACATTATTTTCAATTTCATAATCATTTTCCAAATCATCATACCTCTGCAAATAATCAATAAACGTATCTCTATCCACTATATTTTGCGTCGTTATGTATCGCTTTACTTCAGCGTTAAAATGACTTGCTAAATACCTTATAATAATTTTATCTTCTAAAGGAGGATCCAATTGCTTCGCTACAGTAAATTTCTCAATCGCATATGATTCTCGCGTCATCCCTTTCGCCGAATCATATCTTCCCATAATTAAATTACTTCGAATTCGATTTTGCTGATTGTCATTCCAGAATTGACGTAAAATTTGCTTTCAAACTGTTCAAACGTTTCTATTTCACTCTCAACTAAATTGTACCATCTTTCCGCATTCCCTTTTAATATTGCCCTAATTAAACTTAATTTCCATAACTCATCTGTAGATCCCTGTATCAACATTTTAAAATTTTTCAGAAATATTTTCGGATTTACCTTTCCGTCCCCATAAAATTTGTTAAACTGTTCAATTGAAAAATTCGTTTGTATTACCCTATTTGATTCTCTATTAAAATTTATTGGATTACCTTTTAAATTATTTATTTCTTGATTTATTGTTCTGAATTCCGTTTCGCAATTTGCTTCCATTTCTCCTAATTTAATATTTAAATTCGTGATTTTATTGTCAGACTCGCTTTTGTATTCTTCGCGTTTCGTTTTGATTAAAGACATATGATCCCATAAACCGCCTATCTCCTCAGAAATTCTCCCAATTTTTACATTCATTTGTGCTTTTATCTCCGCGATAGTGTGATTCGCCTCTTGCAAACCATTACTAAGAATTGTAATTTTACTCTCCAATTTCTCGTGGTATTCCTCCATTTTTGATTTAACTGTATTTATGGCTTGTTCACTCTTATCCATCTTATCATTCAAAGCCATCAAAATATCCAACATTTTAGTTTCTTGGGAAATTCGCCTTTCTTCACTGGAACTTCTCTCCAACGTTATATTTTCTCGGGATTCTTTCTCCATTTTGAAATTACTATTTTTACTCTAAACTTTTAAATTCTAAATAAATCTACCTAACTTTAAATATTGTACAAATTTCTCTATTTTTCCTTTAATTGAAACTTTTCAAATCCCCGGTTTAGTTTAATTAATTTATCTGAATCTCGCAATCGTATTTTAAAATTTATTTTAATTTAATTCACGCCTCTTAATCTCAAGTTATTTTATTGTGGTTTAGTTCGAGCCCCCACTTGGGTCGACATATTTAATTGCTGTATATACTCTCTATAATATCGTGCCCCTACTTTGGGCGACCATATTTTTTTGCTGTGCTATTGGATACTCGAGCCCCTTCGTTGGGTAGACATTTTTATTTGCTGTATTACTTACGTATTATCGAGCCCCTACTTTGGACGCTATATTTACTTGCTGTATTATTAAAAGAATTATTATCGTGCTCTAACTTTGGTTCGATATCTTTATTTGCTATGATATTAAATTATTGTACCACCATTTTAACATTCACTATTAAATGTAGTTATTTCCTCCTCCAGCTGTTTTCTTAATATCACTATCAAACTGGACGTTATCTTTAAACAACTCTTTAACAACCAATGACAAAATTCAATATGTTACCGCCTTGCGGATTATCTCTCTCCTATTTAATTTGCGACTCCGCCTTTCTACTATTTAAATCTTTGACCTCGGCTAGCATTTATTTGCAATTATAAAATTCAGTAAATTTAGATTTTGTATAATGAAACTAATATGTTATATACAGCTTTTGAAATTATTTGTAATACCTTTCTTATAAATTTGATTTATTAACAACTATCTAATTGGTACTCAAAAATCCCCAAAGTCACCAAAGAACATTTACTACCTTTAGGAACAAAGCGTGGAATATTCCAAACCTGTTTTCTCATTATTCATTCATATAATATGCAACCTTTCTTGTTGACTTGTTCACAAACCTATAGTAATTTAGCAAATTCAATATAAAACAAAATAATACTCCATATAAAAAAAACAAATATCTTATAACTAAAAATCTGACCTGGTTTTATCTTTTCACATCGACGCTCCCACTAAAATTGATCTTCCCCAATTCTGGATTCCATTCAAATTATAACACTATTGATCAGCACCATTAAATCATATACCCCAATTTATTCCAATTCTTAAACTTTCATCATTCTTCCCCCAGACTTAAACTTGCAGCTTGTTTCACCCCTGTACTTCAAGATTATTATTATTCTTCCTTTTCCCTTGACATTTAAATTGCATTACTGTATTTTTCTTACCATCAGACCTCTAAATTGTATTTTATTTTCCCCAGACATCAGAATCAGAACCAGAAATCGAAGCCCTATTATTTCTATGTCTTAGTTTACAATAAATTCATTAAAAACATACTCACGTTTAAACGGCAATTGTAATCATATTTTCACTTATTTAATTTTCACTCTTATACGTATCGCGTACTACTCTGTTTCATGGCAATGCACTTCGGCCTTGATTGAGTTTAAAACTGACTTTCTTAACACGGAGCTTGCTAATATCATTTCGAATTCCCACTCCAACCGTGGGTGTGATCTAGAACTTGTCGTTGTCCCGGACCAATCAAATAATTTTATTACGAGCCGTTTCTGATGCAATGCTCGACATTTTCCCATAATCACAACTTGCCTGCAGCTGTCTTCGATAGTCAACATATTGTATTTTGATAGATTACTTGCTTTTCTATAAACAACTGATGCAACCCGACTTTATATTTCCATGTTTACATATGTTTCACGCAATTTTAATCATTTCCTTATCACATGGTTAGATCTTTGTACGCATTTATATTAGCTACCTGAAATTCTATTTCTATATCCGCATTATTTAATCATCTGGAACTCTTCTTCTCAATGCGTGTCTAATTACACTTTATCAAATATACGCGTGCTTCCACTGAAAAATATCCTTATTTGTCTTACCGAAATTAACTAAACTTTATTTACAGGGTATTTAATATTTACTATCTACTTTAATGCATTTATTTCACATTCCTACGCCGACTATGCGTCTTCCTAAGTTTACCTGCGTCGCCCAAAATTATCTCTACTCTATATACAGGGTGTTGACTACTTACTATATACAAACTATGTCTATTTCTTAATTATCTCTTTAAATAAGTGCAGCCTCCGCTGACTGTCTTAATTACTCATTCCCGAACTATCTTTACTATAACTTGCACCCTTAAGCAACCCCTTATCACAGCATAATATATATATATATATATATATATATATATATATATATAATATATATATATATATATATATATATATATATATATATATATATATATATATATGTACATATATATATATACATATATATATATATACATATATGTATGTGTTTGCGTGTGCGTGCGTGTGTGCGTGCTTGCTTGCATGTGTGTAATAAGAGATCATCAAGAGATTATATAACACCATTCCGTAAATATACAATGCCGTTCACCTGAGAAAAATTAAGTAAAAAAGCGGAAATTTTGTAAATCGTGTTTTTAGATAGGAATAAATGTGTTCACAATATTCCGCATGTAGAAGGAAGTTGTTTTTAAAGAACTTCATACCAAAAAGTACTTATTTGGTACAAAAGTACTCTATTACGAGTAAATGCGCATTTTTATGAAAGATTTCGTTTGATACTCTGTCAAGATTTCGATAGTACAAAAGTGTATTCAAATTCAAATTACGGTTTTAGAAAATTTCATTAATAGAATAGGTAAATGAACATTCAAATGAGAAGCTAACATTATAAAATAAAACAATTAACGAAAGCCATAAATTTTAGAGTCGTAAAAATTGATGCAAACTGCAGCAATAAATCATGACGATAAGATAATGCATTGGTAAATGTATTAATTAAGGCTACCTCGGAGCTATTTGAACGCCGCATTCTGTAAATGCTGCATCATGCATAACGATTCTACATGCTTACGTAAAGACAGCTCTTAAATTTCAACCAATAAGAACTAAGAGTAGCAACCACAGTGCACTCGAAGCTTCTAGACGTATGACGTTCTACAGGGTTCGATCCTACATAACCAATTAGAAGAGACAGTTAATGGTCAGTTGCTGAATAGTCATTTTAAACATCACCATGCCAGTCTAACATAAAGTGAAATCTAGTAGTAATGTATTATAGAAAAACAGCCAACTTTGAAAGTTTATTGTTATTATAAAGAAAGCCGATTATTACAGCTGTTTCAAAAATTTAAAATAAATGAACCATAATGAATTACCGCAAGATAAGTTTTAAATTGAATAAAAGCATATATGAAACTTGAACGGATTTAGTGGTAAAATTAAACAATTTGCACGATCTTAGTATATTAGGTAGAAATGCAATGTTGATGTGTAATGGTATATAATGGGGAAAACTTTGTGATATTGAAAAGGACAACAAGCATAATTTACACGGTAAAACAAAAATCATATTGTATTAAATTTTAAAAAGGACATTTTCTTATTAGTTAATTTAGTTCAGTTATGTAAGATTGTGTGTGCGAATTTTTATGTAAGAGTGGATAATTTGATTTGAGGGTAGCCGATTTTGATAGATTTTTGCCATTATAAAAAAGCTATTAAAGATAACTGATCAGATACGTTTAAATCCAATTTTAAGGAGAGGTTAAAATTATCCGACATATTTCATAGTGATAATTTTGTTTATCTTAGACTTAAGATATTGTTTGAAAGAAAAAGCGGTTGTGGCAATATTGGATTCCACCTTTGGATTCTAATAATTGTATAAAAGTATTTTTTTGAGGTTACATGTAAGATATTGTTTGTTAAAAGAAAGCTGTTGTCGATGTAGCAGAGGTAGTAGTTAAAATAGGTACATCACATCACCACAATAGTGGAGCGTGTAGTTAGAACACGTAGCAATATATATATATATATATATATATATATATATATATATATATAAAAGAAAAGTAGGTTTAATAAGTCTTAAATTAATACAAAGTAAAAAGAAATTATTGGCAAGTGACTCAAATACATCCACGAGGGCATCCTGTCAACGCGTTTCGCCCCAATTAGGGTTGGTATTTGAATGGGAAAAGGGGTTAGATAATTTATTTGATAATTTACTTCAAGTTACAGCATTTAAATTACAAAAAGCGACAAATTGTAACGCTTTTACTATTGTAGGATTTAATTTTACAAAGAACTTTCAGGATGCTTAAATGCAATGTAGCATAAGGGTATAACCATGAAAACTAATTAAAGTAGCGTGTGCTATAATGTAAATATTCTTAGAGTGTATTTAAAAACCATAAACGTATTTAATCATTGTAGGTGTAGCATAGAGTGTAAATATAAAGCAGTAACGATTTCTGTTTCATATTTAAATTGTTGTCTAAGTAATGTTTCTAAAAGCACGCATTGACCGCAATAGTTTTCAAGTGAAGCGGAGAATTTGTTAAAACGCCTTTCTAAGATTTCAAGCGAGGTTGGTTGTATATTGGAGAAAGGGTGAGCATGTTAAACCGTTGGAATTCTACGGATTGTGTATAACAACAAACTGGCAGTTAATTTTTTTAATAAGGTTTCCGAGTATAAGTTGTAGATAAGGCAAGACAAACAAACAATGAGTTCAAGGAAGGGTGGCAGGTTATATCCACGGAAGAGGAACTTATTGTTTGTGGAAGGGGTAATATTATATTGTCAGTTAGAATGTAGAAACTGAAATAGAACAATGAGTAAGAATAGGATAGAGACGTATCGTATCAAGTATTTGTTTAACATGGGGGGAAAACTAAAATAAAGATAGTAGATATTAATGCATATGGATAGGAGGGAGTTGAGCTTATTTGATTGTTATTTAGAGTGAGTATTTCATCAAGGACATATGAAACTGTCTAACAGAGAAACAGAGAAGGACTATCAGACAAATTAAGTATGGGACGGAGACAAGTATAGATTTGAATATTGGTTAGAGAATGTTTGATTACTTCTGCAGCGTAACAAGGAAGGGTTATTTGGTTAAGTATGGATAAGAGTGAGAAAGAAATACAATGGATTAATATAGACATATTTTGAGTGGGGTTATTTTGTTGGTTTGGCATGCAAGTGGTTAACTAAACAAAGAGGGATTCATATGGCAGAAGTAGTGAGAGAAAGAAAGACATAATACAAAGTTTGTTAAGTTTGGGGTTCAGACTAGGCAGTGGGATAAGAACAGATTGGGGGTTAGGCAAGGTAAGGAATAGTAAATTGAGGAAGTATGTTGAAGGAAAAGGCTATAATGTGCGTATTATGGAAGGCGTGTTTTAACATTGACTTGGGTTTGGTATGGGCTAAATTTCGGAGAAGTGAGTGTCCGTTGCGAAAGATACAGAGAAAATAACAACGTAAGTGTCGAGGCAAGATTCTAGTATTTGGATGGCAGTGATGTTTTGTATAAAAATTTCGGAGAAATGAGTGAACGTTAGCTTTTAAGAATTGGGTAACCGTTGGTAGTTTACTGAGAAGCCTTGTTTGTTTGTATCGACGGATTTTTGAGAATTTAGGAGCCTTAGAGGGGCACAAAATCCTATATAAACACAAGGAGTTGGTGATAGGGCTCTCTTATCTTCGCTTCTCTTTACGCGCTAACTACTACGTTAGTCTACAAGTGATAACAGACTTCGAGGACAGTTTGAAATATAACTGACGCCAGTGGTGTTGAGTTTCAACCAGCTGTCAGGAAAGGTATTATAGAAAGTTTTGAAGAATGAAGATGAGTAGCAGACATACATAAGTAAGTACCGACTACGTAATATTTGGTTGGGTGCGCAGTAAGTACATTAAATAGAGTAGTAGAGGTCCATGGTAAAAAGATTTGATGGTTTACCTACCGTAAATGGGATCCGTAGCCGAATTAGAGGAATGTGGAAATCTTTGTTAATCGAAAGGACAGAGTAGCAGCTAGCAGTTATCGTTGGCGCAATCCTGATTGGGGACATTCCTGAAGGCGCAGCTAATGATAAAGGCCACAGACGTCGATGATATGGGAGTAGAGTCACGGGCAATAGAAATCCAGGTAACGGATGTTTATTAAAATTTGCTTTTTGTGTTTAACTGGTGTGCAATGACTTTTGTACTTATGGGTATGTGCTGTGGAAATAGAAGTAACAGAATCGAAAACAGTTAATGATTGAACTATTATGATACTATTTTTCTATATTTTGCGTATGAAGGAATTTAGGTAATTAAAATGATTGTTGTATTATTCTATTATGTGCAAGGTATTAGGGACTTTTGTAATTTGTTGTGCTGAAATTAGCACGAGTATGGACTTCACGAGTATTAATGGCGATCCGAACGTTAGGAGCTCGAATTCAAATAGATTAAATTGTATTTCAGGAAACTGACGATTCTGAGTTTAAGAGTTAATTGTGTTGTAGATATTTTTATTAATTTTATTTAGTGTCTGGGAATTATTTGGTGTATGAGCGGTGTGTTGTGAACGAATGTTAAGAAAGGAGTGGTTAAGGAGTGGAAATCGGAAGTGATGATAGTGTTCTGTTTGATAAACAAAGACAAGAAATGGAGGAAGCAGGAGGTAGTAGGGATCAGTCGAGGACAGAGTCGGGAGAACAAGGGAATGAGTTAATTATGAGAATGTTAGAGGAAAGGCTACTAGGTAGGGAGGAATCAAACAGGAAGTTAAAACAAAGGAGTCAGGAATCGAATAGGAAGTTTGATCAGATGAATGAAACGTTGAGTGGAGTTAGGGAAGACTCGAACCGAAAATTTAAACAAATGAGCCTGGAATCAAATAGAAAGTTTGAACAAATAAGCGAAAAGATTGATAAGTCAACCAAAGAATTTACAAATTTTAAAAATAGACTGACGGTGAAAAAGGGGGAGGTTGAAACGAGAATTGATAGGATTGAGCGGAATATAGTACTTCTGAGGCAGGAAATAGAACAATTAAAAATCCGAAATTAGAATCTTCTGTGAAGAAGAAATTAATGGAAAAATGACTGAAGTGACTGATTCATGTAGGGATCAATTCGGACGGGTTGAAAGGGGAGTAAGCGGCATAAAACAAAATATAACAGCTTTAACGGGGTATGGTCCGAGATTCTTTACAGGTAATATGTATTTAGATCAGCAAATGAAAATTGATGGGGATAATCGGGTGCATCCCCAGATTTTTGTACATAGTGTTAGGAATTTAGTTTTTAATTGATATGATGAGCAGGCTAAACTGAATATTGTGAAAGTTTTATTGAAGGATAACGCCGGAGCCTGGTACAACTTAGTAGGTCAGGATATTGAATCGTACAATGATTTTGAAGAAAAATTTTTAAAGCGTTTATTTTGTGTTCAAAATTGTTAGATTTTCTAGACGGTTGACATACGACTGCAAATTTTTCAACGAATTGCTGAAGATTAACGCTGGGATTTTTAGAATCGACGACAGTTGAGTGTTGTTTGTACATATTGTTTTTGGAATTGTGAACTGTTGTAGAAATTTCCGAACAAAGCTTGTTTGTGGTAGTGGTATGTTTTTAGAGTCTATATAAACCACCTAGAGGCGGTGAGAAGCTCTCTCTGATAATTTTCATCCAAGCTTCAAACAACATTAGTACATGAGTAAAGCGACAAGTGAGTTTGATATTTTAATTGAAATCATTCATACATGCACAAGTTGGTGTAATGTTGAAAAAGCAGTTTTAAATTTTATAAAATATATTTTGAAAAAGCGAAGCATGCTGAACTGTAAGTAGAGACTACTTTCTTATTTTGGTTGTTTGTGCTTGTTGAGCACTTAAAAGGTGTAGTGTATGTTGTTGGAACGTAGCTGATGCATGGAAGATTGGAGTTAACGTAGATTGGAGGAATAGAAATTTTCGTAGATGATTGCTGTCCCAGATGGTGAGAGTTAACTTGGGGGGTGATTCCTGTACGCGCAATCGTTGATGGGAGCTACGTCAGCGATGCTTTAATGGCAGATACCTGTTTGTGCTACATTCCAGGTGACTTTTTTGTAAAAACATTTGCCTTTTGTGTCTTTTGTGATTTTCTGTGTAAATAAATTGTGATGGATTTTTTTTTGTAGTGGAGTTTCTTTTATAGAAAAGTATGGCAGGATTTTACAGGTAACCGTAGAGCAGCCGTGGCGAACTTTACTGATGTAGATAAGTTTCCTTTTATTATAGAAAAAAGGCTCGAGTATTTTGGCGTCCAAAAAGAAAAGCATTTTCAGAGGATAATGGCGCTTAACGGTGGTGCTCGAGTTTAACAGACCCAAGACTTTGCAGGATAATAATCCCGAAAGTGTGGGGCTTTTTCCAGGTAGATTCCAGAGTTTTATATATATATATATATATATATATATATATATTGCTGTGTTTCCCTGTATTAGAATCGGGCCTCACGAATTGGGCGCCAAGAGAATGCTGTGATTCCACCAAAATCCGGGAACTCCGGATTTCGAATCGTGGCCCACGGATTGTGCGTCAAAGAATGCTGTGAAACCTACAAAAAGCTATTAACTTAACTGGTCCGTTGACTTTCTTCTGTTCATCGCCTCGGCTGCTCCCCTAGATAAACTTTCATCCTCATTCATAAAAAAAAACAAACACATTCCTACCACAAACATCAACGTTAACTCTATTTACATCAATATTCACAATACATTAAAATTTCAAAATTAAAAATTCAGCATAAATTTCAGTATCAGAAAATTGCAAGATTTAAGTTTGTTATCATTTTAATGTGCATCCAAAATTAAAGTCCTTGTAGGATGCCTACTAATTAATATAACAATATATGCAGACCTGAGTCTGAGTACAAAGGGAGCATCTACCACCTCTTTACGTTAATTAACCAGGTTCGTCTAATTGAGCTCAAAGACATACCCAAATTTTCATCATAATCCAGAACATAAATACTAAATACCCCTTTCTACTTATTACATCAATATTCACAATTAAAATTTTGTGGTTTGTACAAGTTCACTACTGTCCATTTTAAATAAACAAATTATAAAGTTATTCAACACACACCAAACATCAAAGTTCGAACAAAATAGTATAATTTACCTGAAGGTTACTGCACTCGTAGCTTCAATGTACATCGTCCCTGTTGTTAATCACACCATTCCGACTGGGTTATATTTACGGCTTCTGATTCTCAACGCTTTTAAAATTTTCTCCACCACCATTCATCTAAAGTTGTTTCAGGGCTTTTCCGGAACTCATCTGTGTATATCTGAACCTTGTTTTGTGGATCCAGACACGTTTATGAACCATTTAATTATTAACACCCCCGAAAAATAGCAAAGAAATTCATGCTTCTTTCACCAATATACGCCAAAACTGCCTACTTTTGTGTATTCATTTTTCGTTGCAAATTTGACTAATTGGTACAGTGATACTAGACTTTATTACCTTGTATCTTCTTTTCTAAGTGCATTAAATTACATTCATTGTAGCACGTAAAGAACAAACTGTTTTAAATCACCAAAATATACGAGCAAACTGTTTAAATTATTCTATCAAACTCGGAAAACTAAAAAGCACTGTTTAACGCATTGAATCAAGTCGAAAATCTAAGAGAGCTTGTTTATATTAACCTGGGTATATATAGAGGTTAGCCTGTCTGTCGGTCTTGTCCCCAAAACGGACAATTCTTCAGAATTTCGCATGCTAGGTTCCCATTCCGCAGCCCGGCATGCGATTTTTACGAAATTTGCACTCGCACCCGTTAAATCTCAGAAATTTCGACACGGCTCGCAACGTCTGGAAATAACTAATTAATTTTTATACAGAAATGTTATTTTTACCTCTCAAGTTTGCCTTTTATTTTCAACCAATCGCAACCCAGTGACGTTGCTCTACTCACGCCTTTTACTATATGTGTCTTTGCTTGACGCATTTTCTCTTTCTTTATCTACCCTGTTCTTATTGGTGCAAATTGATATTCTTTATTATCGATTATTTCAGTCCATGTGGACTGTGAAATAACCCACCTTTAGCATTTCCCGTAACTATTAAGCTACGGTTTCTCCAAGATTCTCTGTAACCATTTGTTATCTGCCAAATTTACGCAGAATGAGCCGTTTAAAATACGCAGGTGTTCAAACATAATACTTCTAAATAACACTTCTACGATTTGCATTTTATTGGGTTTTACAAGTTTTTATAGATATTATATGTTACTAATGGTTCAATTAACTCCAATTAAAATAATACCCTTTAATTTTAGTGACTCCTAATCAAATATTAATTATTATCTGTACATTTTGTTTAATACCGGTTACTTAAAATTGAGTTAATTAATATAAATTTTGCACGTAATTTCTATTTGTTTCTTTACTAGGAATAATTAAATTACACGTAGAGCTTTTAATACTGCTTCCTTTTTTTTTAGCAAGCGTCTTGTACATAATTTAACTCCCTTATTTTTAATGAAACGAATGAATTTTTATGCTTCACGGTTTTTTAATAACGCGTACCTTTTCCCAAAGCTTCTACACGGTGATTAAAATTATTTGATGTAATTCATTAATTTTCTACCCTGGTCTAAATATGAGTATTTATATATATATATATATATATATATATATATATTTCTTTTGAAACCTCATAAGACGCAGTGCTCGCTCACGATAAATCCTGAAATAAATTAAAACAAAACTCACCTAGAACACCATTTCCGCGCTAGCTCAGCTCAAGTTTGGTAAATGTTGCTCGAATCATTGTGGAATAAAATTGCAAAAAAAATTCTGTCACAAAGAAATACGAGACTCAGTTAAAAAGCACCAATTGATTTACTAAAGATCAATAAATTTACAACTTCAAATTGAAAGATATATACAAATTATTCATTGTATTACTAATACAAGAAACCCATTCCTCACTCAGTTTGTAAATCAATAAGCTCAAAATATCTAGAAATCAAATCCCTTTCCTTTATTTAATAAATCACCACACATATTTTTATTAAATCTTTTATTAATAAGCCCATTATCATACCAACTGCACAGCGTAGCAAAATACTGGTACATTTAAATTATTTAGCATGACCCAAATTTAAAATATGCTGATTTTCACAATAAATTCATTTCCCTATTTATAATCTTCTTGCTAGTATTATATGAATATCAAATTTAGATCTACAATAATTGTTACATGCCGAAAATCGGCATGTAAATATTCCTAATTTTAGTTTTGAATTTGTAAGTGAATTCGCGTCAATAATTTAAAAGACTTGTGCGTGCATTTCGGTCACTTTAGTTAGTTGCGTTGGCACTCGAGATTGCGCAGACGCAGAGTGAAAAGAAAGTGGTGATTTCCGTCACGTCAAGACTAGTTAAGAACTCGTCGAACGGAGTGGTTATCTGTGTGCCTTTTAGCTTGTCTTTTCTCTTTCAGGTTATGTAGGTTTCCTTTTGTCTTGTATCTATTATCGTTCCTCCCTTTATTCCTGTGGTTTCGCTATAAAACAGAGGAGAGAAGGCAAATTTTAATCTGGTTCCGACGAGGGGGCAAAGGGACGACCTACGTCTACAACGCCCAACTGATGCGAGGGTAGCTCCAATGTTGTGAAGAGCTCCACAGTTTACGTGAGTACCTTTATCTTTTTTCTTTGTATGTGATAATATTTTGTGGCGTAATAATGACCTTATTGCGCATTATTAGTCAAATATTTATTGTGTTACCAACTGTCGTAGTGGCTCTTATTCATTACGTGCTGGGACTTTAAAAGTATACCTTATAGCGTATAGAACTATTAAGTATAACATAATAATGAAACTAAAAAAAAACTATATTTTTTCAACAAAGATTCCGGTTACCTACTAGAGCTTCCAACATATACACCCAACTTTTGACTAAAATTCATCTTATTCGCTTTAACACATATACAATAATAAAACAAACAGTTTAATTGGTACATATTTTAAATTTTTTTCAAGACGCCTTCAACTATGTACAACAACCAAACTTTAAACATTAAATTTTATTGGAACAGATATCTATGAGAATTTATTACCATCTCACTTGAAATTTTATTTTATTTAGCAAGAGAATCATCCCACTCAACACCAGAAGCTTTTACTTCAGTCCATACCAAAATTACACTCCACATCAAAAGTTTTTATATTCCGGTTCACACCAAAACTGCACTCCGCGCCAAAAGCCCTAATTAAAATTAGTTATTTATCACATAGCTATTAAATAAAATTTGTATTTACGTAAAAATTCTGCACGACAATATTTTGGCTAAATTTTTTATTTGCACATTTTTCAATAAATACTTAAATCAATTACACGAAGTTTCACACTTATATATTTGGTTGTTTCAACTGAAAAGAAAACTAAATTTTATCTCAACCTATTTATGTGCAATCTCTTTCCAATTTTCACATCTGTTATATTTCAATGAACTATTTTCAACTTAAATTCAGGGAAAGACAGAGTATCATAATTTCAAAACAACACTGAACGTACCAAATACCGTTTATTAAAGTTTTCCCGGAGTATAAAACTATACTCGCGTATTATTGTTAATACAACATTATTTGATCTAAACATACGTTCCAAAGTTGTCAAACGTCTTCCAATGTATTTATTTCAAATGCATATCCTTCACTCACTGTCTCTAACCTACACTACAACAGCTTTGTGTTCTCTTCAATGTTAATATATACACATGCGTCATCTATTCCTGTAATATTTCTTAATAACGATAAAGTCTTGTCGCGTTTTGCGATAAACATAAAACTTTTACAGCGTTTAGTCGTTACTTGTCTCTTTCAAATATGTTTTTTTTTTTATCACAAATGAGTTTCTGGAACTTATCTGTTAAAAGATATTTTATTTTTACCTTGAACTGCTCTTATCATGTTTCTGAATAAAGATAAAATTGAACTATTGTTTCACACGAATTCAATTTTCACGTTATTGCTGAAAACTTTATTGAAAAAACCGTTATTATAAAATGTTACTTGAAATTAAAATGAAGCGTTTTATGTCTTTAAAGTTTAGTTTATGACGAAGTATATGTTGTTATTAAAATTTAGCATGTACAGGATGATACAAAATATGACACTTTGTTACGTTTATCGTGGCAGCAACGTTGGGCGCCAAATGTTGTTACGTTTATCGTGGCAGCACGTTGGGCGCCAAATTTATGCCACGTCGGCTCGCAGCCGTGCGTAACACGAAGAAAATCAAAGAAATGACCGGGCTCAATCGGAGATTAGGGGGGGTTGTCGAAAGCAGACCAACAGATAAGGTACGCGGCTGCAAGGAGTTAGTAACAATACCTGCAACAAAAAAAATTAGAATAGCAAACCTGCAATAAAAAAAAATTAGTCTTGCAAACCTGAAATAAAGAAAAAACATAGCATGCTGATCGAGCATAGATTGTTCAGTACTTTGTAGAATGAAAAAAAAAACTGTTTGGATAATATATATAATCTAACAACGGTAAAAGCAATACAAAAATTTTTAGTACAAAGTGAGGTAATATTGGGGAGTAGCGGAAACGTTTCCTCACACACCAATTAAACATAAATCAGACAAAATTTTAACAAAAAAAAAAAATAGGTAAGCACAATTGATATTAGTCATCCAGTATTGTTGATTCTTCTTTTTTTTTTTTTTCAAATAGCATGCAAGTCTATGGTAAAATGTATCAGAACGACAAAGATATGGCAAAACAACGGATAGATATTTAAAGTAATAACAAGTAGGAAATAGTTCAACTTACAAAAAGTCCTTCAGTAACGCTTCCTTGCAATTGAAGTGTGGGATTCACGATGTCCGGCACAAACGCAGCACTTCACCCTTGACTGGGGGGGTGTTGATGGAACTTATCACACGTTACCCTAATCATACCTACGTATTTCACTGGTGTTAGCCGCAGACATTATCACGCGACGGAACTATGTAGCATTGATAAATTTCTTGTTAATTCTATTTCCTGAGACAATAATTTCGAAATATTTTGTAGCACTAGTTTAATTTCAACTGGGACCCAATGTATATTATTTTCATAAACATCCAAAAAGCAGTGAGAACCTTCAACCAATACCTTTGTAAACCGGTAATCTGTTATATTTCGCAAATAACGAAATTTGCGCAAACAATGATCTGTTTTAGATTCTTTTGGGTTAGAAAATTCAGAAACTACAGTATCAACTGTATTTGGATAATCCAAAGTATGCACTACTCTGATAAAAAAAAAGACCGCGAAACTAGATCGCACACACAGTTTAAATATCAAAAAGACAAAGCACCAAAAAAAAAACCACAATGAGTAAAGCACGTGTATCACTAAAGTAAGTCCGTAAAATGTTCCGTAAAACACGTGCGTCGACCAAACACGTTCGCCTATCAACCATACTACTTCAATCGGAATTAGAACTACACTTTCTACAGTTAATATACAACTTTTATTTCACAAGAAAAACAACTAAAATCGTGCCGTGCTTGTTCATGAACAATTCGAAAATTCATACCGCATTAATTCTCACTATTGTCAAAGCAAAGAAGAAACAGTATTTTTAACGTAATTAATATATAGCAACCAAGAACAAAACTACAACTACTCATCTGTTTCTTCAACTCGTTCTATTACAACCTCTTATCGTCTATTATCTAGACTTGTATATCCACATAAGGAACAAAATCTATACGAACGGCAAGACAAGAACGATGCAATCCACTCATTATAATACGATGCATTCGCCTAAGGAGTTAATAAATATAAAATATAGAAATAGTAGTTACAGAAATGTATTTACTAATTGGGAAAAAGCGTAAATTGTTAAGCTATAAAAATGCACGTTACAACTTGTTATTTATATAGTACCCAGATTATACTAACTAATTGAAATTTCGCTTTTGGTTGTTGAAATTAAGATTCTCTTGATTTGAAAAAATTAATTAAAGTTACATTTTACGTTTGTACACACACACACACACACAAACGTAAAAAGTAACTTTAATCAATTAAGTGTCATGACTTGTAGCGTACAAAAATAATGAAATGAGCCCTATGTTGGGCGTCAATAAAAGTGCTGTGAATTATAATCTGAAGATGCTCGAATAAAAAGTGGTGCCAGAATTACCTTGCTAGCTCAGCTTAAATAAATCAACGCGAATCAAACATCAAACTTATAATGACGTTGTATAAATGCTAACAAACAATGTTCAAATAATATTTCCTACATCCACATACAACTTTTTATTAACAATCATTATCCTCAAAAAAATTACTTACATATAAACATTAAAATCTACAAATATAGTCCAATATCATCAGCATATCTTTAGTCTAAAAAAGGGATTTTTATAATTACTAGATATTCGCTTAAACTGAAATATAGCGCCCATTGTACCTCTCTTTCAAATTAGTATTTCAAAAGATATCCCTTATGTGAATCACATTATATACAAATTTTTAGAAATGAAAATGGATAACTTTTAATAATCTTGAAATTAAAATAAAACGTAGCTGATTAGTTATGTTCAATAAATCCCTTTAAAATGGCCAAACTTTACCGAAATTCGACCAGATTTTAAATCAAATCCTTAAGTAATCTAACCCATTTAATTAAATAAAACAAGCAAAATGTAATTTAGAAGATTTTAAATCAATGATTTACCGTCAAATTATGCTGAGTGGGCGCTTCTCTCGTAAGCTTGTATCCATGTTCAATTTGTGTAATTAAACATCATGCATTGTTTCCCAAATCCATATCAGTATTGTACAATTACTGTACCAACAATTGCACTTAAAAATCCAATCACATTCTTCCGCTTATATTAAAATCAATCATGCAGGAATTTATCGTTGTTCAATTCAAACCCAGTTTCATTGTTTACTTCAAAATCCGTTTAACTTTAACAACCAGTTCACGTATCTGCTTAAAGTAGCAATTATTTTCAACGTCGTTTATTAACTTTAGGAACTCGTTATTATCGGTTGACTAATATGTTTACGTGTCGTAAAACACTGTTACGTAAACTGGACTCGATTAACCTTGGATTATTTGATCGCTTTATATAATATAAATTTTATTACGTCATAAAAATCTAAAAGCATCATGCGTCTGGTTTTATTCATGTGGATAATGTAATTTTTCACTAAATTGAGATTCAACTACTCGCGGTGATACTTAATTAGGATATTCTACATGTTTATCTTGTCTAACTTGCCCTCACCTGTTCGTTATCTTTGGTTAATTACATCGTTATATGTTTTATTTCATATTATAGTTCCCTAATTGGAGCGTCCATTTATTTTTATTGAATGAACGTTAAAAATGTTTATTTGTTATCTTGATTAATAGTCGTTACTTGAGTTATTGGTTGTTTTGCTATTTGATGAATAAAGGTTTGAAATTTCTTGAACAATTTAGAAAATGAAATACCCTTGTCGATTAAAAATACACAAGTGCACATTTTGCGTTAATTAATTTTAATCCTGTCATAAGAATTGAACGCGTTTTAAGTGGAATCGAGTACCATTTTAATTAGTATGATTTATACGGATTTTTAACCTACGTACTATACTTTATTGAAAGATTACGTTATGCAACGTGAAGGTAGCTTCTAAATCACATGGTTTTCGTTTTTAAAGTATAATATACAGAATGTTTTTACTTTGAAAATGAGTATTTAGAAAATTTTCTTTATTTGTCTTTAGTTTAGCATATTATCTACACAGAATAGTTCTCAATGATTTTTACATGACCTTTTATCACATCAATATATATATATATATATATATATATGTGTGTGTGTGTGTGTGTGTGTGTATGTGTGTGTTGGTAGGTAAAGGCCCGCATTGAACGTCGCCGAAAGAGCGATATGAAAATGGCTTCGCGTTGGGAGCGTAACTAAAAGAATGCTGTGATAAAGATACAGCAATTTGTAAAACTTGAAATTATTTACTTACCTTCCTTTTAAACTTAGCCTGGCTAGCTAAACGGAATTGACGGAGTTTTCAAAATGAAATCAAACACAACAACATCACAAAGCATTTATACAGTATGAAATATTTTCTCATACAAAAGCATTTACAACATCGTTTTTTTCAAACAAAATAATTTCTAAGAAGTACTTATTATATGAAAAAAAATGTTCATTACTTTATTTTAAATTTACAGAGTTAAATTTCCTTTTTTATGGATGGTTTACCTGTTATGTATTAGAAGTTCTTTTTTCCAACCATACTCCAATACTATATTCAGTGTATGTTGTACATTTCTATAAAAACTAGGTTTTCATTACAAAATTTTCTATTCTACTTACACATTATGGTTTCAATTTTTATAAAAAGTAGATTTTGCGAATTGTGTCCAAACTTAACTGATCTCGACCATATAAAATAAATATCTATACTTTTATTTTCATTATTCTCTATTCAGTATTAAAATATTCTACTTCACATTGGGATATAGTGGTATTTCATATTACTCTACCATTTTTTGAGTTTCGTAAAAGTCACCTTTAAGCATTTGTTTATTTTTAACTTTGTGCTTCATTCAATTAGTTTTAAATATGCGCCCTCATGTTAACAACCCTTTAGCCTATCTATACCCAAAAATTTGAAAATTAATATTGTAATTTTTATATTTTTCTTCAATTACAACAAAACGACATTGCGGTAATATTAGAATCCTTGAAAATATTTTCTGTTTCATTATAGTAATCTGTTTAGCATTGTTAAGTTATGTTTCGTTGTAGTAAGTTAAACTATTTTCAACGTTCTGTATAGTTTCTCCTAAGCACTTATCCGGGTTATAAACATTATTACTTTAACTTCTTATACTAAACAAACGTCAAGTGGTTTTACAATATAAAAATATACATTTATGGGCGTCTATGCTTCTATATAACTTGCATATTTCAAATCAGGTATTTTTATTAGGTTGTCATGAAACTTCTAAGCGTTTTAATTCGTAAACTTTAAACAGTCATAACTTTCGCAATATTGACCGAATTTCGTCGAAATAAGCACCATTCGAATCAGTGTACCTATGCCAGCGCGATACTATTCGATTTATGCCGTCAGCAAAAAAAATTGGTGCTTGGGATTCGATGAAGTCCACGAAGGCCGTTTTTACCTGGTCCTGATAGGCGAAGGTTCTACCGGTAAAAAGTTATAGAAATACTTGAAATGGTGGTAGTCGGTTGGCGCCAAGTCTGGGGAGTATGGTGGGACGTTCAACTCGTTCAAATTTTGGACGGTGATTTGTGAAACGCGTTGTCATGCAGTAGGTTTGGACCTCTTCTGTTGACCAGGACCGGTAGCTGGTGACGCAATTTTTGGTACATTTCGTCGATTTTCTCACAGTACGACATTTCTGTGATGGTTGGGCCTGGTTCCAAAAAGCTGTAGTGGATGACACCGGCCGCCGACCACCATACTGTAACTATAATTTTTTTTGGTGGATTTTCGCCTTTGGGAAGTGCCGGAGTAACTTGTTGGCGTCCAGCCACTGTCCCGAGCGTATCATACAAAGTCCATTTTCCATCACACGTGACAATTCGATCCAAAAACGGGTCGTTTAGGTTGTGCAAAAGCAAAGATGAACAAACATCAATACGTGACAGTTTCTGCCGATCGTTTAAATCAGGGGGCATCCACTTTTCGAGCTTTTTAACCTTTCCAATGCGTTTTGAACCATCTGCAACAGCATTGTGACTGATTTCTAGTTCTTCCGCAACCCCACAAACCGTTTGTGATGGGTCAGCTTCCACCAGGGCCTTCAAATCCTCGTCCTAGATTACAGTAGGTCGACCGCTTCGAGGGTGCATCTTCAAGGCTGAAATCGCCCATTCGAAATTTCTGGAACCATTGTCGCACGGTGCTTTTTCCAACACTATTAGACCCCCACACTTGATTAATTTGTCGAGTTGTCTTGGCTGCGGATTGTCCGAATTTAATGTTAAAATAGGATATAGTGCAAAATTGCTTCTTCGATTTGCTTAAATAGGTCTACAAAAATATATAACTACTAAACACAGGTAAAAAGTAACTCATACCATCAGACAGCGAAATATTCTCTACAAGATGCAATATTAACAAGCAAAGTACGTTGTATATTTATTCAGTAATAGACGCACGAAATACAGTATCATAAAGCCCTGGGAACTTTCGTGACAACCTTATAATTAAGGTACATCTAATCAAAAGCAATATAATTACAATGTTAACATAATTAAATGCGATTCCAGTTAAGATTAAGTACAATAGTAGGTTATAACCTTCAACTTTGTTTTCTTAATATTTATAGGTAGTTGGAATGGATCTGCATAATTAATATATTTAATATATTGCATCCTTATTGGTCGGTTTAACCCAGCAGACAGGTACTGGTTTCAAATAAAAAAATACCGAAATCTAATTAAGTTTGTAATTATCTTGTGCAAGAAACTTAGAATTAGATTTTGCATTCTATAATTTAATTTACTTTTTGTATTCCTTTGATGTGAATCTTACTTTATTTATGAGTATTTATATGGCTTTCAACGAAATAGTAGCAGCTGAATTTGTGTGAATTCTATATATATATATATATATATATATATATATATATATATATATATATATTACTGTGAAACCCTCCTTTTATCTCTGTAAATAATAATCGCCTCTTTACTCTTTCCGCCTATGCTGCTCACCTAGTTAAAACTTTCATCCTCATTCATAAAAAAAAAAACAAACACGTTCCTACCACAAACATCAACGTTAACTCTATTTACATCAATATTCACAATACATTAAAATTTCAAAATTAAATTGTAGCATAAATTTCAGTATCATAAAATTTCAAGATTAAATTTGTCCTCATTTTAATTTGCATCCAGAATTAAAGTCCTTGTAGGATGCCTACTAATTAATTTAACAATATCTGCAGACCTGAGTCTGAGTACAAAGGGAGCATCTCCCACCCCTTTACGTTAATCAAACAGGTTAGTCTAATTGAGCTCAAAAACAGACCCAATTTTTATCATAATCAAGAACATAAACTGCTAAATACTCCTTTCTACTTAAACAAGAAAATTTCACCTTAAAATTAAAAATTTGTTGTTTGTACAAATTCACTACTGTCCATTTTTTAGCAAACAAATTATAAAGTTATTCAACACACACCAAAACATCAAAAATCGAACAACAAAGCATAAGTTACCTGAAGGTTAATGCACTCGTGGCTCCAATGTACATCGTCCTTTGTTAATCATACCATTCCAACTGGGTTATGTTTACGGCTTCTGATTCAGCACGCTTTTAAAATTTTCTACACCACCATTCATCTAAAATTGTTTCAGGGCTTCTCCCGAACTCATCTAAGTATATCAAAATTTTGTTTTGTGGATCCAATCACGATTACGAATAACATTTAATTATTAACACCCCCGAAAAATAGCAAAGAAATTCATACTTCTTTCACGCTATCCTCAAAACTGCCTACTTTTGTTCATTCATTTATCGTTACAAATTTGGATAATTGGTACAGTAATACTCGCAAATATAACTAGACTTTATTACCTTGTATCTTCTTTTCTAAGTGCACTAATGCATAATAACTTATATCGTAGCACGTAAAGAGCAAATTGTTTTAAAGTATTCAATAATCACCAAATATAAGAGCAAACTGTTTCGAGTATTGAATCAAAATCGAAAATCTAAGAGAGCACTGTTTAAAGCATCGAATAATCAAAAATCTAAGAGAGAGCACTGTTTAAAGTCCGGGTTTATATAATAGCCCGCCCGTATGTCGGTTTTGTCCCGCGACGGCCAGTTTTCAGAATTTCGCATACTCTGTTCCCTTTTCGACAGTCCGGCACGCGGTTCTACAAAATTTGCACACGTCCAAGTTGAAAATCCAAGAATATTCACACGGCTCGCAAACACGTCCGAGAACACTAATTAATTTTGTATAGAAATCGTTACGCTTACACCTCTCATATCTGCATCTTATTACAACCAATCATTTCCTCGTGACGTTGCTCAAATCACGTCTTTCATTATCTGTGTCTCTGCCTTGCGCATTTTATCTGTCTTTTTCTAACTTGCTCCTAGTGGTGCAAATCGATATTCTTTACTATCCACGTGGATTCGTAAGTAAAATAACCCCGTATCTAGCCTTCCCGTTAAAACATCCGACCGTTTCCAATATACCTAGAAGCTGCATGTTTATCCAAACAAATTAAACTGAAATTGACTTTTAAAAATACGCAGGTGTGTGCTCCTAATTAACGTTTTAATATAATTCTCAGAGCTTTTATTTCATGGTATTTTAACCTTGGATTTTCACAGGCTTTTATGTTTATTATACTATTAATAATGGTTCAATTAACTCCAACTAAAATAATAATGAATGGCATTGCTTCTACCCTTTAATTTTTAGCGAATACGCACTAAATATTAATTTATTATTTGTACACTTTGTTTAATACCCATTACTTAAAAATTGAATTAATTAATATAAATTTTGCACGTAATTTCTATTTGTTTCTTGGAACAATTAAATTAAATACACGTTGAGCATTTTAATTCTGCTTCTTTTTATAGAAAGCGTCTAGTAAATAATTTAAATCCCTTATTTTTAGTGAAACAAATAAATTTGTATGCTCCACGGTTTTTAATAACGCGTATTATCTAATAAAATTCCTTATACACGGTGATTAAAATTATTTGATGTCGTTAATTAATTTTCTACCCTGGTCTAAATTTGAGTAATATATATATATATATATATATATATATATATATATATATATATTGCCGTGGATCTCTGGGTATTAAACTTTTTGAACACTCAAACCTTTTTCTAACAACCATTCAATTCCCACGAATTGGGCGCCATAAGATTGCTGTGCTATCGTGAATTTTAAGTTTTTAACATCGTGCCAGTGTCATCAAATTATTTTCAAAAATGCACAACTTAAAAAAAAATTTCTTACCCTGTTACTTTCTGCTTCAAAAATCTTTAGCAGCTTCCCTGGCTAGCTCAGCTGTGCCTCTTCTTGGATACCTAAATATACAGCCATTCTTTCTTCACAATCGCACACCATTCAATAAAATCACCAAATATTACAACAATCATACAATCTTTTATTTACCACTATTTACAGACAAATTATTCACATGTATAAAAACAGTTTGGTACACTATTACAAACTCAAAATATGATATGTTTTTGAAGTCCTTGATTTTCTACTTATTTGCAAACAAATTTAATGAGATATGAGTAGAAGGACCCCACATATTACCCTACATTGACTGAACACTGGAGTATGGTGAGCTCATAATAACCCAGTTTATTTAGTATATGCCTTTTACCTTGCATAGATTAATACAAAAGTTATAGACCCGTTTACCCTTTACAATCTAATTTATATTTAGAATAAAATTTAGTAAGTTTTAAATACACCCTTTTTCAATATTTAAATAATCCCAATAAATTGTCCAGTACATGTATCTTTTCCAATAAGTTTATATAACCATAAATAAACCTCAAAATTCACTCACACAGCACCAACATTTTACAAAAGTTTATCAGACAACAGAAATTTGAAATAAATTACCTGGAGAATGCTTCAGGCTTTCATTCCTTCGACGGCGATCACCAGAACCCATTGGCTTCGTGACCATGCGCTGTGATACTCAGCTACTCACAGACAATAACCCCAATTGCGAGTGAAGCGCCTCGTTTCAAAGTACCATTCCATAACAGCATACAATTCTGGTTGTTTGTGATGCTTACCCAACGTATATTATACTTCTATTTATTGATTTTGTAACTTAGTACAGTAGTAGTCAGACCTCTATTAATTTAATATGCACTACTCGTATATCGCGTTAATAAATAGAAGGCCACTACTAATAATTTAAACGTGCTAGCACTGTATTTACTGTTTTATGAACATATCTAATACTCACATAACAAAAACTCTACTATAATGTTGGTCTATCGTAGTAAAGTAGTATAAAAGCGACGAGAAGACAAAGAGACAAAGAGGCCCTTAATAATTTCCGTTCCGTATTTATATTAGTTCAAAATGCTACCCCCGGACACACTTCACATGGAAAGCTTATTTTCAAATTTCAATTCTACTAATTTTGATACAACCGTGTTGAAAATTCCTGAAATTTACTCCGTCTGCGTGCCGCACGTATGCGAAATCGCTCCCACCTGTCGCGTTTGTCTGCGTTTGAAAAACTGTCGGTTGTTGACCAATGATAATATACTCTGTCGTCATAAAACTCCGCCTGTACTATCTTTACCTCTGTCTGATGCATGTCTGCTGTCGCGTTCAAAACCCCACTTGCGTTATAGAAAATCGATATTGCTGACAGCTCAACTCCACTCCATGTGTATTAGTACGTGCGTTTTTAATATCAACGCTTTTATTTCTGTCTCTATCTGTAGTATATAACTGATCGTGCATTTCCCTTGCTCTTTAAGAACTTTGTTAGCTTGTTATTCAAACCAAACTGACGGTTGAAAATATTTTCTATGAAGTCCTGTCTTAATATGCTCATAAATTCGACGAATATAACCTTTTTTAAAGACGCAGGTGTTCGTTAATTATCGACCGTGTACCACAACAATTGTTAGATTTTATATTTCGTCGTATCCGATACAACGGACGTTTGCTTGTTACTAAGAAAACTTTTGCCTTGGAATTATTGATTTTCTTCTCCTAGTGGGGTTTCTTATGCTTTTACGTGTCGAATTAAAATAAATTAAACTTAATTATTCGTATTCTATTTGTTTTAAAACTGTTTTTCCTTATGTACTTTTAACCTTGCAATCATTAATTATAGAAATACGTCAATACTTGTCCGTTCTCCATAAATGAATTGAATAAATTTTGCACGTAAATAATTTGTTCTTTTCTCTATACAGGGTGGTTGAAATGTTATTGTTTACCCCAAATTTAACCCTTTGAATCCACAACTATATATATATATATATATATATATATATATATATACATATTTAATACACCTTCGTTGGGTGCCTATAATTGCTACGAGCCCCACGACTTGGGTGCATATAATTGCTACAAGCCCCTCGACTTGGGCGCCCACTAGTACTGCAATCTTCGCTGCTCTGTATTCTGGGACCTTTGTTTATAAAATTTGCCACGGCTGCTTTGTTCGCTTTTTTGAAAATAAACCATCTACTCGAAAAATTCTGCTACGGTATACAGACAACGTTTATTTATACTCCAACTAAATTGAATATACAATTTAAAATCAAAACCTAAGGAGAGCAAAGTCGACATAAGAATCTGGGGCGCGAGGACTAGATATTGGGCTCAAAGCATTTACGCCGTCAGAAGGAGAACGAAAGAAGATCAATGACAGTAGGATTTCGTCGACCAACATTTTCCGGTTCGGAAGAAACATAGAATAATGTGTACCTCTGTAGGGCAGTTTTCTGACAAACAGGAACAGCAGGGGGTGTAGTAGTTGTAGCACGCGGTATAGGAGGTGGCGAGGGTAGTTTAGAGAACTTGAAAGGAGTTAAGGAAGAAAGTTGGTTGTTGTTAGGATTGGAGGTAAGAAAGTTAACGGTAGAAAAAGAAACATCATGGGTTGTCAGAATATCCACGGTAGAAAGAGAAAAGTATTGGCTGTACGAGAATCAACCTTACGGAAAGAAACACAAACAGAGCACACTTCAGTTACGTAAGATAAAGGGACAGAAACAGATTAAATTTCAACGACGTTAGATAAAGGACTAGAAGTATTACAGATAGGAAAGAAAACAGCATTGACTGTAGGAATATCAAGCCTAGGAAAAGGAGCAGAATACGATAACACTTCAACCATATTGCATAAAGGAACATAATCAAATAGAAGTTCACTAACGTTACAAGAACAAACAGTATCAAGTAGAACTTCGCCAATGTTAGATAAAGGAGTAGAATGAAGTTTATCAACATTGAAGAAAGGACCAGCACCAGACAGAATTTTATCAACTTTACAGGAACAAACAGTATCAGGAAGAACTTCAAGCTGACTAAATTAGAAGTTATCGTCAATTTAGCTACAGCTGTTATTGTAGGTACGAGAGCAATTTTTTGACTAGAATCATTTAAAAAAGCAGAAACAGGTAAAATTTTGACAAAAACGGCAACAGGCATTAACGATACAGGTCCATGGACTTCAACAGGACCCTCTTTGACTGAATTAGAAATTATCGTCGCTTCAGCAACGGCTGTGATTGCCGGCACGACAGAAATTTTTTGAGTAGAAGCATTTAGGAAAACGGGAACAACCTCTTGAGAAGCTAGCTGCAAGTCACTAATTTGAAGTATGGGTTGCAATGGTGGTGGAAGCACAGTTTAGGGTGAGAGTGAATAAGTAGGGCGAGCAGAAGGAGGAGTAGAATAGGATGTAGAACTAGAGACGGAGGAAATTTTGTTAGAAGTTGTATTCGCCAAAAAGGGTAGGTTTTAATAGTAGTAGCAGGATGACCGGAATGAGGTATAGGAGAGAACGTAGAGTGATATGCAAAAGAAATTAGGCATCTAGAGGTGAGGGTAGAATTTGAAGGATTATTCGAAAACTCCCTTATATCCACAACCATAACAGTGGAGTACTTTAGGACGAGTACAACGGGTCGAAACATGACCAGGTTTGTCGCAATTAAAGCATACGACCTGACGAGTAGAAGTAGGAGAAACCTTAACAACTCGGTCATGTGAAGTGAAAGTATTTTCCTCAATAGTAGCAGACTTATAAGTAAAATCCAAGGGTAGGAATTCTTAGTTTAATAAAGTAACAATGTCGTCCCAACATTTGAGGGAATGCTGATGTGCGCGGAATAGGAGTAAAGCCTTTCCAGTAAGTAATTCCGGGGTAAAACAAAAAAGTTGCCGAGCAGAGATATTACGCGAAACACTGAATTCCTTAATACGAAACAAGAATTCCGGTAGAGAACTTTCACCTGAAAAAGACATTCAATTTAGCGAGCGGGTATCCTTTGGTAGGAGTCATAGTATTGACAGTAGTAGAGGTGTCCAATTCTTCCTCGGAATCAGAAGAAAGATAAGGCACCTTTCAGCTGACGGTGGCAGTTACATTAAGGGTTTGTGGACGGGAAGAAAGCTGTTGACTAAAATCAGCAATAGTAATACGTTTGAATTTTCTAACACTCGCCTTAACATCCAATGGTCTGTAAAGCGAATAATAATTTATTTTTCGTAAGGGCTTCTTCATCAGAGCTAGCCAACATCAATTCACAACGTCGCTAAATGTGTACCCACAAGGAGCGTAAACAAGCAAACTTAATATCAGTAACATCCCCAGTAAAAAGGTCAGAAGACGGTCCAAGTTCAGCAAACGCGCGTTTAATCGCCTTATGATTCGCTGTAAACATAATTGTTTAAGAGCCAGGAGTATAAGACTGATTCATTTCCACTTGAATCGCGTTGCGGACGGCTTTACGTAGCCCCTCGACTTTAATGTCAGAGTCAAATCCTCGAGAAGATAACTCACATTAGAGTTCGGGTTTTAACAGCCTATTTACATCCAACCCCCATGTAACCATTGTGCAAAAGAAATACACACTGTATATCAGAGTAATGCAAAAGTATCAACAACAACCGAATAAACTATAAAATATCAGAAGTAAATCGAAACAAAACGATTTTATTCAATACGGACGTAACAAATGGATTAAATTTCGAAAAAAAGTACTAAACGTAAGAGAATAAAGTCAATACAATTAGAAATAGTGCGCCAGAGCTTTCAAAGGGTCTATAATTATTGACGAAAACACAAGTCCAATAATTTGAAATTAACCAACCGATAATATTGAGCGATTGGGAAAGAAAACAAAACTAAAATTTAAGAAGATCGAACCCACACAAGAAATATTGGAAAGAAATAAATATTAGTTCGGACGTACGGGATGAAAACATAAGTAGCATCAGACCGATTAATGCGGGTAATGTCGGAAATCAAGCAGCACAAAAAATCAGGCCAGAAGCAAAACAAACTCGGAGCAAAGGTTAATAAAAAAAAATCGGAGCCAAAGTTACACGAAACAAAATCGGAGCACAAAAAAAATAACTAAAACAAACTCGCAGCCCTACGCCAAGGCGTCAGAAAAAAAGTAAATACCAGACTAACCCCAACGCGATGAGTGGGGAGATTCACCTACATACCAAGAAACCCAAAAAAAATAGACGTCGGCCACGATTATCTATTAACAAATAAAAATAAATAAAGGATTCTGTACAAAACAAGCAAAAGAAATAAATTAAGCGTTACTATTTCAAAGCAAACAATTAGGTGATATGAACAATTTAGATACGAAGTGCGCATCTCGTATTTTACACAAAATAAAATTAATCAGTAGTAAATAAAGCTGTCAGAGCGTTTGTCAAACATTCTTTAAAAATTGTACATAATACCGTTTGTAAAATAAACCAATCAGTAGAAAATAATAAGCGCGTATCTGTCAAACATTTTTAACAATGGTACATCACACCTGCGGAGCAATAATATCGATTTGCAGCAACAAACAATAGTTCTACAGTGTCACGTTCCTTATTACGTAACTGCACCAAACGCTGATACGGAATATGCCACTGATATACACAAAAGAAAACAAGTTGTATACCTGTATGTGTTTGGATACTTAGCTATCACGCCCTCGGGAGTGAATCAGCACCGCATCGCCACGGTCGTCGGGGTCCATTTACCCTGTTACCATAACGGAACTAGCAATCTACAGGCAACGAAAGTTGGTCTGTGGCACAGAACAGTTGGGCCTACATAAAAAGAAAGAACCAATTTGGCTTCCAGCTAAAAGCAATACACGCAGGATACCTCCTGCTTGTCGAACAAAAAAACGTGCATAGCTGTACAAAATATTTCAACGCACAAGTTACAGAATCAAATTAAAAATTGGTTCAAGATAACACGAGTTTGAACTGCAATCATCGCGTTATCGAAAGCGCGATTTGCAAACTAGAAAACACGCTATCAAATAATAGTAGGATCTAATATTTGGACAAATCTTTAAATAGGAAACACAAGAGAAAGCCATTATACGTTATCGGAATGTTTAACAAATTACCGGATACCTACAACAAGGTATTGACTATTTAATTTATCGAATAAATTTTGTTTTAAAAGCAGAGTGGATTTGAGTTAAAATTATGTTAAGCGGGCTTATACTGAACAGGTACACTATATAGGGTATTTAATTTATGTAGAAAATAAACGTAACAACTTTGTACTGGCCCACCCTTGAAATATGAATACTTTTGTATATTAGGGTATTTTAGGTATAAGTCAGTCGGGTTAAGGATGCGATGCCGTGCGGTTGTGTTGTCTAGGCATGTGTCCTCCGGTCGTGTATTAATGATGGTTGATTTGTAAACTTAGTGAGTTATGAATTTTTAGTAGTTTTAATCGAAGTGGTAGTGACAGCATCTGTGAAATTCGTTCATTGTTGGATTACTATAACAGAGAAGTTTGAGTAGTTAGAATTTTGTTCATTTGCGAATAGCAACGCTGTATGTGTATACGGAAAATTATTTCAAGTTGCGATTTGTACCAGAAGTCGAAAAGTTCGGTAAAAAGTTTTGGCGAGTACCATAGTGTATTGGCCGAAGCACCAAATAAAATCTTTTGTGTAGACTTGATGGGTCCGCTTCCGACATCAAGATGAGGGGCCGCCCAATTATTTGCTGCAGTAGATGCTTTCAGTAAATTAGTGGCTTTATACCCGCTTAAGCGCGCTAATACGGCCGCTATTCTTTGTTGTTTATTTAATAAATATTTTGTGGAGGTTGGCAAACCAGAGGTCATTCTTTCTGATAACGGTAGCCAGATGGCGAGCAAAAAATAGAAAGTGTCGTTGGAGGCAATAGGTGTGAAGGTAGCTCACACGTCAGTGTACTTTCCACAAGGAAACATGACAGAGCGTATCAATAGGGAAATTGTGCGGATGTTACGGTCACTGTGTTATTCAGCTCATGGGGGGTGGTATTGGATAAGGTGGAAAAGTGGATAAACAGGGCAGTCCACGATTCTACGGGCTTCAGTCCATTAGAATTGCATTTTGGAGCTTCCATAGATAACCCCATGGTAGAGTATCGCCTTTCCTACTAGTCTTGAACAAGGTGATGATCGGGACAAAATTATAACTTTGGCGTATGATCGGTTAAAATCGAAGGCCAAAGAACGTAGATTGCGGCATCAAAGGGTAAACAAAAAATGTACTGTTTTTAAGGTAGGCGATAAAGTACTGGTTCACACTCATCCCCAGTCTTCTGCCGAGGATAGAGAGATTAAGAAATTCTTTTTACTGTATTCGGTTCAGGTTCAGGTTCAGGATGATGCCCGAAGAGTTTTGTTGGGTATACAAAATGTACACAATTTAAAACCATATGTAGGGCCGGATCAAAATCTGCCCGCAAACTGTTAGTATAAGTTCAAATTAATTACCAAGCAAGCTTAGTCAGTAAGTTAAACTTATGGGGGGGGGGTGTGATGTTCTGGCCTGCCCTTGAAATATGAATACTTTTGTATATTCGTGTCTTTTAGGTATAAGTCAGCCGTGCGGTTGTGTTGTCTAGGCACGTGTCCTCCGGTCGTGTATTAATGATGGTTGATTTGTAAACTTAGTGAGTTATGAATTTTTTAGTAGTTTTAATCGAAGTGGTAGTGACAGCATCTGTGAAATTCGTTCATTGTTGGATTACTAACAGATAAGTTTGAGTAGTTAGAATTTTTTTCATTTGCGAATAGCAACGCTGTATGTGTATATCTGTAAGGAGTGTCGTTTAACCTCGTTGCGATCGTATTTTACGGCACGCTGAATATTGTGCATTTGTTTCTACTTTGCTACATTATTTTATAACATTATTTCATTAAACCCATATAAAATAGGCTGCGAGTTGGTTCATTCTTTCTAAACAGGTAATAGCGAGACAACGAAACTATACCAGAATCTACGTGTATCCAGGAGGGTTGCTGCTAGCCAGGGCCAACACCTCAAGGGCAACCGCTTCTGTGACGAGTCATAAAGCAAAGAGAAACATTATAACTTTTGATAAAAAAAAATTTTTTTGAAGTAAATAGTATTTGTTCAATAATTTTTAAAATTCGAGTATTTCTTTTTTTACAAATGTGTATCGTTTTCTAGGAAGTATTTTACAAATATGTTACTTGTTATATGTTCTTTAAACATATAACATTACTGTCTATTTAGTTAAAATCTACTCTAGATCATAGTTAATTTTCCAAAACTCACCTCCATGGGCAACTTATCAACTCCATGAAAATGAATTTTTTAAAATTTGTAATAAAATTATAAAAAATGACAAACGATCTCAAATTTTATATTAGACGAATTTCTTATTTATTTACCCTAATTTAAACCTAGCTTTTGAAAAAAATTGAAAAATATTTCATTATTTTTCAAACGTTCAATATTCAACCATTTAATTAGAATTACCTTTATAATCTCTAAAATTATTGGATACGGATAACTTTGCGCCTGTCAAAGATATAATAAATAATCTTATGAAAATTAACATGAAACAATAGAATGACACGAGTAAAGAATGACAGCCACTTACCTAGTGGTGATTTCATCTACACACTGTTTCCATCGTGGCGGATTTTCAGTTATTCCTCTCAGAGCTTGCAAGTAAGTTAGTTGGTGACGGCGAATATCTTCACTGAGGTATGATATCATTGGTTTAATCGCTCTCCATATAGCATAGTTAGCTTGAACTCTAAAAGTATCAACATTAGCAGATTTTCGACCAATATGTTGTTTTTACCTCTTTGATGTTTGGCTTAATACAGTTACAATGGATTGCACATATTCCTGTGAAACTAAAATTAATGTGTCTTTGCTGCTAATTTGGGCATCAGGCGCTAATAGTCGATTAATATATTCCTGCCAAGGCATTCCCGTATATTTCTCTTGTAAGTAATTTACATTCATGACGTTGTAGAGTTTTGTAATATCACGACGTTCCTCTTTAGACATAGACAGCTAAAATTATTCATATTGTTGTTTACACTTAAAGCCAAGTGATCCCAGTTTTTATTACACCTCCATATAGAGCTGTACAAAGAAAAATATATATAATACCTTCGCAATTTTTTGTTCAAGTCGCAATGATTCTTTCAGTTCCGATTCAGCCACACTTCTATTTGCTCCCAGAATAACTGCAACCTCGGTCATATATTTAAAATAAGCATTAAAAAGATTTTCACTCTCGCCCTTTAATAAAAATTCTCGATTAAGACCCAGTTCTGGTTGATCTATCTAGGAATTGCATATTGTTAACGTTTTACAAAAAGTTTAACTTACTTGAACGCAACGATGAGTAGAGTTTTTTAAATCAGCGCCTACTGAAACTTCTATAAAATGTGAAGTTTCGATTCCTAATGAGTGAAATTTATACATTAGTTCTTTCCAGTCGAAGTCCCCATCATTCCATTTTTCTCCGTCCAAAACCGGCCACCCACCAACTTCTTTTAATATATTTTTTAAAATGTCTATACCGTAAGAGTCAACCAATTCTGAAAAAAAATTAGATTAAATTATACAACTATCAACGTCATGCGAATGACAATAATTGCAGAAAATAGATAGATTTAAGCTTTGTCAGTAATGATAAATAGCTCAGGGTTGCTACTTTTTTTAAATTACTTTAATTACTACAATTATAAAGATTACTTTCTTGTAGCAAACTTTAAAATTATTACTAACTTCAAAAGTATTTTAACATCTCGTTGCTTCTATATGACTTGGATATTTATTTTCCGTAACATAATTGTGTTTATAAATATCTTTAAGTATTTAGTTAAAGTCGATACATTTGTGATGGTGCTCACGTAATGATTAGTCAACTTAACCTGTTTGTGGTAACTGGGGTTAATTCTGCTACAAAACGTTTCTACAGTATATTGTTAAATCTACAATATTGACGTTCTAGTTAGAAAAGCCATTTAGAATTTGTTTCAATACTCCAACAGGATGTTAGAATTCCAACAGTAGGCCTAGAGGAATCAACATCTACCTACCTTCGCCTCCGGGCGAAACAAGGTGAGCAGCGGAACGGTGACATCTCGAGGAAGTTTTCCAGCTATGCGGGACATCAAGGAATGGAGACACAAGCGAAATCGTTGGGGATACACATCCGTCAGTCCTGTTCGACGAGCTACCTGACGATGGAGCGGCTTGTGGCGAATAGCCATTCTATCGGTCGAAAACCACAGGTCGGTGGACCCAGGATTTGGATATCGTATAGTTGGAGAGCAACCAAGAGCAAGATCCGGGAAGTTACTCACCCCATCTACCAATCTTACATGTGATTTTCCAATGCTCCACCCGAAGGTACTATATTGGCCAGGAAGCGAGTTTTTTTTACCTGGAAAGTTTGAAATTTTGCCGAACCCTTGCTGTTCCAAGCAAGGTAGAGATCTTTAACGTACGTGACAATACCGACACACAGAATCTGTTACGTGCCGAAATCGGCACTAAATATTCTCAATTACGTTTTAATTTGCAAGAATTTCGCGCCATAAATTTAAAAGGACGTGCGCGTATTTCCGCCACTTTGGACAGTGCGTTAGCGCGAAATTGCGCCGACGCGGGGTGAAAGTGGGGATTTTTCGGCATACGTGACGGACTGATGATCTAGAGGCCAACAAAGGTAGTTGTCTTGTGTCTTATCGTGTCTTTTCTGTTATGTAGGTTCCTTGCCTTATCTCAGATTATCGTTCCTTATAAACCAGTGCCTTTATCGTACCTCTACATACATATAGGAAGAAGACAACTGAATTTGGATTCAACCGGGCCCAGCGAACACCCACGCCCGAAAAAGATTAACGGAGCCCGTCATCATGGAGTAGCGCTGGAGTCGCTCTACAGTTTATATGAGTACCTTTTTGGGTTGCCTTAAAATTAGTCTAACTTTTTAATATGTTGTAATAATTTGAATATTGCGTGACGTAATCTTTTATTTGCGCGTCAAATCGCAATTATCTAACATTGCTACCAACTGACTGTAGTGGCTCGCGTACCTCGCCGACGGGGGTATAATAAATCTCCAGTTTATCTCTCATCCGAACGAGGGTGTATTTTTGTAAAAAATGCTTGCCTAACATTTTTCAAGCGGACCGTGTCGGGATTCAAACCCGAGACCGTGGCCGTAGTAGTCACACACATGCCACTACGCCACGGAGCCACTTCCCATCTACCCACCGCAAAAACAAGAAAATCTGAAACAACAGAGATCAACGAGACAGCCAGAATCAATTAGATTAACGCTATAAAAGGTAGTTGGACTTGAAAGGTCCAGGATCGACTAAGTTGAGAGGGTGTTAGAACTTTTCGTTTGGGCTCCTAGGCTAACAGAATAAGACTACTGATTGAGGTTACTTGTTTAATACTTAGGTAAAACATTAACAGAGGATGTATCCCACAACAATACGCGTACTCAACTTTTTCCCAAATTTCTAGTTTGGCAAAATCTTCTTAGTTTTTAAGTTTTGACGATATAATGGGCATGTTTGGAGTAGCTTTCTTTAGATTTTATTTTTGTTAGAATTTTTAATCTAGGAGCACGCTTTTTAAAAAATAGTGAAAAGGCTTCTCAAAAATTTTCTAGGCACGTAGGGTACTCTTGCGTTCTAATAGGTTTTAACTAATCTTAATTAATGGTAAATTATATATATATATATTTCTATGTAATTTGTAGGCTAGGATTAGTTAGATAGGTAATAGGACAATTTAAGGTAAGCTAGCGGGTGTAAATATTATTTATTAAAAGGTTAAACAGGTGTCTTAAAAATTTAGTGTAACGATTAATTAGTTTAGAGTAAAAACTTCAATTTCAGCTTTGTCGTTATTTGCAAGGAATTTTCATAATATATTAGGGAGCAGAAACAATTAATGTTAAGTATTTATCATAAAGGTCAATTCATTAGTGTACAATGTAAGGATGCAGCTTTAATTATAGTAGAGTCAGCATATAATAGTTAAAAAGCTTTTTCATTTTGTTTTAGCGTAAGTTCAATAATTGGAAGGGCATAATTTTAGTGAAGTAGAAACATAAATTTAGTATCGTGTAACGTATTTAAATGTTATAGGAGATAATTTAGCATAAGATAGCATTTAAAAACATGAGATTGGTAGCAGGAGACAGTTTCTGAGTATGAAAGTGTTTTCGATAAACAAAGCTCGACGGTTACGATAGGCATGTTCTGAGTAACGACTTATTTCAAGGAGCGTTGTAAACAAGCTCAGAATAAAATCATAAATTTCTACGAATGGAAATGGACGTTAAAGCAGCCAGGGATCGATATGAAAACAAAGACAGAGTGTTTTAGCATATAAACGAGGAGATGAAATTGTTAGGTGTTGGGTTAACTAGGAAACAAGGATAGATCCGAGGCTATAGGTAGGAATGAGACGGAGAATGTTTGTATAAGACAACAATTTAAAGAGAGATAAGAATTAATGAAGAGACGCTATAGTCAAGTTATTAAGGATGAACGAAGAAAGCGTATTACATCGGGTATTAATAAGGGTAAGACATATGCAGGGTATATATTATTTAGGAGTGGTGAATTGTTTAACGGCTAATTTAGCGTGCATTTGAGAAACAAAGAAAAATAATTGGACTTCACAAGCAACAGTAAGACGAGCAACAGTTTAAGATTAATCGAGGTTATATATGATGGAGATTCGTAAACGAAATATGAGAGGGAAAATTGTCGAATGTAAGATAGAGAGAGATCACACTAGGTTTGTCTCACGTGTGGGGCGTAAATCTAATAAGAATTGATGTCAGTTGAGGCTAGTTTCGGGAAAGCAACACAGCCGTTGGACGGCTGGAAATTATTTTTGCGGTAATTCGTTGTGTTCAAGTGTCAAGATTACGGGATGTTCAAAACCGTTGATGTTTGTTTACAAAATTACGAAGAATTATTGAAGGCTAACTTGGGATTTTTAGATTTTGTTTTGGTTGTGATTTTGAGTTTTGAGAAGTTTTGCAACGGCTAGGAGGTTACCAAAAAAGCTAGTTTATGTGGGGTGGTAAATTGTGAGATAGGGGGTACTTTTGGGTCTATATAAATACCAGGAGATGGTGAGAAGCTCTCCTCTTCTTTTCATCGCTTGTCATCAACCTTAATACAAATAGTAGTCAATATTATTCAATGTTTTAAGAAGTCATAAGCTTATCAAAGTGATGTAAGTGCTGACTACAGTTTACTTTGGTTGTTAGGCTTGCAACGCGTTCTAAGATGGATTAGCAATTGTTAATGCATGGAGCAGTGATTTGCTGATGGTGTATGGAACAATAGAGGAGTTTGGGAGGTTTGGAGGCATTATCGATGGTTAGTTGGAGAGATTTGGATATTTGCGTTCTGACAGGAATGGTGTGACTTAACCTGGGAGCGGTTCCATAACTTATAGTCATTGTCCAGGGCAACATCATCAATGGTTGGATTGCAGATACCTGCGGTGTGATGTTTTCAGGGTAACTGATTTTTATATAAACATTGTTGTTGAGTGTATTTGATGTGTTTTGACATTTTGTGCTCTTTGAGTGCATTTTTACGAATTTTATAGACTTAAGAATTTATTGAACTTTATAATTAAATGAAAATATGTTTATGTAGAGATGGATATTTAAAATAATTGTATAAAGGTTTGTTTATGTACAAAGTAAGGGGGACTTTTTGTTGTTGTTGTGCTATAATTTTGCACACATGTTTAAAGGGGTTTTACTGTGAGATCATATTAAGACAGGAATTAAAGTCAGGTATGAGGTTAGTTCACTTACTTTAAATAGGGTATTTGTATAATGAGATAGTTTTGATCTAACAACATTTTTGAAAATGAATGGTTTCCTAATCGAAGATATGTAATTTTATGTGTTATAATTGGAAAGGTTGTGGAAGTAGTAATTCTTTGTGTAAATAGAATGTGCTGAATTTTTGTTGTTGCGTTTTTTTGGATAGGTTTGTAGGAAAGTATTTTTCAGATTGCAGCAAGGTTACAATTAGGTAAATTGGTAAATTCGCAAGATTTATGGTGTACCTGCTGAGCAACTGAGGTAAAACTGCATAGAATTAATGTCAACCCAACGGTGGTGCTCGAGGTAGGCAGAAAACCGCATAGAATTATGACACCTAATTCATGGGGCACGATTCATCCACGCGAAGCTGTGTAGAATTATGGCGCCCAACGGTGGTGCTCGAGTTCATAGAACCAGCTAAACCTCACGAACATATGTATAGAGTTTATTAAATTAATGTATCATGATTTTTATATTCAAGCAACGTCTGTATATATTTATAACTCGTTTTCGATACTCTGTGCAATACATAAAAAAAATTAAGCAAGTAAACTCGAGGTTAAAAATATTATTGAATTATTCCAAATTTACGTGCACTTTTCTAGTCACCTGCGACTACTGCGGTTAACTGCATTATACATCTTTTGCTATGCCTAATTTGGAATAAATGATTATCTGTTTATAAGCTCTGAATAGTAATTTTACTGATAAATACCGGAAATAAAGTAGCACAATTTTTGTTCAAGTTCTAGTGTAAGTTATTGATTTTCTTGGCGTGAATGACTTTTCAAACTTCCAGTTCTTTTAAGCATCATTCTTGCAAGTTAGTAAACTACTAACTGCCTTTTTAATCTCTTGGAAGATAATTCTTAGCTTATCCAAATGAATTTATATCGTTATATGTTAGTTCGTTTCTTTAACCTTGTTAAATTTATCTCTACAGTTGTTTTGTTCAAATTTTCTATTTAATTTATTATACGGACAGTATTTTTTCCCATTTATATTTAGTTCATTACGGTTGTTTGTCGTGCTAATTTTATTTATAATTGCTGATTTTTAGTCATCTTGCTTATCTTTAAAAATTTCATTATGACCAAACAATTAAACCACACATGTTTCTTTCAAAATATTCAAATCTATTCACCACAAAAAATCTGCAAAATAGAAACCTAAAAAGACGTAGAATTTTTTTCACGAACTATTTCTTACACAATGCACGATTGGCGCATTCAACGTTTGTGCGTTACCACTGCATAAGTGCTTTCTTTAAATAATTTTGTTCATTTGGATAATGCATTACAATTACGCCTTGCATACAATAAACTTATTTTACCTAGCGACAACATTACACGCCATATAGATAACATAAACTGTATGTATTCATAAAGAGCTTTATCAAAAAGTCACTATTTTAAAATTTTTGCATTGTAAAACAATCAAAGTAAAGGTTTTACCTTTTTATAAAATTCCTTAAAAGTTTGAATTTGCAAACCATCGTGAATAGTGTATTTTTGTATTATAATATACTTGATGAAATTTCTAAGCTATAAATCAAAGGTAAGAGTTTGAGATAAATATTATTTTACTTAGCAACGCAGGTGTTGATAGAAAGACTTAAAAATAATCTTAATTTTGTGGGTTTATTGTTCTTTCCGATAATAAACGTTAATAGTTTAAAATACAAGTTACTTAGTAAGAAACTTTTAAAATGTAGATGTGTTTAAAAAATACAGTAAACAACTTAATTTTTATGGAATTTAGATCAACACTTGGCATGAAAGAGAGAAACAATTTAATAAAGGCAAATTAGGGTGTTTTCTATGATTTTCATAATAAACTTATTGTAATCGGAAAGGGGCGTAGTTTAGAGTGTGGTTTGAAGTGGTAAATGGTTTTTGGAGTGAACAGTGGGTGTGGATTGTTTACCTGACATCAAGGTGTTCTTAAAATATAATATAAGAAAATTTCGAAAAAAATTGCTTTCTGCTCGTTACTGTCTTTGATATATTTTTATAATTAAGATATTTGCATGAAAGAAGGTATACTTTTAAAGAATATATATCCTTCAAAAATAAGTGAACAGTTTAGACTGATATAAATTCAAATTAAATGTATCGACCTGATTGAAGCTGCAGCATATATTAGAAATAAAATTTCCAGAATATACGTAAACCGATTCTACAGACAGACTGTTTTAATGGAGTATTTTGGAAACATCTTTTGCAACAATTTGAATTTCAAAAACTTGACGTTTATCATGATTTCCACCAACAATCTATTTTAATTTTAAAAAATATTTCAAAGGTAGTTATGGTGCGATTGAATTTAACTTTTAGACAAAGAAACAAATTTATGTTGAAAACTTACTGAATACATGGGTAGAGGGTCCTTGCTTTTGAATTATAATTTTATATAACAAGGAATTAATGAGTGAAAGCTTTTCTAAATAATCTAGTAAGGACATTTTGATGTTGCTAATTATTGATAGCTATAATTGACTTGTTTCGAAAGTTATTCGTAAATTATAAAAGAAATTAAAAAAAATTGTTGTAACAAGGATACGTTAAATCTGGGGGGTTTATTTTAATGAAGGTATGATTGAATGCCTGGTGTTACGAACTGATCAATTCGAAATGAGGTTTAGGGCTTAACAAAAAAATACCGTGAAAGACTTGTCCTGGAATGTAAGGTTATATGATATTTATTAACACTGTGTGGGAAAACCAGCAATAACATGAAATACTCTTTTTTCTTTAGTACTCGAGCTTTCAAGATCTATTTGTTTCTTCTTCAGGATTAAAGTACAGAAAACAATGGTTATAAATAATAGTTTAGATTAAAAATACATACAAAATTGAGGTTTAGATAATTTAAATATATAATATCTAGTTTCAAAATTCTTTTAAAATCTATGAATTTTTGAAAAATAATATGTCAATGTCAATTTTGAAAACTGCTCAAAATATATTAGAATATTGTAGCTACTCTTAAAAATAAAGCTACTTTAAAGAAAATTTTAAACCCTTTTCGATTATTTTTATTCTTATGGTATTTAGTTTCTTATTGTAAATATATAAATATTTTTATATACATACAAATTTTATGCTTTTTGAAATGTTTTAACGTTTGATATTTTTATCTCTTTCTAGAAAATATGCAAAGATGCAACTAAGGTTGTCAATGTCATTTTTTTAGGTTCAATGCATCTGGTTCTTGAGAAATTCTCACCATTTCAATAAATTTTCTTTTAGTTGTGTTTTTCTCAAAGTCTAGAATTGTAGCATTGTCGTTAAACATGTTATGGCCTCTTTCTAAAACATAACTTGATAAAGCTGATGCATTGACCTTTCTTCTTGTGTCGCTTTTGTGTGAAATAATTCTTTGGCGAAGTGTTCTTGATGTTTCTGCAATATAGTTTTGCCTGCAGTTATAACAAAGCCATTCTGTATTTTAAGTGTGATCTAAATTTTTTTGGTGTTGGATCCTTGACTTTTGTGTAAAGTCTTTTGCTGACTTTTATGTTTCTAATTGTTATTTTAATGATAAGATTTTTTGTGGTGGAAGATATTCTTTTAATCAGGCCATTTAGGTATGGGAAAGTTGCTAAAGTTAAGTTGTCGAGAACGGTCATACCCACTTATGACGGTAATTACAAAACGAAAGTTTCTTCTACGATTTGTTCCGTACATTAATTCATGAAAATCTAAACTTTTCTGATATCGAACGATTTCAGGATTTAACCTCATCATTGATTAAGGAGCCTTGGGCAATGATTAAAGGGCTCCCATTAACTTCTTATAATTATATGATTGCGTATCAACAATTGATCGATAGGTATCAAAACAAACAGTTGATGCTCACTAGCTATTGGCCGGCCATTTGTAATGCCTTAAAGGTTAGTTCAGATTCTGCGTCTTCGTTACGAACAGTATTGTCTACGTTTTTTGAAAATTCTTCGGCAATTGCACAATTTAATCACGATATGTGGGATTTTACTCGTTTTAATTTATGATTACAAAAATTGGACAATTCCGCTAGGAAACGGTTTGAAATTGAACTTCATGATGTTGAAATTTCCAGCTATGAAAATTTGTGCCCATTTATTTCTAAATATTGCAAGACATTGAAGACAAACCAGGTCGTTGTAAGACAAACAGGTCCTGTTAGTGTTCAGAAGCCAAAAGTATCACGATTGTATCCTGTTGCTTCAAAACAAAAAAAATCGTTACGGTCTCTTACTGTCGCTAAGAAAAGCCAAAGTAGCAGTTGTATTTATTGCAAAGCTGATCATTCTGTTTTTAAATGTGACAAATTCTTAGTATCAGAACTTTCTGGGCGACCTAAATTTGCAAAAGTTTCAAACTGATATTATAATTGTTTATGAACAAACCACTCTGTTGTTAAGTATCCATCAAAACTTAGTTGTCGTGTTTGTGATAAAAACATCACACATTGTTGCATTTCCCTACTTCTGCTGTGACTCCAGACAAAGAAAGTAAAGCGTCCGTGACGGGATTGTCTTCAAAGCCGGAGTCTTTTAATAAAGTTGCCGTGATGACTTCCACGGTGGCTATTCAATTTATTATTTGTTATCCACAGTTTTGTTACAAGTACAAGATGCACGTGAAAACTATCAAACGAGTCGAGTATTACTTAACAATGGTAGTCAAGTCAGTTTTATTTCCAAATCGTGTATGAAAAGTCTTGGATTAAAAATCGTCATCATTGATTAGCGGCTTAAATCAATTGATCATATCTTACCAACTGTTCTGTTTGTAACTATACTTTAAAATTATCGCATAAGATGTAGCTTGCAGGTAAATTCTCATCTGTCGTGTATATAGTATAATCTATGGTTTTACCGCAATTAACCTTCAAGTACTTTCTATGTTATGGTGTGCCGCGCACCAGTTGTTGTACGAAGTTGTATGGAGGCAGGTGTTCGTAGCTATGGTGCTATCGATGCATTAACGTCTTTTGAGTTCCGCAAATGGTCATCCGCTCCTCGTTCTGCCTTCGCCGCCGCCACTAAAAGTTGCAATTTACTACTGGTAGGTACTTGAAGGTTTCGCATATTAAAATTGCTCATAATTTTACACGTCCATTAACTTCACCATATGTGGTTATTGAAGTCAGCACACGCAGAACTGCAACTTACAAGCATACTTCTGTCTACTTCTCAATGGCAAGAGATACTTCAAACAAAGGTAACAGAAAAATGTACCCAATATATGTTAGATATTTTACTGTGGATAATGCAGTATAATGTAAATTGATTTTTTTGAGAAACCATCTGAAAAAGCAGATGCGATTTCCTATTCTATTCTTAAAACACTAAAAACTGTAAATTTGGTAATTAAAAATGTTGCATCCTTTTCTGCAGACCACAACAATGCAAGCTTTGGTATTATTTGATTTTGTTTTACTTTATTGATAGAGAGAAATTCTAGAATTTTGAAAAACGGCTGTTTGGTGCATATTGTTAATTTATAGCTATTTTAGTTCAGGTTCTTTAAGAAGAGAGTTTTTGGTTTGTTGACTTAGAACTTCAGGAACTTTTAAATCATGTTCCTACAAGATTGTTGTTTGTAGGCCATGCAATCGAGCGAATTCTTAAGTTCTATCCTGCTATAAGATCCTATTTTGTATTTCTTGGCGATGAGTGCCCATCAGAGGTTAAAATGTTCTGGAAATAAATGACCACCAAACCGAGGTTAACGACATTTATATAAAGGGCCATTTATTTATGTGCATTTTAATGCAAATATCCGTTCGGTGTTTCTAAAAATATCTCTTTTATTACAGAACGATTCTGCAACATCTATCGAAATATATTCTTTAATGCTTGAATTAAAAGAAAACCTTGAATCAAGGTTAAAAGAAGGATTTTATGGTATGCAAGCAATGCAGAGCTCTCTAAAGTTAAACCAGCGTAAGTCTAACATTATAAATAAACTAAATGACTTTTTAAGAAGTGCAATTGCATATTTGCAGCAGAAATTTGATTTTTTTTATAATCTGGAGATAATATAGTTTTATCAATTCTAAACTTAAAGCAGGACTTTAATTTTTTTAACCTATACCTAATTGTTGAAGAACTGCAACTGCAGGAAATGGTTACTGACTTGATTTTCGACGATTATTTTTGCATTAAACAACTGCTGCAGGATAATATTAAAGTTGACAAAAATAAATTTTTTAGATCAGGTAAGAAGTTCCCTACTATATTTCAGGTGATTTTCTATATTCTCAGTATTTCGCCTTCAAATTTCTACGCTGAAAGAGTTTTCTGTACTATGAACTTAAAATGGTCAAACAGTTAAAACAGGTGCAGTGTACATTTAATAAAAGCAGAATTGCAATTTGCATTAATTTTAATATGACATGTGCTGAACTTGTTTACTACATTAATGAAAATCTAGAATTAATTCAATCTACTAAAAGTAATATAAAATATACCTTTAAATTAAAATAAACGTAATGAACCATTTTTTTTTTTTTGTTCATTTTGATTCTTTTTTGATTTAATAAAGTTTTTCGATTTTTGTTTTTATTTATTATTTCGTATTCATTATTACTTTCTGATATAAGATTTCTGGGTTTAATATTTGTTGCAGTCTTTAGCTATTCTGTTTGTTTACTTTAGGATTAATTTTTCTTTAGTTGTTTTTGTAGTTCTTGAGTAACGCTCAAGGCTTAAGATACTTGTGATTTTTGTCGAGTTTTTGAGAAGCACGTTAGGTTTTTTAGATACTTTCACTGAAAATTTTAATTTAGTATTATATTTATACTCTACCTGTGCACTTAAAGTTATAGCAGTGAAATTCTAAGTACAGCTTTGTCGCTATCCTGCATTCCGTCCGGTATTTCAAAAATAAATAGGCGGCAACCCTGGGTGGTGGTTAAGAATTAGTCCCTGCAATTCGTTTAGCTGTATAAGTGAACATATTTATGTTTATTTTTTTTATCAACATCAGGTAGTTGGCAACCCAATTTTTTCTTTGTTGGTAATGATGAAGAAAATTACAATGCTTCAGAAATAAATTTACCAGTTGATGAAACGGCATTAAACTCTCCACGTCATAATTATTCTGATAATGAAGATATGATAGAGAGTTGCGACACTGCTGAACAACCAGTAACACAGCAGACAGTGCGAGACAAGAAGCTGCCCTCAATACTCTGACTATACTTTACCAGTCGTTTGTTTCAGGAGATGAGGATGTGCCTACTAACTACAATTCGGCGATAATAAGCCGAGATAGGAAACAATGGGAAACTGCGATGATTAAAGAAATGGATTCATTGAAATAATATGGAGCATGGAAATTCGTTGATACACCTGTAGATCAGAAAGTGATCAAATGCAGATGGGTGTTCTGCGTGAAAAGGGATGAACATGGTGAAGTCGTAAAACATAAAGCTCGCTTAGTGGCTAAGAGTATTACTCAAGAATTTGGTGTTAATTATAATGAAAGATTCTCACCTGCGGTATGTAAAACAGGTTTAAGGATTTTATTTGCTTTAGCAGCTGAACTAGATTTGTTAATTAATCATTTAGATATTAATACTGCATTTTTAAACGGAAATCTAAATGAGACCATTTACATGCAACAACCAGAAGTTTTTATTAGCAAAGGTAATGAGTTCAAAGTGTCTTTTAAAGAAAGCACTTTATGGCTTGAAACAGGCTTCTAGAGTTTGGCATAAAAGAGTTGAAAATGTATTGAGTAAAATAGGATATCACAAATTAAAATATGATTCCTACGGTAAATCCTTTAATGTTTTGGCTTTGCATGTGGACGATTTTTTGATATTTTCCGATGATAAAAAAGAAAATTGCTCTTAAGAAATATTTTGAATATAAGTGCAGTATAAAAGATTTGGGGAATGCAAGATTTTGTCTAAGTTTAAATATCGAGAAATTTCAAGGTGGTGCAAAAATTAACCAGAAATCTTTTATCATGGATTTGTTAAACAAATTTGACATCTACAATGCAAAACCTGCAAGTACTCGTATGGAAGTAAATTTCAAACTAAACAATGAAGTTGAGAAAAGTCACTGTACCGATAACTTGCCCTACCAGTCTCTTATAGGCTCCCTGATGTACCTGGATCGATACTAGATCTGATATTGCATATGCTACTTCATTTTTAAATCAGTTTAACACTTGTTATACAATGGCACATTGAAAAGCTGCAAAACGGGTGTTAAGATATTTAGCTACTTATTTAAGTTTAAGTTTTAATAAAATGTGAGAGTGAATGTGGAAGGTTTTGCAGATGCAGAATGGGCGAATAACGAACTCGATCGAAGGTCATATAGCAAAAAAGCAGCCTTGTGTTACACTTAGTAACACCGAAGCGGAGTATATTCCAATTACTCAAGCTGAAAAGGAAGTTATTTTTATCAAGGGTTTACTAAATTAATTAACTTGTTTCAATGACACAATTACAATTTTCAATGACAATCAAAGTGCGCAGTAATTGGTGTCAAGTTCAATTTTTCATAATAGGACAAAACATATTGACACTAAATTTCATTTTATTAGGGAAGTTGTAAGAAATCAAAAATTTGATCTTAAATATATGTCAACAGATAAAATGTTAGCAGATATATGTACTAAGGCGTTGCCGAAAACTAAACATTATTTTTGTGTAGAACATGCTGGATTTAGGTGATTTGTTTTGACTTAACTAACTGTCTTTGGGTGCATGAGTGTTATTAATAGTAATTAGTTATGATATGATTTATCATTGTAGATTACGGGCGAGTGTTGAATTATGCGTCCAAAGTACAGCCATGACACTATATAGTCTATAATGATGAATAGTCTGTGTAATGTATTTTTCTACTATAGAGTGAGATATCAATATCTCATTGGAAAAATACATAAGAATCGTTATTTTTTTTAAATACAATAAAAATGTTTTTGCTATTCTTGACATTTAAATAAATATATATATATATATATATATATATATATATATATATATATATATATATATATATATATATATATTCTCGGTAGAACTGTTACTCTATCTTGAATAAAACTAATTTTGGTTCCTTAACTTTACTCAACAAAATAAAATAACGATACCTCTGATTGTCAGTATCATAGTTTATGCATGAGAAAACTGTGCAACCACTCAAAAACACAAGAAATGAGAAAAAGAGATCCTTCTACCAATGATATTGAAGCAGCAATGAAAGGCGTTTACATTTATCTTGAGAATAGTGATGCGTCAAATCAAGGGTAATTATCGTCCTGACAAAAAGACAGTTAAACCTTTTCTACTAAAAAATTGAAAGTAATATAATAATTACCCTTTCTTCATACAAGAAGCAGGTAATGTGTTTTAAAAACAGCATATAAAATTTTGATTGATGCTTGGTACCATCAGGTGTTAAAAAATGGACAAGAGAAAAGACTTTAGATTGTTAAGAAAGCTGCTGCAATTATTGTTGAGGATATTTCTAGCCAGGTTTGTGAGACAGAAAGTACCCCCACCTGATAAGTTTTTGAGAGGAAATAAAGAGCCCATTCCTGAAACCCTCCTTACATTTAATAGAAACAGTTTTAATTTTCTTTAGGAATGGATTAATTGTTTTTTAAAGCCTATCAATCAAAATTACGAAGTTATAAACCTTTGTTTAGTTACGCTTGACATGCTCCATTCCACGAATCAGTGTATTGACGTCACATACAGTAATTTTTGTTGCCACTTCCTTAAATATCATTTCATTCTGCATTCGTCGACTGCTATTTGTGATTTGTTGTTTTTAGCAATTTTACGAATTTTTCATGTTTACTTTGTATCAAAACGGTTCTCTTAAGAACAAATTTCGCTTTTTGTATTGTTATTCCGAATTAACAGTGCACAATAAGGCAATATGTAGACCATTGAAAATACCTTTAGGATGACGTCAAATGTAGCAATGAAATGTAGATAACTGTAAGCAAATGAATACCTAGAATTACGCATGAAGAATATTGTCATTTAAAACAATAAAGGTTGGTGGTTTTGTACCGTGTTGCCGCCAATTTCTCTTGCAAATCCAAGCATTTGTCATTGGATATCTTGTCATTTTGTTGTCCTGCTGGTTCTTGTTTATTTTTGGTTTTATCGCTTATGTTCTTGGATATTTTATAATACAGTTCTTTTCAGAACTAAAATATATTGTTTAAATTGTGAATACAACGTAATTGTACACAATTCCAACACTTTAAGGGACTTATTGCCAGAAATAAAGCAATTAAAATAGTGAAAACAAAAATATGTTCTAGGAATTATTTTTGTGGTGTAGTTTGGATTATAAATATTTGAATTGAATCTAGTATTTCGTAAATTTTTATTGAAAACAGTTAAAAATATATCAAATTTGAGTCTTACACGAGTACATATTTCGGACAGGTTTATTTGAAAATTGTACAGAATTCAGTCACGTGGGAGAACATAATTCCAACAGGGTACATTATTCTAATAGACTTGACCTTGACCATAACTCCGACAAGAGAAAAGAAACTGAAAATTTAATTAAAAGAAACTAATTCTTACCAATTTATTGCACACACTCAAACAAACTTAAAGCAAAAAGTTAAAACATTTGAAAATTAAAATATGCTATCAACTGTACAGATTTATGACATAAAAGTTTGGTATTTTTTATTTCCTGAACTACAAAAAAATTTGTTTATTGAATTCTTGCGGAGGGTTAATTTCTTTTCAATGATTTCTTCAAGTTTATACCAAATTTCATTTTTCTGCCGATGCCATTTCCATTGGTCGAGTCCACTCATTTGCATAGTGCTTATAAAAGCACGTTTATCTTGTATAATGGTAATAAATCTGGGATAGTACTCTCCCTCATATTTTACTATTACATAGTTGTTAACAGCTGGTTTATTGGTATCTAGGGTCGGGCGTCGCTGTGGATCAATGTAGTAACGTAAGACTACGGATCCCAAGGTCCTGGGTTCGAATCCCAACACGGCCGACTGCTTGAAAAATGGCAGGTGAGCATTTTTCACAAAAATTACGCCCTCGTTCGGATGAGAGGTTAAATGGAGGTTCTGTGTGTTAGTGTTGTCACGCACGTTAAAGATCCCTACCTTACCTGGAACGGCAAGGGTTCGGCAAAATTCTAAATTTCCAGGCAAAAAAAAACTCGCCTCCTGGCCAATGTAGTAGCTTCTGGTGGAGCATTGGAAATATAAATGCACGGTATCTAGGGTCGCATTAATTTCTATATCAGTATTCTGTAGATTTGTAGTGTCTGTAGCAGCTTTAGCGTCTCTTCCCTTAACGTTGCTTTTTCCTTTTTTTAAATTTTGTTCTATTTTCTGTTTATTTTCTTCTCTCTTGCGTTTTCTGGCCTCTTTTTCAGCATCAATCTGTTACCTTCTGCTATCTTTTCTATCAGAGTATTCCCTCCAGGCATCAGATGTTGTTACTGACGGAACTTTTCCTTTTTTATTTTTTGATATTTTCTTTTGGGAAGTGGCTTCAGGCCAAAACAGTGATCTTTTAAATCGAGATGGAATACTACCTTATGCACAATCTGCATCTTCTTCCTGGCTACTGGGACTTGCTTCAAGTACATTTATAATATCGTCTACATTTTTATTGCTGTTTTTGTAACTATTATTCAACATATTTTTGATTATTCCACCAAGCACAACAGTATTGCTCATTTGACTATTAGCATTATCTGGGCTTTTCTAATTTCTGAAGCACTTAGTTGCAACTTGTTTGCTTCTTCCTGATGATTACTATTGTGTTGTATATTTTCATTGTTGGTGTCACCTGGCAGATCTAATCCTTTGTTCTGAACAAAGCTATTAATAATGCTAATCATTTCGTTTTGATTTTTAATTTTGCATGGATCTTCTTTGTTAATAGTTGCTGAAAGTGCAGATTTGTCACAATTTGAATTTTCAATTTGACTTCCTACTGTGATTTAACTATTCCCTCTTGCTTGCTCTTCATTATCTGTACTAACAAGGGAATTTATTCATTCACCACTTAACAGCAAATCATCTTCTATTTCTATTACACATTTTTGTTAATATACTGTAATGGTGACTGAGATAATGATGCTAGTAGCAGGCGGCATGTCATTGTCTGTATCAGAAAGAATGTTTCCTTTTTATTGCTGTGATGTAAAAGTTAAACCAGCAGTTCTAAAAACAGCCAACAAAATTATGTACAGGTTCTTGTCTTCAATACCCCTTCCCAGTTCTCTCATCGTGACTGATAAAAATGTTCTAATTTGTTTTCTTCAACATTGTTTTCGATAAACTTCAAATGCTTTTCCACTTCAGGTATAATATGTGCTATATTACCTTCCAGATCTCGGTTGAGTTTATTAACTTGTGTCAAAACTTTGCTATAATCAACAATGTTAACATTAAAAGAAATTATACGACAGACCCGAAAAGCATTAGTGAGAATAGATTTAATATCTCTAATTTTGTCTAGCGCTGTTTTCAGTACTGTTGCAAAATTATCTTTTTTAACATGTTCGGACCATGTTCCTTTCTCCAACTATGAATGCACTTTTTCCAGCTACTTTTATAAGATTTAAGTAAACCAACATCCAATAGCTGTAATCAGTGTGTGGAGTTGGGTAAGAGACTAATTAAGACAATATTCTTATCTCTAAAATGTGATTTGTGGTCATCGACATATAATATTATGAGAAACATAATATTTTCTTTAAGAAGCCATGAGTAGAAAATATTTGTAATCATCATCATCATCATTTTGTTTTCGACCTTACTTAAGGTCGGTTTGACGCAGCTCTAACTTCTTTTCTATTCTGTGCTAATCTAAAAAGCTCTACATACCCTTCACAACCTAAATTTCTAATAATTTGACTAATATAGTTTGGTCTAGGTCTTCCTATATCCTTCTATCTTTTTCCTATCCAGCTGGCTCTACATAGATATTAGCAACCTGATGGTTGTTAAAGAACTCTAACATGTTTGCATGATTACCATTTATAAGGAAATGAAATATAACCTGGTTATCCGCTTCAAAAAAGGAAAAGTGTTAAATTATATGTTATGGTAAGGCTTAAGCAACGAATCGCTGCCAACATGCCAGACCGCTACCTAATTGTGAGTTATGTCATGATGACGTTTATTAAATTATCTATTATGGTAAGGCTTAAGCAACGAAACGCTACCAACATGCCAGACCGCTACCTAATTGTGAGTTATGTCATGAAAACGTTTATTCAATTATCTGTTATGGTAAGGCTTAAGCAACGAAACGCTACCAACATGCCAGACCGCTACCTAATTGTGAGTTATGTCATGGTGACGTTTATTAAATTATATGTTAAGGTAAGGCTTAAGCAACGAAACGCTACAAACATGCCAGACCGCTAACTAATTGTGAGTTATGTCCTGGTGACATTTAGTTAACTGATTTTTTTTTGTTTTGTTTTCGGACTTACTTAAAGTCGGTTTGACGCAGCTCTAAATTCTTTTCTATTCTGAGCTAGTCTAAAAAGGTCCACATACCCTTCACAACCTAAATCTCTAATAATTTGACTAATATAGCTTTGTCTAGGCCTTCCTACTCTATTTTTATTTGGTAGTCTATAACCTAAGACTTTACTAAATAGTCCCTCATGTCTTAACTGGTGCCCTATCATTCTATCTCTCCTGACCTTCAATTGTTTCCACATACAGGGATCCTCACCTATCCTTCTATAAACTTCCTCGTTTGTTACTCTATCTGTCCAACTAATCTTTAACATTCTCCTATAACACCAAGTTTCAAAAGCTTCTATCTTTTCTTATCTACTTCTTTAATTGTCCAAGTCTCACTACCGTATAGTAGAATGCTCCATACGTACGACTTTAAGAAACTTTTCTATTATCTAAACTAATACTATTAGCTATTAGTAAGTTTTTCTTTTTAAAAACATTTTCTAGCTTGAGCTATTCTGGCTACTATATCCCTTCTGCTACGTCCATCCTTTGTAATTATACTACCTAAATAGCAAAACTCATCTACCTCCTCTAACTCGGTATTACCTATTTTTAATTTTGGTTTAGAACTAGGCTGTAACTCACTTGTCATTATCTTTGTCTTTACTGAGTTAATTCTCATACTATAGTTACTCCGCAGTATCTCATCTAAAATATTTAAAAACTCTCCTAACTCTTTTCTAGACTCTGCTATAATGGCTATATCATCTGCAAAACGTAACATGTCTATTTTCTGTCCCTGTACACTAATACCTATCTCTTTTCTCTCTCTAGCTAAGTTTAAAGCTTCCTCAATATAAACATTAAAAATCAAGGGAGACAGTATACAACCCTATCTAACCCCATTTCTAATCTTAGCTTCCTTTTCTATTTCATCCAATCTAATTACTACGCTTTGGTTTTATATAGACTGTAAATAATTTTTCTATCCCTATGAGAGATTCCTATTTTTGCAAAACCCTGAACATAACAATCCAATTAACCCTATCAAATGCTTTTTCTAAATCTACAAACGCGAAATGAGTCTTTTATTTTTTGTAACCTTTTTCGATAATTAGCCTAATCATTAGTATCGGTTCTCTAGTCCCTCTGTCTTTACGAAAACCATATTGGTCTTCGCCTAAATAATTCTCAGTTAAAGCTTCTACTCTATTTTTAATTATTATTGTTAGTATTTTGGAAGCATGAGAAGTTAAACTAACCGTTCTAAAATTCTCACACCTATCAGCTCCTGACTTTTTTGGGATTGGGATAATAATATTTTTTTCGAAATCTATTGGAACCTCACCTGTGTCATATATTACCTTTACTAGTTCATATAATCTGTCTAAAGTTTTCTGACTTGCATATTTTATTAATTCTGCGGGAATATCGTCTATCCCTGGCGCTTTATTTAGTTTAAGATCCCTAACAGCTCTATCAAATTCCTCTCTTAATATTGAGAACCCTATTTCTACATCCTCTTCTTGGTCGTTCTCTAACTCATCCATATCGTCTCCCTTATATAAATCTTCTAAATATCTTTTCCATCTATCTGCTATCTCAACTTTATTTATTAGAAGCTCATTATTCTCGTCTCTAATACCATTATATTTTTCCTATCTTCCCAAAAACTTTTTAACTGCCCTGTAAGCCCTGTCTATCTTACCTACTCTCAAATCATCTTGTATTCCTTACAATTCTCCTCCATCCATTTATTTCTAGCTTTTCTACACTCATGTACTATCTTATTTCTAACTGTATTATATTTTTGCTTACTTTCACTATCCACTTCTCTGAAAGGTTTAAGCTTTCTTCTATTCTCTATTAAATCTAATATCTCCTTTGTTACCCACGGTTTTCTCGCTTCTATTTTTTCTTACCTATAGTCTGTGTTGCTGTATCATGTACAGTCAGTTTGATTTCTTTCCATTTATTTTCTACGTTCCTCCTACAGCTATCTCTTTGCTCTTAATATCTAATACTTGTTTATATTCCTCTTTTACCCTACTATCATTAAGCTTACCTAGATCCCATCCTCTCTTTTAACCTTTCTCAATTTTTGAATTTTAGTTTACACTTCATTTTAACTAAGTTATGATCGCTATCTATGTCAGCCCCTGGATAACTACGACAGTTTTAACTTGGTTTCTAAATCTTTGTTTAACTAAAATATAATCTATTTGGTATCTAGCCCTATCCTGGCGCTTTCCAGGTATATCTTCTCCTAATATGTTGTTCGAATAGGGTGTTTACAGTTACTAATCTATGTTCCTGGCAAAACTCAACTAATCTTTCTCCTCTATCATTTCGTCTGCCATACCCAAATTTTCCTACCATTTTTCCCTCACTACCTTCTCCCACTGACGCATTAAAATCGCCCATAACTATTAAATTCTCATCTACTTTACTTTTCTCACTATACTATTTATATCCTCGTATACCTTTTCTACTTCCTCATCCTCGTACTGAGTTGTTGGCATGTAAACCTGTACCAAAACAGTGTCTGTGGGTTTTGTACTCAATCTAACCATAATTATTCTATCACTAAATTGTAAGTACTCTTTAACTTTATGCCCTAATCTTTTACCTAACACTATTCCTACGCCTGCCTGTCCATTAGTTGAAGAAGTTGTAATTATTCTATAATTATCTTTCCAAAAGTCATTACTATCTGGCCATCTCACCTCACTAATACCTAAAATGTCCAGCTTTTCCTTTCTCATTTCGACTAATAAATTCGTTAACTTATCTACTCTGAGTAATGACCTTACATTCCAAGTCCCTATCACTAAATCGAACTGTTGTTTTATATTCTTACGATGACGAGCCCCAAGTACCCCTCCCGGAGATCCGAATGAGGGAGTATTTTACCTCGGATAAGAATTTTACTTGTGGGCTCTCCATCATATGTAATTCGTGTTTTAGGCCACGCACACCTGGGAAATATTGTGGTAGGCTCCCATATCTTTCCACAACGCAGTTTTAAAGATTTTAGCAAAAAGCCGTATCCGTCACGGCCAACCCCCAACAAGCTTGTAAATTATTGAGGATCGCCCGAGACCAACCGACCCTCCTCCAATATCTTTTAGCCAGCAAGGCTGCTGCCCCTTGCTGCGCCTTTTAATCGCCTTTTACGATAAGCAGGCTTACTATAGTAGTATTCTTTATCCCCTACTATAGGGATAATATTTGTAATAAATTCATAAAATGATTCTGATGTCATCCACCCATTATTAGACTTCCCAATACCCCAGCCAGATGTAACTTGATTGGCAATACTCTTAGGTATTGTTTCATAACAATACATCACCATTGGAGGTGCTAGTTAGCCTGCAGCATTGACTAAAAAAAGGAAACAAATTGTAATTTTAATAGAAATTCTAAAAATCGTTATTTATGACCTGTTGTTAGAACTGCTAAACATTCCTTTACATCACGTCTCCCTCGATTATAAACAGCTTTAGTTCCTTTTTTAACCAATACATTATTTTATTTTAGGTGCCAGAAAAAATGTAGATTCGTCGGCATTAAAGATACGGTTAGGGTCATCAATAATCGTGCCTTGTTGATGAGGTACTCGTTCATTTCTTTAAACCACGATCTTATACTATTCTTTGTAACGGCAGCTCTGCTAGCGATTAAATTTTGGTACATCCTTAATACTAACTTCAAGATGGCGGTGTAGAAACCCTTCGTACCAGTGACGCCCAGGTCAGCCATTAGTAAATTTGTAGGGGAGTTTTAGATTTTTGACCAATAAAATTACGCTGTCTATCAATTGTTCCTTTATTATGGGAAACCCTTTATTAGTCATATCAATAATCCACCCTGTAAGTATGTTTTCTTCACCAATCGTGAGTACTGTTGCTACACCAGCTTTGCAGACTTCCGGATAAATCCCTTTAATTTTTCCAATTAAAGTAGATCGAGAAATATTAAACATTTTAGCCGCAGTAGCGCAAGGTGTGCCATTTTTAAAGGCGTTAAGAGCAGATTTTAAGTTTTTCTTTTGAATATTGAACATTTTTTCTAAAACACATAACGAAAATTTGAATAACTGTAATGAAAAAGTAAAATAGACAAGTAAACAGGCGAGTGATAAAGTCATTTTTAGCATTTATTTAGCCATTGATTTAAATGAATAGGTCTTGGTTCAAAATGTAAACACTATAAGTCTATAAATGTGACACTCTCTGTCGGAATTAATCACAACAAAATTACACTTGAAAATATATGATAAAACGAGAAAACGATGTTCTTCCAACAAGATAAAATGACAAATCTCTGAATTTAGTTTTGGGATAGTGTACATAATGCCGTCACTGGGTATCAGAATTAAGTAACTGTGTGAAATATAGTACATTAATCAGTCAAGCAAAATATTATATGAAAACTATTTCTAAAAATTTATAAACAATCCTACATATTTGTTGATAGAAATGAAAACATTGGTCGATACACCTTTCAAAGTTATAATTATTGAACTTAAAAAGTCTAATTTTTCACTTACCTTATAATACATTTTCACAAGTACAGCATCATCCAGACTAAGAGCTAGTAGGTACATATTGCAGGTTATGTGAATTGCCAGTGAATGCCGGTAAAATAGAAATATTTAAAAAAATTTCTTACAAATACTGTGAGGTGGCTCTAGTAGTGAGGAATGTGCAATGAAGTCCACTGTATCCTTATTATATTAAAATAAAGAAAAATGTATCGGGATTATGATCACTGCCAGAATTATAGTTCTATTACCTTATATTTAGTTTTCAAAATCACCAAAGTGTTAGATACGCCTGCTCAAGAATTGGTAGTTTCACTAATACACTATTTTGAAAAAGAACGTGATAATAATGGGCGTCTTCTACCATTCACTTCTGTAAGAGATGTAAGTAATTGCTGTATTTATGTGTTTGATTCCACTAGAATAATTTCAAATTCGATAAGGTTAAGTAAACTAAACAGTTTCATTATTTTAGCGAATCGCATCAGCATTAAATATTAGTATTGGCACTGTAAACTACATTGGGACTAGGTTCAATAATGGTGAAGCACTAACAGGTCCAAAAAATACTTCTACGTAAAAACCTGTCGTTGATATAAATGGTTTCGACAAAGATCCAATTAGAAATGTAATCTACCAGATGTATAAAAACAGTTAGTGATTTTCAAACCCCTTGAAGCGCAAATAATTTTTTGTATTTCAGAGGAGTATATTACTGTAACAAAACTATAAGAAAACCTTTGTGACGAGACATATTTAAAAAAGGTAGAACTTCTTTGTGGACAATTTTAAAGAATATCGGATTTCGGTTTACGAGGGTACGGTAAAAAGTTCTCGGCCTGCAATGAAAGACTGCAATTTTCAGTAAAAAAAAAGATTATATTTTTCGACATAATCTCCCTTAACTTCAACACACTTGGTTCAGCGTTTCTTCAACATTAGTATTCCTTCCCGGAAGTGAGAGTCTGGAAGGCTATGAAAATATTCGTCTACGGCTTTCTCAACTTCTCCATTGGACATGAAGAGCTTCCTAGAAAGAAATTTCTTCAATTTTGGGAACAGATAGAAGTCTGAGGGCACCAAATCAGGAAAATAGGAGTAATCGCCGAGCAAGTCGTACCCCAAATCCGTCAATTTTCCCATCGCCAACGCACTCTTATGTGCAGGTGCATTGTCTTGGTGAAAGATGATTCTTTTCTTCTTCAAGCCAGGCCTCTTCTCGCGAATTTTGGCATCTAGCTGGTCAGGAAGGGTGGAGTAATATTGGCCTGTAATTTTTCTGCCTTTTTCAAGGCATTCTATTAACAGGATCCCTTTTGCATCCTAAAACACGTTGGTCATAACCTTTCCGGCAGATGGGATCGACTTCGCTTTCTTTGACGCTGAGCAACCGGCTTCCACCCACTGCTTCGACTGCTGTTTCGTTTCTGGCGTGTAATGGTGGACCCACGTCTCATGCATAGTGACAAATCGCCGCACAAAGTCGCTCGGATCCTTATCGAACCGGGACAAACATTGCTGCGAAACTCTTTTCGCATTTGCTTTTGATCGGCATTCAGCAAATGCGGCACCCATCTTGCACAAAGTTTTCGCATCCCTAACTCTTTGAGTAAAATGTTTCGCACCCTTTCGTCCGATATCCCTAGAACCTCAGCTATCTCCTTCACTTTCACTCGTCTATCGTCCAACACGGTAGCATGCGCTTTTTTGATTGTTTGCGGTGTGGTTGCGGGTTTTGGTCGTCCTTCACGTGGGTCATCTTTGAGAGACGTGCGACCACGTTTAAATTCAGCTGCCCACTTTTTAACGGTCGAGAGGGAAGGGGCAGAGTCTTCATAAACTTTTGTCAACTTCAGAATAATTTCCTAAGGAGTTAATCCGTCCAAAACGAAGAATTTTGTAACCGCACGATATTTAAGTTTATCCATCTTAAGGAAACACGCATAATTTGTGTAAACAAACTACTTGAGATAGCAAGTTGAAACTTGTCATACGAATCAATGACATGTGCACGCAGGCGGGAAGCACAAATTTTTGCTGATTGGAACGCCATCGCTGTGTCAGGCCGAGAACTTTTTACCTTACTCTCGTAACAAAAATGATTCTCGTCGTGGATTGATGGAAGTGCATAATGTCGTTCCAAAAAAGGTGACATTTTTAAGACAATATGTTCAAACTAAAACAGAAAGGCTACGGCAGTTTGTATTTGTTAATGAAAGCTGGATTTTTAAAAACGACCGTATTGGTGAATCATGGCAGGATTCTGACGCTAGAAGTGTTAAAAAGATTGGTGGTGAACGGTAATACCAATAATTATACAAATATAAGATTTTGCTAAGTATGCGGTTCTTTATTAGAAATATAGTTCTTCACGATGGGCATGAAGAGGGATTCATTCCTAATGCCAAACTCGTCTTTGCTTCAAAAACCACGGAGGGTGTCTACCATTGCCAAATAAGTTAGGATGACTTTTTACATCTAAGCAAGCCATCGACTAACGTAATGGACAATGCTAACTACCATAGTACGTAAATCAATAAGGCACCGACGGGTTCCTGGAAAAAAGCTAATATTCAAAAGTGGCTGCAAGAAAGTGATACTTATTACAATAGCACAATGCTAATATGTGAATTAATAACATTAGTGAAACAGTAAGTTATATTATTTTACATAGCCTTTTTTTAATGTTTGTATTTCTAGGAATAATGCAGCTGATCAAATGGCTGAACGCTACGGATATTCGCTTTTGAGACTTCCACCATACCACTGTATTTTTAATCCCATAGAACACATTTGGAGTATAGCAAAAAGTTATGATAGGGGTCATGTTGGATACAGTGGTACCTCAGTTCAGAAGTCACTAGCTACATGGAAGGAAGCTTTTGCGACTGTAGCATCTGATGTGTGGGCAAGAACAATCCGCCATACAGAAAAAGAGATACAACTCTGGTGGGATAGGGAAGCAGCATTTGACTATGAGGCTGCACTACTGTTGATTATCATGGGGATAGTGAAGAGGACGACAACTATCTGTGGAATGATGAAGCATAATTTAAAATTGCTCTACAACTGTGACACAATATAAATATACATTTGTTATATTAATATATTAATGAATTAAATGCGTTTTTGAGTATTGCTGATTTTGATTTAGCTTCTTTACGTGAAGCATGAAAAACATTTTTAAAAACATGTTGAAATGCATTTATTAAATTAATATCTTCATCCTAAAGGCTTTCTTGTTACAAATTTGAAAGTTGTATCCAAGACATCAATTCGACTAAAATTAAAATTTGTGTATATTCTATATGGAACGTGTATTTACCTGTTAAAATTTATAAACTATTTATAAATAGTTTGTTTATTTAAAACCAACAACAGTTCATGACCTCAAATACTTCATGAAGTACTATTAAATTTTAAGAACCTCGCTTTTTAGTAATACTACAATAAATTTGTGTGCCGGGTACCTTGTTATATTCTCCTAAATTGTGTGATGCAAGATGAAGTCTACGGAATCAAGAAGAAATTTAATAAATTATTACTGTTTTGCATATCAATATACCGTGAAAACATTTTATTTTGATTTATTGAATGTCATTGTTGTCAGACATGCAGCTCCCTGCATTACTAGAGTATGCACACTTAATACAATCTTTATCTATAGAATTAAAGCAATACAATAACATTGGCAATGCAGCATTTTATCCAGTTGTTTTGTCATCTGTCATCCTAAAGTTAAGGCGAATGGACTATAAGCTACTGGTTTATATGACGTCACTACACCGATTCGTGAAACGGACTATAGCTGGTTGTAATATCTAAGCCCTTCTATAGATTTTCCTAAACGTATGACATGTAAGAAATGTTGTTGTGTTGCACATTTTTGATAATTTTGTACTTTGCTTGTTTTATCTATTATTTAAAAATAATTATGGGGCTTTCAACAATAGACATGTTGTTAAAAGGTGTAGGCCGTATGTTAGTTAATCAATTTACATTTGTAAGATTTCAAAAACAATTATATTAAGTGTTTAGTGTAACTGATATTTGCATTAACAATTATCTCTAGATTAATTATAAATGTAAGGAAAAGTGTTAATTAACTTTGGTTTGCACTTAATTTGATATTTTCGATACAACACTAATTATAAAAATAAAAATAACTGCGTTTGCCTTGTCAACTGTGGCCTTAAATTAACTTTTCTGACTCATCATTGTGAGCATTAATTCTGCGACAAGTTCACCTTATATTCAGTGATTTTAAATTATAAACCATAAAGCAATAATTTTAATTTATAAACGATTAATAGCTATTAGTTACACAATGTGTTTAGTAAGCAGGAACCATACGCAAAACATTTCTATTACTAGTTTTTAGGAAAAAAGTTACCCTTATAAAAAGTTTCGTATAAATTAAAAACGAAAATTCAGATGTTAAATTTTTTGGTCGTGTACGAGGGTTGTCGAAAAGTGTGAATTTTGCACAGCAATAACGATATCAAAAATTGTTATAAAGGAAAGTTCTAATATGCTGTCCATCCATTCGTCACTAACCTAAAAATCAGGTTTACTTATTATTTAGAAACTTTTCTAAACTTTGATTTCTTTTAGGTAAATGTAAATTACTTTTGATTTTGCAAATCTCAACATTTATCTCCCTTGTTTATTAAAAACATATTAACATTTCAGTTTCTTAATTATGTTCTGTAACAATTTGGCGTTGCACTTACATAATTAATGAATGCCAAACAATCATTTATTTTGTAAAAACTAATACTAGCAACATTACCTTTGCGCTATTCTACTAATGCTTCAAACATATCCAACTCCTCTTTCTAAACATGTAATCGTTCTATCACCAAATCCCCGTAATACATTTCTTATGATAGCTGGAGTTATTTTGTGGATTGCTTTGGAAATCTATCTGTAGATATTACCTGGATTGCTTTTAAAATTATGTTAAAACGGTTCTTTGAAACGTTTATAATCATATTTCATTTTAATAGTGTCTGTATTGGTAAATTTCACTAATATGGTCACGGTTATTTGATTTAAGAAATACAATTTTTGGAGTACATACATTCTTGAACTAAAGAAGGATTATTTTTGTATCTTACATTGTTCATATTTAAAGTTTGTCAAATTTATCATGGCGGTTTTTAAGGTTAACAGTGGCAGCATAGTTACTTTGTACTTTAAATTATTACAGTTTTATGATTTATTTGTTTTGGATAATGAGGTATGACGTTGACGTCTTAGAGCGAAAAAGTTTCACATGCAAAATTATACTGTTTCAGAAAAAGCCCCTTCACCTCGTTCTAGTTAAAGGCTCCAGTAAGGTTATATTACATGCTAGATAGAGAAAAAACGACACAAAGTAATTTCAATTTGCAGTCGTAATTCGTCTGCCCGAAATCTGCTGAAGCAATCCCGCAGTGTATGGAAGGAAGGTAATTATTTTTTTAAAAAAAGTTCGTCATTACTATTGAAACTGATAACATTCAACTTGAGCAGATACAGTTAACTTTTGATAGTTATGTATCGAACTGATCAATATGGTTAGTCGATGAAGTTTGAAATAATACTCTACCAGGTTGGTTTCTTTTAGCTTTAGGGGTATTGTTTCTGCAGTAAACAACTTTATGTTGGAATAAGGCATGTCAATTAATAACATTGTTCCGTGTCTGTCCCTGTAGATAAATATTTTCTTTCCTATGTAATACAATTTCATATTCCCTACTGTAACCACGGTCATTTGAAAATTTTTAAGCGTTTTCGACAGTTTTCTGAATTGAAATAATTGCTTATTTAACACGCTGTAGGTTTTAGTAGTACATGGAATTATAATTTAAGTAAAGAAAACTTACTCTTTCAATACAGTATTAAATCTGTTATTTCCCTTAAAGATTTTAATACTTTTAAAACGTGGTTTTTATTGTTAAAGCATTTATTTTTAGAAATATTGCAATCATTTAGCTACGTGTTCTGTAAAATGGCTTTTCTAAATACGTGATTACCGAATGCGATTCAATTCGAATTTGCCTGGTTTCTTTATCTATATATGGATGTTTCTGAATAAATAACAAACGCCGCAATGGAATCAAATTATTAAATGCGTTTCTTGTTATCAATAGTTGTTGAATTGAGTTAAGTAATATGGCATATTCGATTTTTCGTTCTCATACTATTATTTATAAATCCATCTTATGACATATTGGTCCGAATTTCGTGATATTTTATGGAATATTACCTATATATTTAACATGGATTTCGTAATAAGACAGAAGTGGTACGTTCTAGTCGCCAAGATAAACAAGTAGGCTGAGAATGCTAATTAATTTATAACATGGGGTTCTGAAATTAGTTTGTACAAAGTTGTTTCTCTGAAAGATAAAATTTTTCCAACAATAAAATTATTTACTGAAATTGGTGCTAATTTACTTTCAACTAATTCAACCTATTGCTACGTAATATGTATAGACATATATTCTAGGTCAAATGATGATTTACCACTAGCTATCAGTCAAGGGAATTAAATAGAAAAAATTTGGTATGATTTTTTGATTAAGTTGGAGAAATGGAGGCGATACGACGTTGAAATTGAACTTATTTCACTCAAATTGTCGCAATACGCTAATGACAGCTTTTCTTGTTTGGGTATTAATTATATCATACAATTTTTTATATATGTAAAATTTAAAGTACACTATGTCAAAGTGTGACATTTTTTCTAATAATTTTTTTTCAGCTACAACGAAATGCATATCTACTAGTAGAGACTTTCTTTCTTAAATACTGTAACTTACCGCTACAATTTTTTTTTGTAATTACTTGTCAAAAACTACTTGTGGAAAATATAAAAGTATAGGGTTTGTATGACTATTTTAATTGCAGTTTTATGTAAATAGTAAGATTGAAGATATAGGAAATAGTTTACTATATAATTTTTTTTAATTACTGATTTATGTAAATATTAGGATGAAGAGTAGTGCCTGAAAACCATTCGCTATATATTTTTAATTTCTGTTTTATCTAAATATTAGGATTGAGGTAAAAACTAAGTTAAGGTAATTAAAAATTAAGTATTTTAAGAACATTTTTTCACCATGTAAATCCTCCGACGTACGCTGGATAAATATTGTTTTCTACGCGAGCTGGTTTTCCTTTTATAACACGTTGATTTCTTAAGGGTTTGTAAATAAAATTTTTTTTAGGTTTCCTTTTTCTTGCTGTGTGACCCACCCTACTATACGACGTTTTAGCTAGCACGCCATTACTTTTCTCGATTCCTTTGTTGTTGCGGTACTCGGAGTGGGCTGTTTTTATTCCATACTTCACTACTTTCTTTCTTGTCAGCACGGATTACCGTAACAACATCAACCTCCTTAACGAAGTCCAAGTTGTCTAGTAGGGCGTAGTTAGAACGAACTCAGTCCAGAATATCATTGCTTCCGATTTTTCCGCGGTATCTACAGGCAAAAATCACTTCAAGTATTTATGACCAAACTTCTGAAACTATAACTTGCAGTAACTGTAAATTTAACATTTTTGTCTATTTTACCTGCATGAACTTGTTCATGTACCATCACTACGTTTTTGTTATATATTTAAGAATTTACATAGTAGTTTTGTTCGTCGCAAAACTTTTTCGATTAAGTTAAAAAAGTTTTGATAGTTTGATCTCCTTTTTTGTTTAAGAATGTTTATGTGTACTTGTCATAAAAATGTAATTGTATAATAGGCCTATGTTGGTGTTCTTTGCAACTGCTGCAAACATATTAGTTCCACACTTGTTGTAATAAATTATATTGCAATTACTTAGAGACGCGATTAGTATACAGATAATTTAACGTTTGATTTTAGAAACTTCGTTTTCAGCTAGCCGTTTTTGTATAGGCATATTAGTTTTCTTATTGCTAGTGTTTGTTTTGAGTTCGTTTTAGCATTAGTGTACTTGATTATTCCTCCCGTGAATTTTAGGCCAGAATCACTTTCCTGATCGCGGATTTTGGCCTCTTCATGATATTTCTCTGGAACTTTTTCTTAGCAATCCCCGTATTTCCAGATTGGGTGGCTTCCAAGATATTCTCGATTAAGACGTATTTCCCACACGATAGCATTCCGGGACCTTCTTCAAACAGTTATACTACTCTTGATCCTGAGTTAGCCGACAACCATTCCTATGAGGTACAGTCGATGTTTTCGGCACTTTATTGGAATACAAAGTTTATGGTAAGGTATTTCACCAAGGTTCTAGGCGATTACAGGTTAGATTTTCTGGGTTCAAAACTAAACGTAACAATCTCTTTCAGTAACAAAAAGAAATAGGTGGGAAGAGTTAATGCGAGAAATTTAGCTGACCAAAAAATATCAAATTATTTGTGTATTACTTTTCTGTTGAAATCTGTTCAAGGTATCCTCTAACAGCTCATGCAGAGTGAGAAGATGGAGATTTAAGTTAAAACCATGTACTTGGGCGTTTTTGTATGGATAGTTCGTTGATTTTGTAAAAATTGTGGAATTCATGGATCGACAAAACGATATGGCCTACTTTGTAAATTTCGCACCATACATTTGTTGGTATTATCATCATTCTGGCAACGGCAGTTTTGGAGCCTGATAGTTATATCTAAAAGATGTTATATCACTTGAGAAAAGATTATACGCTTCCCTAAGAAATGGCAATCCTCTAGCTCCACAGTTAAAAGTAAAAGGTAAGCCATACTGATAAAAATATTCTTATGATTTTCAAATGATTGTATGACATTGAATCCTCTGTTCGCTAATTAATTTTAAATCTATCGGAATTTTTAATTGTTGAAAGTCAGTAGGGACTTCAAAATTCCTCATACATGGAATTCTGAAATAAATTTAATAAGATTATTGCCACATTTTCGATGCAAATACAAGGTACTTCAAATTTACACTTCTGTATTCAATCCAATACAAGTCTATTTATTTTCAAAATGTACCCAGAATTTTTCCTCTATGTAACGGTAAACCCGCAATACATAAAACAAGGATGCCGAACTAGCAACAGTCGGAGATTAGGGCCGGGGAGAAGTAAAACAAACCCAAGAGAACGATCAGCACTTCGCTCCGCTGAAAAAAATCGATTTAGTATACATACAAATATAACTAACTACGAAAGGCTATCAACCTGTCAGATAAAATCCTAAAGATACTATAATAAAATAATATTTTGTTTGGTAGTATAGCTTTCTGAATGGTAGAGGGTGTCTAAAAGATCACTTCATGAAAATAAATAATTGGGTATACTACTTTCTTTAAACAACTTTTTCACGGTATGTTTCTACGTGTTAAGTGTTTAGGAATACCAATATTACCAAAATAGTTTACAGAAAAACCGACATGGTGGTGTACATATTAACATAGCCATCCATTAATAGCCTACTGATTAACGAGCTCGTGAAGCCGTTATACAATTACTTTATGAACAACTTATGGTACGTATACAATATGTGCTGATTAGGAAATACTTGTTGGTAAGTCTTGGTTCAGCTGCACATCTTATGATACTGTATGGTGAGGAAGTTAGGAGCACCATGTACATAGAAAGTAAACTATTCCATTAAAGGACACTCGATATTTGGATATTTGGTATTAATACCAATGATCACGGGGATTAAAACGTTAGAGAAATAGGAATAGAAATAGGAATTTGTGTAAGCAGGCATCATGAAAGCTTTATAGATCTCTCACGTGTTAAATCAGTAGTTCAAAGTAAACAGTTAAAAAAACACTTATCGGCATAACAGATTATTCCTCCGGTACGTGTACGGGAATGGATGTTCAGCATTGCGTAAAGTAGGAACCAAAATTAATGATAGTGCTGTCAGCGGAACGAAAGGTCTACGTCCCATAAATGACAAAATCCAGCTAGAAACCAACCAGAACGGAGCAATGGTACACTAATAGGTAGGATACGCAAAATGTGTCTACGTACGACTACTCGTTTAAATCTTCAGTAATATTACGAAGGGAAGTAAGCAACATGATTCGAAGAATGATCGTCAAAATATGTATTTTTGACGATCTTCTTAAACAAGAAAGCATGACGAGTAGCTGTCTAGTTCAAAGCTAGTACAGTTTTCAGTATATGAAGAAATATGGAATACTTTGTTACAATGTATCACGAATTTAGAATAGGCGAAAACAATGATAGTTAATTAGAATTGACCGGATTATATAAGAAACGGGAACTAAACGTAACATTTATTAAAATACAGCTACAGAGATAATTGATTATAATTAATGATAATATTTACTACACTAAATTTCTTCTTAAAGCATCAAGTACACTATAATTCAACTACGCATGTTCTATTGCACTATTAATTTAATTACATAAGTACTAATCGCTTTATATCACAATTTACATAAACTTTAAGCGCGTTTATTTTAATAACTCAAACAAACAATTTATCTCATATTACTTGTCAATTAGGACTTAGACTGTCGGGTCGTATGGTTTATATATCAAGCTATATATTATTCTAGAAGTCGGCGGATGATTCTCTTCTTTCCAATTTTTTTAGTCCTTGTAGTTGTCAATAATAGCGATACTCGCTTACTACATTTTATCTCTTTCTTTCTAGCCTCTACAACAACAGTGTTACACTATTACGTCTAGATATTTAAATTTATCGAGATCATGCATACAGCATAGAAAAACCCAATGTTCGTTTAATTCTTTAGCCAACCAGCACCGCTGACATAATAACCAACAAAATATATTCCCATATTTTCCGTAATCTGATAGGGAATGTATCTAAAGAGATAAATCTTCGACTACTACACCACCACCATATCAGTTTTGACAGACGTGCATTTTCATTGTTTTAAAAAACATTATTTTGTGTGTAATTGACTCCATAAAAATATTTCAAATTATTATTTGTTACGAATAAGTTGAGCGTTACGTTAATATATTTAAAATTTCCCGGAAGGGGCGAGGACTCAGTAACAATATAAAGATGTGTCCAATGGAAAAATTGTACATAAAAATTAATGACACTTTGATAATGGTATAGGATTGCCAGAGTAATATCTCCTGAGAAATGGCGTCTGTCACATCACTGTCAAGCATTACCCTAACCCTCTGGGTATAATTTACAATTGCGGTTGGCCAAATAAATACATTTAAATATGAACCCTAGTTACCATCTCTTTTTCCTCTTGTTTTATATTATCCATAAAAGAAAAATGAACCCGCTAATTTAACACCCAAGTTACCCTAAATGTTCGTTTATGTTCGGTCAATATGTTTGTCAGCTCAACATGTAAATCCCTATCATAAAAAGGTTGCTAAAATTACCAAACCATCCAATTCTAAAAATAATTTTTCCAAAAACAAAAAAGTAACTAATCGATTTAACTATCCTATTTTTCAACTTAAAATATTTTAACTCAAAATTCTTTTCTTCATTTTTAATTTTAAATCTATCCCGCGCCAAATTCCTAAAGATTAATAACCTATATCAACAGTAATTTATACAAATCCGTGAAAAGTTTGTCAACAATCGTGAAAATCTTAGAAAAGTAGGAACCCATTTGGTCCTGAAGAAGTCCCTTGTACTTGAAAGCATTGCTTTTCTTCAACTTTACTTCAGATTCAATCACTAACTTTATACCGTAGCACATCATATGTTTTCAAAATTTTTCTTTTGAGTTCGGTAGCTACTAAATCGTTATTTTCTTTCACTTCTTATCTCGTAATTCACAACTCAATTTAATTTTGAACAAAAAAATTAATTCTGTTTCGATACTTAAGGCAAAAATGTTTTTCTTGTCACGATCATCATTGTCTTTAAAACTTTTAAGACAATTTTACTTTAAAAAAATACTACTTTGTTATATCAACGAAATTTAGAAAAATGGCTAACAATAAAGACAGCCCTGAAATTGAGCTCAAAATTTTGTTAGGGGAAAATATAATTTGTAGCATACATTCATTCTGGATCTAGGGACGATTTATTTTGTAATCTTTCATTGTTCATACTCAAAGGTTGTCAAATTAATTATGACCGTTGTAAGGTTAGAAATGAGTTTATCGTTACTTCGTATTCTAAATTAGTGTATTTTAAAGATTCCTTTGGTTTGATTAATAATGTATAACGTTGGCGTCTATGACGCCATTGTCTTGGAACGAAGAAATTTTACAGGCTAGACTATGCTGATGCAGGAAGTAAAAGATCCCATTTCTCTACTTTAAGTTAATGTTTCAGCAAGACAATTTTACATATGTTAGACAGAGAGTTAACTTCTGACAATGAGGTATCGAACTGATTACTGTCCTTAGTCAATAAGAGTTTGCTACCAGGTAGGCGAATTTTACTTTTAGAATAAATTTGTTTCCTTCAGCAAACAGCGTCATGTTGGAGGAGCATGTTCATTCAGTACAACTAATAAAGACGTTTCAGTATAATGAGTGATTAAAATGAATTATGGTTAAAATGAATTGAGTCCAGAATATAACTGATTCTAGTTGTATCCAAAAGGTTTCTACAGTCAAACGATTTATCATGTATATATACTAAATTTTCTGAAACTATCACCTACAGTAACAGTTCATTAATAAACTTCTTTTCTAACTATATAAACTTATAAACACATAGATAGTACGTTCTTGATATTAGTTTTAAGAATGTAGAAAATAGTTTTATTCGTCAAAAACGTTTTCCATTAAGATACGTAATTTTTGATATATTTGGCTTTTGTTTAAGAATATTTATATGTACTTGTGCTTAAAACCTAATTGTACAATAGAGTAGAGTTTCATAGACTGATGTTTTTACAACTAATGTAAAGCTATTAATTTCCAGCCTTTATATAATAAAAGATATTGCTGATACCTAAAAGCGTGATTAATACACAGGTAATTTGGCATTTGATTTTGGTAATCTTTTTTATTTTAGCCAGCAGTTTCATATAGTTCAATTAGTTTCCTTATCATTACGTTTATTTTAAGTTCATTCAGATTGGCGTAATCGGTTATCTTTCGTGTGAATTTAAGACTAGAATAACTTTCCTGATCTCGGGTTTGACACCCTCTTGTGATTCTTCGGGGGGTGTTCCCTAGGAACCACCGTATATCGAGATTGGTGGCGACCAAGATAATTTCCGATTCAGACTGTGGTATTTCCCACACGATAGTATTCCGGAATCCTTTACAAACGATAACACTACCTTTTATACTAAGTTAGTCGGTAACCATTCTTGTTGGCACAGTCGATGTTTTCGGTGTACTAATATAGAAATAAAATTTTTTAGTGAGGTAACATTACCGGCTACATTTTTTTGGGCCAAAACTCTACATAACAAGTTCTATAGTCTAAGGTTGAGGAAAATATGCGAAAAGAGTGTTCAGGTTAGGTTAGTATAGTACAGGAAATGTTTTACTAATACATGATACCTGAAAGGGTACACAGTTTCATCGGTTGTAAATATCCACAATCATCGTAAATTCGTAAAAAGTAAAGTTAAAACTCTCTTCACGCAGAATTCGTTCTCGTCTATTAAGCTATTTATGTTTTTATTGCTGTATGTTTCGGCTTTTTAACACAGGCCTCTTAGTAGCAAAGAAGATAGACGTATTGAAGTAGAAGACTCATGCCGTACATTTAATTAATGCATTTTTAAAATATTTATAACTAGACTTCAAGAGATGGCGGTGCTAGCTGCGCTCTACGCAATTTTAGCGCGACGACAAGCCGAGTTTTAAATGCTGTATAGTACGCCTAACGACTTTATAAAAAAATCTATTAGTTTTGCAGCAAGATTATTTGCTGCGCCCTCCATATTGCTGTAATTGTGATTTAATGATTGTATTTAGTACCTCATATTTTATGGTCCTACCATTACATGAGAAATGTTATAAACTTTCAAGTTATACTTGCAAGTATCATGGGTTGTGTGAGTTACAGGCGTTAAACTTCTTATTATTCATATTTGTTAGTCGTTTGAAATTCTGTGGGATGAATTTCACGCTTGCATCCTAAGTTAACATTCGCTATCTACAAAAATTTATTAGCATTTGTGTGTCCCATTCAAATCCCGAAAAATGATTCAGTTTAAGGAGAGAGGCCATTTAACAATTGCACTGTAAAAATGTCATTGTGAGCGTTAGTTCATGCGTAATTCAATCTCATCATTAATAGTTGGTAAGAGGTTTACCTTTAGTTATTAGTAAGACGATTTATTTGTAACGCTAGGTACGTATCATAACAGTTTGATTAATTAATATCGAAGCAGCTGCTACAAGCACAATGGCGTTATAGAATGCACGTAGAAATTTACGCTTGATTTTAAATGATAGTCAGGAAAAGCGAGTAACAAATATCATTCTTTACTAAGGATTCTGATCTGATCTCTCATCAGTACAATCTGGTAACGTTTCTACAAAGTTTTTCGCTTATTTCGATTATTAAAGTAAGCAAAGTTTTATTTTATGTCAACTAATATTTAGTTTATGGTCCGAACTGTTTTAAATTTGCTAGCATAGATGTAGTACCTCATTACGATGAATATTTAGATAAAATTTTTAGCATACAATTAAATTTTCAATTTCTAGAAATTTCATTTAGAACTAATTATTAGTTATTTGACGAGTTTTATTGTTAAAATTTTTAATGATTTCCCTTTTGTAGAAAGTGGCATGCAATATTCTCATAAAAAACTTGTTTTTAGATAATTAAATAGTTTGTTCCACCAAATAATGAATTGAGTTGAAAATAGGTCAGATTATATCACATGTATATGTTTTAATGATTATCTTAGTTACCAGCTTCATCATCATCATCATTAGGTCTTTAGTCCTGGAACTGATTAGACGCATACCTCCTTTGTTTCCTATTGCGAACTAACCTACAACTTTGCCTAAAATTTCTGCAGTCTACATTTTTCACAATATGCGCGCAATAGCCTGATCTAGATTTATCTCCACCTCCCTTTTTTCTATCTATGTCTGTAATATCACGCACTAGTCCCCAAATGTCTAAATGCCTAAATTTTACAAAATAAATTATTTTTTAAAAATAATTAGATAATGCAACAATTTAGTAATTAAAATAAACGAGAAACAGATGGGAAGTCAAATTATGCTCCTCAAAATAGAAATATAAGTTATATTTGATAACTAATAAAATATTTTGGAGTTATAAATTATAAAAATAAGAACAATTCAGAAAAGTGTGTTGAAAATATTGGCATTTGAAAAGTAGACATAATTAATCAAATTAATAAATAATATAAACAGAAGTTAGAAATTTTAGAACACTCTCATACAAATTTGAAGATACTTAAAATTAGTAAATTTGTTTGGTATATTATTCAACGAACGAGTTATGATACCCATTACTCATTCGAAAATCCCATTAGGGCTCGTGGCGTAATCAGAATGAGTAATGGGCATAACTTTCGAGTGGAATACCACTCTCATCTCAAGAGTACACAAATCTTCGTTATCACATATTTTCTAAACGTTTAATTTCTGAGAATCAAAATTTTAATTGTCAAATCTGTAACGTTTTTTTAAATATAATAATGATGTTCATCTATCTACGATTATATTCACCGTGCGGCTAAAATATACACATTATAATCAAAAACTTACTCAGTGGAAACCATGGGCTTGTGGAATTTTCGGCGATTGTTCTTTCGATCGGCGTTCAACGGTCCTCGTCGATAGAGCACGGGTATTTTTTATTTTGGTAGAGGTAGAATATAACAAATAAAAAAGCTCGAACTTGCAGACCTGCACGTCTCTATTCGATGATGGTCGATAGTAAACCTTTTAGAGGCTTAGTTCTCATCAACTCAAGCCCCATCCACATAATTTTTATGATCCCACGCTAAAATCGCAAACGAAGCTACATTTTCATGGCATGGGAACGCAATGTTTGTAGTGTTTTACACCACAAATCGTAAGCCAATGTCCTGAAATGCGCGAGAGCCTAGTCTTTTCGTGGGAGTTGCACGTAAAGTTTAAATTAAAAGTGATAAAGGAAAATTTTCCCATGCGGGGTTTAAAAATTCCATAAAATTAAACAGTAAAATAAAACGGGAAGCCAAAAATACAGAAAAGGCGCAATAAAGTGTAACAGTCTGCTTCGCATGATAAAAATTATATGTCGTAAATAATTAATCCCGTACAAATTTTTCCAAGCAACGTTTATGTTAACAGATTCCATTCAATCCGATTACTCAATTATTTTAAGAATGTCCTCTAAAGAAAAGAAGTTTAAGTTATAATAACCTTCCACAAGTTTTTAAAATATCTATATTAAACCTTATTTGTATAAACCTTTTTAACCAGTTCAAGTTCAGTGCTTAGATTGTTGCTTAACCTCGGTATTGGCATTAAATTGACCGCTACATTCATATTTTACAACTAGTATTCTCATTATCAACTCCCATAGACATAAATTAAATTTTATTGAAAATGTTACACTACAACCACAACATAAATTAATAGATTGCGTAACCAAAACCATAAATTACTCAAAACGTCAATAAATAAAAGCACTTACTTTTGTTACTGCAGGCTTTGTAATAGTTTTTGACCAATTTAATTGACCTACTTTCCGTAATTTCCATAGGTTTTTCTAAAACAGTTCGAAGCCTCTGCTGCAGTTGATCTGTGAGTGTTGTAAATGTTGTTTTTGCCGTTCTGTCATCGGCGATTATGGCATTTTTGATATAGTTTCCACATGCAAAACTATAAAAGTCATCACATGGTTCTATGTTACGATCGATGCTTTCTATCACGGTAGTTGCTGCCATAACACATCCTCGAGTTTGACACGTTGTTTTATTAAGGTCACATACTTCTGGTGATTTTGTATCTAAATGCAAAAATCTTTTATTTCGTTTTAAACATGGCCAAAAACTTACCAGTGTTATTTTTTTCTTGCTCATTGGGTGGTAGTTCATCTAAAAGTTAATAATTATTAATAAAGGATCAATTGGGACGTGCATAAAAATAGAGATTGTAAACCATCGTCAAAAACGATTACAAAGTTTAGAAAACTACAAAGAAAAACAATGCTTTGTTTCTCCGTATTGCAAATTATCAGATTAGTGCAATTCCTTTTCGCAACTAATCAACTAAAGCATCTATGCTGTAATAATTTAAATACAGGGTCAGTTTCATGATCCTAAACATGTAAATGGTGGGTTTAATATGCCTTAAGGATATTTAAGTTGGTAACACTGGAAGAAGAACTAAAAATTCTTGTTTACATTGGCTTAGTTGCTTGTCAGTTGTTTGGTGAAGTCAACAATATAAATGACATCATGGCTAACCTAGAAATAAGAAAGCATTTTCATACCAACCCATAAGTTAAAAGTGTGCGACGTCATTTTTGAACAAAATTTAATGAAAATCTAGCAGTAGTCAATCAACTTGCAAGTTTTGTATAAATTTCAAGAGATGTATTTATAAGAAAAAATCAGCTGGTAGGCCTTCAGTATGCGATGAAGTTGTTGACCAAGTAAGGGAAAATTTTACACGTAGTCCACAACAATTTACCGTTAGATGTACCAGAGAGCTTGAAATACTTTAGAAAACAGTTTGGAAATCTTATGTAAACGTATAAAATTGAAGCCTTACAAACTTAAGCTTCAAGCGTTAAAATCAAACAACAAAGTGTAAGAACTTTCTTTTTTTGAGAGTATGCAAGTCTTAATGGAAAATGAGAATTTTGTAAATTGTTTAGTGTTTTGCGATGTAGCCACCTTGTGTGACAAAGTGAACAGACATAATGTCAGCGTATGGAACTTGGGGTACCCACATGCCTACATTGAGCACGTGCACAATTATCCAAAAGTTAATGCAGTTTGTGTCATCGCTTATAACAAACTGTTCAGCCCCTTTTTCTTTACTGAAAAAACTATAACCGGATTAATTTCCTTGGACATGTTAACGAAATGGTTTCCTACGCAGTCAGAACAAGATTGATTCCTTCAATCTCATCCTTTTATTGAACAGCGCTCCACTACATTACCATTTGAATATTAGGGCTGAACTAAGAGATTGTTTGCCAGGGAGACGGATCGGTTGTGCTGCTCCTGATGCCGGTGCATTTTTGAGTTGGCCGTCGATTCCCTGATAAAAATTCCAGTGTTTTTTATTGTGGGGGTTTATCGAGGATAAAGTGTACACACTACCTTTATCAGAAAGCATACTTGAACTCCAGCAATGTATTACCACAGCCAGTGAACCATCGACAAGGACACTCATGTAAACGTATGGCAAGAGTTTGATTACAGTTTTCATATTTGTCGTATCACAAGGAGTTCCCACATTAAACATTTATAATACTGAAATTTTTTGAATTTTTCTTTTATTGTAACTTTTGTTATTATTTGTATAGTAAATAGAACTAAAATTATGTACACTTAAAATCGTGAATATCGTATAGGCTAACCCTGTGCATAGCCACTGAAAAAACCATTTACAAACACCATATAGCTATGAAGGACTTTTTAACTAAAAGTACCGCCTTCACCCGTGAAGATACGGACAAAAACACGAAAAAATTTTATATTCACAAATTTGGAAGCGAGATAATTTTTAGAAAAACCTTTAAGAGCCTACATTCTTCTGGCGTAATTAAAAATGGGAACATGTTAAAAATCAGTTTGGATCTTATTAAAATATACTTTTGTACAATAAGAATATTTAAATTTGCTTTTGAGTTAAAATTGACCAATCGACTACCTGGCCGACTGATCGGCTGATTAACTTCCCAACTGACTTATCGACTGATTTATCGACTGACATGGCGACTGGCTGACCAACTGACTAACCGACTGATTTACAGCCTGGCTGACCGATTAACTGACCGGCTGACTAACTGACCGACTAACTGAGCGACTGACTAACTGATTAACTTACCAACTGAGAGACCAAGTTACTGTTTGAGACTAATTGGCGGACTGACTGACCGACTGGCTGGTAGATCGACTAACTGACCAACTGTTTAACTGGCCAACTGTTTGACTGGCTGACTTACTGACGGATTGATTGACCAACTGACTGACCAACTGACTGAAAGAGCGACAGATCGACTGATTGACTGACCAATCGACCGACCGACCGACCGACTGACTAACCAACAAACTTACCGACTAACTTACCGATCGGTTGACTAACTGACCGACTGACTAACCGACGATTTCACCAACCAACTGACCGACTGAATGACCGACCGACTCACTGCCTAACTCACGAAAGAAGAACATTAATAGCCTTGGTTTAGAACCGAACGAGCTTAAGATTTTTGTAAGACATGAAATTTTTCTAAGTTACCTTTTTCAAAATTTTTGTTAAAATGTCATTTTTTAAAAATTTATAAAAATTTTGTACATTGCGTTTTTCAAAATTTTTGTTAAAAACGTCATTTTTTGAAAATTTAAATTTTTTTATACATGACGCTTTCTAAATTTTTGTTAAAAACGTCATTTTTTGAAGATTTATTAAATTTTTCTAAATGGCATTTTCACAATTTATGTAGAATGTAATTTTTCAAAGACAAAATTTTTATATATCACGTTTTTCAAAATTTTTTGTAAAAACTTTATTTTTTGAAGATTTATGAAACTTTTCTAAATGACGTGTTAAACCGTATCTTCTAACAATTTCTTCTTTTTGCGTTGGCAAAATAATTTTGCTAGTTAGGCTAGAATGGAGTATGGTATACCTATTTTATACTTTCCGGGAACAATATTTCTTTTCAAATTCTATTTGGAAATGGCGGAATAAGGCTACACTGGACCTTTCACTCCATTTTTAAGTTTACACTAAATATATGGTACGAATTTCTAAAATAATTAAAGGCTCTTGAACTGACCACTCATTTTGATTTTCGACACGTTGCATCAATTTAATATCTACCATTTATTTTTCTATAAAGTACTTTATTTCAGAGCTCTGTTATTTTACATAAATTTAGGGGAAAATAAACTCTGATTATTCATTTGTATACTACATCGCGCGTGCGTTCAGGCAGGCGTATTCCAATGAAAGAAATAACCAACTATTTTCGCTTTAATATATGGTTGATATAGCAAGCCAGTGATAATGGACATCATAATAACTATCGGCGGTTGTGTTGCAACAGCTACGCCACTAAAACAAACGTTAGTAACGGAAAAATAATCATTTTTTTAATACTCAACAAAGTTATAAAAATCATTTGGTGCTCTTTGTCCCTAGTATTTACGATAAATAAAGGTTGAAGTGAAGAGTGTGATTTATTTAAACAACTAACAATTGTTTCGCTTTTTGGCTGCATCAAATTTTATTTTGATATTTGAATTAAAGTATTTTTAAATCCAGCTCGGGGAAGCTTTTCCCCATCCTTAATTTAAGCTTCTACGCGAAAAACTTCACGATCATAGTTTCCCACGAATCCCAAGACATTAACTCCATGATTTATGCATACAAATCGCATAGGCTACATTCCTAGTTGTTGTCCACTACTTTAATCGCAACACTTTCTATCGCACTGATGGTTAGGTATACGGAGTGGGAACTTTAACCGGAACATATTCTGTAACTTAAGTAAAGGTTTATCGCAAAATTCCTGAAATTTGTCAAATTCTACTTTCAATGGGGCATATTAGATAAAGGTTTGTTTATTTTTTCAAATAAATGGGGTGGGGTGGGCAGCCCCAACTTTTGCTTTAAAATGGAAAGGTATGTTGATTTATTTTTATCTTAAATCTTTATCAACTGTAAATTTAATTACGTCTTTTTTTGTTAACTTTTAAAACAAAACAAAACAAAATCGGAACCCCACGCCAGGGCGTCAAAATTTATGCTACGTTATGCAGCGTACGGGTCAGATAGAAATACTGGGCTAACTACTAATGCGGCAAAGGGGGGGAGGTTTTCTAGTAACACAAAAAAATATATCATCGATTTTCTATTTACAGTAAACAAAATAAAAATTTCTATTTAAACAGCAAAGAAAAAATAAATAAAGTTACTATTTAAAAAAAGCAATTCTACTCTATGGACAAATTCAATATTAGTTTGTTACGTTATTCGTGGCCCCACGTTGGGCGCCAAAAATTTATGTTACGTGAATCGTGGCAGCCACGTTGGGCGCCAAATTTATGTAACGTTATTCGTGGCAGCCACGTTCGGGCGCCAAATTTATGCTACGTTGGCTCGTAGCCGTGCGTAACTTAAAGAAAATCAAAGAAATGACCGGGCTCAATCGGAGATTAGGGGGGGTTGTAGAAAGCAGACTGACATATAATGTACGCGGCGGTAAGGAGTTAGTGACAATACCTGCAAGAAAATTAGTTAAGCAAACCTGGAAAAAAAAGAATAAGCATAGCAGCAATGAAAAGTCTAGGTTATTCAGTACTTTGTAGAATGTAAATAAAACAGTTTAGATAAACTATATAATATAATCTCGGTAAAAGCATTACAAAATTTTTTATCACAAAGTGAGGTAATATTGGGGAGTAGCAGAAACGTTTCCTCACACAACAATTAAACATGAATCAGACAAAATGCTAACAAAAGATAAATAGGTAAGTCACAATTGATATGAGTAATTCAGTAGTATTGATTTTTTTTTCTTTCTTTTTTTTTTTCTAAATAGCAGGCAAGTCTATTGTAAAAGGTATCAGAACGACGAAGACATGGCAAAACAACGGATAGATATTTAAAGTAATAACAAGTAGGAAATAGTTCAACTTACAAAAAGTCCTTCAGTAACGCTTCCTTGCAATTGAAGTGTGGGATTCACGATGTCCTGCACTAACGAAGCACTTCACCCTTGACTGTGAGGGTGTTGATGGAACTTATCACACGTCACACTAATCACACCTACGCATTTCACTGGGGTTAGCAGCAGACACCATCACGCGACGGAACTATGTAGCATTGATAAATCTCTTGTTAATTCTATTTCCTGAGACAATAATTTCGAAATATTTTGTAGCACTAGTTTAATTTCAACTGGGATCAAATGTATATTATTTTTATAAACCCCCAAAAAGCAGTGAGAAACTTCAACCAATACCTTTGTAAACCGGTATTCTGTTATATTTCACAAATAACGAAATTCGCGCAAGCGATGATCTATTTTAGATTCTTTGGGATTAGAAAATTCAGAAACTACAGTATCAACTGTATTTGGATAATCCAAAGTATGCACTACTCTGATAAAAAAAACAAGGGACCGCGAAACTAGATCGTACACACAGTTTAAATATCAAAAGACAAAGCACCAACAAAAAAAATCACAATGAGTAAAGCACGTGTATCACTAAGGTAAGTCCGTAAAACGCACGACAAGTTCTACTACTTTTATTTCCAACAGAAAAGCAACAAAAAAGCAATTAGTAGAGCACGCGTAAGCAATAAACCCGTCCGTCAAATGTCCTTAAAAACACACGTGCGTCGACCAAACACGGTTAATATGCAACTCTTATTTCACAAGAAAAACAACTAAAAAACGTGCCGCGTTTGTTCTTGAACAATTCGAAAATTGATACCGCATTAATTCTCACTATTGTCAAAGCAAAGAAGAAACAGTATTTTTTAACGTAATTAATATATAGGAACCAAGAACAAACGACAACCACTTATCTGTGTATTCAGCTCGTTCTATTACAACCTCTTATCGCCTATTATCTCCTTCGCTAATAACATAAGGAACATCCAAAACGTGAATGCCGCAATCATATCTAAATTATTCTGAAGTATTTCCTTTATACAAACAGCGATCCCAAAGAAACGATGTATTTTTAAGTACGCTAACAGAAAGGGAGCGTAAAATGTTAAGCTATAAAAAATGCACGTTACAAATTCCACGAAGTGCGCATTTCGTAGCTAACGTGTAATAAATCTAACCAGTATGACGAATAATGCTGATACTTTCGTATAAGCAGACGGGCTAAGTAAAAAAGAGCATTAAATTTAGAAACCTTTCTAGTAAGGATTTTACCATAAGAAACATTAGCATCTCTAATTTCAAAATGGGTATTTACAAAAACGTTTTTGTTTGTTAGCACGATGCGAATTGGGTTTAGTCCTTGGTATGTTAAACAAAGAAAACAAGTCACATACATGTGCCGGGATACTTATCTGGCAATCCATCGGAAGGGGATCAGCACAGATTTGCTGCGGTAGTCAGCAACAACCATGCTGCTACCGTAATTGCAACAGCGGTCTGTACCACCCAAAAACAGTTGATCTACGTCATAAAATAATCGAGCCTACATAACAAGCAATTTGGCCTCCAGCTAAGAACGATGCAGTCAAGATCTACACTTCTTATAAGAAACGTGCATTGCTTTTGAAGTAAGTAATTTAGAAAATACATATAAGGACGAACTGCAGAATCAAATTGAAATTGTTTAAATAACAAGAATTCAAGCTTCATTCCTCTCGTTATCAACATACCAAAAAGGAGATTAGAAAACTCGACCCAAGCTATATCAAATAATACAAAACACTGTTTCAACGAGTCTTTCGGTCGTAGCAATATAAGGATTAATTTTACGCTATAGTAATGTGTAGCCAGTTAACAAATACTCAAAACCAAGGTACCAACTATAAGATATTTAGCGTAAGCTCGTTGTTTTAGAGTGGATAGATTGAAGTTGAAAATTATTCGCAAACGTATTTATTATAAACAGGTAAAATATGTAGAATGTTATTGACGTATGTTAAAGTAGAAACGTAATCGATATAAATAAAATAATTAAATACCGGATACGGTTTTGCTGCCGGAACTGAACGTATCAAATCTGTCGGACAAAATTAAATAAGGAAATAGGGATCACATGATAGGGCCTGTATTTTTCAATGAAAATGTAACCAGATAAACATACCTAATTATCCTCCAAGATGAACTGGTTCCTGCTTTACCGGTTTCATTTCCCAATAATTTGGATCCCGACTTATTTTATCAACGGATGCGTTCAACGAGACGGGGCATCACCACATTTTGCTCAAAATGTACGGACTTACTTCAACGATGTGTTTCCGAATAGGTAGATTTGAGGGCGGGGCCCAATTGAGTGGTCAGCAATCTCACCCAATCTCACTCCACTAGATTTTCTTATGGGGATATCACGACATCAACGAGCTTCAACATGGAATCAGGGATGAAATTAAGCAAATAACGCCGGAAGTGTTACTAAATGTTCGGAATACTTTTTAGTTTTAATCAGGGTATTGTTAGCAACAAGGTGGAGAGCACTTTGAACATTTTTTGCATTAAAGTAGTTTAGAAAACATTTCCTTATTTTAATTTTTCCGACACATTCCTTACAGATAGTAACAAAAAGATACGGAATTGTATTTGCAATTGTAAAAGCTTGAAGAAAAAAAATCGATCAACCTATTTTTCTATTTATAAAAAGTTGGGGTTGCTGCAACTCCCAGATGATTAAAAAATAAACAAACCTTTTTATAATATACCACAATAAAAATAAAAATTGAAATGTTTGAGAAATTTTGCGACAAACTTATTTATAAAGTTACAAAGTTTGTTTCAATTAAGGTTTCCACTCTGTAAGGATACATAGATGTATCTATGTGATTAGGCTTTTTACCTGTTTGGATGGAATAAATAAATGTACATCTACCAAAAGGTGTCACATAGCAAATGTTTGGTATGCGCTTGGTGACATGTTCGAAATTACTGTTATAAAATTTTTGAAAAAATTTAAAAGTGTATATTTTACAATTATTGAGATCGACTTTTACACTGCATTACGATGAACACCGCAGTCTTTCAATTTTTTAATAAGCTATGAATGTGAATCATAGAGTTTTGTGTTAGTAGATAAAACAGTGCGAAAGCATTGTATCATTGTAGCGAACGGTCTAGAAATAAAAGAGATAAACCGTTAAGCGAATAATGGAATGATGACATCTACAAGAGTCAAATAACATGCAAACATTCGATAAAGTTCCGCCGACTTCTGGTATAATATGGAAGCTAAAACTTTCGATATATAAACCGTACGACTCGACAGTTAACTCAGACATAATATGAAATATAGTGTTCTTGAAGTTGTTAAAATAAATGCTTTTAATTTATATATTAAATTATGATAAGCGTAAGTTTATTAGTACTTATGTAGTAATAAATTAATTGGATTAATCATGAACATACGGAATTACGTTAAGAACGAACTTAGTGCCGTAAATATTGCTAGTAATTATTGACCGTTAAAATACATGTAGTGGTTTTCCGCTAGATTATGATCCTCTGTAAATATATGGGAATAGTTAGACTTGTGTCGGACCCAATAAAGAAGTGTTAAGTAGAGTACATTCAGTGGTGTCATTTAACGTTTCAGTATGTTGGTCAACAACTGGGTGGTTAATGCTTTTTATAAATTGCTAACTGTAGATATATTAGATTACTGCGAAGTGCTATATAAACTGAAATTGGCTGTTTTGCGAAGTAAAAGTTTACCTCATAGCATTCAGTTATAGCGATAATATAGCTTAATAAAGTATGAATTGCGACGACTCTGACAATTGTAAATTGTATAATAAACACTAACAACAAATGTTTAACTATACAGTGACATCGTCTGACCAAGTTATAAAGTAAATTTAAAATTCTAAGGGAGATAAATGTATTATTACTGATGTGCAATGTTAGTGTGAAAAACAGGTTAATAGTGAAAAATTGTGTAAATTAGTTTATTTGTTTAAGAGTTGAAAAGTAGATACTTTAATCTCTTATCTTCTATACTTTCTTGGAATGTAAATGTCTTTTACGTATGTTCGTTGTAATGTCTTTTATTCATAATCCTAGCAATAAGTACACTTATGGAAGGTTGACAAATCAACGTGAGATATCTCGAGTCGGAAAGTTGCAGATCACAATTACAATCGGAAAGTTGTTCAGTTGTCAATATCAAACTGACAGGTCCATGTTCTAGCAGTAAAGTTATGCAAGATAGACGAAAAATTTGAGTATTATACTCCTCCTGAGTTAAAGAAAGCTGCAGAAATTGCTATTTAAAATTTATTTCCAGATAGAAAAACCTAGGTATTAAAAGTCATATAAAATAAATAAAGATTGATGCCTCTCCAAATACGTGCAGATTATGTATTTTGACATTATATATGACGCCACAAAAGCTATTATCTAATATACAAGGATTATATTTCAATAAAACGACTATTCAAAGCTTCTTTGAAATTTTATTGTCGTTTCGGACTGCTGATCTCCGCCGATCGCGCATAGATCAATTATTTCGACATTGGCGGCATTGGACATTTTCCAACTCGATTACTATTATTTGTCTAAGCATTTGTGATTATTGTCTTGTAAGTATTTGGTGTTTCAAAAAAATCGTTAGAAAACTGGCCTAAAATGAAAAAAGTGGTATTATGAATGGAGGTACGGATTAGTTTCCTAACAGTGCAAGCTCCAATACTCTCAGTAGCGGTGATATAACAGCACACCCCAGAATTTAAGAATGTCGGGGAATGGAAACTGACGTCAAGGTTTAGACTGAAAACACCCACATGTGATGGAAAGTCACTTTGGCAGACATATTCAAGCAATTGGAGACTGCCCCGAGAGCTTAACGGCTGGAACGATTGTAAAAAGGCAACCCTGTTGGTTGTAGCGTTATGAGGTGAGACCTTGAATATTTTTTCAGACCATACCAACCTATGACCAAAGAAACTACGGGACCTTAAGATCAAGGTAAAAAATGAGGTACCACGACTCTCATCTACAACAAGTGTACCATGCTCAAGTAAAGAACCGTTACCAAAAGGTCAACGAAAACTTTCAAAAGTTTGAAGCAGATATTGCTCTCTTGGTGAGACTAACTTACACAACAGCGCTGGATAGCTTATCAGAGCTGCTGGCAGTGCAAAACTTCATTCCTGGAATACGCGACGAGTACATCAAGTAAGAACTAGGGGTGGGCCTTCAAAGAATTCACGTGATGCGTTGGCTCATGTTTCAACTATTACTGAACTACTATGAGGTCATAATATTAGGTGACTGGAAGAGTAACGTACATATAGATACTTCGAATTTTAGGCGGTTTCATACTAATTTAAGTGCGTGCAACTTTTGCCTCCTGCCACTATACCTACACCGATCTCCTAAACTTTTGATAGCGGTGTTGAACAAAATAGGTTAAATCTATTATCTGCTATATTGTCGCTGTGCCCACAGTATTCATTTGTCAAGGTTTCTGATGATATTGTTTTAGAATCTGTCCTTAGAAGATTTACGTCAGTCATTGATACATATTTTCAATCCGCTTGTTTTCCAACGCGTTGAAAATATTTACAATTAAGGTTACTACCTAAAACGCTAAGTCCGACCTGAATACAGGCCAATAACCATTTTTTCAACGCTGTCGAAGCTAATAGAATATATCACAGTTCAACAAATGACAGAAATTCTGCGAACAAACAACTTATTTGATTATTTTCAATCTGAGTATTGTATTATTGTATCAGATTCACTGATATGTGGAAACTAATTGACAATCTCTTCTTGGCTATGGACAGACAACCAGTAACTTCATTCTGTAAGGTTTTAATTCGGTTTTCAATAATCTTGATTTTGATATTCTGTTAGGTAAGCTGAAATATATAAATATTATTTCCGACTACGCAATTTTATGGTTAAAATCCTACACAACTGTGAAAACCCGACAACTAGGAGATAATTTTGGGCGGCTTTCTAATATTATCAACCTGGTAACAGACATTCCTCAAGGAAGTGTACATGATGAACTTTCCTTTAGCCGGTATGCACAAGTTGTATCTTCACGTTTAGCAATTTAGTCAGTATCATTGTTAGGCAGATGATATTCAACTTAACTATCACTTTTATTTGACCGATTTTGTGGATGCATTTAATAATATGCATCAGGACCTGCGTAATGGAGTATGAATATTTTTTTTCAATTATCCCTTATAATGCGGGGCTATTCTATTGGGCACTCAAGAAAAATGTTAAAGCATCTCTAACGTTTTCCTTCTTTAATTTTGACTAAACCTACTATTGCACTAGTTCGTCGGTCAAAATATTTGGAGTTATGTTAGATTCTACTTTAGCATGGCAAAAGCAGGCGTCAAATATTTGTAGAAAAACGATTGTAGCTCTTCATGCGCGTAAACGGCTAAAACGATTCCTGCCCATAAAATTAAATCAAATTTCTTGTGTAAATTTTAAATTTTTCCAAATTTTGACAACGGCAAGTTAATTTATACGAATTTATCAACAAAACTTAAGCTACGATTACAGCAAATACAAAATAGTCGTATCTGTTTAATTTTTGATTTAAAGTATCGAGATAGGATAACACCGTGGTACGCTAAAAAATTAGAATGGCTTAAGCTGGAGAAAAGATGTCATCTACACCCGACAATTCTAACTATAATTTCTTAATCGGTCTCCATCTTACTCGCTTTGTCTATACTAATCTCTTTCTAACTGGCAATAAACTACGTGACGTCATGATCTAATATATTCCTACCCATAGTACTGAAACACATAATTCCTGCCATTTGGTTCGATTATCTGGAATTCGATCCTCTCTGATATTCGAAAAACATCGTCGGTTATCAGATTCCAAAACTCTAGCACGAATACCTGTTACTAGTAAAAACTCAGAATAAGTACCATAGCAACGGACGCATAAACATATGGACACATATTCAACTCAATAGGCAGAGTGTGTGTATGCGCGCACGCGTTTATGTGTGTGCGTGTGGTGTCTGCGCGTGTTTATGTGTGTGGCGTACGTATGTGTGTGAGTGTGCATGTGTGTGTGAATGCCAATGTGCGTGCGTGTGTGCGTGTATGTGTTTGTGTGTAATTGTGCATGTGTGTGCGCGCATGCCTCAAAATGTTTACACTAAAGTGTTTTTTCGATACGCATCGACATTCATTTAGTCGAATAAAATGCAAGAAATCTTCAGCATGACACCATTTCGGCGTGTATAGTACTGGCACCAAAAGTTAAAAATTATTTAATAATAATTAGTTCTTGAAATAAAAAATAATAGTATTTAACAGAACACAACGATGAATATCGATCTACGTCGTAAATGCGAGAGAAATTATCAACAGAAGAATTTTCCACCAAATGTCATGCTGGCGTTAAAGGTTAAAGAATTATTTACTGATAGATAACCGCCGGAACTCTGTGTAAAAATTACTGTACTTATGGCAAGTGATCGAGAACTATTGACTCACGCCATAGAAACTCTAGATATTATCAGCAGGACACTTTCTTACCAAATATCCTACTGAAGTCAAAAATTAAAAAAATTATTTAATGATAATTAGCCGTCAGAACTCTGCGCCAAATGATTGTACTTGTTAAAACTCATCGAGACTACTAATTCATACTAAATAAGCTCGAAATATTATCAGCAGGACATTTTTACACGAAATCTTCTGCTGTCCTCAACAGCTAAAAAATTATTTAACAACAGTTAGTCGTAGGAACTCTACGTAAAAATGATTTTACTCATTGAAACTCTTCGAGAACTATCGATTCACGCCGCTCAAGTACGAGAAATTATCACCAGAACATTTTTTTCACCAAATGTTCTGCTGGCGTTCAAAGTTAAAAAATTATTTATATTTATTTATTTATATTTTTTATTTATTATTTATTTTTTTTATTTATTTATATTTTATTATTTATATTAGCCGTTAGAACTCTGCGTAAAAATGATTGTAATTTTGAGAACTCATCGAAAACTATTGTTCATACCGCAAAAACGCGAAAAATTATCTGCAGGACACTATTCTTCCAAATATCCTGCTGGCTTCAAAAGTTAAAAAATTATTTACTAATAGGTAATCGTTGGAACTCAACGTAAAAATGATTGTTCTATTTGGAACTCATCGAGAACTATTGATTCATACCGCAAAAACGAGAAAAACTATCAGCATTAACACATTTGCATTAAATGTCCTACTGGCGTTAAATGTTAAAAAATTAGTTAAAAATAGTTAGCCGTTGGAACTCTACGTAGTAAAGATGATACTTTTTGAAACACATGGAGAACTAGTGATTCACGGCGCAAAAACGCGAAAAGTTTTCAGTGGGACATTTTGTCACCAAATATCTTGCTGGCGTCAAAAGTTAAAAAATTATTTAATAATAGTTAGCCGTCGGAACTCTACGTAAACATGATTGTACTTATTAGAACTCATCGAGAATTATCGATTCATACCGCAAATCGCGATTAAATATCAGCAGGACACATTTTTACCAAATGTTGGTGGCGTTAAAACTTAAACAATTATTTAGGAATAGTTAGTCGTTCGATCTCTACGTAGAAATGATTATACTTTTTAAAACACATCGAGAACTATTGATTCCCGCCGCCAAAACGCGAAAAGTTTTCAGCGGGACACTTTCACCAAATGTCTTGCTGACGTCAAAAGTTAAAAAGTTATTTAAAGTACATAAAGATGATTGTACTTATTGGAACTCATAGAAAACTATTGATTTACACCGTTGTAACTCTGCGTAAAAATGATTGTAATTTTGGGAACTGATTGAGAACTATTGATTTATACTGCAAAAGCTCGAAAAATTATCAGCAGGACACTTTTTCACCAAATGTCTTGCTGTCCTCAAAAGCTAAAGAATTATATAAGAGTAGTTAGCCGTTGAAACTGTAAAAATAATTGTACTTTTGAGAACTCATCGAGAACTACCGATTCAAGCCGCAAAAATGCGAAAAATTATCAGCAGGACACTTTTCTTCTAAATGCTCTGCTGGCTTTAAAAGTTAAAAAAATTATTTAAAAATAGGTACTCGTTGGAACTCTACGTAGAAATGATTATACTTTTTGGAACTCATTGAAAACTATCGATTTACACCGTTGTAACTCTGCGTAAAAATGATTGTAATTTTGGGAACTGATCGAGAACTATTGATTTATACTGCAAAACCTCGAAAAATTATCAACAAGACACTTTTTCACCAAATGTCTTGCTGTCCTCAAAAGCTAAAGAATTAGTTAGGAGTAGTTAGCCGTTGACACTGTAAAAATAATTGTACTTTTGGGAACTCATCGAGAACTACCGATTCATGCCGCAAGAATGTGAAAAATTATCAGTAGGACACTTTTCTTCCAAATGCCCTGCTGGCTTTAAAAGTTAAAAAAATTATTTAAAAATAAATACTCGTTGGAACTCTACGTAGAAATAATTATACTTTTTGGAACTCATTGAAAACTATTGATTCATACCGCAAAAACACAAAAAATTATCAGCAGTACACATTTGCACCAAATGTCCTGCTGGTGTTAAAAGTTAAAAAATTATTTAAAAATAGTTAGCCGTTGGAACTCTACGTAGTAAAGATGATACTTTTTGGAACACATGGAGAACTAGTGATTCACGGCGCAAAAACGCGAAAAGTTTTCAGTGGGACATTTTGTCACCAAATATCTTGCTGGCGTCAAAAGTTAAAAATTATTTAAACTACATAAAGGTGATTGTACTTATTGGAACTCATAGAAAGCTACTGATTTACGCCGCAAAAACGCGAAAATTATCAGCAGGACACTTTTTCACCAAATGTGCTGCTGGTGTCAAAAGTTAAAAAATTATTTAAAATATTAGCCGTTGGAACTCTGGGTAAAAATGTTCGTACTTATTGGAACTCATCGGGAACTATTGTTCTATAACGCAAAAACGCGAAAAACTATCAGCAGAGCACATTTTCACAGAATGTCCTGCTGGCGTCAAAAGTTAAAACATTTTAGATAGCCACCAGAACTCTGCGTAAAAGTGATTTTACTTATTGGAACTCATCGAGAACTCTTAATTCATATCGTAAAAACGTGATAAACTATTAGCAGGACATATTTTCACCAAACGTGTTGCTGGCGTTAAAAGTTAAAAAATTATTTAGGAATAGTTAGCCGTTGGAACTCTGCGTAGAAATGATTGTAATTTTGGGAACTCATTAAGAATATTAATTCATACCGCAAAATGAGAAAAATTGTCAGCAGGAAACTTTTTCCAAATGTCCTGCTGGCTTCAAAAGTTAAAAAATTACTTTAAAATAGGTAGTCGTTGGAACTCTACGTAAAAATGGTTGTACTTTTTGGAACTCATCGAGAACTATTGATTTATACCGTAAAAACACGAAAAATTATCAGCAGGACAATCTTTCACCGTGCGTTGTGCTAGATTCAATATGCGTTGTTTATATAAATAGCGTAATTGTTCCAATTTTTTATTTGAATTGTGTACAAGAATGGAACTCCGATAGAACTAACGGGAACTCTTGCTTAAAACTTTAGTATTGATTGTTTTCATGTAGTCTAGAGGGAGAAGTGTCGTGCTAGATTTCCGAAGTTAGCAAGACATCTTCATTTTCGTTTTTTGATATTAAGAGTGCGGAACTCTTCTTATTTTCTATCAGGAGCTCTAGAACAGTGAAATGTGCTATTAAAACTATCATTGTTTTTTAAAATTTAAAGAATGTGCTAACTTCACACATGCTAGTTTTCGTCAGGTAAAAAATAAAATATTCAAGCGCTTAATGTCTTGTAAAGAACCATAATTATACATTTACGGTTACGTACATACTTGTTAATTCTACTTAATGTTTAATTTAGAAAAGTAATCTTATTTTTGAAGTTCTTAGAATTTATAAGTTGTTTTTGATTGTGTGGTTGTTTCTTTTTTCTAATGTTAACAATATATACAAAAGCTTTCAAATTACGTTAATTTATTGATGATTAGCTGTTTAAAGAATGTCACATTTTTTGGTGAACCCCAACTCATTCGTTAGAGGTCGCCAAATTATGGAGTGGCACGCAGGCCGGCTTTTGACCTCACGAAGGCCTGTCACCACAGAATGTTCAAGCATTTAAAAATTGTTTGGTATTTGCTCTATCCGCTCTAAGCTATAGAAAACTTACATTTTTCAGCCAGTGGAATTGATGCTCTCCTTGTATATAGAGTAATTATAACACAAGTCATTACCAACAACATCAGCACCACAACAACAATTAGGCATTTCTCCATTTGTGTTCGTCTTTTCCACCATGATTGCCTCCTAAAACAATTTTTCTAAATTATAGCTACACAAATTATAACAAAAATACCGAAACAGGTCCTCCATTTATGCTTACTATTACTAAACTGACTGATGAAGGTTTTAACGTCGACTATTAAAATAATCATCAACAAGAAATTATTGGTTACTTACACAATGGCATGTTAGTAATTTATGCAAAGATAATATAATAAATAGTACCTTTCAGCGGTTTCCTCTTCCATTAGTGTTTGGAACATGATTGTGATTGAATTCTAGTACGACTTAATCATTTAAAAGTTCATGAACATTTTAAAACAAAAACTATACTGGTCACTTTTATATTTTATGCAAATTTAACAACCAATTAATTAATAATTAAGTACACTGACGTATGTACGATCAAGTTTTTTTTACAGTGAGGGCTTAAATCACGACAAATATTCAATGACCTTTGGCAAGTATTTTGATTTATTTTTGTTTTGGCGCAGCGTGTGCCAAGGACTGTACCTGTGATATACTCATTCATTCAGGTTGAATAACAGTGTTTGTAGATCCGTTCATATGAAGTGATCTTACCCCACTAACGCAAGGAAAATCTTAAAATTCCAATACCTTACAAGAATCTTCCAAGTTTAACAAGTTTTTTAAAGAAGTTTGTTTAAATGTCACATGCTCTTGCTTTCTATATAAGTATGCAACGGGGTCTTGGATGCACTATAAATAAGTGTTCTCGATACTTGTCGGTATTTGTAGTTCGCTAGAAAAAAAACTGGAACGAATTATTGTACGTATTTATTTTTATCGACACTTTTGTACAACTGGCATCTTTTAATAGAATCTACAAAACTAGTTAATTTTCATATTGTGTTTCTTAATAGTTTTTACAATGTTTATCAACAGCCGTACCGGACAGGTAGTAAAACGCCGTCCATGCACAATAACGATTAATAAAAGAGATAATTTGTTGGTAGATACGTACCTAAACAACTTAAATAATGTTAACAAAAATGCTTTTGCAACAACAGTTCTTCATTATTAACCGATTACACAAATCTTTGTAACTCGTAGCAACAGTGATTTTCTAAAGCACCCACGACAATTAATTTATTTCCAGCTAATCGCTAACAGTAGAAGTACTAACTTATTAAAGCTACAGTGCTATCTTCTTAATTATATCGATCACTACAATAATTTATATCACATAGTGCAATTTACTTTAAAAATATGATAGAACTAGTTTATTTCATATCACGACTTTATGCAAGTATTATAATCAAAGTTTGAATTAGAACTCAACTCTAAAACTCCTTAATGAGCAATTTATATGTTATTCAATTTTTCTAGATTATTTCAAGAACTCAGCGGGATCATGCAAATGACATCTGGAAGGTTTCTATTGTAAGCTTAATAAAGTTCTTAAAAGCAAACATTTCTAGCTGTCAATCAAGTCCATTTGAAGGTGTCGCGCCAAAAGCTGCCTACCAATAATCTTTTGTGTACAGTTGCATTCTTTACGTTTTGTTCTATTATTCTGTCAAAGTAATACTAAATAGCAGTCGTTTCACTACCCCTCTTAAAGCTGTTCTCTCTCAGAATAAACTGTAACCCGAACATTAAAGTCCTTGTGGTGGTAAGTACAATCGGAAACATTTTTGCAGTTCCCATGTTGATGGAAGTATCAATCAACATTCTTCACAGCAGGTGCAGTGTCAATTGGATTGTAACCACGCACTAAAATTTGGACCTCGTCTTTCTGGAACAGCATCTCTAGCATATGCGTACCACCCTATATCTAACCCATCAAATCCATAACCGATATTGACTATGGCCAACTTTTGTCTCAAACTTTGATTATCTGACTCTTAAGGTCCACAGAGTCTGGTAATTCGATTCAACCGAAGGCCATTGCTTAGTCACCCACCAGGTAATAAATGCAGCGAAGTCGATTTTTAGCTATAGACTCTTACAAATATCTGGTTGTCTGCGAAGTTGATGTAGACCACCAGATTTATTTTAGACGCACGAGTAAGTCCTCGAAACATCCCAAGGTCGACCGTGACACATCGAATAGATTACTCTAAATCTTTTCGGTTACTCCAAATCTTACTTTGCCTGTGCCGCTGTACTAAAACACGAACCAGTCGTAGCCAAGAATAGACCTTGTAACAATTTTTTTTATAAAAAAGCAAAAATGAAAAAATCACTAAAAAACAACATATTTACAATCCTAAATAAGTTTTCGTGTTCATAGTAAATTTTTAGTTCCAGATGAAAAACAATAAACAATCCGTTACTTTTTATTAATCCTATTACAAAATTTCATACTTCGTCCTAATAACAAATTATATACTTCAGATGTTTAAAATCTTGTTATGAACGTTAAAACCTCAAAGTAATCTTTTAAAACAGTACCTTAACATTAGAAATTGTAAATAAATACGTTATTATTTTCAAATATTTTAAGGTCTCCCAGGTTGTTTTATAAACACAGCCAGTGGTACATCATGGTCTAATTGAGCATGTGTTTTTTTTGGCAAACTTTTGTGCAGATAGGGTTTTCCAGGACGAATCATTTTTATTACCCGTTTGGATAATTTTTCCACTCCAGCTACATCCTCCGAGAAGCTGATAATGGGGTCGTTGATACTAAAATTTAGTTTAAAGAATACAACGGTGCTTTAATCTGTGTTTTTTAGACCAAAACTTAAGAATTTGAATACCGTTCTTCCCTTCAAAGACGTTGGTTTGAGGTAGTTTGTTCTGTTGTGACACAAAAATGGGCAACTGATCTCAATAAATTTTTATCACTTATCTGAGTTAAAATCCTGCACCACAGCAGAGTAGCTCTATCAGATCTACAACTCGCTGTTAAGGGTGCGTGTTATATTCTGTTGCTGACTTCGTTAGAAAATGTATGAAAAAACCGGTTGTATTAAACAACTTCCCTAACAGTTTGCGACGTTAATATACCCGTTGACCGAACTAGAAGCAAAAAATCATTTCAGTCCATTAGATTCTTCTAGTAAAACAGAAATTATAATTAAAATTTCAATTCTTTAGTTTCATATATTTTGTTAATGGAAAATAACATAAGTTATAGCTTTCTTTTGTTTGTCCGTCTCATTTGCGAGAAACCGAACTAAGAAATTATTTTTAAGCCATTTCTTTGTGTAATGATTTGCAACACATTTGTCTTGTATAAAAGTAGAAAAACTGCTTCATATTCCTCTTTCAAAATTAAAATTTAGCTAATTTATTTTATGAAAAAGGCTTAAATTGTATGCCAAATCTGACAAATCAAGTTGAAATAACAAACTTGTAAATGCATAAACTATTTAGAAATTCTGTTCGAGTATTTAAAGTCAAAAACCTATGATATATTATGATGATGTTATTGAATATGAATTTTATAGTGCTGTTATGGTGAAAATCTTAATATCTCAAAAATGAAATCGACACGTCATTATGTTAGCGCTATTTTGTGTCCTGAAATTTAAGAGTTGCATATCTTAAACTATTTTTTGTTGGGAAGTGCCTCTAACTGATTGAAACAAGATCTACCCTATATATTTATTCAAGCATTTTGATACAAATAAGAATTAATATACACGAAAGGGTTTTCTGTATTTGCCCTTCAAAATTAATAATACTTGATAGATACAGTGGCGTCCAACTTAAAATTACATTTTCTTTTATCAACTAAGCAAATTTAGCCCCGACCCACCTCCAACTTTCCATTGGTATAATAGTCAAGTTAGCCAATGGCATGGAGTTTCTCCTTAGACTTTACATCTTCTAAGTATGAAACTGTTGCAATCTTTGTTCGTCCTCACGAGCATAACTGTTTGTTCGTCTTACTACTTGTCCTTTTTCGGCATTACCGGCGCCATCACTATCGTGGGTGGTAGCCGGTTAATGTGCACCACTGCCGTTCTTCTCTTACAAATCCCATATACCACGTCGTTGATGCTTTTTATAACCTCGTATGGACCCTCGCAGTGTCTTCTTAAGTTTCATGAAATTCCATCTCTACGTCTGGGATTATATAGCCAGACGCGGTCATTTTCTTGAAAACCGGAATGCTGCACCTTCATGTCATATCTGGTCTTCATCCGATCGCTTGCAATATGAATATTAATTCTAACGCTACCAAAGATATCATGCATCTTGCGCTTGAGCGTCTTGACAATGCTCTCGCTCGCTGTATTTTCCAGACTTACAACCCAACTCAAAGTCACATGTTCGCATTCCAGCATAGTATATGTAATGCCTGTCCAGTGTTCTCATGAACCGAAAATCGATATACCAATAAAAAATAGATGTAAATATTGGTACCAGTCTTTCTGATGTTGGAAGACCTTCTTAAAAAGCTATTTGCTCAAGGGTTGTTCATGCGGTTTACAATAACAGTGTTGCTCGGGTTTTTCTCATTCCCAGCAACTGGCAAATTCCTTGGAATAACACTGACTAAAAATGTTTTCCTTCATCGGCGTACAACTCCGTTGGAACTCCAAAACGGCAGAATAGTTCCTTTACTAGCACGTCGGTGACGAATGCAACTTCTTGGTCTGGTATAGCATATGCTTCGGTCGTCTTTGTGAAATAGTAAATCGCTACTAAGATGTACTTATTCCCGAAGTAATTCTCAGAGAATGGACCGGCAAAATAGATTGCCACTCCCTCAATAGGACTTCTTACTTCTCATTGGAGCCTTACGGTTTCCCAATGGTGCACACAACTGACACTTGTGGCACCGCTGTTTAACATTGTTATTACAGCCACCTCACCCCGTGAAGCAGACACTTCAACATCGTCCTTGCAGCCTACCTAGTAAAATTGTGTGCGAACATTTTCCAGGGTCTTCTTAACGTCAACGTGTTCTCCTGAGGTGCCATTATGTAAATGTCCTAAAAGCTCCACCAGTAAAGATCCCGTTCTCTACTTTGAAGAAATTCCATTAGGTCCAGCACGACTTCAGGGTGCTACTCCAAGGTTGAAAACTATCAGGACCCTGAAAGTGAATCATGGGTGTCGTCATCCTTGGAAGTGTGTAGTCATTCTTTTGGTAATAACGTCATTCAACTGTCCCCTTACATGTGATTTTCCAATGTTCCACCTGAAGGTACTACATTGGCCAGGAAGTTTTTTTTACCTGAAAAATTTTAAATTTTGCCAAACCCTTGCTGTTCTAAGCAAGGTAGGGATCTTTAACGTCCGTGACAGCACTCACATACTGGACCTCCATTTTACCTATCATCCGAATGAGGGCGTATTTTTGTGAAAAATGCTCGCCTAACATTTTTCAGGCGGAACGTGTCGGGATTTGAACCCGGCACCTTGGCCGTAGTAGCCACACGCATATCAATTACGCCACGGAGCCACCCATTTCAATTGTTCGCAGCACACACAAAATCTTGTCGATTTGTCCTTCTTTTTTTTCTCTTTTTTTTACAAGTACACCTTTTACGAGGAGTTCGTTACTAATCGATTCAATGGTGCGCACAAAGTTCTCCAGGAGAGTACCATCCAAGCGTCCATCACCATACTTATGTCCTTCCAGGTAGGATATCATCGTCCGTTAGACGAACTCGCACAGATATGTCGTTTGCATCGCAAAACGGCACTTATTATTTTTCGTACTCTTAAGACATCCTCTTGCATATCTACATAGCATCCGTACCTGTTCAAGCTACCCCCATTTACACAATATCTTTTACAGTGACGTTCACGTTCACTACGTAATGGTCAATTACTTTGCTTCCTATTCAGATTTTTACATGTAGCGTTTCGTAATTAGATTTCCTCCCCAACCACGGTTCGAAGACGTAGTGTTGCGGACGAAACTTTATCACAGTCGCGCACTACATGCAGATTAGCGGTATTAACTAAGACCCTCACCGCCTTGCTATTAAACTGTAAATGTAAATGTTAGCTGCATGCTTAGATTGTGCTATGCGAATGAGGTCTCCGGGGTAGAATCCATACAAGTCTACTTTCGCTTCTTGCTATCAACCCCTTTTAGTTTTGCGGCTTCTTTGCATGCTTCTTGGGCGCTTTACAGTTAGATTGTATATGAACAAACTCTTCACATTTCCAGAATCTGAGTCTTTTGTCTTTGGTTGGTGTTCACGAGGTACCCCTCGAACTGACTACTCTTTGCCTTCTTGTCCCTGTTTCTCTACGGAGGATCTTTCCTCACTACTACCACGATGCGAAGTTTGTTTTGCCGCTTCAAATTCTATAGCATGAGTTAGGTAATGATGTAGGGTTCTTGATCGAATTAGCTGTAGTACATACTAAAACTCGCCGTTGCCTATCCCGTTAACAAAGGTCTGTACTACCAGTTGTTCTAGACTGACGCTGTTGGATAAGTTCGTCTCACCAAACGAGCATTATCTACTTCAAACTTTTACAAATTTTCGTTAACCTTTGATAACGGTTCTTCACTTGGGCATAGTATACTTGTTGCAGATGAGAGTTGCCGTACCCCATTTCCAGCCTTGATATTAAGGCCCCGTAGCTTCTTTAATAATGTCTGATACGGCTTAATGAATATTTAAGGCTTGAGCTAGTAACGCGACAATCACTGCGCTCGCCCTTTCATCATCGTTCCTGCCGTTAGCTCCCGCGGCAGACCCGAATTGCTTCAAATATGTTTGACAAGTTGAGTTTGCAATAAATGTGGGTGGTTTCATTCTGGACTTTTGCAATGTAGTATGCCTTTGTCATTTAGATCGCCGTGTTCCTCGACACACTTACTAGTTAAATTAAACTGAACACATTTGAATATATCATTTACTAACAACAATTAAGCTGCATTAGTTCCTTTTAATTCAATTTTCGGTTATAGTGTTGTGTAATTCCCTTAATTTATGTTCAAAATTACACACTTGTTTGTCAACAATTGTTGAAATTTTTTTTCATTGACGACATACAATATTTAAATTTACGTCAGACAAAATATCTCCCGTGATAATCGCAAAAGGGGAATCTGTTCCATGCTCGAATGTTTTGCATCAACTGTCTAATTGATTTTTAGGGCTTACTTCTAACTGTTCATTTCCAAGACTTGCTCTTAGTGAATCAAAATAAATTCTATTTGCTTTCAACTCAGAATATTTTCGCTTATTCTATACTTTGTTTAATCTAGCTTCCGCGTTTAGCTTTTTAAGATTAATTAAATATGAATCTAATAGATTCTAAACTTTCATACTGCTTAACCGACATTCCGTAATGAAACTAACCTATGCACTTTTAAAATTATTAAAAATATTTACTTAATTACCAAATTATTGTTGACCGATTTCATGCGTTTCTACAATGGTGAGATACTTTGCGTTGCTTCACGTTTTCGCATATTTCTAATTTCAATTCGTTGCTGAATAATTTGCATTTTTGCAGTTGTGTTCTGATGACCCATTTTCCTATATTTACTCACTAAAATGTATATGATATCTGTAATAATTAAATCAATTATAGTAATTAATAAATAGTCCGTCACTTTTGGACTGTTTTTTAATTCTTCTGTAGCACTATTGGTACCTACACCAGCGGCATGTAAAATAATCTCTTCTTATTTTGAATGTGTGGTGCCCATAGAATATAATAAAATCGAAAAATTTGCGAATAAAATATTTTCTAATTCTAAGCGGTTTATTGCAAGTCCAAAATATTCAGCTAAAAGCATTCCTGAATACTAATTTAGTTACTTACAGTCTATCATTGCATATATAACCTAGTTGAATTTCTTTTCCATAATTCTTTAATTTGCCTCTAATTTTTTCAAACGGTGGCTAATAGATAACGATCTATACAATTTTAGGGCTGGCAGGATCGCCATGGAATTTGGCCTGCCTTTACAATTTAGATCGCCATGTTCCTCGACACCCATACTAGTTACATTAAGCTAAACACATCTGACTATATCAGTTACTAATAACAATTACTGCAAATATGTTTTCTTGAGTACTATAGCTTAGCGTCTTAAATGTAATCTTTAATAGATTGCAATACAAAATACGCTTATGATTATAATTACTATTACAATTGATTCAGTTATGCAATTTTCTGCAGTGTATATCCTGAAGTGGGTGAATGTCGTAATTAGAGAACGCTGACAAATAATAACAATATTATATTTAGTAGTACTGTAGTTCACGGTATTGTAAATGTATGTACACAACAACATTCCTGTGTTATTAGGTTAAATTGGTTAACAATTACTTTACACCTTAACGCCATTTCACTTTCCCTGATATCCTTATATTCTGAGATATGCCGTTAGTAGGAGGTTTAGTGACGTTCTGGACCCTCATTTCCTCCCAAAACCCTCATTTCCTCCCACATTTACATGTAAATCCCCATAAGGAGGAAATGTGGTGGAGGGACTCCTAGGAGGAAATGTGGTGGAGGGACTCCTAGAAGGAAATGTGGAGATGTAAATTCTCATAAGAAGGAAATGCGGAGATAAATCCCCATAAAAAGGGAAATGCAGAGATTCATCTCCACATTTCCACACACAATCCACATTTGCTCCCACATCTGGCGACAGTAATAAATAACATTACCATCTTAAATTTTGCACAATAGTTTTCTTCGAGTAGCCATTGCATCTTTCGAGATAACCCTATCTTGTTTCGTATCAATTAATATTAGAATTTTTAAGCTACCTGAATCTCTAGGAATTTTTGAGATAGCGTCATTCCCCAGGGAGCTACCCTAATTTTAAGATTTTTTTTACCGGCAACGATTTTCTGACCGTCCTTATAAATTTTTTAGCTTTGTGACACATTAAACTAATCTAAAATTTTACGCAGAATTTGAATCTGCAAACAGATTTAATCTGTTCACCCTCACAAAGTTACACTTTAAAGCTCTCAAACCTCTAAATTTTGCTCTTTGCTCCCAAATTTACAACAAAATAGTTTTCTTCTGCTAGATATTGCATCTTTCGAGATAAACCTATCTTGTTTGGTATCAATTAATATTAGAATTTTCTCAGCTACCTGAATCTCTAGGAATTTTTCAGATAGCATCACCTTCAAGGGAGCTACCCCAATTTTAAGATTTTTTACCGGTAGCGATTTTTGGCCGTCCTTATAAATTTTTTAGCCATGTGACACATCTTGCTAGTCTAGAATTTTACGCATAATCCGAATATGCAAACAGATTTAAAATTGGACCACCCCTTACAAAGTTACACTTTTAAAGGCTCCGAGCCTCTAAATTTTGCTCTTTGCTCCCACATCTGAACCAAATAGTTTTCTTCGTCTAACCAATGCATCTTTCGAGATAAACCTATCTTGTTTGGTATCAATTAATATTAGATTTTTCTCAGCTACCCGAATCTCTAGGAATTTTTTAGATATCGTCACCCCCAAGGGAGCTACCCCAATTTTAAGATTTTTTGCCGATAACGATTTTATGGTCGTCCTCATAAACTTTTTAGCGATGTGACACATCTTGTTAGTCTAGAATTTTACGCAGAATTTGAATTTGCAAACAGATTTAAAATCGGACCATCCCTTACAAAGTTACACTTTAAAGTCTCAAACCTCTTTAAATAGTTTTGCTCATCTATAACATCTGCTTTAAACAATCATTTTCCTAGAAATCTAAAATCACAAGGATTTTAGAAATGAGTTCTTTATAAGCCATAAGTGTATAATATTTAAAACCATTTTTTCAAACAGTAATGTTACTGTTTTCAGAATATCGCAAAAACCCATGACTTTTAAAATTTTTTCTGGTTTAACATTTTCCTAAATAAGTACGTCACAAATTATGCTCAATGCTAAATAGTCAGAAAATACATTCGTTTTACAAACTAATTGCTTTACAATTATGTGACGTATAGTGAAAGCTATGTAAACCTTTCTTTTTTATTAATTAGCGGCTATATGATTTGAGAAATACAATAGATATGCTCAATGCCATCCATTAGAATCATCGCATCATTGCTGGAGGGTTTATTAATCATACAATGAGCGCTCTAGTTTGGTCTCGATTGGGGAAAATACAAACTTCATCTTGTAATACGGATCGATTAACGCTTAATTATTTCAAACCGCATAAAAACGCGATCTGATTAGTAAAAACCTATTCCTTCCGTACGTTTCTTTGGCGTGTAAAAGTACATCGATATTTTAAACAATCGTTTTTGTGCAGTGATTTTTTGTGAAAAGTTTTTTGAAGATTTAAGGTAGGTTTACATTTATTTGCAAACACCAATTAATGTGCATTTTGCCATTGTTTCTGATTGTATTTTTAAAACATTAATTTTTCCAAAGTGATGCGCTGTTTTACATATATATTTTTGTCAAATTTTAAAGATAGGTTTTTAGCTAGACGAATGTTAGGCGTATCTATCAACCCCAATTCCGAAATGACTATTTCTTTTGGAATTGTAGAATATGGTGTTGCAGATTGTGTAAAATATGTACTACCTGCTTTAATGTAGCACTTGTGTAAGATTTTTATTTTATCTTGGCTATCTTCCTCCTCTACTATCTCCAAATAATTTACATGTAAGGTGAGCGAAGAACTTAAACATTACGGGATCTTAAAACTAATATATACAATAGATTTACAGCATACCTCTTCCTCGGTTCGGATACTCCATCGTCGACACTGGTGTTCTTTATGCGGTAGCTAGTCATACGGTTGTTAAACGCTATGCTAACCATTTCTACACTATCTTCGCCAGTAACGATTTTTCCAGGTATAGGAAACACTGCAAGAGTTGCATTTAAAACGTTTGCAGTTACCATTTTAGTACAAAACAAAATCCGCACTATAGGACTTTGGTGAAACTTGTAAGCGAACTAACTTATAAACTAAAAAGTTTACTCTTGCGTAGCTGCTTTATGCTTCCTATAGAATGCAAACCGAAGGTTTCTGAAGACAGCCGAAGGAAGTTGAAGGTTCAGTGGGGAACTAAATGACGCCATCTTTTACCAATCCTTGCTACTCGTCCAGTACATTTAGCACCCTGCGGATGCAGTTAGTAGAGTCATCGGAAACTTCTTCCATGTTATACAGGTCGGCAATCGCATCGCACACATATTAAAAATCCAAAAGGGTTATAGCACACGCACACAAATTGGTTGCATACCGTGCAGTAGAAGATGCAGTGCTACTATAAACAATAACTTAATAAAAAATTTTAAACCTTTACTAAGGGGATACCAAACTTGTTGCCTACAGAATACATACTAATAAAGCAATTTAATTTTAAATAACTTCTACATAATATTTTAGAAAATGGTAGGTTTGAATATTTTCTTTGGAAACAATAGAAGATTGCCGAAGACACTCAAAGAGTGCACAAACGCGGTCACTAAACCAATCAGCATTAATACCGAGTATTCTATGCTTTCGTAGGTTTCTCATTTCCTAGAACCAAATCTTCCGCATAGCGGTTGGTAGCACGTAATGATTTCTAGAACCGGCAAGTACTCGATATCGCCCAAATACAGAATTAGATGCTCGATGTCCGTCAACTCCCGATTCCCTCGTAAAAGGTAGAAAAAACTAGGTCAATCATCCATCTAACTTAAACTTCGACCCGCTACCGTTTTGATAATTTCCAAACATTTTTCAAACGACAATGGGCTTCCACACTAACACCTAACGTATCTTTCCTATTATTTGTTAAACAAAAACTACCGGTATCGCCATGCCCGTATGCGGATGTAAGCAGATGTTTGTGGATATGTACGAGAATATGTAACCATATACATTAATCACTTTAAGCTATTTTATTTAGTCCAAGAAAACTATTATTTTTCTAAACCACAATTACTAATCGTCTTTATAGGTTTAACATTTCTACGATTTCCCAATGACTGGTGCTACGTACATAGAAACTTTAATTTCTTATTGGAGAGAATTCTTATTCTCCCACGCACTGCTGCGTAGCTGCATGCCCATCCCTTTTGGAGGTATATGCTCGGCATAGGTTGTAACACCCTCGGTTTTACTTAACTACACTTCGTGAGACCCTTTAATCTTTTTAATCGTATCTTTCTCGCTTACAATACAGTAGGACTTCGACATAACAAATATTACCAATATCTGTCACCAGATTATTGTTGCACATATTTTGTCAAGTTCACTTTCTCCAATTATTGCGGATTCGGAGAGCACAAAATTTTATAAATGAGCTTGACCTTGGTCCTGACCTTGAGATGACCTTGAAGGTCATTACCACGGTCATGGTATTTTTAAAAATTTTGTGCTCTTTCCGAATCCGCAATAAAAAATAGAGGTGTCTATTGGAGAAAGTGAACTTGACAAAATATGTGCAACAATAATCTGGTGACAGATATTGGTAATATTTGTTATGTCGAAGGCGAACAGATGCTGACTGGTGGACTACACACACCAATTACAGAACCATTTTGTGACAATATAATGTTGGTTAAAATTTGCGACCATTCTGACGTCGAGCAAACATCTGCAAACAAAAGAATGTTTATCCTAAAAAATGAAAATTGTGGTGCATTTAACAGCTATCTACGAAGAAAGTTCGACCGATTTGTTTCCGCTAGGCATGGTGTTAAAGCTAAGCTTCTGTTTTCTCTGGAAAGCACTAACAAGATGGGTCAGAGAGTAAAAGAAATTATCGGAAAAGAAGACCTCGAATGCATTAATAAAAAATTCCAAAATCCTATATGTGTTCCGTACAAAGTGGAACTAGCAGATGTTAAGTTGGAAACTTTATTGGGGGAACTACCAGATATATTAGACGGACTCAAAAAAGATTATTATTATCTTTTTGACATAGATGTAACCCAAGATTTTGATGGCATATTTAGTAAGATGGAGATGTGTAATTATTTAACTACAAACCATAACTTTTGCTATAAGGGCGAATACGAAGAAAAGTGCAATATTATAGTTGACAACGATAAAACTGTGGGAATTGATTGTTTAACATGGCTAACAACCAATGCAAGAATTAAGATATACAACAAGTTTATGAGGACGATCATAAAGTCGTTATCGGCAAAAAATCTTAAAATTGGGGTAGCTCCCTTGGAGGTGATGCTATCTGAAAAATTCCTAGAGATTCGGGTAGCTGAGAAAAATCTAATATTAATTGATACCAAACAAGATAGGTTTATCTCGAAAGATGCATTGGTTAGACGAAGAAAACTATTTGGTTCAGATGTGGGAGCATAAAGCAAAATTTAGAGGCTAGGATCCTTTAAAAGTGTAATTTTGTAAGGAGTGGTCCGATTTTAAATCTGTTTGCAGATTCGGATTATGCGTAAAATTCTAGACTAGCAAGATGTGTCACATGGCTAAAAAATTTATAAGGACGGCCAAAAATCGCTACCGGTAAAAAATCTTAAAATTGGGGTAGCTCCCTCGGGGGTGATGCTATCTGAAAAATTCCTAGAGATTCAGGTAGCTGAGAAAATTCTAATATGAATTGATACCAAACAAGATAGGTTTATCTCGAAAGATGCAATGGCTAGCAGTAGAAAACTATTTTGTGGTAAATTTGGGAGCAAAGAGCAAAATTTAGAGGTTTGAAAGCTTTAAAGTGTAACTTTGTAAGGGGTGAACCGATTTTAAATCTGTTTGCAGATTCAAATTCTGCGTAAAATTTTAGATTAGTTTAATGTGTCATATTGCTAAAAAATTTATAAGGACGGTCAGAAAATCGTTGCTGGTAAAAAATTTAAAAATTGGGGTAGCTCCTTGGGGAATGATGCTATCTCAAAAATTCCTAGAGATTCAGGTAGCTGAGAAAAATCTAATATTAATTGATACCAAACAAGATAGGGTTATCTCAAAAGATGCGATGGCTACTCGAAGAAAACTATTGTGCAAAATTTAAGATGGTAATGTTATTTATTACTGTCGCCAGATATGGGAGCAAATGTGGATTGTGTGTGGAAATGTGGAGATGAATCTCCGCATTTCCTTCCTTACGGGGATTTATCTCCGTATTTCCTTCTTATGAGAATTTACATTTCCACATTTCCTCCTAGGAGTCCCTCCCCCACATTTCCTCCTAGGAGTCCCTCCACCACATTTCCTCCTTATGGGGATTTACATGTAAATGTGGGAGGAAATAAGGGTTTTGGGAGGAAATGAGGGTCCAGAACGTCACTAAACCTCCTACTGCCGTTATATCACTGAAATTGAACATCCCGACGCTTGTACTGTTACAGAATTAATACGTTCCTTTGAACAGTTCCTTTGACTTTTGAGTTGTTTTAACTTGGTGAAAATGTCCTTTTATAGTCTAGCCGTGCTTGTTTACCATTCCGACCCTTGTTTTACAGTAAACAAACTTTTCACACAGGAATTATATTCTTTAGGTCTTTTACATTAGAGTTTCAACAGTTTTTCTTCCCCAATACAAAACTTACAAATCTTTTAGTAAGTATTTTAGTTTCATCAGAGTTTATACAGTTTTCCTGCCCCAATACAAAAACTTACATAAGCACTCTTTTACTAAGTATTTTAGTTTCATTCTCACCTAAATATTTGTAAATCTTTGAAAACTTTTCTCGATAACTGCGCTACAAAATTCAATATCATATACGTTATATATGTTATTATCGTGTAGGAGTATGCAACCTACCATATTCTTAACTAACTAACCAATAAGCATGTTATATGCAAACAAAAACAATGCACGTTTAAAACGCTCCACCAATAATGAATTCGTCCAATACCTTTCAAAATATAAATAGAAGCCTTCGAACGTACAATACATACAAAACCACGGTATATAAAGGAGCTCTAAACGCTAGAGCAGATCACTTCTTGTTGTTTTCGTTTTAAGAAAGCCACCAAACTTCTTGAAGAGAACTTAGAAGTAGGACAAAACGGAAGTCAAGTCACTAAGCTTCTCGAACGCTGAGGGTTTTTTTTTATTTTCTCATTGTGATCACCAAATCTAGTGGGATAAAATGAAGTGAACTCTTATAACATTACAGGCAAGATCTCTTTATAATACACGAGGGAAACGCAGAAACCTTCTGGTAAGACAAAAAATATTCATTAGTAACCTACCTTATCAATGCATCCACGACTTGTACATCTAAAAACACATTAATTGCAACCTAACAAAATAAAACAAACCTATTAAATCATGAAAGAGAGAACACCATTTGTGTTCTCATAAGAAATGTGTATGTGTATTTTTCTTAATTTTTCTTGGGTATAATTGTGATATAATTATCACGTAACACATTTTGTTACACAACAATTCTCATCTGATACTTTGTATACCCAGGAAGCTAAAAAAAGGAATACGCTATTACTAGAGTATGTTACTGCATTTATCACGACGCTTCGTATTACGCCGTTTCTATTTCAAACTTAAACACCGATTCCAACTGTTCAAATAGAATACTCTAGCATCAATGTCTATTTCTCACTAAACTATACTCTCCAATAGCTTCTTCAGCATAGTGCTATTCGCCTCGACCAACACAAGCTTGGGAAACATCTTCCCTCACTTTCGAATGTGTAATTAAATAAAATTGTAATGACCACTACCTCCTCTTCAATATCGATTTTATTGATTGATCCTCACTCCGTGCGTTGGCGCTAACCTATACGACGTATAATTCGAAAGTCACAACCTAGATCAATTATTTCAAATACACCTGACTTGACACGCAATAGAAATAATTTCCAATAGTAAAATACAGATTATTAACTAGGAAATACACAACAATGAAGCATATTACGATAATATTAATATTTATATTAACTGTTTAATACTTAAGCTAAACTGTGAAACCATATCAACATAATTTAATGTAGCTGTATAATAATTATATACAAAAATTTGCACAGGAATTTTAATATGTTACATGTTATGGAAATCCTACTGCAATCATCGCCGCGAGGTGCTGATTTTCATTAAGAGTAACCCGGGTGAGGATTGCTTACAACCATTGACATCTTCACCAACACAACACCAGGCCCAGATCTTCGTTATGAAGACGCAACATCACATTCGTCTCTGTCTTGGAGCCGCAACATCCAATTCTTCGATATAGATAATCGTTCCGTAACTTAACAAACCAAAATGCTTTCTGCTTTAGTATTAAAGACATTTGCAATTTAATTATGCACACAAAAACAGTTGTAGGTAATTCCTGTATCTGGCACGTCTTTAATGTTAAAGTTAATACCAATATTTTAAATTGTAAATAAATGTTATCTCTGTTAATATGAAGATGAGTAGGTGATCCCAGACAATCAGAGCATCACAACTGCAACACAGGAAAGGCGATTTTATGACTTTCATTATGTGAAGGGATTTGGAATTTGTTACGCACAGTCGCTCCCCCCCCCCTCCTTCCGAATATCTAGCAGGAAATTCACAGAAAATTCAGTGAGGTACTCCGCTAAACATCCCGTTTCGGTAAAATACTAAAAACCTTGACTGTTCTAACAAAAAGGTTGGTTGCCGACTAACTTAGTAGAATGGGTACTGTAAGTGTTTGAAGAGGGTTCCAGAATGCTATCGGGTATGAAATGCAGTCTTCATCGTGAAATACCTTGAACGCCACTTAATTTCGTAGGGTTGCTATGGATAAGCCCTAGAGTGAATAACAAGGATATGTCAAAATTGGATATCAGGAGAGGGATTCTGGCTTAGAGATATTCCTGAAAATTTATTAAACGCAGACTAGTTTAAATCTAAAAATGCTAAAAATACGTAGACCTATTTAAGACTGCTAACTGCAAAAAAGATTCCTAAAAGTAAATGTTAAATATCGTGAAATATGCTTTCACGCCATCACAAAACAATGTATTAAGGCAAAACTGTAACTATACCGTTTACAACAATGGAAAACCCAAATACACACAGTCTTTACACAATTTTATACAACATTTCTACCTGACTAGCACACACGTTTTTACTACAAATACGCAATACAACCTTAAATAGGTATTAAAAATCAATTTTCATAAATCTACTAACTAAAAACTTCATCTAAACACAGACGTACTTGTAAGTACGTTTAAGCCATGCATTTAATTTCAAGTTTATATACTAACCGTCATTCCAGTATAGTTTCAGCAGTTTTAATTTGAACTTTTATTTCCTTTAATCGGGTGACTGACTATTGTTTTAATAACGGCAGATATGGGCTCCAACTATCTTAACATGGTACTTCCAACACAAGGGTTGTATAATACTGGGAACCAATGTACCCCCTAAAATAAAATGGACCCACTCGGCAGAGAATTATCCAAACATAAATAGGCTACTCTGCCTTACTCGATAACCTCTATTCAAGGTAATGAACCTACGAAAGTGGTATGTTGATGGCTTCGGAAAGACCGATTAAGTGTATAAAAATGGACACGCTTCGTATCGTCTTTTTCTATCTAACACACACACACACACACACATACACACACACACACATACAAACACACGCGCACACACATACACAAAAACACAAACACGCACACAACACACAGATATATATATATATAAATTTACCTATTGTCGACTTAAAATCAGAAATCTGGATTGTACATTCATTTGAGTCAGCACAAAACTATATATGACCTGTCTTTGTTCTGAGACGATGAGATCATCGGCACCATTATTTTTTGTAGACAAAACAAAATCACGGCTGTACTAATTACACTGATGAGATTACCTTTAACCCTTAAAAACTGATATATGAATTTGACAACTTTTGACTATGCATCTTATATGATGCAAAATAATTTTCTTAGATTAAAATTTATAGAATCCGAATGCTTATATTTCTTAAAGGGAATAACCCAATCCTATTGGCGGACTTTACTAATACAGAAACTATTAAAATGAAATATGATTATAATTATTTCCAGGGGAACGTTACAAATTGTTGGTTAACACTGCAAAGATAAGTCACCATCCGTAGCATGTTCTTGAAATTGCACACATCAAAATAAACTTCAACTTTTGTCTTCCTAATATTTCTGGTAGATTAATTGTTTGTAGACAAAGTAGGCAGCTTATAACTGGGTGCAAACCGTTGTATTTCTCTAATGACATGTGATGTTAAACAACTTTTATATTCTAAACTATGCTACATACATCGACGTAACCTGACAGACTAAGAAAGAATGCCCGGGCTCAGTTGGAGAGTAGGCGGGGTCTTACAAATATAAAGAAAAATAAAGGAAAGGCCTGAAATAAAGTAAAGAAATTAATAAAGCTTATTACTAATTATAATTAATTGAAGTGCCATTTTGGAGAGACATAACAGTATAGTGTAACCTAACAACACAAAAAAAATCAATTCATTACTAAATACATATGTCAGCAAAAAAACAAAGAAATCATTTTTCAAGTGGCGAGCTGCAGTTTTAGGTTACTCCCTTATATTAATTACTAAACAAAACAAAAAAAGCAATGTTACAACACTAAAACCAACAGCTCTAAATAATCATGGTAAATCTACAATTAAATATACAATTAAATAGATAAAATGGTCACAGTAAATACAATATTAATACTCAATATCGTCGTAAGCATAAACTTAACTACATCAAATTGTCCAGAAGTCATCACATACTACAATATTAATAATAAATATTCTCTCACACAAAAACAATCATTCCAAAACTACGAAGTTTAGTCATCCACGGCCCTTTATACACATGCGGTTGCTACAGTTACTGAGGACCCTTATAAAAGAACAGGAGAACAGACACACCCGCGTGTCCACGGCGCAGTATTAATCGCACCCTTCCCCAGAGCAGAGCGGAGCAGATGGGTTTGGGATCACACAACGCGTGTCTTCCCTCCACAAAAGAAGCGGCAAACACCTCATCAATCTAGGGTCAGACAACAGTTGGTTCGATCCACCGAAAGGAGCTATAAAAAGTGCAGGTAAAAATTATACTCCTTACAGAAGAAAAGTACCTGTTTTTAAACAATAAAAGTACTTACCACACATTGGTGTGTGCACGAAAAGTTTTTAGAAAACAACTAATACGACAATTATGCATGATCGTATAGTTGCAGGAAGAATCAAGTAAAATGGAATCGTTTAATAACGAGAATTAAATGCAATACCCGCGTTATCACACCCAGGTGTTAAATAGAAACTTGGAAACACGCTTTATCAAATAATACAATACCTTATTTCAACGAATCTTTTGGTCGGAGCAGTATAAGAATTAATTGTACGCTATAGCAACGTGTAGCAAGCCAGCGGACACCGAAAACAAGGCACCGTGTTTACGATTGCAATAAGAATCAAAATTTCCTATTAGTTTAACCATTTTCCCTTCCTTATAAAATGTGGGTCAAATACTTTTGCGCGTGTGCAAGTGTAGTGTAGTATAACATTATCATTGTCTATTGAAACGTGTTCGAGTAAATGTGTGAAGAACAGGATTCAGTGCTGATCGCCTGAACTACTGCCAAGCCCGAGCTGCTTAACACTGTCTTCATTATAGTTACCCACATTAATATGCCGGTGAGTACCACAGATTTTATAAGTTCCTTTCATTTCTGTTTTACCTATTATACCCGCAATTATCAAGTATACCAACCATTACAGTCCGCTCTTAATACGTAACACACCGACTATTTAAATTATAGCGTAAACCTTTCAAACTCGTAGCAAGGGGTTTAGATGAAATTATTGACAACGTGTATATTGTAGGAAGGTAACATATACAGGATGTTGTTGGAGTATTGAAACAGAATCTACGTAAATTAATAATGTAAGACAAAGAAGAGTATGTTTTAATTTACCGTCGAGAGTGAACGTAGTAACTATCACCATCTGTCTACTTGATGCGTGACCATTGCCATAATTTTTCCTCGTGCTTAGTTCTTGCAGCAATTGTTATGTCATGTAAAATTCAGGATCATGTTTACGTTTTTTGTCAGTCCATGACATCTTGTATTCACTTATCAGAAAAACATTCAAAACCATTTATTGCATTGCATTGCAAATAAGTCAATCATCACATATACATCATTGTTGAATCCTACTTCATCAAATTTTTCACCAGGAGAAATATTATCTCGATAAGTGTTTATTCATGCATTATTATGAGTATGTGTAACAAAGTTGTTTGTTTTGAAATAGTATCATGATCATCTAATAAAGTATTTTTTTATTTTGTTTTAATCGTTATACATCTTGTAGAGACTTTTCTGAATTTGTACACTGACTGTGGTAGAAATTTTATTGGCGCTTAGTTGTTTCAGAAATCTGTGGTTTGTAAAGCAATCCACAATAAAATGTGTTTATATCTCACTTCTTATAATATTACGTGGTTATTATTCCTTCCATGACGCCTCTCTTTTTTGATGAATTATGTAATCTGGCAAGTAATCCCCTAACTCCTTTCTAATCAATACTGTCGGTGACAAGTTCTTACATATTATACGCTTACCCCAATATTTTCATTTATAGATACCGACCACTTTTAATAGCTGCTACTTGCCTATGTAGTTTTTGTGCATACAAATGACAGCAATGATTATAAACTTCAGAAAAAGCATAAACCTATTTTTGCATAAGCAGTGCTTCTGCAGTCAGTAAAATGTATAGGAGGTTTTTGTATACATACCGTCAATAACTTTTTCCTTAAAATGTTCATCATCATTAGTTCTTCAGTCCTGGAACTGGTTAGACGCGTACTCTCATTGTTTTCTATTTTGAGCTAACCTACACATTTTTCTGAAATATGCAGTCTGAATCTGTCTCCATCTGATTGCAATAGTCTGATCTAGGTCTACATCTACCCCTTTTTATCCTATCTCTGCTTGTAATATATCTCGCACTATTCCCCAAAAATGCTTTAGGACGTATCCTGCCGTTCTATTTCTCTTATTTTTTTTTGTTTTCCACAGATATCTATATTCCTTTACTGTTTCTATAACCTCTTTGTTGTTAACTTTGTCTGTCCATACTATCATCCTCATACATCCGAATCACAACATTCCAAAAGCCTTCTACCGTTTCCCTGTCTGCTTCTCCTACTGCCCCTATTTCATTGACGTACTGTACTGTGCTCCACACAAATGCTTTCAAAAATTGTCTCCTTCTTTCTATGTTTGATCTCTTTGAACATAATTGCTTGTTAGATGTAGTTCGGTTCCCCTTCTATTGTTTTACATATATCTACTCTATTCTCCCGATATTCAGTGGTATGTGAGGGGGGTTAAGCAGCCTGCGGCTACCAAGAACCCCAAACTCTGAACATTTGCCGAATTTATAGTTTTCAATATATCTTTTAGCACAATCAACATTAGTTAAAAATATTTCAAAACCAACACCTGCAGTTGCTTATAATAATCATCAGATTTAAATACAATTATTCTTCTCGTCATTAGGTTTTCCGTCTTGAAACTGGTTGGACGATTAACTTCACTTATTTCTATTTTGAGCTAGCCTACAACGTTTCCTGAAATTACCACAGCCTAGATACAGCTCAGTTCCCCTTATGTTTTTCCTAATTATATGCCATATTTCACGAAGATTCAGTGGTACGTAAAGAGAGTTAACGAGTTTGTGGCTATCAAGGATCTCCCGACACTTATGCATTTGCCGAATTAATGGTTTTCCAGTAAATGCTTTTGCACAATTAACATTAGTTGGGAATATTGTAAAGCCAACACCTGTAGTTGGTTATAGTAATCATCAGGTTAAAGTACAATTATTTTTTGCAATCATAAACACATTTTCCTGAAATTCCAACAGCTTCTTTAGCTATCTGTGTGTAATAAGTCTAACCTAGGTCTACCTCTACCTCTTCTTTTTCCTATCTCTGCTTCTAGTATATTCCGCACTATTCACTCACGCCCTAGTATGTGGCGTATCATCCTATCTCTCTTATTTTTTACTGTTCTCCGTATATTTCTTTCTTTCTTCCCCTACCATTTCTAGTACCTTTGTTCTTAACCTTGACTGTCTATGACATCTTCATCATACATCTGTAAAACCACATTTCGAAGGCTTCTATCTTTTTCCTGTCCTCTTCTCCTACTGTCCAGGTTTCACAGCTGTACAGTGTTGTGCTCCACACATATGTTTTAAGCAATCCTTTCCTTGTTTCTAGGTATGTTGTCTTTGAACACAGTAATTGCTTTTTCTTGTTAAATGTAGCACGATCTTGTGCCCCATCTTTCCATCTTCCTAGGTAGCAGAAATCCTTAACCTCTTGTAAGTTCTTGTTACCTATTTGTACTTCTGTTTTTGATTTATTTTCTCATCCTTTGCGTACTAGTACTTTAATTTTATTTTTGTTAATTTTTATACCGTATCTCTCTGTTAGAATTGTTTCCATTTCATTAAGAGCAGCTTCTAATTCTTCCTTTCTAGATGTTAATACCGCAATATCATCTGTAAATCTAAGCATATCAATCTTTCGTCACTGCATAGTAATTCCAAATATCTTCCTGTGTTTGACAGTATTCATTGCCGCTTTGATGTACAAGTTAAAAATTAGCAGAGATAGGGTACATCCCTGTCTCAACCCTTTTCTAATATTTACTTCTCTGCGTTCCTGCTCTAATTCTATTACCGCTGCTTGCTTTGTGTATAAGCTAAGTGCGATCAGTCTGTCCCTAAAACTCATTCCAATGTTTTTTCCATTTTGCACTGTTGAGTGCTTTTTCAGATCTACAAACTCTATATACACGCTTTCTCCATTTTCTTTTGTTTTCTCCATTATCACCCTAGGAGCTGAAATGGCCTCTCGTGTTCCCTGTATCGTCTGAACCCAAATTGATCTTCTCCTAGTATTTCTTCAACTCGTTCTTCTATTCTACTTTGTATAATTCTAGTTAATATTTTTGACACGTGTGCTGTCAAACTTATTGTTCGTACATTTTCACACATATGCGAGCCTCCCTTTCTTGGTAAAATGACTATGATGTTACGTTTGAAAATTATAGGTATTTTGCTGTCTCATACATGTAGCTTACAGGTTGAAAGAAACTTTCTGCTACTGCTTGTCCAGCAGCTTTTAGGGTTTCTGCTTGCACCTTATCTGTACCCGACGCCTTGCCGTTGTTCAAGCGCCTTAGTGCTAATTCAAACTCATCTCTAAGTATAGGATATCTCAAGTCATCCTGTTCAATGTTTGATTCCTGTTTTAATGCTGTTAGCTCCTCTCCTGCATATAAATTCACTATATATTCTTTCTGTCTAACTACCTACTCTACATTTCCTACAATGACGTTTCTACCGCGTCCCTTATATTTTTGCTATATGGTTCTGTATTCCTAAAATTCATTCTAATTAGTTTGTATACTTCGCCTATCTTTCCTATTTCCATTTTAGTTTGTACCTCTTTGCACTTTTCATCAATCCATTGTTCTTTAGCATTTCTGCATTTACGAATAATTTCCAATTTTATGGCTTTGTATCTCTGTTTACCTGTTTGGTCTGAACTATTTCTGTATCTTCGTCCTTCTTCTATTGAATTTAAAATATCCTTTGTTATCCATGGTTTCTTATTTTCTTTTTGTGTATACCCCAGAATATCTTCGGCCGGCATGTCTAAGTTGGATTTAATGTTATTCCATTCTGCTTATACTTCCTTAGCATAAGTAATTTCCCGATATCTTTCTGCAATTCATTCGTCTTCTAGAATGATGTTGAAATAATGTGTTTGTAATGATTCAATTGTCCTTGTCGCGAAACTCTACCAGCCTATTTCCGCTGTCATTTATCGTGCCTAAATCAAATAAACCTACTACCGCTCCTTCCCTATTCTCACCTATCGCTGCATTAAAATTCCCCTGTAATTATTAAATTTTCATGCCTTTTTACGTATCTTAGTATGTCTTCAAAATCTTTGTAAATCGTTTCTACCTCTTGGTCACTGTAGCCAGAGGTGAGCAAGTACACTTGTATTATTACTGTATTTATCGATTTAGATTATAATCTAACCATGAGTGCTCTTTCGTTCTTTTGTAAGCAATTTTCTACGCAGAGTTCTATCTTTTTTCGCATAACTATTCCGACACCCGAATGTTTTCCCTCTGATTCTGTATGAATAACTTTAAAGCCTCCACTCCAAAAATCCCTCAGCTCTGGCCACCGGACTTGGCTGATCTTTACTATGTCTAGTGCTAACCCATCCATTTTAATTTTCAAGTTCTCTAGCTTACCTACTTGCTTTATACTTCTGACATTCCACGCCCCGACCCGCAAAATGTTCCCGACTGTTTTTCTGTACTTTCCGATCACATCTTCCGAGTAGTCCTCTCCCGGAGATCAGAATCGAGGAATATTTTAACTCCGGAATTCTGTACCCCAGAGGATGCTATCAAGTTAACTACAATTTAAGTACGCTGTGTACTTGGGAGATAATGTGATGGTTTCCCGTTGCCTTCCACATTGCAGTAGTCTGTCTTAGAATGTCATACCGAACCCTACGGTCTCTGCCGCTCTAAGTACCGAAAAAGCTGCGATCCTTTATCGGGGACTTGTCCTAGTCTGGTTCCTCACTAAAGACCTCACCAATTTGGTTCAACCCTTGGTTCAGCTCTTTAGCTCATTCGAGCACTCGAGCCGTTTCACCCCTTCTAGTAATCTAGAACTTCTTCAAGGTGCAGGTCCATTCGGAACGGTTCCTATATTAAATTTATTTCGTAGACTAGTTGTTAGTGAAGGTTGTTTGCGCGAGAAATATTAAAAACTATAGTTCAATTAGGTTTAAGTCGTATTCGGGTATTTAATACTTAATCGTCGTTTTCTAGCTGATACCGATATACAATTATCTGTGCGCATATGTAGAATGAGAGTCGCCTTTGAGTTTCCGTAGAGTCAAGTCGTGCTTGTGTTCGACATTATTACGTGCAATTATCACAAATCTATGTTTACGTTTCGCTGTTAAAATTATGTGTTAATGTAAATATCCCTGTCCTGGTTTCCTATTTCTCACAACATTTCAGAAGATCGGATCATATGCACATGTGTTGCATCAACTTGGTAAGTGAGGCTTTTTTTACCTGTGACTTTGTTAAATTTACGTACATTAATACCGCGTCGTTATTGGTGGTCCGCTACGCTATCGAAGGAAAAATTATTACATTTCGTCCGATATCGGGGTTGTATTACCAAAAGTTTATAATTGTTTTTAATTTTATCTCTTTCGCAGAGATCCATTTTTGTTCTTTATATCAAGCTTACAGTAGACAAATCAGTACCCGTTAAAATGAAATGCGGGTTCTTTCATTTTTCAGTTTATTTTATGTTCTCTTTTGTGGAATTGGAAAATTGTAATATTTTTTTGTGGGCGGTTTATGTTAGCATTTGGAGAAATAATTATATGCTATCAATTTTAAAAGCTTTTTGTCCCCCTTACTTAATTTTACAAATCCTGAAATGTCTTTCATCTTTCACTTCTTTTAACTTCATTTCTTAAATAATAGAGCATTCCAGAATGTTGTCCAAAAAAATTCAATATGGCCGCCTTGGGGCAAACAATCTGTTATGTATGATGTTTTTACTGTGATTGCTAGGAAATATTGAACAGATTTAATCTGCAATTGATTGTAAATATGCCAATTCTTCGAACACAACCAGATCGAAAATACCTATAGGCTGTCAAACTCTTAAAAGCCTTCATTTGCAACTTGGTATAATAGGTGGTCGTTAACAGTAAATAATTTACAATATCCAGTTGCATAACAGGAAGAAAGGACTTTGGAGAAAAGTTTAAAGAGCAAACGGGCCCGTTCCATTAATTAATTCCAGTTTGCTTAAATACCTTGTAGTTATTTCCGGGGAGGAAACCTCCAAATCTTTTAAATATTTGCACATATCCAAACACTATACAACAAAACTAGTAATATAATACACCTGCTTATAGCACGTAAATGAGCTATTTAAAAATTGAATGTTTGCCCCAAGGCAACCATTTTTGATCACGTGTTCTAGAATGCTCTATTAAGTAGCTACAGTGATAAGTGCTAGTCAGTTGCAAATAAACAATGCAATCATCAAACCATCAACCAGTCTTCATCAAGCAGTCACCACCACTCACCTCTAACAATCATCGAACATCCGCCAGCAGGAATCAATTAACCAATCAGCCATCATCAAACGGTCAGCTTCCACCTTTGCCAACCACCGAAAAAGTAACAAAAACCACCAGACGGGCAAACAATGCCCTGAGAAAAAGCAAAAAACAGGATATCTACGGGGCAGCCAAAATTTTTAAAAATTAATGCTGCATGAGGAAGATGGGCAAATAAGCCCAGGATCGTCAAGCTGGATGGATGCTAGTCAGTTGACCTAAGCACGCGTTGTTTCCTTATTATCATTCCATTTAATTACGTATTAAATTCATTGCCTAAAGTTCTACTATAACATATCTTCCAAACTGTGTAACTATTATTTCCATTTGCTAGCAGCAATTACCTTGATTATATTTAAAGTTTTAGAAAGTTAGGTCTTCTGTATTTTCATCTGTGTTTAAAGACAATAGAATATCAAAATATATTGTGAAATAGAAAACAACTGTTGACGTCACAGTTACCTAAGGTGTTTATAAAGATACATATATTAAATGAAACGCAACATATTTTATTAGTTTCTAGAGCTAGTTAGAAACAATGGCGATCATAAAGAAAACAACAGAATTACTAGTTCTTCTTTTAAATGTATATTTAAAACTGTTGACGAGATAATTTGCACATATATCAAACATCTCTATATATCTAATAAAATGTATTAAATATCTTAAAAATAATCACTTACTAAACTCTATAACTATGTTATTTATTTTACACACAGAGATCAATTAATATATACTGTGTATTAAAAAAATAAATAAAACACTAATAGTAAATCAAAGAAAATTAAATTATTAAAAGTAAAATAAAACAGTTGTTTAAATTGACAGTCTTTTATCTTAATTAGTTGATAAATAATTTAACAGCTAAAAATCACATATAAAAATTACTTTAAAGCTTTTACCAAACTCTACATTTGTGTACTGGATTCATTCGAGAGCCCAATGGGCACTTAAAATCTTCAGCAAAGTGATCAATATTACTAAACGGCCCAATTACTCTGAAGTCCGATGGAGAATGATATCCAGTCAGTACCCTCAACTTCAGTGCTTCAGGTCGATACTTTGAGCACCAGCTGTTGGCTGCTGAAAGCCAAAACATTTGTTGAGGCGAATAATTTAAACCAGGTAAACGCTTTTCTGGATGATTTTGTTGAACCCAAGATTTGTATGCCAAATAGGCTTCTTTCACACCACCATTATCTGCTATATTTTCTCCTTGGGTGTTAATACCATTGAGCTAAAATTAATTTAGGATTTGTCATATATAAATTAGATATAATAAACAACACAAACAAAATTTATTTTATATATGAAACATTGTTTATAATAAATAAGAGCCGTAGTAATTTTAACAAAGCTACATAGATGCATGCACAAACTTAATCCTTTCACCTTACAAGCTATTTTTGATACTAAAATAGCATTTGGAATAACTTATAAAGGTCCCTATTGGATTTAAGGGGACCCATGCATTGCATAAGCACCCAATACCGTTAGAGCACATTATCAGAGATGACATGCCTTAATCATAAAACCAGTAGCTCGCAGTTTCCTTAAACGCCTATTACACATAAACGTGTATTACAGTATAAGTAAATAAATTTTAAAACAAATTTATACTTTATATCTGTACATTTACCTGTAGATCAGTTCTGCAAATTTAAAATACATGGCAAACTAAAATATATTCAACTAGCTCATAAAATCACTAGAAAGGTGTTAAAATTTCTCTAAATTACCAAATGCCACATTTCTTATTTCGATTCATTTTAGTTCCAGGGGCACAGTTAAAATCTTTTTGAAAATATTCCATGTTACTGAAAGGCCCTAAAACCCGAAATTTATCAGGAGCGTGCTCATCTGTGATGACTAATTGTCTAAGTTCTTCCAGGCGCACATGCGAACACCATACGTTAGCAGCAGATATCCAAAACATCTGATTAGCAGTAAAATTTACGCCTGGAAGTCTAGGTTCTTCCCCATTTCTTTCAACCCATTTAGAATATGCCAAATAAGCCTCTTTAATACCACCATTATCTGCTATATTTTCTCCCTGTGTATTAATGCCATTCAGCTGCAATGTTTAGGAAATGGTCAAAACCTTCAATCAGTAGCAAGCTAAATGGTATAATTGGTCCACAATGTAAATGAAAATTGCAAGTGGTGATTCATTTATCTAGCACTACCAATATTTTTGCACAAGATTTATTATAAAATTCAAGAGACAAATGTATATTATCTCAATTTTAACTTATACCCGAGGAGAAAAAGATCAAACTAATGGAATTGGACTGCAAGTATAACAGATTGTAAAAAAATCATAGTAGCGTTTTGCTTGCAGCACAATTGAACAGTTGTTTATACTAACAAAAGTTCTTCCAACTTACAGTTAATAACAGTTAACGCTTCCGAGTCTGTATAGCTACGTTGAAGAGCATGTTGGATATTTAAATATATTTGTCATTTTGTCATTTATACGTATCTGTTTAACAAATACATACTTATTAGAAATATGTTCATCATATAGGTGCTTCATAAATATAGACAACCAAGGAATAGCATATAATTAAGTAAATTGGAAATAAACTTATATCTTGAATAAAATAGTTAAAAATAAAATTTCAGAGTATAAAAAATTTGATATTTCTGGCCATGAATAAATGGTCTTAATTTTCTTCGGGGTGCTATTCTATGTAAAAGGTCTAGAAAAGTAACGTTTAATCCAAAACCTACAATATCCGTTAGTTCACGCTGTTTATGTTTGCACATAAGTTTCTGGGCAAATTGGTATTTTAAAAATTATTTCTTATTCTTTTATGACTTTATTTAAAAAAAACTTTGTTTCTGCGCAGCAGTATAGTTTTTGCCCCACAAAATTTAGCTAGTAATCTACAGAAAAACTTAGAGAAGTACCCCTCTAAAAATTCTGTTTCAGCAAAGTACCGAAAAATTTGACTGTAGTAACGTTAATGGTTACCGACTGTTTCAGTAGGATGGGTTCTGTAAGTGTTTAAAGAGGGTCCGAGAATGTTATTGTGTGTGAAGCATGTCTTAATCGGGAAGTATCTGCGATGCCACATAACTATGGGGATTTATAGGAAAAACCCGAAAAGAATATCAAAAGGATGCCAAAACCTGAGATCAGGAAAGTGATTCTAACCTAAAATTTACATACTAATAAAGTAAACTAATATTTCAAACCAACCTACAATCAACGTTATGATAAGAGATCTAATATACCTACTTGACAACTGCTGGTTGAAATCAAAATCTAAAATCAAATGTTAAATTACCTGAATATTAATCTCGCCTCTAGATAATTGCAATATAATTTATTGCAACATAGTTGGAACGATTATGGTCACATTAGTTATAAAAGATACCAATATATGAATACTATAGCATTATGTATTCATTACAGGTACATATTTTATATATATATATATATATATATATATATATATATATATATTTGCTGTGATATGCCCCTTACAATCCCCACAATTGGGCGTCGATTTTCATTGCTATGAAATGCCCCACGATTAGGCGTACCATCTTCATTGCTGTGATATAGCCCCTACGTTGGCGTGCCTTTAATATTTTTAGTGAAATTCCTACGAATTATTTTTATTCCTTAATTTTGCTGTGAACCCCTTTAAATTTTCTATAATTTGTCCTGCCTCGGCTAGCTCAAAAACACAATATGCCCTACTTCACGACAATAAAGATTGTTTAACCCTGTTTCTTTCTACTACCTAACTGTTTAAATGAAGCAATCCAAAGATTACACAATATAATGATTGATAATATGTACAATTTTATGTAAAATCAAAATTTAGCCCCTGAATAGAACATTAATATTCACCAAATTTATAATTTCCTGAAATCCAGCAAAAATATCTTTATAATTACTCTTAAGTACCTTTCGAACGTTCAAAGATGATTTCTCTATTTTTCAAATTCTCAATTAACCTTTTTGTTGACTCTTACAGGTATATAATATATAGCAAATATTAAAATTGAAACAGTTTTTTAACTAATAAAAATTTTAAAGTCTCTAACCTCCGTTTTTCCTGCTTGTCACTAGAATTGTTACATATTATCTGTGGTCGGCACCCCTTGATTGTTACAGCACGACTTGCTTCACTTAATTGGCCAGAATGATGGATTAATGGTTACTTCTATTTTTCCCTTCGGATTTCTGGAGTAATTTTGAGTATCTTCACATTTATTTTATATTTCCATGTAATAATTTATTTAGACGTATTTTCAGACGTATTACTTAAATATGTATTTAGAGTATTTATTCAGACGTAAATTTAAATCTTTATTCGGACCTTTTTCATGAGCCTTATCCGGACCTTTAATCAGACCTTTAATCAGAGCACTAAATGGTTAAATATTAGTATAAAATTTAGTTAATAGTTTCATCTTACGCTTACGCGTTGTAACATTTTTATTTTCAGTAATAATTATTTGCCTTGAATTACAAGAATAATGCGCTAAGCGTACATTGTTCCTTATTGATCTACTTATATTAATATATCTGTGTCACATAAAGTTATTTCCAAGCGCATCTCTAGTTGGTTCTTTCGTATTCCACGCCTCTAACGGCGCGACCACTCGGTTCTTGTTTCGACAAGTTAGTCGGCCGTTGGCAACAGCTTTAGTAAGATGTATTTTCGGCTAGAGGCTGGCAACCTTCGCATCAATTATTAACTATTGAGATATCTTCTACTAACGCGCGACACGTAGAATGAAACATGTAGAATTCGTCATGTAGGATCCAAAAATTTAATATTACCGTTATTTAGGAACAGTCGATTTGAAATTTGTCTAATAAGAAATTTGTCTACTAAGAAATTATGGATGTTAATTTGGATGTAGTCGTATCTAATTAGAAATGGCTGGTAACTTTGTTTGAAGAACGAAATTTCCATCTCGATTTAACGTGAAGCAACAAAAGCAGTTTTGGTTCGTTATTAGTTATAAGATATTTCATGCATATGTTTTGAAGGTTAGAGCACGTAAACTTGCTATTATGTTTACAACATGTAAATTGTGTAAATTTCAATTATTGTTGAACTGGTTTTATAAGCCGTAGAACTAAATTTTGTCAGATTAGCTTTCTATAATAACAAGCTTTGTTCCATTTGAACCTTCGATAATTTCAACGTATGTTTTCGACGTCATATTTTTTTGTTTTGCACAGTTGACAGATGTTGTCATGAAAGCAGATGCTTTGTGCAGTTGTAATGGAATTTAAACAAAACATTCCTATTTTTCTGATCAGTTTTATCTATACGTAAATTATTAAGCGTAAATATGAAAGTTCAAATCCACATTATGTAAGAATCTAGTAATTGTAATCTACCTGAAAAGATCTGCCCAGGTTAGAACGTAATTCAGTGTGTTATGCTTACAAATTATTTTCACTCGAATATTTATAACAGGTTCATGTTTAAAGTATAGTTGGTTGTTAAAAAAAAAGTCAAAACTTTAACTTTGATGTAGTTGTTAATGACAAATTTTTTTGTTAAAAGGTTCCGATATTTTAAAAGAGTTTTTTTTAGTAAACAATTAGTTCAAATTTGATGCTTTTATTTTGGTCAAATGCGATCAAATCTAATTACACAAAGGTAACATTTTTCTGAGTAATAATTTGGTACCAATATCATATTGGATATACATTTTTTATTTTTTTTATACTTTTATAGGACACAAATGGTGTTCTACTTTTTTATTTATTTAATCTTTGCAATTTCCTACAGGAGCTGCGTCTTATTTTGATAAGACAGGTTTTTGTTAGCGAAGGCGATCATTTTATCTTTGAGTTTCCACGTCCGCCCTTAGAACTGTGCTTTGCAATTATCGTAATTATCTCAGGACATGGTGGCGCCTATTTGATTTAACTTAACTTTGGTTGCAAACAGAATTCGACTTATCCCCCCCCACCACCACTTCTTATTGCTCTACCCAGAAATAGACCCCTAGCTATGTCGAAAGACTTTTGGTTTACTAGCGCTTTAATGTAGAAGAAATAACGTTTCAGTGGTGCTTTCAGTATAATAGAACAAAAAAACGTTTGAGTCTTTTGTAAAGCAAAAGTCGTTTCAGTGACGCCGCAACGTTTAGGGCCCAAACAACAATAAAATTGGGGCGCGATGACAAAAAATTTAGTTTCACTGCCATCCAACGTGGGGCAGTCAATGAACAAAAAAAAATATAAGTTTCAGCGTAAAACGGCTATTTTTTCGTCGCACAAATTTGGCACTTTCAATCTTTCACTTTTAATGAATTATTAACTTTTCACAAATTGTCACCCGAACGTAAATTTTTACTTTATATCGACGTGATTCGTGATTTGTTAAGGATGGACTGTTTATTTTCGAGTTTCCTATCGTATTTATAAGTTTCACCCTCCAACGTTTTAATTGGCGTGTTCGTCGACCAGAGCTTGTACTTGCGCCTATCTCTTGTAGAACCCGATATTTCTCAAAATTCCCTGGTTTAATTCTTGATGAAATGCTCTGCCAATCACATAAGCGTTCTGTATATCACAGTGTATTTTTAGAATTTCCAAATATCCATTGCAATTTTGTCACGTTAGCAGTGGAACGAGGAGTACTACTCCAAGACCGGGAGTTCAAAGGCAAAATAGCTCACCAGAAGTGACCAGGACGGCTACAAATGTTAGTGATAGCGGAATAAGAGATAGACAAAAAGTTACCAGATGAGCGTATGCACAAGTAGTGGAAAGACAACCAGGACCGAGTAGTGAAACAAGAGGTAGGCAGGATATTTAAATGTTGACACACCACTAGAAATTGAAGTATGTAAATATGAACATCGCAAGAATTTATGAATATTGAAGAAGAAATAGAACCAGAAGAAGTAAAGAAAATTTGTTTGCCGGTGGTAGAGATTAAAATTTTAAATCATTGTGTGGGGTCGTTGTTCGATTCAGGTGCAGAGGCGAGTTTAGTATCGGAGGATTTCGTTAAAGAGATCAAAGAAGAAATTTGCGATAAGATTATGCCGATTAAGAGAAGTCATTTGGTAGCTCCAAATAAGAAAAGGTTTGCTGTGGTAAATAGAGGTACATGAAAGTGAGTTTGGTGAAATAAATACTCTTATATGTCCAGAAGAAAAATTAGAACTGGTTATTAAGGCGTCGTTAAGGAAACATTATGAGCTGGTAGGAGTACAGGCGAGCACAGCGTTAGGTTCCAAGCATGTGTTGGAAGTAGATAATTCGAAACCAATTTATGCAAAAATTTTCCAATATCCGCAGCATATAAGGAGCAAAAACATCAGGAAGTAATAAAAAAGTTAAGTGATGGTATACTTTTAATGACGTTAAACGGTAATAGAAATTTTGGTAAGTTAGAGTTGAGGAATTCGTTCTGATTAAGTGCGTTATATGGAGATTCTAGAAGGTACATAGGGTTATGTGTAGAGAGAAAAATTGAGATTTCGGAATTGGTACCGTATGGTTTGTCTGAAGCAAATATAGGGGTGAAGAAAAGAAGGGTTAATTTAGTATTCCGTGAAGTAGTTACTTATATAGTGGTAGTGGTGGACGAAAAAATAGGGATCAAGGTAGTAAAGCATGTTAGAAGAATAACTGTCCGGATTAAGAAGAGGGTTGGGTTTAAGCAAAGAATCTGAACGGCGTAGCATTTATGGCTACCAAGTGTAAATAAAATAATAGTAACATAGGTGTACAGAATAGTGATAGGGATAAATAATCGTAATATAAGTTTACAGAATAGTGATAGGGATAAATTAAGTGTACATACAAATTAGTTTAGGATATTTGAATAAAAAGAGAACAAAAATTTTTAGTTACTACCATTATTCAAATTGGGGGATTATAGTATGTAATTTGTAGGTTAAGATGGATTTAGATTTATGGTGTCACAACAGAGGAGTTTGAATTATAGTGTTTCAGAGGAGCAGCCGAGGAAAATTTCGAGTATTTATGACGCCCAATTTGTGGGGCATAATTTATCAAGGTAAGCTACGCAGAAGTATGACGCCCAAAGGTGGTGCTCAAGTTCATAGAACCCAAACTACATAATCTTTTATAATTAAAAGCCAAATATATCATCCATTACTTAACGTAATAAAAACCGTTTTTGGCAAACAAAGTTACTTTCTAAATTCTTAACCTAATAATAAGAAATTACTGTGGATATGTTTATAAGTGTATGTAATTAATTAAATATAATTATTTTTATAAAATTACTATAGGTTATAGCTTAAGAGGTTTTCATAAATACCTGATGAGTGGTTTTTAAGTGTAGATAACTCGGATACCACTAAAAGCCAATATCTCCGAGGATTTCAAAAACACTGGCTGTTTCCTATAAGCATCTTTTGCCTAAACATTACGTTGCCAGTTTAATAGAAACCAAGATGTTCTTAAAATTAAAAGTAACTAACCTGGTTGAATATTCTCTGAAGTTCAATGACTAGCTACTTTAACCATTGATACCTTTTTCAAGATAAACTAACCTATTGAAATTACATGTTATTTCTTTTGATACAATTGACAAAGTTCCATATAAAAAATTGTTCCCTCTACAAAACAATTTGAGATATCTTCGGCAGAATTAGTACAGAAAAATTAAGACTATGAATTGAAATTACTTGCGTCGTTTTTCTCTATCTAACATATGTAAAATTAACGTACGCAAAGGTTTATTAGAAGGGGTAAAAAGGGTTTCCGATTTTTTTGGACTAATGACCTATTGATGATGATGATGACACCAAAAATTTATGTAATTTAAAAATTATATTTCTTCAGGGAAATATCCTAACCCTATTGGTGGGATTTACTAATACAGAAAATATTAAAATTAAATTTGATTATAAACATTGCAAAGGAAAGTCACAAAATCAAACTAATAGTCTGTAAGTAAGGAGCAGAAATTATAAAGATACCTGTATAGATAAAATATCATTTAAAAAGATCACATTAGACAACAAATTTAAAGATTCTTTGATATTTCTTGGATCAAACGTTTTTTATATTTCAAAGTAGTACAATTTTAATTTAGTATAATTATCAGCTTAGATTTTAATGTCCTGATTTAAATTGTGGACAGCTGTCTTTACTGTTAAACGTTTACCGTTTCTTCTAATGTTCCTTATTTCTTTGTTTAAGCCAAAAGGTAGCGCTAACGTATTAATTGGTTAAAATTTCAATAAATAAAGTAGGTTCGTGTGTCTGTCTTCACTAATGATTGTTCTATTTTGTAACAAACCAAAAGAAATCCCGTTTAAAACTTCAGCACAATGCCATACTGAAATAACCAAACAAGGATTCTGTGTATAACAGTGTGTGCAAATTGAACCAGGTACGCATTATTTTAAGTGATCCTAGGGACCATTAAATTTACTGTTTAGTACTTGATACAAAAATTATGCTCTGAGATTACATTATAGTTAGTTAAGGTCATACTAATATAAATTTTTACATAGAACAACATCAACCAAGAACATTTTGAACTATTTAAAGTTTCTGAATAATTTGGTTCCGCATATTTCAGTAATTGGTCTAGTTAATTTCTTAATTTGATTATGAAGAAAATGTAATGAAGATACTTCGACCCTGAATTTTTAATTGTTTTAGTTACACATCGTTAACTTTAAGTTTAGACTGGTTGGCAATTAGCACTTTTGACGCCATATTTTTAAACAAATCCTGAACACTAATGCTTCCTGTTTCATCTTTTGCATTACGGATCTGGTGAGCAAGTGATTTAAGTTGTGACTTCTAAATGGTAATAACCATTTAGATAATACTGAAATTATTGAAATAACCCTATGTAAGCTGTCTTGCATTTAATTTTGGTTTTTAACATCACCGACAGTAATTATTGGCAAGCACAATCTTAAGTATGCTGATACCCATTCAATTTTTTTCTCTTTCTAACCTGCCGCAAATAATTTTCGTTGATTTCATTGCTAAGCCGCTTTGAAAAGCACTGTTTTCATATCTGAAATAAATATTAATGGAGTGAAGTGCAACAATTATGTTGACATAAGAAAACTTTGAAGATTTTTTGCAGTTTGATAGATTTCTGTTATAGATGTTCAACATCACAGAGTAATACTGTCTAGAATGTTTTGCTTGGGTTATATGTCATTATAGAAAATTAAGTTTTAGCAAAGAATTTAGGCTGTGATCAAGCGTTATACTAGGCTCAACATAATCAACACTATCTTATTCTATATCTAAACTGTGGATTCTTGAAATAGCATATTTAATTTGGACCATTTTACTATTATTTTTTTATTACTGAATTATATATATATATATAAATATATATATATATATATATATATATATATATATATATATTTCTGTGGATTTATAGGTGATAATGGATGTTAGACAAGTCAGATAATTATTTATGGCAGGGTACCCCATGAATATACAAGTCGATTAAAATTTAAGACGTTTTCAAAACAATAGTATAGGAATTTACAATTTACAATAAACTTTAGAGTTAATTTTGCGTCGTTGTAACATAACTGTAAATATTAATTACAAATATTAGGTAGGAAATGTAGTTCCGTAAAGTGTAGTGTAAAGACTTGTATCTTAGAAAAATAGTGTGTAGGTTTATTAATCCCTAAGTTTTCAGATTCAGTATATAATGAAAATCAATAATTTAAGAGGGTGAATTGTTTAATTGCATAAAATAAATGATATTCAAAGTGTACATATTCTTTGTGTACATAATTTAGCATAGTGTAATATAAAACGTTAACATTGGTAAACCTTGCAAAGTTATAGAATAAGATAGGAAAGTGTTGCCGATAAACAAGTTATAACGGCTAAGGGTTCATTGTGCAAGCAAACAAAACATTTCTAGTAAAAATTGAACGTAGAAAATTGTTTGTGGTATTAATTCACAAGCTTGAAGATAAGTATCAAGGATTTCTACTTAAAGGAACTACAAGTCTATTTTAGGTAGGGCGTTGAAGGTTGAATACAAATATAGATCGATATTAGATAGAGAGGCCGTGTTTCAGCATGTATTGAAATGAGACAAAATTTAGGTGTCCGTTAACTTTGAAGCGACTAGGGGAGAAGGAAAAATAGAAGGAAATGCAGCGTGTTAGATTTAAAGTGTGGAGTGATTGACTTCTATAAGGTCTAAAAATAATGGGCATATGAGAAATGGAGATAGTTGGTTGGACTCCACATATAGAACGGGGATAGACGATACTCAACAGAGGGTAGATGTTGTTAAGATGTTATCGTACTTATGAACAGGGAATATAAAGGATAAGAGATATAAAATACGGGTTAGACAAGGATACAATAAACTGGTATCAGACATAGAAAATATAGGAAGGGTACAAAATAGAAGACAGAACATTTTCGTATGTAAGTTAGAGCGAGGTGACCGTATATACGTATATTTCTGAGGATTGTTTTAGATGCTTGTGTTTGTGTCAGTTGACGAGAGACTTCAACGAATTCGATAGACGTTTGTAAAATTTAATTAAATTTTCGAAGTAAAACGCCATTTTCCAAAGAATCGCTGAAGGTTAACGGTGGGATTTTTAGAATCGACGACAGTTGAGTGTTGTTTGTGCATATTGTTTTTGGAATTGCGTTGATCGTTGTACAAATTTACAAGGAAAGCTTGTTTGTGGTGGTGGTGTGTTTTAGGCAGTGAAACTATTCGGGGGCGTTTTTGGTCTATATAAACCAGCGGGAGGCGGTGGGAGGCTCTCTTATAATTTTCATCCAAGCTTCGAACAATATTAGTAAATGAGTTAGGCGACAAGTGTACTTTGAAAAAGCGAAGCATGCTGAACTGTAAGTAGAGACTACTTCATTATTTTGGTTGTTGGTGCTTGTTGAGCACATAAATGGAGTAGTGGATCCTGTTGGAACTTTGCATATGTATGAAGGATTGGAATTACCGTAGATTGGATGAATAGAAATTTGGTTAGGAGATTGCTGTCCCAGATGGTGTGAGTCAACTTGGGGTGATTCCTGTACGTGCAGTCGTTGATGAGAACTACGTCAGCGATGGTTTAGTTGCAAATACCTGTTTATGCTACATTCCAGGTAACTGATTTTTTGTATAACATTTGTCTTTTGTGATTATTTGGCGTTTTGACATTCTGTGCTTTTTGGGATGTATTTTGTAGAATTCTCTGGACAAAAACATTGATTATTTAATATTTATAATGAAATATTTGAAAATATGTTTATGTAGAAATTTGTATTATAAAATAATTGTGTAGTATCTGCTTATGTAAAAAGTAAACGGGTTATAGGTGATTTTTAGTGCGAAAATTAGCACACATGTACAAAAAGGTTTACTATGAGCTCTTATTAGACCAGGTATTTAAAGTAAGGCTTATGGTTAAACCCAGTTACTTTCAATAGTTATTGATGAAAATAGGTAAATCTCGAAATATGTGTTTTAAAATGAAGTATTTTAAAGTGAGGATGGTTGTAATGTAATCTATGGGTAAATCAATAACAATAAGAAGAAAATTCTTTAGGTATTGAAATTTTTGGTTAGAATAAATTGTGATAACATTTTGTAGTCGAGTTTTCTTTCAACGAATAGTATGGTAGTAATTTCAGAAAGCGGCTAGGAAGCCGTGGTGAATATCCCTGAGGAAGCAGCATTTTGAAGCAGTGCAAAAAGCTGGAAGTTTGGCGTCCAGAAGGCGGAGCATCTTCAGATGATAAACAGATTAAGTCTAGAGGAGTTCAATCCAGAGGTAACCTCAGAGCAATAAAAGCAGCCTAAGCGTGGGGCTTTAATCCAGCATTATTTATAGAGCAATAATGTCGACCCAACAGTGGGCTCGAATTAGCGACCCGACATATTTCAGCATGACTGCAAAGCATATATATATATATATATATATGTATGTATGTATGTATGTATGTATATATGTATGTATATATGTACAAACAGAAACAAATATGATTCCCATCAAACTTTAAAAAAGGCAACTAATAATTTAATAAAGTCTGAGAATTGTTGTATTTTTCTTTTGTTTTAATACATTGTTAAGTTCCAATATTGTTTTTAAAAATTTTTCCTTGTTAATTCATTACTCGTTCGAATAAATTCCGTTTCAATTCTTAAATTCTTCAACAACCCCCTATATAGTTTATTTGTTACTTTATAAGCCCGTTTTACCATAAATCTGTTAAATCCTTCAACATGATTCATAATAAACACGCTCCCGAATAAACTCCTCAACCCTTTTTGCTTTTAAAACGAAAATTTATTCTATAAATTAAATAGTCTAGGCTTTGTGTTAAGTACCCCTTCATCTCCTAAATTCTTCAATAACATCCTGTTTACAATAATAAATACGCTTTCTACAAATTTTCATTTTGAACTCATTTATTTCGAAACGACAAGGTTATGCTACAAGTAAATAGTTATATCCTGTTTTTAGGTACCCACTATCTTGGTATATCTTACGATTGCCGTATAATGTTTTTTTTATTGTTCTAAAGTAACGACTTGTTGAAATAAGGTTGCGCACGATCCAATATAAACCCGGGTTTTCCAGTTTTAACGCGCTGCTAAGCTAGAAATTGGCAGTTCGAATTCGTGTTGTTTGAACCGTTGTTGAATTTGATTCTGCAGCGTGTACCCCGAAGGGTTTTCTACATTTTATTCGTCACTGTATTTTAAAAAGCGATGTACGTCATTCTGGTCTACAACTAGGAGGTATCCTGCGTGTAGTCGCTTTTTTTTTAGCTGGAGGCCAAACAACTTCTTTCGTTATGTAAAACAACTTCTTTCATTATGCAAAACAACTTCTTTCGTTATGTAAAACAATTTCTTTCGTTATACAAAACAACTTGTTTCTTTACGTATAACGACTACTTTTGTCCGCAGACTGCTGCTGCAATTATTGAAGCAGAGTAAATGCATGCTGACGACCATGGCGTTTCTATGCTGACTCAACCCCGACGGCTTGCGAGCTAAGTATCAGGATACCTACAGGTATGCAACCTGTTTTCTTTTATGTGCGTCAATGGCATATGGCGTATCAACGGTTGGTATAGTTACGTAACAAGAAACGTCATATTGTAAAACTATTATTTGTTGCTGCGATCTGATATTATCACTCTACAGGTGCGGTGTACTATTTTTTTAAAGATGCGTGACAAAGGAACGCACATGGTTATTCACTTTAGTAATTAGTTATTTCACAAAAATTATTAGGTAAAAATTTAAAAACACTTGACGAAAGCTCTCAAAATTTTTATTCGATACTGATTAATTTTATTTTGTGTAAATACGCGATGCGCACCTTGTACCTAAATTTCTAATTTGTCCGTAGAATATAATTGTTGGTTGCAAAATAGTAGCGCTTAATTTATTTTCCTTTTGCTTGTTTGTACAGAATCCGATATTTATTTTTATGTGTTAATAGATAATTGTGGGCGATGTACTTTATTTTTTTTTGTTTCTTTTTGGTATGTAGGCGAATCCCCCCTTCTCCACGGTTGATAGTTAGCCTGGTATCTACTGTTCGTCCGGCTACGTCTAGGTACGTGGCAACATATTTGTGCTTATATAAGTTTTACTAATTAACGGTAGCAAGAATAGATATTTAATTGAGTAAGGTACGGAGGCGTATTAAAATATACCACACAGGAATAGCTTAATTTATTGTTATTTAAACTGATAATCGTACTTTAACATATTAAGAAGTGCATTCAAATAAAACGTGTCCATGGTACGATAAACTAACACGCCTATTCACTTCTACTTCTGGACAAGATAACATTTTATAAAAATAAAATGTAACAAAAGCGGCGCTGTCACTTTGCATATCAACAGATGTGTGACAAAAAATAAATTAATTTTGATCAAATTAACTTCTAGACGTTGATTCTCACGAGGTGGACTAGACCTGGATCGCAATCATTAAAACGTATACCATACTACAAATAAAATTCTTTTGGATAAAAGTTACATACGTTCAAGATATAAGTACATACAGTCATTTGGCGTCAAAATTCCAAATTCGAAATTTCAGTTATTTTTGAGATCTTCTAGAAAAATTGACGAAGTCAAAAATGTAAAATGGCCATCTATAATCAATACTCTATTTAAAAATAGACCTTTTGTTCTTAATATCATGCTAAGCTCCACAATTATCTGTCAAATCTAATACTACCTATCGTAAATCAACCAAACAAAAATTTGAAAAACTTATTTCTTCCTGGATCTCTGGAAAGTGAAACAAATTTAATCAATACTGCAATGTTACACATTCTGCCGTTTAGTGTTCCTGTAAATTAAGTGAATTTGGCTAGTTTAAAGATTATTAAACAAACCGAATTTTTCAATTTACAAAATCTAAGCTATCTCCGAATACGAAGTATGGGAGAAGTAGTTATTTTAATCATAAGTACTTATTAGGAGTTATCTAATGGGATGGCAAACGCGAGTGCACTCAATAGTTTAGTCAACCAAAGAACGATCAATATCATCACGGTGTTCTGTTTATAGTGTGCTTACACACTCGCCGAAAGAATGATTAATACAGTTGCTTCGCTTATTTGAACACGAAAAAATAGCAGATGGACTTGTTCCAAATTTCTTGCAATTTATTAAACAGCGCCAGTTAACTTCCTTTGCTTTTGGTCAATGTATAATTTAATTACTTTTGGTATGTCTCTGAAATGCTTTTCACAAGCAACTAGGGTCCAATATACCTTTAAAAATTTCATATGAAACAGGAAAGATACATTTATTATCAAATTGTTAGTTGTGCGTGACTTTCTAACATTGTCCCGATAAATTGTTGGCAGTGCAACAATTGTTTTGGGTTTCATGTTGATTGATGCAATGTGTAAAACTTTCCATTTGAGACGCCTCTTGTTATGAGCATTTGTACCCTGCTCTTGCTGTGTAGGATATTAATTAATATTTCCTCCCAAAAATTATGCATTATCGTATCTATAATAATTTTTTAACATTTTATAGAACATTATCTAAAAACACCAGCAGCCTTAAATCCTAGGAGGTGCAGATATATTCTACATAACGGAATCATTCATTAATGCCAAAACTAAATTTTGGACAACTCAAATTGCCTAACGGAAATTATCATACATGGTTTTTAACTTATTTACTAATAAAATGACTAAAAATGCTGTTGATTATTTCCTGTCAGTGATAGCTTTTAGCTGTTACTTATCGCAATTGTTCATTCTTTATATTGTCTTAAAATAGCTCTTTTTCTTATATCGCAAACGGATTTCTGAGGTCTTCTCTCCAACTTTACGAACTTTTTTAATAAGTAGAATGTAGAATTTCATTTAAAACAGTTCCATTTTTAGTTGTTGATTAGATTAGACATCTTAAAGTAGTAATCTTTATAACAATATTACTTAACATTACAGATACAGACGCTTTAAAGTATCCGAACTATCAATTTTAATGGATGTGCAAAATATCTAGTGTCTCCAACTATTTTTTTTTCATACTAAGTTTTTAATATTGAGCAGGTTGTCTGACGCAACTGGCATAATCTCGTTTAGTAGGTTCTAATCCTCAATTATTCATTTCGAGTTTGTGCTAAATTAATACTAAAAAAAATAATTAAAAAAGAAATTTGTACTACTGAGTTTCAAAATCTTTAAGAAAATATGAGAAATATTTTAAATTCGAAACCGAGTGGGAAATTTATTCGAGTAGGTCTCTCGTTGTCGCTAATCTAAATATCTTAGATTTAGGTTTCACAGGGTGCCCAGAATTAAGCGTTATTTTTTTGCAATTCGAGGCAAATTTTTTCCACTTTTTGATATGGAACACCAAGTATACTTTTTCACACATCAATTAGGTGCTAAAACCGAATATTTTTGTTCTTAACACTTATTAATATTCCTAATGGTTTTGTAGATATGTGCCAAAACAAAAAATACTTTGCATTAAAGAATTTTCCAGAAAAACCTAGCTAGCTTTGGAAAAAGTTGATTTGTTGAGTTGTTAAGTGTCAATTCAGAAATTCAAGATTTACCAATCAGGTATAGTTTTATTATTGTGTGTTCATTGTGTACTCGTTTTACTGAAATTTTAAAAATGAATTTTAACAAAAAAGAATTAGTGGATATGATTTTTGTCTTAGGAACGAAACTGTCTTTGAGGAAGCAAGCTTTATGCTAGCTGGTATTCCGATACGAGGCATCGCATAGAAATTAGTTTTAGAAGAGTGTTAGAACGATTTGTCGAAACAGGATACGTAATTTATAACAAAGAAGTACGATTGAAACCTATTTGCGGTGCTTTTATCTGCAATAGGAGATCCTACAAAATCACAAAAAGATATTGGTCTAGCTACTGGTATAAGTGAAAGGTCGGTGCAGCGACTTTAAAAAAACATCATTATCACGCATATCGCATTCAACTTCACCAAAGCCTAAACCGATATTGATTTTCAGAGACGTATCGAATTTTGCAATTTGGCAAGGCTAAAGCTGCGAACAATTTATTTTTTACGGAAATTTTATTTTCTGACGAAGCTACTTTCAACAGGAGCGGATGTGTTAACCGTCACAATTTCCATTATTATTCAACGGAAAATCCCCGATTAATAAGGGAGTTGATCGTTAACATCAATGGTCACTGAATGTATGGGAAGGAATTATTGGTGAAACAGTAATGGGCCCTACTTTTTAACTGTCATCTTACCGGGTAATATACTTAAATTTTTTGCGAAATGATTTATCTGGCTTGCTTATAAACTTGCCAAGGCATATCAAGAAACAAATGTGGCTACAACAAGATGGAGCACCGGCACATTTTTCGCTAGAAATAAGAAGATATCTTAATACTATCTTCCCTGAGCGATGGATTGGAAGAAATGGACCTGCCAATTGACCTGTCAGATCTCCAGATATGACTGAGATTGATTTCTTTCTATGGTGATATGTAAAAGAAGTTGTGTATAAAGACCCACCTACTACTGTAGAAAACACGAAAAAAAAATTATAAATGCATTTGCTAATATTACACCGGCACTTTTGGGTAGTGTTAGAGAATTTTTTAGAGCACGGTTAGAGAAATGCCTGAATCAGGGTGAAAGACATTTTAAACATTTATTAATGTTGTTGTTTTAGCGTTGTTATTTGTAATTTTGTTCAGTATTATTTCTTGTTTATTTTTTATTATTCTATTTTTTTCGATAGTAAGTGTTATAAATAAATTTGCTGTGTACAAAAATAGTAATAAATAGTGAATTTTTGACATAACTACGAAACCAGTAGAAATGTTAAAAAAGTGTTATGAACAAAAATGTTAATTTTTTTAATACCTGATTGATGTGTGAAAAAATATACCGGGTGTTCCATTTGAAAAAATGGAGAAAATTTGCCTTGAATGGCGAAAAAATACCACTTACTTCTGGATACCCTGTGAAACCTAAATCTGAGATATTTAGATCAGCGACAACTAAAGACTTTCTCAAATATATTTCCCACTCAGTTTGGATTCCAAACGTAAACACTGAACAATATAAAGATTTGAGAAATGTAATTTCCCCAAAGTATAGGAAATCAAAAACAAGTTTATTTTGAGCATCACCTCAACAGCAGAGACTTACAACTTTGTAATTTTTTCGAAAAAACACATCCATCGTAAGCCTGTACACAATCCTGACAACTTCTGCACTGATAACCCGAGATCAATAAACGAATTTCTTATTAATTCCGTACAACATCCAAACATTTCAGCAATTACTTTTAAGAACTACTTGCATAAATATCGGCTCCATAAAAGAGAATTACTATTCCATACTGTAGCTTTGGAAGATATTAAGGCAGCAATCATTTGGCTTAAATATTATGCAACTGGTTCAGATTTAATAAACGCTGCGATGTTGGAACTACTGATTCCTTTCAATTTGGACATTTTTGAACACATAATTAATTTTTATTTAGAAAACGCTGTTGTATCTGGATGCTGAAAAAAATGAATTATTATTCCATTAGCAAAAGTCAACATCCTACAACCGCCGGTGATTTAAGGTCGGTGAACATATAACTTGCTCTTTATAAAGAATTAGAATACTTCATACATCTACCGTTACTCAGGCACCTCGACACAGTCCGATTAAAAATGTTAACCGAGTATTTTTTTACAAAATACGCCTTCCTTCGGACGAGAGGTAAATTGTAGAACCACGTGTGTCAGTGTCATCATACTCGATAATGACCTCTAACCTTGCTTGGAATAGCAAGGGTTTGGCAAAATTCAAAATTTCCGGGTAAAAAGAAATCGTTTCGTGGCCAACGTAGTACTTTCGGGTGGAGCATTTGAAAATCAAATGTAGAGGTACTCGGGCATATACAAACAAATAATATTTTGTCAGATATCCAAATCTGGATTTAGAAAAACATAGTACACCAAGTGCTTTAAGCAAAATTTCTAATGAAGTAGTAAAAAACATTGATGACTGAAACCATACTTGTTCTTGTAGACTACAGTACGGCATTCGATTTTATAGATTTTAATTTGCTTCTAGCCCAGTTAGGGTATTATGGATGTAATAAATCTGCTATATAGTTTTTTAACAACTATGTGTGTTACAGAACTCAACAAATGAAGTTCTAGTGCTTCTTATCAGAAACTTTGAGTATATGTCTTGTAGTGTCGCAAGGAAGTACACTGAGGCCATTAGTTGTTTTTTTTTGTAGCTAAGGTACCCAAGGTATTACCTAATTTTTGTATGGCTCAAATGTATACAAACGGCTTGTCACTGTATATCACATGTGATGAGATGCAGATAAACTATTCAATTGATGACCTTAATTTAATTTTGGAAAAGGTGCAAAAATGGTTATCTGACAGTGGGTTAATTTTAAATCCGGAAAAAAGTCTGTTACATTATGTTTAGGTAGGTGGATAATTGTAGGGTAGCAAGAAATGTATTTTAACATACATTCTTCTAAATAATCACGTATTATGTTTTAGTGAAAAATCACGAAATCGATATTATGCGACTCGATACGCTAACAATAAATTAGATGTGAAAGAAATAAAAATCAATTTTGAAGAGACAAAATATATGAACGCTCTTCGTATAAAATAATCATTCTTAATCAGGATACTTCAATTTTTGTTGCTATGAAAACGCTTCAGATAAGAAAGCACACATTTATTCTGTTGGAATTAAAAAAGAACAAAGCAGATATCGAAGTGTAACAAGCAGTTGCGTATACATTTTCCACAGATAAATATACTGTAATAAATTGTATACGTAGGAACATGTGTGGTAAGCAAAGAATAAACTCCAAACATTGTATAAACAGACGCTGACAATAATAAAATAAAATTTACAATGGGCGTAGATTAGATTTATTTGACGCAACGTAAGAAGAAATAAGGTCTGTTATATAGGAAACGTTAACCAGAAAACATCAACTATGTAGAGATACGAGGATGTGAGATCACAGATGGAGAAGGGGTAATTTTGCTCCATCCTATAAATACAAATTTCAAAATACAGCGTTACATAATCAAATAGGTAAAATTAAATATTATTTTTTTATGTGATTATATTCAAAATATTCGTTTCAAAAATTGCTGCTATTTATTTATCTAACAAGTTATTACAATATTTTGTTGCGATTACCCATTGTATATATGGTTGACTCAACAAATAGCAATCTACAGTTACCCCAATATTTCACGTTTGCAGAATTCTTGTATAATTTCTTGCATGTTTATTTATTTAACAATCGTTTGATTTAACTCGCATTCTATTTAAACGTTTTGTTTTATCTTGTGTTGTAGTTTCATTTTAATTTAATAGCAAGAAATTACACTCAATATTTTACACTACATGCATTTTTCAAGTATGATATTTTATTAGACATTATAACAGAGATTATGTATTTGTTAAAGTTGTCACAATAAGCTCTTGTATGACGCTCTTTATTATCACTATGAAACTTATCAAAACTACTTTCTATTACAAATTATCACGCATCCTTTCAAGCAATGCTTAAGGTTCAGCTCCCACCATCTTACGACTGACACAATAACTAAATTCTATAAACATTTTGGATATTTTATTAAACCAAAAGTCTTACTTAAGGGACGGTATAGAGTAGTCAAATTTATGCCCTACATGACTAAACGTATAAATCTTCTATTATATTCTTACTCATACTTCGTTTCGTTTTACCATACAGAACAAATGTCGAAACCATTCTTTGGAATGTCTCCTAGAATTATCAAGCTTGCATATTTTAGTATAATTTTGTGCGGCATTTTATAAAAAGAAATAATTTGGGAAACCAAAGTTATAAAAATTCTATGAAATCGATATGCCTACAGACTTCTCATCTATTGTTGCTGCGGACCAGAATCTATTACAACCAATTATTGCACAGCTTTCTCAAAATTACTTTGCATACATTTTCATTCCACTTTTATATATTTCATAAAAATATGTTACAAGTGGAAAATGAGCATTCTGTCATCATACTCTAAAACTTACAAAAATACACAAATTTTTTGTATGTCATTTCTAAAAATTACTGTTATTTAGAAGCGACTGCTTACTAGTTCTAAACATGCAACCAATATAATTTGCATTGCTTTCCTAAACCGTTTACGAAGTCCATGAAACAACGATTTAGTAATTATTAAGCATATCAGAACCTTCAACCGTATGGTTGTTAAGAAAACTTTGTACCCAAGAGCAGGTAAACATTCCTTTTCATAAAAAAAAGATTTATTACAGATTTGGTCCGTTCCATCTTTAAGACTTTTCTCATAAATTTTGTTATAATTGGAAGCTATCTCAGGAACAATATTAACTTGTAGTTCACTGTTTCAAATACATCCCTCTAGAATTTCATAAAAAATTCCATATCATGACGAAAATTTTGGCAATAACTTCCAAAATATAGATAGAGTTACCTTTAAAATGATGCGAACCAAATCTGTAAGTAGCGTAATCATTCGAAATTCTCGTCTTAAAAGCCTTTGCTATTAGTTTTTAGTTCTAAAACCAAGCAATTTTCATAGATGGTTAATTTTATAATAAACCTTGTGCCAATTTCATGCAACAGAAGCGTGTGATTTCAAAATACATTAACTTATTTCCAACCCAAGTTATGAGTAAGTAAAATGACAATCTACTTACATTTATGTTAATTTCTGGTACGGTATAGTTGCCATATTGATCAATAATACATTGAGCTTTTTTAATGAAAGCCTTTTAGTATCTTCAGCCCACCAATCTACTAAGTTACCATCCTTATCAAACTGTCGACCTTGATCATCAAAACCATGTGTAATTTCATGTCCAATTACAAACCCAATTGCACCATAGTTCATATACCGAGGTCTATCATGACTGAAGAAAACACCTTGCAGAATTCCCGCAGGAAACTCTGTTAAAAAATATTACTTGCTGCATTTGGCCAAATTAAGTTAACTTACGTATGCTGTTCTCAATGGATGAATAGAAAGCGTTCACAATAGCTGGTCTTCCATGGGTAACCCAGTCCGTTTTATTAACTGGTTGACGTAATCTTCTAAAGGAATATTCAGTTCCAAATAAAGTCAAATTTAAAATGGACTTTAGATAGTGATCAGATGTAAACTCAAGCTGCAATGATATAATTAATGCATAATTTGAAAAATGATATTGTATATATACATACGTTTGAATAAAATTCTTCTAATTTCGAATCATCTAAAAGCTCATCTGGATAGGCAATATGGGCTGTCATATCGGAAGCTTTTTCTAAAGCGTGCTTCTTGGTAACATCATCCATCCATTCGACATCTTGAAGTATTTTCATAAATTCGGCACGTATGTCAGTCACCATTTCAATTGCGTTTTTCCTGGCTTCTTCATTAAAATACTTCCGAACATACAAAGCCCCAGCAGCAATTGACAAGCTAAAAGAGGTCATTACAGTTTGTGTTATTGTTCAAAAAATAACTAGTAGTTTATATATAACGTATATATTGAACTAACATGTTTTAACACAGACTTCTCTTATTGTGAAATTATTGTGAAATAAACTACAAGATTGTTATGTTTTACTTCTAGCAAAGGTGCAAATGTTTTTCCGCTTATAACAATGATATTTTTGATTTTTCCACAAATACAGAAACATAAGCCTTGTAAATACTCCCTGTATGTTTGTTTTGTATTTTTCTTAATTTTTCTTAGGTATTAAACCACTCAGAGTTTTTAAAATTGTGTTTATTTACGTTGTCAAAATTTTGACAACGATCCTAGATAACGTAAATAAAGACAATTTTAAAACTCTGAGTGGTTTAATACCCAAGAAAAATTAAGAAACATAAGCCTTGATTATAGAACTTAGTACATACTCAACCCTTAAATTCCATATTTGATCCAGTGAAGAACAGTAAGTACTAGAGACTGTTTTTAACCACCCACCAAATTCCAAATGCAAATTGTATCATTTGTTATATTTTGAGAAACATTATGAGCTTAGATATAAAGGAATATACTAATCTACAGTATGAAAATCCCCTATATAAAACATGATAGGATTGGGCCAAAAATTGTTTGCTATTATATTTGTATGTATGTATTTAAATCATATTCTTGTTTTTAAAAATTTGTTGGCTCGTGGAGAAAGAATTGCACATACCTGATTAGCTGCAACAACGAAAAACTGGTTACCTGTCGTCCTGTTTTTGCAAACTGCCAAAGTGCACGATTAATAATTATTTATTTAGACAGACCAGAAAACATGTAAAGATGCATTAAATAAAAATCCTGATTAGTTTAGTTTAACAGAACCAACTTTCATTTCTCTTCTTTTGTCAATACATAAAACAGATAGATAGTCTTCTGGAAATAATGAACTCTTGCACAAAAAACTACTGTACTTTTCAAAATAAAGTATTGCGTGGGGCTGGTGTATTTGAATGGCAAAGGTTTGACTCTTTGGTGCTTGCAACACTTGGAGATGTACTGCTAATATAAATTATTGTTAGGTTTTGTTGTTCAACGATTTAGATTTAGACCAATATCATCCATGGATCTCACCATCCCACTTTTTGTAAAAGGTTGTTAATTTTGGAAGAGCTCTGAAATATTTCAAGAATGCAAGGATTAGGCTAGAGTATTAATCAATATCTTTACGACCTATGCTCACTAAACTCCAACAGATTCTACAGAAATTTATCAATATATATGGCGGTCATTTACGTAGTTGTTCAACGATTTAGACCAAAATAATCCACAGGTCTCACCATTCCAGCCTTTTTGTAAACGATTGTTCGCTTTGAATGTCTACATTATTCATTTGATCTATTTCGCATTCAACTTTCGCAGCACAAAGGTAATAAGAGGTCTGCCATTTTACTATAAACGTATATTTAATTAATAATCATAATTAATAATCATCATCGTTCGTATTAAATCTGTTCAAATGCTATTCGAATCAAAAAGTATCCATTTATTCATCAGAAATAAGCAACTCGAGATTTCAAGAGGACAACTGGTTTATCATAGGAAAATATTACTGATATGATAACACATGCGATCGATTATTTTCATAAACAGAAACCAACGTTTAAAAAAATTCTAACATTCTGTAATACGATGCTCCACGTTAGTAATAAATTCGATATAAAAGACATAAAACTTAATTTGGAAGGATAAAATATATGGATGCGCTTTGTATACAAGTTTTCCTAAATAAATATTCTTAATTAATCGGGATATTACAATTTTTGTTGCTATCGAGAAAAAGCAATTCAATTTTTAACTAGATTATATGGTAGGAATGAAAAGGCAATGACATTAATAAAACTGCAAAGCAATCATTGAAACGTGACAAGTTTTGCACAGATGTATATACATTGTAATAAATTATAAGCTGTGAGAATGGTAAATTAAGCATAGAATGAATTCGAAACATTGTATTGAGCAGACGCTGACCATAATGAAATATGATTTATAGTGGGAATAAAAAATAGTTTTGTTGAACAAAACGAAAGTAGAATTAATCAAGTATACAAAACTCGATCACCTGAAAACAATAAAATATGTAGAGATACAGGCGAATAAAATAGCTAGATGGGGTTGGCGCTGATAGAAATGAGTTAGTAAATGGGAATTTGATAGAAGGTACTTAAACTCCAAAAAATGGTATGAATTCCCCAAGGAAAGTAATGGAGGCGGTTGCCATCTAATAAACTGAAATATCTCCGCAAACAGCAGGTTCATAAACGCGTGAGTGCGGAGATAATGTCGGAAAACCGTTTTGAAACAAATAAGTAGAAATCCCTCCATTAGTTGTAATTTTGTGGCATATTTCGGGTCAGGGAGCTGCTGTGTTTGGATCTTCAATAACTGATGAGAGGAAAATCCTGATGAGCGTTCGAAACTTGGAATTGAAAAGTGCATACCTTTATGTAACATTTTTAAAAACAATCTTATACATTTTTGAATGTTAATTGTGTTTTGTTAATAAGACAGTAATTAAGTAAAATTATTATTTGGTTGGGCTAATTAGTGATTTGAAATGCCAGATTTTTAGTGAAATTTAAAGTAGGAAAAACGATCATATAGTACAAAGTTGGTATTTAACTGGTTTTTTCTTGTTTTGTGAACGATATTGTCAATAATTTGTCTAATTATGTCTAATAATTAAATACAAAAGCAGAAAAAATTTGGAGTGGTAAATATTTTGTTAATGGCTTATGAATGTTTTTGTAGAATATTTTATTGTGGCAACATCTCGCCAGATTACAGGGTACCATTTATTTTTAGGAAAGGACATTTGTAAGTAGGTGGAAATTATTTTTATGTTAATAGAAGTTAAAGTTAGGTAGACTTTTGTTAATTTATTTAAGAAATAGTTAAAGCAAGCGAGTGGTAGAGAATATCCAGCTCTTCCAGTGATAGTCGTATTTGGAAGGAGCATTTTATTTTGAGAAATTATTAAGTTATGAACAAATTTAGGATACCAAAGCAAAGGAGTTTTATGCGGATAACAGTTTTCCACATAGAAATGGCATCAAAAGCATTGCGATGACAGACTGTTTGGCGGCCTCGATTTTGACAATAGGAAGATCTCTCAAGGTAAGTGTTAACGTAATGTAGAATTTTTGATTTCAACTCTTGTTATTTACCATTTTTGTATTTGCTTATTTTTCTTTCTCATTTATTCATAGGGACCTACTCCCGCACCACCGTGGTAATCCGATGCAATGCACTCTTATAATGTTACGGGTTCCCAGTCTCTTCAGGGCAAATCAAAATTTAAATTCATTTAACGTCCATTTTACCCGTAACAATTTTTTTTCATAATATTTACAATTGTTTGTATAAAATTGTACTTTAATCAGTTTGTGTTGTGAAAGTTTGAAAAAGTCAAGGCTTAGCAACTTTTTATTATTTTTTCAATTTACTGTTTCTAGCATATACAGAATATACCAAAAGTTTGACTTTTGAGTCTTTTATGAAATTATATATGATATAATACGCCTTTTTAGAAGCCCCTACATCAATTAAGTTATAAAGAAGTATCGTTGTATGTTTCCAGACTTTCAACAATATGAACTTACCTTCCAGAAACTGTATCGACACACTCCTTCCAACGAGATTCTCGTTCTGTTTTTCCACTTAGAATTGCACCATACAGTAGTTGTCTGTTTCTGAGTTCCTCAGTTAGGTAAGAAACAGATGATGCAACTGCTCTCCACATGACATAATTAGCTATGACTCTAAAAATTAAATTAGAAATACTGCATTCGCGTGTCAATTTTATTTACCTCTTTGGCGTTAATGTCAATACCTTCTCTAGCTGTTGTAGATAACTGGGTACACTAACAATAACAACTTCATTTACTCCAACTCTAAGATCTGATAAACCTAATATAGTGTTGATATACTCAAGCCATGGAATAGTTTGGAACTTTGCTTGGAGATCTGCTATTGACATAGGATTATATAAAACTGAGGCATTTCTGCGTTTTTCATTAGGAAGTGAAATCTGTAACACGAAATATAAAAAATGATTTAACATCAATGCAAAACCTTACCTCAGCAAGCTTTATTTCGAGTTGTAGCGTTTCCTTCAGTTCCTTTTCTGCTGCTTTACGATCAGCACCAAATATTATTGCTATGTCAATCATGTAATCAAAGTAAGATTTAACTAGTTTATCATCTAAGCCCTTTATAAGAAACTCTCTTCTCAAACCTAAAGTTCCTTGATCTAACTACAATGAAAAATATAAAAATACGTTAATATATTGTGATTTGCTATTTACGTCTATTAATCGTTTTGTAGAATTTTTCAGATCTATACCAACAGAAAAATCAATGAAATAGTCAACACTATAACCAAACTTTCTAAATTTGTATACTGATTGGCGCCAATCAAAGCTACCATCGTCCCAGCGATTTCCTTCTAAGACAGGCCAACCACCTAATTTTCTTATAATATTTTTCATAGTAGTTAATCCATCTTCTTCAATAGCCGGTTTATTCATACACGATCTATATAGCTTTTTTAATAGGGAGAATGACTTAGGTTCTTTAGGATATATAGGTTCCTCAATCATCGTCCTCAGTTGCTCTTGAAGAACATCGCCAATTACTGTAAATGAAGTAACTGACGATTTATCATCGGGTATAACAGTCTTCTTAATAAAGTTTCCACATGCAAATTGATAGAAATCATCACACGGCTCTACATTTGTATCCATATGTTCTAGTATTCGCGAAGCAGTGTGTATACAACCTGGAGTTAGACATAAATCTTTATTGGGATTGTCTTCTGGATAGGCGTTGATTACTACAGGAGCCTGGTTACCTTGTAATGCATCAAATCCAAAAGGAACGTCTGAAACAGAAACACCGAAAATGTGGTAAATAGAGATTGATATATAGGAATGACAAGTAAAAACTTCTTTATCATAAAAGACTTCAAATATCATAGAGTCAAAACGAAAATTTTCACCAAGTTTTATAATAAGTTTTATAATAACAGGCAAATTAAACAATATAAGTCAAGAAATTAATGGCAATACGTATTTGTTTGTAATTACATTTACGATATTATAGAAAACTTTGGGTTCAATACAGTATATCATATGCATTTTTCGGTTATGCCTGTTTTTCTTTAAATAATTTAAGAGAGAGTTATGTTTGTATTCTTACTACATTCCTCATGTAAAAAATTGTGTTTTTTATGATCAGGAAGGCATGTCAGTACCTAAGATTTTCAATGCCCGTAATAAAACAAAATTAATGTTATAAAAGTAAACTAGCTATTGCGCGAATTTAGCACAATATTTATTAAATTTAGTCCTGAATAATTGAATAATGGCTATTAGAGTTTCAAATTAAGTGTTGCAGTTGGCAAAATAATTTGAAGCTTGGTTTTTGGCAAGTGGGACATTAAGATTCGCAAGTATTTATTTGTTGAACACACTATAAATTAAAACCTCTTTTTTATAATGATTTTAAATATTTCAAAGTATTATATGTACTTATGAAATATGATTCTAATAATAAAAACTTCTTCCAAACTGGTCGGTCGAGCTAAAGTTAATCATCATTTTCGTCTTCACAACACGTTTCTATGCTGTCAACATTGTTTTCTGGTGAATTAACAGTCGGAAAATGATGCAGAGTGCATTGAAACGCGCTGCAAATAAGAAGATGCTAATGACTTTCAACTGGACCAACGCTCTGGGTATTCGAATAAAGGTTACTAGATCAACCGCACATGATTTAATGAAAATTGGTTTGGTGGATTTTATTATCACTGGAGTGAGAAGTAAGATGGAAAATTCATCGTTAAAAATTTCGGAAATACTGTTCAAACTCAAAAGATGATTTCATTTTTTGTGTGGTTCATAATAAATGGTTTGACAATATATAAAAATTTAAATTAATGTGACAAAACTACCTATCTAAGTGAAACTATCCCTTGGTTAATTTTAAAATACGAACAGGAGTTCTAAAAATGGGGAATTTGATCAATTTTTTCTTAATAAACTACTATGTCATTACTCCCTGTATGTTTGTTGTGGTTTGTTTAGCATTTTTTTTAATCTTCTTTGAGAATTAAACCACTCATAGCTTTTAAAATCATCTTTATTTACGTTTCGATCCATGACCTAGGATCGTTGTTAAAATATTTTGACAACAATCTTGGGTCATGGATCAGCTGTAAATAAAATGATTTTAATATAATGGTTAATTAAGAAAGATTAAGCTAATACTATGTCATTGCTTAATGTTTGAAAATTATCCAAATATTTATTACTTATATTTAATCATTGTGCTACTACGCATAATTAGTAATTATTTGATTATGGATTTATTTGTTATTTGATTAAACGATTTCGCAATAATTGATTACTTTATAAATTCAATCAATTTTTACAGGTTTTTTTGCCGGGGTACATCTGTCACATTGTCGACTAGAGAAACTATAAGCAATTTTAAGTTGTAAAAATTTTCAGTTCCTTGATTCCTAAAACATGAATCACTCAATGCATATTTCAACAGGATAAGAATAATTCAGTAGTTAATGGTTTTGTTTTAGCAATAAATTAGATAATGATTATTTCTGGTAATCTTTGTTTGTCCCTCTATGTCTAATACATTGTATTTCAATTATCTAGATTTAAAAAAATACAAATTTTCGACAAATACTGGATGTTTTAGCAACACTTATTCTAAATTCCTTTTGAAGGGTGTTTCAAAAAGAATGCCGAAGTAAAAAATCCGTTCTTTTACTTATTTCAGTTGGCAACATTGTTTTTGCATGTTTTGTTATGTCATCATTGGGGTTTCGTTTTGATACGTTTTTTATTTGTTTTAGGTTAGTGTTTGCGTAGAATCGTAATGGAAAGATACAGTAAGGAATAGCGAGTTTTGATTGTGAAAACTTACGACCGGAATGGCGAAAGCTTCGTGGTAACTGTTTGGAAACTCGATCCGATTCATGGACATCGCAATGCACCAAATGAATTTACTGTTCGTAGGTTGATCAACAAATATGAAGAAAGCGCTTCAACAGTAGACATCAAAAGCTCTGGATAGCCTCGAAGTGACCGGAGTGAGGTAAATGTTGCTGCTGTGCGTGGTTCTGATACTGTGACTCCAGGAAAATCATGTTGCCCTCGTGTTCAAGAAATTCAAATGTCTTCACCAACAATGCAAAGAATTTTAGAAAGTTCTACGTTAGCGACATGCTTTTCCCTAACTCACAGTAACCGGCCGACAAGGGCTTTTGATGTATACTGTTGAAACGATTTCTTCAAATTTCTTGATCGCCCTACGAACAGTGGATTCACTTGGTGTATTGCGATGTCCAAGAATAGTAGGGAGTTTCCGAACAGTTACGGCGAAACTTTCACCATTCGGGTATAAGTTTTCACAATCAAAACTCGCCGTTTCTTACTGTATCTTTCCATTGCGATAATATATATATATATATATATATATATATATATATATATATATATATTACTCATATTTAGACCAGGGTAAAAATTATATAATCACATCAAATAAATTTAATCACTGTGTAGAAGCTTTTGGAAAAGGTACGCGTTATTAAATAACAGCGTGAAGCATAAAAAATCATTCGTTTTATTAAAATTAAGAAATTTAAATTATTTATAAGACGCTTTATATCAAAAGAAACAGTATTAAAAGCTCTGCGTGTAATTTAATTATTCCGAGGAAAGAAACAAATGGAAATTACGTGCAAAATTTATATTAATTAACCCTATTTTAAGTAACCGGTAGTAAAACAAAGTGTACACATAATAATTAATATTTAACTTGTATTCGCTAAAAATGAAAGGATAGAAGTCAATTTTAATTGGAGTTAATTAAACCATTATTAATAATAAGCATAAAAGTCTGTGAAAATCCAAGATTATAATACCAGAAAATAAAGCTCTGAGAATTAATATTATTTTGAACACCTGCGTAGTTTAAATATCACGTACGGCGAAAATTGTGTAGATAACAAATGGTTTCAGAGAATCTTGGAGAAACCGGGGCTTAATATTCACGGGAAGGTGCGATACGGGGTTATTTAACCCAGATAGTCCACATGGACTGAAATAATCGATAATAAGGAATATCAATTTGCACCAATACGAACAGGTTAGAAAAGGAAAGAGAAATGCGTCAAGCAAAGACACATATAGTAAAAGGCGTGATTTAAGCAACGTCACGAGGGTCACAATTGGTTGAAAATAGGATGCAAATATCAGAGGTAGAAACAACAATTTCTGTACAAAATTAATTAGTTTTTCTCGGACATGTTTGCGTGCCGTGTGAGAATTTCTGAGATTTAACTGGGACGAGTGCAAAATTCGTAAAAACCGACGCACAGGCTACGGACTGGGAACCTAGCATGCGAAATTCTTTAGAATTACCCGTTTGGAGGACTCGACCGACAGACAGGCTAACGGCTATATATACCGAGGTGAATATAAACAAGCTCTCTTACATCCGCGACTTGATTCAAGATGCTAAACAGTGCATTTTAGTTTGATAAAATAATTTAAAGTTTGCTCGTATATTTTAGTGATTCAAAATAGTTTGTTATTTACGTGCTAACATGAATGTACTTCAGTGCACTTAGATACAAGGTAATAAAATTTAGTATCACTGTACCAATTAGCAAAATTTACAACGACAAATGTATACACAAAAGTAGGCAGTTTTGGCGTATATTGGTGAAAGAAGTATGAATTTCTTTGTTATTTTTCGGGGGTGTTAATAATTAAATGGTTCAAAAACGTGTTTGGATCCACAAAACCAGGGTCAGATATACACAGATGAGTTCCGGAAAAGCCCAGAAACAACTTTAAATAAATGGTGATGGAGAAAATTTTAAAAGCGTTGAGAATTAGAAGCCGTAAATATAACCCAGTTGGAATGGTGTGATTAACTAAAGGGACGATGTACATTGAAGCTACGAGGACAGTAACCTTCAGGTAAATTATACTATTTTGTTTGACATTTTGGTGTGTGTTGAATAACTTTATAATTGATTTACTTTAAATGGACATTAGTGAAATTGTACTAACAATAAAATCTTAATTTTAAGGTGAAATTTGCTTGTTTAAGTAGAAAGGGTATTTAGTATTGATGTTTGGAATTATGATGAAAATTTGGGTATGTCTTTGAGCTCAATTAGACGAACCTGGTTAATTAACGTAAAGGGGTGGTAGATGCTCCCTTTATACTCAGACTCCGGTCTGCTTATATTGTTATATTAATTACTAGGCATCCAACAAGGAGGTTTATTAACTAGAGGAGCAGCCGAGGCGATGAACAAAAGAAAGTCAATGGACCAACACAGTTAAGGTAATGAATAGCTTTTTGTAGGATTCACAGCATTCTGGACATCCAATTCGTAGGGGCTCGATTCGAAAAGCGGAGAACCCGGATTTTGGAGGTTTCACAGCAATATATATATAATATATATATATATATATATATATATATATATATATATACTAACCTAGAACCAACAAACAATGATCACAGATAACAAAACATGCAAAAATAATATTGCCAACTGAAATAAGTAGAAATGACGAGATTTCTAAATTCGGCGTTCTTTTTAGATACACTATGAATGAAATATTATGTGTACGTACATATTTAAAATTGCAATTTGTAACACATAGTATTCTGAACAACTATTGTTTTTAAGTTTTCTCCCAATTGAAAATTTTTACAGCACAATAGATGAAATCTAGTATCTTACTAGAATATTTTTTTTACCACGACTCACCTTTTGCCTTTTCTTCACGTGCGTAATATAATACTGTAACAAGTGCTACTACTAGCGCTATAACGGCAAGAATAACTACGGCAGAGACAAGCGTTAAACAACGTTCCATACTGGTACGCCGCTTCCACCATGTTGGGTTTCTGAAACAAATGAAATTATTTAATAATGTGGCAACTAAATAATTTTGGAATAGTTTCAAGTTCATATTTTTTTAAACAAACAATGCAAACAAGGAACTTGCTCAAAAAATGGATCTGGGAGCAAAAGTGATCTATGAGAAAGTGCGATTCAATAAAGTACGTGTAAAGCTTACAAATAATCTTTTAATTAGCAACGTAGCATAATATACACCTCTTTTCAGTGCCAATAGAAATTAAAATACATTATTTTTAATTTCTAAGTTGATGCAATCGATTCAGATAAAGTAAACCACACGATTAACTTTAATATAGTATGCAATATATTTGTGATTTATAACTGCACAGGGAGTTTATAAAAGAACCCCTTGATTTAAAAAAATGGTAATTAAAAAACAAAACCAGTAATAAACTTTTGGGTTTTGAACTTGAAATCAGTATATTGTCAAGATTGTTTTGCTAATATTTGATCGCAGTGTGTGGCCTTGGAGCAAGCGTGGCGGGGGGAAGAATGAGAACTTCCTAGAAAATGATATGTTTTCAGATGAGGCGACTTTTCACGTAAGTGGGCCTGTCAACCGACACAACTGTAGGATTTAAGGGTCCGAGTCACCGCATGAATTCATAGAACATTAGCGAGACTCTCCCAAAGTCAATGTTTGGCGTGGATTGATGCATGATCGTATCTTAGGACCTTTCATCTTCGCAGAGAAGACAATTAATGAAGATATTTAATGTGAAATCCTTGAACTTTACATTTTCACACAGATAGATGATATCCAACTAGAAAAGGGACCGATTGTTTTCCAACAAGACGGCACGCCACCTCACTATAGCAACCGTGTCCGTGATGCGTAGAACATGCGATTCCCTGACAGGTGGATTGGTAGACGTGGGTTGATTGCATGGCTACCGAGAAACCCAGATCTGACTGCACTAGATTTCTTTTTTTGGGGACATGTAAAAGTCATTGTTTATTCCGAGAAGATCCGTGACATTGCTCATTTGAGGAAGAGGATTGTTGCAGCTGTAGTATCCGTCACGCCTGATATGCTGTTGAATACCTGGGAAGAAACTGATAATCGGTTAGGCGTGGCCAGGGCAACAAATGGTGCACATATAGAACTTTCTTAGGTATCAAAAAAAACTTAAGAAGATTCTTTTTAATATTATATGGGTTTAATAACTATTATTTTAACTTTACTGTGTACAAATAAAACTTTAAATCAAGGAGTTCTTTTACAAACTCCCTGTATAATCACAAAGGTGGTAAAATGCGGCTGCAATTAAATTACATTCTTACATACATTAGCAGATAATTTGAAAAAATGTCAGCGCATATAATATTTGGCTTTATTCGGTTCTAACATAAGAAATGCATAAGTCAAATATAGGGTCCATGTGCGAGATGGGGTATTTTATTCCTATCCACATAGAAGAGAATATAATAGTGGCAGGTAGGTATATCAATGTATAATATGGTTCAATTTTCTAAGAGAAGCTGTTATGCGGTGTATCCAAAGTCCATGTTGAGTGTTGTGTAGTTTGTGGCTGCCGAGTCATGCTGATTTTAATTTTCATTATAAAAAGACAATATGAAGGTGGTGTAAAAAACTGAAGAAAAAAGAAACAAAAGATATAAAACTTGCTTAAAAATACTCCTACATCAACAGAGTATTTTTCAACAGTTAGTGTTGGTTCAAACACTAGTGGCAGTGCTAATGTGAACATGATATATTTTCCAGCAGACGACACTGAAAATGAGCTTGGCTGCACACTTGTAGAGGTAGAGTAAAAAAATAGCACATAAAAAATAAATTTGTTGATAATTCATTAGAGGGAGAATTAGAGGTTAGAGACTGACAGATATATCAATCATGAATTTAACGTTCAACTAAGTTTTAAGTTTATACAAAAATAGTAATTAATGTAGTTGTGTATTTTACTATTAACCAGGTTCCCAAGAATTCAGCAACCTCTAAAATCAACAGTATTCATATTTAGCTGTCATCAGATCGTGCTTTATGGCCTTTAAGAAAAATCGCACGTGATTATTGAGTTGCAAAACATTAATTATCCGATCCAAATATAAAAAGGAATGATTTCACATCTTCCAAATGCCTCAATAATAAATCTAATGATGATACATTAGTTATTTTACTCTAACTTTAAAAAATGGAGAAAGCTGAGCAGAGATTGGTTAATTTATTCACCATCTTTGTTTCTTTTGCATATTATTTAGAAATTAAAACGGTAGTGCTTTAAAAAACGGATTTTGCCAATGCAACCACGGCCACAGAGCACTTAAAAATGACGAAAGTGATAGCAAGCATAATCATGCAATTGAAACATGGATGTGTGAAACAAGTAAAATCAATAACATAGACACGTTACTTAAGTCCGAAATTAAGAAGGAACAGCGTCATTGAAGAGAAGTTTTACACGAAGTAGTAGAATGCTTGATATGGTTATGTGAGAGGGGTTTGACACTTCAAGGAGTTACTTAAACTACTGGTGAGTTTGAAATCAAAATATTTTGAAAACTTTCGAGTTTTTGGCTAAATTTGATTCTTTTATAGCAAAGCGTTTAGAAAAGTATAGTAGTAAGGGCGGTTGACCATTTTCTTATATTGCCTTAACAACCTAAGAAGAAAATGTCATTTTAATGGGAAAAAGTAATGTTGCAAATCATTTCACACGAAGTAGAAACATTGAAATATTTTGCTTTGATTGTACATTCTTCACCTGATGTATCCCACTGTGACCAGCTATCTGTAATTTTTTGTCATGTAACTACAGAAATGATTATTTAAATGTGCGTTGTAAGACACATCACTTCTATTGGTCACTTAGGAGAAGCTTATGTATTCCTCAAAAATTACAAATTGACATCAGAAATGGTCGAGGTCAAGCGTATGATAACGCATTAAACATGTCAGGAAGATTTAAAGGACTTCGGGCTATTCTCAAAACTATTACGAAGGATGCTTGATATATATCGGGAACTGACAACACTAGTGTCACCAGGTGCGATCTGACGTTTCTAACCTAAAGTTTGACATTTTTGACAGTATATATGCTTATAACATTTTGCTATATGACCACTATTTGTTGTGTTTTGATTAAGTTGAAGATTTCGTCTCGGCCAAAAAATAGAATTAACTCGTGAACATTTTCGTGCAATGAGTTTGTACAATTTCCGACGTGCATTATCTCCACAACAGTGCCTGAATCAACTTACTTCGACTTTTGGGTAAGATGCTTCAACTAAAACCACTGCATATCGTTGGTATTGTGAATTCAATCGTGTCGTAGTTCCCTAATGGATGAATTTAAAGGTCGTCCAAAAATTGCTGTTGTGCCAGAAAACATCGATGCTGTGCGCGAATTGATAATGTAAGATCGTAATGTGACTTATCGTGACATTAAGACATTTTTAGGCACTAGTATGATAATTATACATTTGATATTGCATGAAAATTTAGCTGTGAAAGAGCTATGTGCGCGTTGGATCCCACATAATTTGACAATCGCTCAAAAAAGACTCATGTCGAGTGATGCAAAGAAATGCTCAAAAAATACGATTGCGGTGCATTAAATGCAATGTGTAACATTTACGCAGGTGACGCACCTTGGGGCGCTCAAAACACTTCGAAGGAAATGTTTGTCTGTTTTTTTCGGAATAAATGGACGTGTCACGACCGTTGCGTTAGAGGATAGTGGAACTGTTAATTCTGTTTAGCATACAACTATTTGTTTGCCACAAGTTTTCAGAGAAATAAGAAAAATGAACCGACGAAACCGAATCATTCTCCATCATGACAATGCGATTATTTGATCACTCAAAACATCAAATCGATGGGTCATCCGCCGTATAGCACCGATTTGGCACCTAATGATTTCTTTTTGTTTCCACACGTGAAAAACAAACTGCGTGGACAACGATTTCCGACATCAAAAGAGGCGGTTGATGCTTTCAAAACCCATGTCTTGGAGATATCTCAATCGGAATGGAAAAAATGCTACGAAAATTTGTTCCAACATATGCAAAAGTGTATCAATCAACGTGGAAAATATTTTGAAAAACGGTAAAGAAGTTTTCACACCCAAAGTTTTGTTTTTGTTACTTATTCTCGATACATATCGAGCACCCCTCGTATAAATACATGGCTTATGCTCCATTTACTGCACATTCTTTGAATTTAGTTGGAATAAATACGATCGAAAATTGTCAAAACGCTTCTAATATATTTAGTTTTCTAAAAACAGCTATATAATTTAACTGCATCGTCCACATACCGATGGAAACAAGTCTGCGAAGATCTAAAGCGGTGAGGAACCTAATCGTCAATTATTTTTAGAAAGCTCGTTGGTTAGCAAGAGCAATTTCCATCAAAATTGTTTTTGAAAATTATAACAAAGTTCGCTAAAAGTAATGGGAAACCCAGAAAAAAATCCACTGGAGGTGGAGAAGAAGCTACGACTCTTCAAAAACAATGAAATCGCTAGATATGGTTTTCATGATATCATTTACGCATGACATTCTGAAGAGACTTAGTGCAACTAACATTATGCTTTAAGATAAATCTATCCATTTCCTAGCTGTAACTCTGCTTTTCAACTCTCTAAAATTCTCTGTGATAAGTTTTCGTGAAAGGTTTGAACACTTTAAAGCATACGCTCGTACCTTATCAAATGAAGTAAACGAAAAGCATGACATGGAAAACACCAAAATACGCAAATAAAAATTAATCATTAATGAGACTTCCGAGGGTGAAGTGATACTCGTTTGAAATGAGACCTTTAAAATTAATAATTTATACTACTTGTGAACAAACTAAATTCATGTTTGGAGGGTAGACATGAATTTTATCTAGCTTTAGAAATTAAATTTTAATTTCTATTGAATTTGAAAAACAAAACAATAGAAGAACTTTTAGTAATTGCAGAGAACCTCTTATTCTATTAATATTTTGATGTTAACATAAATGCAATTTATTGTTCTAAGGACACAATTGTGTTTAATTGATGTTAGTTTCTACATGAGATCTTGGTTTATAGAATTATTCTAACATCTATTGAATATTTTAAAATCTCTTGACTTGGTAACTAACGACTTGTTTGCTCTTATGGTCAAGGTTTTGAAAATTATTTGCTAACCAAAAATGTTTGTGCGGATTTTCTTTTACAGAGTGCCAGGGTTATTTTTTTAATTATTTATTGATAGCACTTGTTTCTATATTGCCATTTACTTTCGTATAAATTCCTCTTTCATTTGATGCATACAAATTTTGCGACAATTGTTTAATTCCTATTGTGAAATAATTGAAAATGGCTATGTACAGAATGTTAATTCGAAGTTGTTTATACCCTATGAGTACAAACTTGGCACCAAAGCGGCCGAGGTGCGTGAAGAATATGAACCGCATACGGAGATGATGCTGTAAACGATCGGAGAGCACAGAGGTGGTTTAGGAAATCTTTCTCAGGAGAATTCAGCTTGATCGAGCAAACACGCTCTAGAAGACTAAAGATAATTAACAACGAGATTCTGAAAGAAGTTGTGGAGGCGAATTCCAGTGCAACATGCTTAGAGCTTGGAAAAAGGTACAATTTAAATCATGAAACCATTCGGTTGCACCTTCACAACTAGGAAAGACGTGGAAGTTAAACAAATGGGTCCCACATGAATAGTCAGGTGATAGCAAGTTAAGCTGCATTTCCATTTGTTCCGTAAACTTCTCACGCTATCAAACTTTTTCTTGATCAGTTGTTAGCTTGCGATGAAAAGTGAATACTGTGCTCCAATTTTAAGCGATGCTATCATTGGTTGTATCAACTGATCTAATACTGCGCACTCTAAAGAATTCCTCTCGCACGAACAGGATTTTATTGCGTTCGGTGAACAGCAGCCGGAAATGTACATTACGAGTTCTTGAAAATTGGCAAAACTTTCTCTGCTGTAGTATATTGCAATTGGCTTCAGCGAGTACAAGCAGCACTTATCAAGAAACAGCCTTTTTTGATCAATCTAAAAAAAGTGCTGTTCTTACATGGCAACTGTTAACTTCATACTGCAATAGTGACACAGAAAAATTTTTAGAGCTTAGCAGGGAAACGTTACCACACCCACCTTATTCTTCTGATATCTCGTCAAGTAATTACCACCTGTTCCTATCTCTTGACAAGTGTGCGAGGCATAGGCAGTTTAAAACGAGTTGATTTTATAGATGCAGTCTGCCAATGTTTTTATTCCAAATTCGACGATTTCTATAATACCGGTATATCAAAATTGGAGTCACATTGGCAGAAGTCATTGAGTGCGATGGTGTTTACTTCGCTGAATAATAGTGTATTATTGGTTTGTAATAAAGTTTTATATTTTACCATCATTAACCGCACGAACCTTTTTGGTTACCCGATATATTATGTATGTACCAATATAGCTTATTCATAATACACTTTTCTATTGTTCATAGTTTCAAATTTATCTGAAAAATATATATGCAATTATGTGTATTATTGCCAGTTACAAAAGTAAGCCGTATAGGCTATGTCGAAATTTTAAACGTAATACAAAAGTTGGTTTTAATGTTAGAAAGAAACATGACTCTCAGAAGTAAACACGATAAAGAGAAATGTGCTAGCTTTACCCTTAGAAACAAAAACAATTTCTTGTTATCTACGCATGGTAAACTACGGTGGTTAGTGGGAATTCTATGGCTGAAATAAGAGTCACGAGGAATCTAAATATCTTGCAGTTCCAAGAAATCCCAAGCTTCATCCATCTTTAAACTTCTAATTTTTATGGCGTTTTTATGGTAATACTTAAAACACATACTAAAAAAATTGGACTCTACCTAAATGTTTTTGTTCAGGGACCGATAGATACTATTAGTGTGTAATAACTTAGAAATTAAGAGTTCTTATCAAATGCACACCTAAACCTAACGCTGAAGCGTTTAAAAGATTTTGTGCGGTTTGTTTAAATATTGAAAGCTTGAGAAAAACGCATGACGTATTTCGACCACTGAAAAGATAATGTTTCTTTATCAGTTGTGGTTCTCCTATAAACGAATGTGTTACAAATACAGAAATCCCTGTTTATGTTTTCTACACATGAACTATATAATAAGTTATTATAACATACAATTTAATATTACTTTAATATTACGAATATTAATTTCTGTAACATTTTTAAGAACAACAATCTGGTTTATAATTTACATATGCAGCTTATATTGTGCAAATTTAATTTATTTCTAACATGATATATCCAGTAATAGTGTAAAGCTTGAAACAAATTCATTCACTATGAAAAAGATACAAACTACTAAAATTTTTGCTGCACTCCAAAGTAACTCGGGACGAAACGTTTAATGTATGCTTTAGAATATTACTGAAAATATTTAGCCTAACTTCGGTATTATTCCCGCCCATGCTTACAGTTACAATTAAAAATCATGCTTTTCAAACACGAAATTTATTTAAAACTACTTATGTTTTTGTGTTTGGCAAAAATTCAGCTAAATATGTTGCAATATATATATATATATATATATATATATATATATATATATAAGAGAAAAGTAGGTTTAATGAGTCATAAATTAAACAAAGTAAAAAGGAATTATTGGTGATGCTGTACTTCCCATAAGGTGTCTGTGTTAAATTTTACAACTTTGCTACTCCTGTCCTGATGAGCCCCAATTAGGGCGAAACGCGTCGACAGGATGCCCTCGTGGCTGAATTTGAGTCACTTGCCAATAATTCCTTTTTACTTTATATATATATATATATATATATATACATAGATGGCCATAACAAATACGTTTTACCTTTTTGGGTTGTTAGGTGTGCTAAATGCATGAATTTTTGCAAAAATATAACACACCGTCCCTTGGCGACGCTCGGCATAATACCCTAGAGGGGTAAAGATCATAATAAAAATGAAAAATTATTGCTTATAGCAATTTAAATAAATAAAACAAGTATATACGATGTATAAATAATTACAAACTTTACTAAAAATCGCTTTGTATAATTGCTTTGTATAATTAATACCTTTCTTTCGATTTTTCGTAAAGTTTGTGATTATTTATACATCGTATATACTTGTTTTATTTATTTAAATTGCTATAAGCAATAATTTTTCATTTATATATATATATATATATATATATATATATATATATATATGACGTAATATGGGGTCATAAGAGATCATTAAAACCCAAATTTTACAAATAAATTACACCAAAATATAAAAGAATCCGGAAAATTAGAAATTTCCGTAAATTCATGGTTACGCCTTATATAATACAAACGTACTTTTATTCATTAAAGTGCCATACAAAAATACAATTGCGCGTGTATACATAATCAGCCTGTATGATATAGGCGTAAGGTAAATACATAGCAAATAATGTAAGCAGCGTAGTAAAAATAATTAATCGTTGTAATACCTTAAAACACATTCAATGCGAACGGAAATCGTTCATTTTAAGATAAATATAAAACCATTTATTTTCACTTATTAATTATTAAACATTTTTCATAAAAATACGTTTGCTGTAAATAGCATAGAATAGCACTAGCTTTACGCATTTAACATAAAAACTACAATCAATTTTAATATTAAAACACGATTTTGGAGTAAAAGCAAATATTTCTATAAAAATGCACCCCCTTTGCATTAAAAAGCAACTAAAGTTTTAAATTAATTACTCTGTGGATTTCATAAATTCATTTTAAATAGAGAATAGACGAGAATAAGAACAAAATTTCGGGAGAATACCTAAATTTTGTATGAACTCATTAATATATAAACGTTTATTCCAAGAAGCGGCTCGAACATTGAAAAAACCCATAAAATCCATAAAATAACCAATAAAAATTGATTATCTTTGGCATTAGTATGCGACGCCACAATTATCGAATATGTGTTAGATTAGGACAAACCGGGCACGTCAATAATAACTGGAACGAGATAACAAGGTAATAAAACTCCACAATTTTTAACGTTGATTAGGATTTCCAAGAATTACAAAGGTAGACGTTTATTATTTAGAATGGAATCGCGCAAATTCTACTACATTCTGGAAATAGATAATTTTGTATATATAAGGAAGCGTTTATTAAAAACGGTCATTCAGCCGATTCTTAAATTTGATCGCAAAATGTTATTTTGATTTAAGTCGCGAGCTGTTGTTTTGCAAAGATGATATTTGAAGTGTGCAGTAAGCATACTGTAATTTAATAATTACAATGTTACAATTAATATAAAAGTGATGTTTTAAACGCAACTACGTAACTTACATAAAATGTGGAATTTATTAAATTACAATGAAGATGGAAAATTCTTCAACATAACGCTATTTTAAAAATTTTATTAAATAATTGAAAAGAAGGTTTAAGCAATATGTACTTTGGTAACTGCTGTTTCATACGAGGATTTTAAATATGACAAATCTTGTAATCTGATTTAGACATCAATTTAAAATAAGAAGATATTTAATTACAAGTTGGATAAAAAAACGTTTGGTGGATTTTTGCAAGTATAATTTTTTTGTAACTGATATTTGAATTTTGTCCTTTAGTTTAAGATAGTTTAATATAGTCCAAATAATTTTTTCTAACGGATTTTTACCAGGAAAGTTTGTGTCCAGGGTTCGACACACTCTGGCCCTTTAATAGATTATTTGTCAAGGATTTTTTTGGCCAAACAAACCTAACAAGCGTGAGAATAAAGAAGGTCAGGTAAAATATCTATAAAAGAAGAAATTTTGTTCTGTAAATTTAAAATAAGGTAGAAGCATTTTTTTTATTAGTACTTAGAAATTATTTTGTTTGAAGGAAACGATGTTGTAAATGTTCTAAATGCTTTCGAATGAGAGAAAATAATTCATACTGTATAAATGCTCTGTGATATTGCTGTGATTAATTAAAAGTTGAATAATGTTTTCAAGGTATGATTAAGAAAGGTAGGGTGACAAAATTTAAAAAAACCGACAGCCTAAAAACCTGCCCGGAATAAACTTTTTCGGATAACGATAATATCGAAGGAATTGCTGGGACAAGACGGTTTAGCGTCTTTATTTTTGAAAACTAGTAAAATCGTTCAAGGTAAGTGATACTTGCGAAGTAGTTTTGTATTTTGGCAATTTTACTTGTTTATTTATATAATTTTTATCATTTTTTCTATGCAAACTCTTTCCCGTACCACAGCGGTTAGCCGGTGCACTCTTAAAATTGTTACGGGGTTCCCGCCCTATCTGGGCAGGTCTAAATTCGTTACGTAACGTAATTTTTACCAATAACAAAGTTTAGATTTAAGTTTTAATGAAAAAATTTCGTTTTGTCTCAAATTGAACGCGAAAGAATTTTTGTTCGGCTCCCTACTAATCTAATTTAGGAATACACCATTTTCGTGATTTATGAGCTTAAAAATATTTGCAAGGATGAGGTTTTATTGTGAGAAACTAATACAAGCTTTTATCAGTATTTTGGAGAATTTATCGGCTGAATTTAATAAGTTAGAAAGAATTGTGTTTATTTCCAAATGTGCAATACTGTACAACAATACATAAAAAGGGGAAAAGAGAAATATACGAAATCTTCAAAGCGGCAGCGTTGAGGTTTCCAGCTATTTGCTCTGCCACTCAGACCTTGAAACTAGTAATATTCCACAAGAACACTAAGTGTTGTATAAATATAAAACTCTTGCTAAAGGGAATTACTTTGATCATGTTTAAAATAAAATTCTAAAGTATATTGACCGTTTTATTTATTCTCAAAAATTTCAGGCAGTTCGTAGTACTTTTATGGAATTACTAAAATTGTTATGTAATAAACATATGCGTTAGGTTGATAGCTTTTTGACAGCTACCACAATCGCCTGAAATGAATGATTTTATATATATATATATATATATATATATATATATATATATATATACAACTTCCAGCGCTACGTTGTTTAACAATTGATATGTCTACCATCCTCGCGATAGAATTTAATCTCAGATCACTTAAATCTAGGAGACGAAGTGTGGTAAATGCAGTCTAATTTTTCATGATCCATTGAAAGCAGCTATACCCTACCACACTATTTTCAATTATTACTCCTTTGTCAAAAACAAAAATTCACCATTTCAACCCTATAGGGTTTGAATTTTGCTATTCTGTTCGCTTAGTCTTGCTTAATGTAAGACTCATAATTTAAAACTGATAGAGCGGAAAAATATTTTGTTTTGAAAACGGTTCTCAATCGACACTTTTTGCAATACCAACCTCACCTTCGCATAAAAAGCGATCATTGAGAAACGAGAAGCGATATTAAATACGTATAACAGAAGCTACCTCTAAAAATACAACACTATTTCTATATTTTCTTAAGATATCAATCACTGTAATTTCGGCGTAGAATACAACATAGTTGGAGCTCTTCCAGTTGTTCAGACCAGGTGTGTCAATTAGCACAAAAGCAACGCCCATGTATAATTTATTCCAACGAACTAAAGAGTAGTGCAAGGCTGCTAAATTACTACTTACTGAAATCCAAACGAAAATTTACGTTTTGGGTGATTTTCTGTTTCAGAATGTAACACCCTGTAACCAATTTCATCTTCCATAAGTCTTAACATTTTCTCTAATAAAAGTGAATGTATTTTACACAGAATTTAACACCACATCCACCTATGACACAACCTAAAGAACTGATAAACTAGTGTTTATTTTTATCTTGCAAAGTTGTTTTCTCGAGTGTGTTATCTACGTAAGGACATTTTAATATAAACAACTATATCGAGTTTGCACTTGACTTAAATGTTTTATCAACGTGTCATATGGCCGCAGATAACACATTGATGCGTTAGCTTAGGATTTTTTAAACTATTTATCATTATAAATAGAGCAGGGTACTATAGGATTATTGCTAGTGCGTTGGGCTATGTTAAGGTTATGAGAGTTTCCTGTCATTATAATCAACAATACATGCTGTGTTTACAAGCACATACAGTAAGTAAACAGAGTGATTGCACCCGTATACGCGGTCCATCAAGTTGGTAATTGTTTTTTGTCTATTTAAACTAGATATTTGCCAAATATGCAGAAAAACGGAAAGTGTTTCTAGTGAAAATGTGAATAAATATATATTTAGCAACTCATAAAGATTATTAATATTTCCCAGTATTAATTAACAGCAATTGAACTGAACAGTTATTTAATTTACTATGGTACATAAGTACCTATATTGAGGTTAAACAAATCATTATTTTTATTAATTTTTTATCAAGACTGCAGAAATTAAAAACTACCAATCTGTTACCAGTAGACTTAATTTACAAGAGAAAATATTTAGTTTTTAATTGCAAAGGTCCTAAAGTAATAATATTATAATTATTTATATATATATATATATATATATATATAAATATATTGCTATGTATTAACTGGATTTATCGAGCTCCGACGTTTGGCTGTCATATAAATATTGCTATGTCTTCCCTCAATTATTCGCGCTCCATCGTTTGGACGACCATATAAATATTGCTATGAAGTCTTTCCAGGAACTTAACTGGATTTTATCTCGTACCGACCTTGTATCGACCAATAACAAAATTTGATGTGATACCGCCTTGCTCGTTATCAATGGCGTATTCAACTTATAGCTTCTCCTTTATTGTTTAAATTATCAAATTACACTCCCATTAACTGTATTTTTTGACTTCGACCAGCATTTATTTAGAATTATAAAATGAAGTTAATTCAATTCCATATAATGAAAAAAAATATTATGTACATGTTTTCGAAAATTATTAAAATACACTCTTCAATTAATTAATGTTGTAAATCTCATTTATCAAAAATCATACCCTATTCAATCTATCTAAAGTCACCAAAAAATCTATTGTTTTTATAAGAAAAAAAAAGCTTGGAACGTTCAAAACCTTTTTTCATATAACGCACTTTGTACGTATGCAAGTCCTTTGTTTTGTTGACTTCTTCGCATTAATTTATGTTAAGCAAATTCAATATTCAATATTCAAATAGAAAAATAATGTCTTATAACTAAAAATCTAACCTGGTCTATTTTTTTCGCATCGACGCATCCATTATCAGCTAATATTTTCCATGCATTATACCATCCACTAATTCAGAATTATTATATACCGATTGCATTTAAATTATCGTCATCACCCTCTAGACTACCATTATTGAACTTAGACTTATGCACCCCAAATTATTGTCATCTCATTCAGATTTATTTCTTCTTATCAAATTCCCCAAACTTAGAATTGGACTATCATCCTCCCCAGACTTAGACTTGGCTTTTATGCACACCGGCCTCGAACTTGTATTATTATTTTCCCCAGACTCGAAATTGGATCATTATTCTCCCCAGACTCGAAATTCTTATTATCACACTTAGACTATTATTCTCCACGGACTCGAAGTCCTATTATTATTATGTTTTAGTTTAAATAAATTCCCCAAAATTTACTTACGTTTAATCGGCAATCGTAATTTTTATCTTCGTCGCACTTTAACAATTTTCACTTTAAATTAGTCTTACGTATTACACTTTGTTTCAAAGTGGCGCACCTCGGCCTTTGTTGAGTTGAAAACTGAGTTCGTTATCACTGTCCCTGTTAATATATGATTGATCTCCTACTCCGTCAGTTGGTATGGCTTATAAGCTCGTCGTTAATTTTGACCAATCAAATCTTTGCATTTAAAGTAGTTTTTGATGTAACATTATCTGCCTTCAAGTAATTTTGGCTTGCTCGCAGGTACCTCGTTATCAGACATGCTGTGTTTTGACGAATCTAATCGCTTTTCCATGTTGTACACAAACAACTGATGCAATTCGACTTTTAATTTTCCTATGTGCTTGTTATTTACGCAATTTTTAATCACCTTTTTTATCAAAATTGTTAACTATTTGTACGCCTTTACACTATGCTTCCCGAAGCTCTATTTCTTATCTCCGTATTATCCTAACTGTTTGGAATTTTTCTGAATGCGTGTTTAATTACACTTTATTATGTTTACTTATAAATACGCGTGCTTCCACTGAAAATATCATTATTTGCCTTACCTAAATTAACTAAAACTCTATCTACAGGGTGTTAAATATTTATTATTTACTTAATGCATGTATTCCTTGTTTCTACGCTAACTATGCGTCTTCGTGTGTCTATTTGCGTCGCTTAAAACTACTTATACTTTATATACAGGGTGTTGACTGCTTACTATTTACAAACTATCTCCATTTCTCAACTTTCTATTAAATAAATGCAGTTTTCTGCTTCTTATTACAATTTCTAATTCCTGCACGACCTGTGCTATAAAATACACCCTTAAACAACCCCTTATCACAGCAATATATATATTATTATGTAAGGGGGGGGGTATAAGGTTTCTAAAGGTATATTTGTATTAATAGGGGTGTATGCCAAACGATAGGATCAATATTTCAGATTTAATAATTTAAAAACTATAAATTTTGCTATACTTTACATACGTTAAAGTATGTACCATTTCAGATTGAAACTTATATGCCAAAAGGTAGATAACATGACTTTATGACGTTGATATAATGCACGGTACTTGAGGTTTTATACTGAGTTGATATTTCATGAGCCAGTTGAGAGTACATTTGCCGTCGGAAAGCCGAACGCATTTATGGATATCTGCAATATAACAAAGCGTCCAGGTCGTGTATAAATTATGTGGCTTTTTCTTTTTATAGAATCAAACTTTTGGACGAATTGTAAATCAAAATTTAAAGTGAATCAAAATGTAAAAGGTTATTGGAGTTTAGTGAAGTGTTTTGGACCAATAGTAGAAATTTAAAATTATTATAAAGACTGTAGCGAAGGTATGTTGGACACTGAAAGAAAGATGATTTGTTATTGGATGTTATATGTTTAAAAAATGTTATTCTAGTAAGCTAAGTTTGTTGATTTAATAACTAAGCAAAATAAATAAGGGACTTACTTTTCGAATTTGTTCAGATAAAGACCTATTTTATGAAACCTGCGTTAAAGTGTAAAATATTTTGAAATAAAAGTTTATATAAGTATCATCGAGTATTATTTAATCCAAGTGTGAAAGGAATAAGAAGCTTCGAGTAAAAAAAAGGCGACGAGTATTAAAAAAAGTAAAAGTGTTTAAAAGTGCAACGGGAAAGTCAGCGTGTATTTAAAGAAGATTTTGGAAGTGGTTATTAGTGCAAAGGGGGAAAGCGACGGATATTTGTTTGAGAAGATTGGTGTTGGTTTTGGTATAGATTTGGTATAACGGCAGTAAGGGATAGGAGTGGATAAAGAAGGCATCGACGACATAAATAATTTTGGATTGATTTGAGAAGATTAAACGGCAGTAAGGACATCGTATGGAAAATTGGAATAGCAGGACTAGGAGTGAATTATAATAGGACAGCGGGTTTGAATTGGATTGTGCGAAGAGAGGATTAATTGGGGTACGGAGCAGAGGAACAGGAGATCAAGATACGGCGAGGAAGAATTAACGCAGGGAAGTAGACAACGGTTTTTGCTAAATTCTAAATTGGGGTAAATTTATTTCAGGTTTGGGTCATCGAAATTGTTTTTAAGAACACCTGGAGGCAGTACGCAAGCGGACAAAATTGGAGAATCTTTTGTGAAAGTGCGTACGGCGATTTCGAATTTGAGCCAGCAGTTAGAAGAATGCCTTCAGCGCGGTATATTTCTGGTAAGTACCGTAAATATATCATAACGTCAAAAATTAAAGTCATAAACAGTTACATAAATTAATTTGGCATCAGGCAACTTTGATATATTAAAATTTGGCATACATAGTAAATTCAGTACATTAAAAAAGTGGTAAAACAAACGAGGGTGCAGTTTGGTTGGGTAGAGCACATCTACTCACGATTGAACTCACGGTGAGTAGGTGAGAAAACCCTGAGATTAAAGTTTCAAATAGTCGAGGCATATAAAATATAGTAATTAGTAAAAAAAGAACCAACCAAACGTTTGCTAAAGCACCTCGATTTGAAGTCATACATTAAATAGTAAATTTGTGACGACGACAAAAGTCGTGTAACAAATTTTGTTTAAAGTTAAAGTGTAATAAATAAAGAAGGTATTAGCCCAAAGCGAAAGTAAAGTAATAGTGATATAAAGTAAAGTAAATAAGGGCTAATATAAGAAGGTGGCAAACCCAACGTGAGGCTCGAGAAAAAGGTTAAAAAGGTGTTAGAGCGAAAGAGAGTAGAATCCGGGAGCCCGAGTTAGGTGGGGCCCGCAAGTTTTTTTTTCTATTTTTACAGGAAACGAGTTCAAAACAAGGAAACAGAGATGACGGACGAGGTCACAAAAAGAATCACAAGATCGGGATTGATATACGGGGTTGAAATGGATGTAAGGAGACAAGACATAGAGCTGGACGCAGGGGGCGACCTACAGGAGACGGACACGAGGCAGACAGAGTTGGAGGTGACAGACACGGACACGGACCAGGTGACGGTACCGGAGGTTAAGGAGACAGAAACTGCAGGGAACCAGGACATAATACGACTCCTGATGAATTTAACCAACGAAATGGAAACTTCTCGGAAGGAACAAAAAGATGCACACACGGAACAAAAAGAGGCGAATGCGGCGTTAGCCATAAAAATTGTGGAATCACATACAGAACTGACATACAAAATTACGCAATCACATAACGAGCTAAGGGACGAGTTTAGGACAGCGCACGCGGACCTGACGGCGAAAATGAACCACACGCAGGACTACTTACTAACTCAAATACAGATTGCAAAAGACGACGTGCGGACAGAGGTCCAACAACAAGTAGACAGGGTTGACGACAAGTTGGAACACACACGAGTACATTTGCAGGGAGATTTGAACGCGACACGGACTGACTTAAGAACTGAAATTAAGACACGGGTAGACACAGTGGAAGAAACGATGATTAGCGGGTTTTCAAATTTAAGTACAGAAATAGAAACATGTGACAAACGACATAGGACCAACTACAAAAATTTAGGACAAACCTTAGAGACCATACAAAACGAAAACGTACACGGTAGGACAAAACTGGACGAAAAACTTGACGACAAAGTCACGGGATTAGAAACCAGGGTAGGACAGGACGTTAGACAAATTCACGAGAAACTCGACGACATAGAAAGGAGGCGAATTGGACTAGATTACGGACCGCACTTTCGATTAAACCGGGACGCTTTACCGAAGTTTGAGGGACGTAAGACAGAACAGCCCATGGGATTCCTGGACCGACTAGACGAGATCGTAGGGACAGAAAACGAACGAACAAAATTACAGATTGTGGGGGCGAGTTTAACAGGAAATGCCGAAAAATGGCATAACATTATTCGTAAACAGTATGACACGTACGCGGACTTCAGACGACTCTTTATAGAACAGTTTTGGAACACTACACATCAGACCGACATAAAGACGAATCTAATTACAGGACATTATAGCAGGACTCACGGCACACGCGAAGAATACGCGATTGACAAGTTTAATCAGGCGCAACACTTAACACCGAAATTGAGCGAGGACGACATCGTACTTCTACTGGCAGGTCATATGGAACCGGAGGTTACCAAAGTGGTAGTGGTACAAAATGTCAAGACGTTGAGGGAATTCTTAGGAGTAATGAGAAATTTTGATCTAGCGACAGTACTGGAAGCGAAAACGCGGACATACCATTGGGAACAAAACAGGGGTTACAGGGAAGACAGTCGACGACAACCGTACCACGAAAACAGACCAAATTATAGACAGGAAAATTTTAACTACGGACATAGGAAACATTGGGGTCACGAGGCACATAGACGACCGTATTACAATAGGGATCACCGGGATAATGCCTACAATGGACAAAACAGATACCGGCACGACAACGGCGAGGATGACGGCCGGACGATTGGGGGCGGAATACAAAATGGAAATAGCCGGACGGACAGGGACGTAAACGTCCAACATATGACGACGAGCGCAATTACAACGGACCCGGATAGGATTGAGGTGGTGGAAATTCACGAGTCGCCTCAAGAAAAAAAAACGCGAATTTTTGGACGACCGACTGCTTAGGAGTAAAGATTGATGTTTGCTATAGTATAAGGGATTTGTTGTTAAACAGTTACAATTTTAATAAAAAGAATTTGTTATTTATAAATATTAGTTTAAGGGACCGTGTTTATGTTGCTTTAGTAGATAGTGGGTCACAGTTGTCGCTGGAAAATGAGAGGGTAGTAGTCGAACATGGAGAATTTTTAAAGGGAAGAATAGGAACAAATGAAGGGGTTAATTTATGGTCAGCGATGAACAAAAAGCTTACGACGATTTATAATGTTATCCGTGTACCGATATATAGGAAATAAAGAAGCAGGGAATGCAGAGTTTTTAATTACGAAAGGGTTACAGTTAGACTTCATATTGGGTATGGACTTTATAGAGGATTTTGGATTGAATATAGATGGAAAGGATAGGTCAATTAGAATATGTGATAAAGATAGGTCATGGGTGGTACCTACGGTTAGTGAGGAATATAGGAATGGAAATGATATAGATAGTATAGGATTAGGAATGATTAAAGAGTATAATGATGGACAGGTTAAAGTACGATTATGTAATATGTTTGTAAGATTAATTAATGATGAACAGATAGGGAAAGTGAGTATTGATATTAAGATGAAGCTAGGAGAATTATTTAATAAATATGTAGGGTTATTTAATGAAGAGCCAAGATCTGCGAGGCGGTATACACATAAGTTGAAGGTCACGGAAGACATCGGATTTAATACAAGGGTGTATCCAATTCCGTTTGCCATAAGAAATAGGGTTAAAATAGAGATAGACAGAATGTTAAAAGAGGGTTTAATAGAATAGGTTATAATGTGGTTCATGCAACGGAAAGTTTAGTTTTTGTTTTTGTTTTGGTATAGTAGTATAGTATAGGTTAGAATATAGCGTAGTGTGAAAGATGTGAGAGAAAGGCGAATGCGGGTTGCCAAATTAAAATGAAACAACAAAAGGGTGGTTTTGAATGAAAATCAGAAATTTTTGCACACCAGGGGAAGAGAAAAACATACGGAATTTCCAATTTCATTAAAAACCAGTGGGGCCAATATTATGTAAGGGGGTATAAGGTTTCTAAAGGTATATTTGTATTAATAGGGTGTATGCCAAACGATAGGATCAATATTTCAGATTTAATAATTTAAAACTATAAATTTTGCTATACTTTACATACGTTAAAGTATGTACCATTTCAGATTGAAACTTATATGCCAAAAGGTAGATAACATGACTTTATGACGTTGATATAATGCACGGTACTTGAGGTTTTATACTGAGTTGATATTTCATGAACCAGTTGAGAGTACATTTGCCGTCGGAAAGCCGAACGCATTTATGGATATCTGCAATATAACAAAGCGTCCAGGTCGTGTATAAATTATGTGGCTTTTCTTTTATAGAATCAAACTTTTGGACGAATTGTAAATCAAAATTTAAAGTGAATCAAAATGTAAAAGGTTATTGGAGTTTAGTGAAGTGTTTTGGACCAATAGTAGAAATTTAAAATTATTATAAAGACTGTAGCGAAGGTATGTTGGACACTGAAAGAAAGATGATTTGTTATTGGATGTTATATGTTTAAAAATGTTATTCTAGTAAGCTAAGTTTGTTGATTTAATAACTAAGCAAAATAAATAAGGGACTTACTTTTCGAATTTGTTCAGATAAAGACCTATTTTATGAAACCTGCGTTAAAGTGTAAAATATTTTGAAATAAAAGTTTATATAAGTATCATCGAGTATTATTTAATCCAAGTGTGAAAGGAATAAGAAGCTTCGAGTAAAAAAAGGCGACGAGTATTAAAAAAAGTAAAAGTGTTTAAAAGTGCAACGGGAAAGTCAGCGTGTATTTAAAGAAGATTTTGGAAGTGGTTATTAGTGCAAAGGGGAAAGCGACGGATATTTGTTTGAGAAGATTAGTGTTGGTTTTGGTATAGATTTGGTATAACGGCAGTAAGGGATAGGAGTGGATAAAGAAGGCATCGACGACATAAATAATTTTGGATTGATTTGAGAAGATTAAACGGCAGTAAGGACATCGTATGGAAAATTGGAATAGCAGGACTAGGAGTGAATTATAATAGGACAGCGGGTTTGAATTGGATTGTGCGAAGAGAGGATTAATTGGGGTACGGAGCAGAGGAACAGGAGATCAAGATACGGCGAGGAAGAATTAACGCAGGGGAAGTAGACAACGGTTTTTTGCTAAATTCTAAATTGGGGTAAATTTATTTCAGGTTTGGGTCATCGAAATTGTTTTTTTAAGAACACCTGGAGGCAGTACGCAAGCGGACAAAATTGGAGAATCTTTTGTGAAAGTGCGTACGGCGATTTCGAATTTGAGCCAGCAGTTAGAAGAAGGCCTTCAGCGCGGTATATTTCTGGTAAGTACCGTAAATATATCATAACGTCAAAAATTAAAGTCATAAACAGTTACATAAATTAATTTGGCATCAGGCAACTTTGATATATTAAAATTTGGCATACATAGTAAATTCAGTACATTAAAAAAGTGGTAAAACAAACGAGGGTGCAGTTTGGTTGGGTAGAGCACATCTACTCACGATTGAACTCACGGTGAGTAGGTGAGAAAACCCTGAGATTAAAGTTTCAAATAGTCGAGGCATATAAAATATAGCAATTAGTAAAAAAAGAACCAACCAAACGTTTGCTAAAGCACCTCAATTTGAAGTCATACATTAAATAGTAAATTTGTGACGACGACAAAAGTCGTGTAACAAATTTTGTTTAAAGTTAAAGTGTAATAAATAAAGAAGGTATTAGCCCAAAGTGAAAGTAAAGTAATAGTGATATAAAATAAAGTAAATAAGGGCGGATATAAGAATATATATATATATATATATATATATATATATATATATATATTTATATATTGACGTGATAAGGGGGTTACGAGAAGTCATTGAAACCCAAAGCCTATAAATAAAACCCCTCCAAATATAAAAGAAACCGAAAAGAATAGAAATTTCCAAAGATTCATGGTTTCACTTTGTTTAATATAAGCGTATTATATAGCCACTAATGTGCAAAGCGAAAACACAATTCCATGCATATAAATAATCACTTTAAGATATAAATATAAAACCATTCGTTCGTTATAAAAATGCACCTTTCGTACATAAAATATATAATTTTGTGTATAAAAACAAGTTTTAGTTACCGTAAAAGCAAATGCTATTATTTTCTCCAAGTATTACTTTTTAAGATATAAATCCATTCATTTTCATTAATCGTTAAAACAATGCAAATTTTATTGCATTTTTATTAAATATGAGTGTAAAATATGCATTAGAACACATTCTGTTTACAATTATGAAGGTAAACATCGTTTGCATTTGAAAGCAATTAAAAGCGTTAGTTGTTCATGTAATAAATAATTACCCCGTGTGCAAAATATCCGTGTATAAAAAATGTGAATCTTATTGCATCGTCAAATGATAGATAAAGCAATTAAAGCTTTAATTAGCTTAGTTGACTATCGCTTGTGTATAGCATATTCTAGAATTCTCTGGTGGATTATTAATAAAGACAAATTCGTCAAATTTCCTAAAAAGTTGTATATATTAATTAAATAAACATACGTTTATTCTAAGAAGCCGCGCAAACATCAAACAGTAATAAAAAGATAGATAAGAACGTGGTTTAATAGTCTTACGTATTAGTGAACGAGATCGCAAACCATTAACCTCGTGCTTTGGATAAAAATCAAATAATTATTGCTGTGCTCGTAAATCATTTGACTACGTCGGTTTGACACTAATTAGGCCATTACAACTGTAAAATTCTTAGAAATATTACATTACGTATGGAATTAAAGTTTGAATTTAATTGAGAAAACTCTGGAGAACCATGACGTAATTAGATAAATCGCATATAAGCCGAAACTTTATTAAAAGGATTCAATTGATCCAATGCAATTTACACGATCGACAATGTATTCAATTCGTTGATTAATATGTAACGATTTTATTCGAAGCAAAATATGCCTAGTTGCATGAAATTTATACGTTTCAATAGTTTGCAATATTAAAGTTGTTTAATGCAGTTATTTGATTTTGTAACATACAATGAAGATGGAACATTCTTTGATACAAACAACTGAGTTAAAGTTAACTAATTAATTAAATCGAAGATGAACTTTTGCAAACTGATGTCTTAAATCGAGATTTTAAATAATATGAAAAATCTTGTAAACTGGGATTTTGGCTTCAATTTAAAAATAGAAGCACGTGATTTTTACGACCGTTAAATAAAAGAATTGGATAAGCGTTATTGGATTTTGCAAGTATTAATTTTAGATTCTTTTGTTTGTAATTCATAGTTGTGTATTTTTTATTTGAATTCGAGTAGGAATAAGTTCTCTTCTGTATTATTTAAGAAGCAGATAATTTACCTCATATTCTAAGGCCGAGTTCAAAGCTTTTTGACTTTTAATAGATATATCTGTGAGCAGTTTTTGGCCAAACACACTTAAAAGCGCGATAATAAGAAAATGGCAAATTAACCAGCTTTTAATTAAGAAAGATTTTGCACTTTTAATTTATTAGTAATAATTTAGGAATAATTTTATGTACACACTGAAGTGGTAAGCTGTTGTATAGCCCTTTGTATGAGCGAAAATTGTTTTTGAATGTGTACATACTTTATGATATTACTGTGTTTGATTTTATTTTGTAAATTCTATTACTTCCGTTGAGCTATCCAGGCAAAGAAAAGTTAGATAGAAAGCTAAGTCAGTCAGTAATTTCAAATTTTACAATTTGCTGTACTCTTTTAGCAACGTTTCTACTTACAGACGTGTCACAGCATCTTTTTAGTGACGCCCAACGCTAAATATTATCACAGCAATATATATTGTTGTAACTTGAGGTCATCTAGCATCATTTTGTAAAGATACAACATTGCAAACCTGAGCTAAATAAGAAAATTTGTAGAAAAAGCTAGAATTATGCAAATATTTATTTTCATAGTAATGGACTTCTTAAAAACACTCATTGTATTGAATTAGAGAGACAAACCTGTGATTTGAGATGCTTCATTGTTGTTATGTACCTTAATCGTGTTTTTATATAAGAAAGATGTTTTTTAAAAAGCTCTTCAATCATAAATTTTACGTTTCACACAGGAGACTGTCATTATTAGAAGAATTTGAAAACAAACGGATTGTGTTTCAGATAAAATTAAAGATAGTTATTACGTTTGATGTATAAACAAACGCTTGTTGAAAAATTTTCATCCAATAAAATATCGTATTTGTGTAAATACTATTAAAGGATTTTAATTGTAATCAAAGGATCAGTTTACGATTAAGTACCTAATTTTATGTAAAGCCACCTGTATAAATATTTAAATTTTCATGCAATAGCTAAATCATTTATTGGTTCAAAAGGGCATCGATTATTTTGAACAGTTAAGGCAAATAAAGCGTGTCTATTAACTCCATGTTCTAGAGCGATGTAATGTTTAGATAAAAAAAAGTAAAAATTAGCCCTATTGTTAGATATCACATAGATAAAGCCGATAAACTTAAAAATCTCAGATGTTGATAAGCACACAAAAACGACGCGACCAATTATTATATAGCCTGAAGTAAGAGTAAAGCAATAAATTTTTGAATGTTGATAGCTTACGTAAGTGACACATCTAAGTTCTAGACTAATCGAGAACGCGAAAATAGCATAGCAAAGCAACTAGATCTAGCGCAAATTCTCGAAGCTACGTAAGCAGGGACCTACTTTATAAAACCCAACTGGTGTAGTGGAGGGGCAGTCGTGATTGATGCTTTGGCGTTGGTTTGACTACGTGGTAAAACTGTTACATAAAATACGTATTCATAATACGAACGTTTCTGCAGGGACTGATTGACAGGTATAAGGCAAGAGCTCTGCATACAAGAAACTCAATCTCTCACCTTTATCATAAAATCAAAACCCAAGGAAGCACACATCAATTGTGCAATGAAAACTGAATATCGCTTTGGTTTAGCTCTCAGTATACGAAGCACGATTTCATTTTTCCTCAAAATGGGATAAAACTCTGATTTGATATATATACAGAAACAGCATATTTCACTTTAATCGGATTATCACGTTGGATCTTCTCATACTGATCGTCGTATACATGTGGGGACGTATATTTTCTCTTTGCATTATATCCGAATCAGCGATGTCTTCTTTATATTTCTTTTTCAACCTTAACGCCAACAGTCAAAGAAGTGAAACGAGTGAATATACAATTTTTATAGAATGCAGTTCGTTATAAAAGCGGTACTAAAAACGCTTAATTAAAAGAGTTATATTTCAATCTTCCAAACCTTATCATTTACACCAGGAAAACTAAATATATGAAAATTTTGCCCGAGAAAATAAATAAATGGAAAGTAATTTAATACAACCCAATATTCGTACGTTTCATAATTCCTTTGCAATATATTGCCTCTTTTCCAACTCTATAAAGTTGGTGTGTAAGTGATATTGCATAAGTTATGCCCAAGAGCATAACGTACCGTCGAGAAAATACACGGAAATTGGTTTCATCTTTCTAACTTTTACACAAAGTGAAATTGTGCTACTTCAGGATCGCCTGAATGTCATAAGATCTGGTTTGTGTACTTATTTCGTCTACACGCTGTCAAATATTGTCAGGTTTCACATTTCTAAAGCGCTATCTGAAACAGAAAATCTTATAATAGACTCCAAGAAGCTTGGAGCAATACAACCGCAACGTCAAATGAGCAATCTAGATTACAATGACACTTGCAGGAAAATGCCAAAAAAGTTTAGGTGATTTGATGTCCATTCGCCTCTTCGTTTTCTTAGTAAAAAGCTTCTGCCGCAGTGAGTTGACTTTTGTCTGTCTGAAATTATTTGAAATTGATGCTACAGTTTATTTTAACTTATATAGCTCCTTTACTAATGGTCTAGTTCGATCTTTATAAGTGTTTTTTCGATGATTTGATTTAAAAGCTTTTATAATAAGTTGTTTGCATAAGGTTTCCATGATATTTAATCAACTGTGTACATTATTATCTATTGTTATTATTATTTAATATTATTATATATTATTTTATTTATTTAACTATATTATTTATGTATTTATTACTATTATTATTATTTTATTACTGCAGTTTGTAAATTCGTAAACTATTTAGATAAAGACATATCGTTGTCTGATGTTCAAGTAGTTCACCGACTACCAAAAAGGCGTCCTGATGCAATTCCTACGGTAATTGTCCAATGTTCATCAGAGGCTGTAAGGAATCGCATTTTAATAAAACGTAAAAATGCCATAACAAATAATAACATCTTAAATAACAACAGCGACAGGAGATTATTAATATACGAAAACTTGTCACCTTTCAATAAAAATTTATTATATCAAACAAAGTTAAAAGCTAGAGAAGTTGGGTGGAAGTTTGTTTGGTTCAGATATGGTAAGTTATTAGCCAAAAAGAATAGTGATATGCCACAAGCTATAAGAATAACTAATGTTAATGATATTAATAAATTAGTTTGATAATGTACATAAATTTAAAAGTTATTTTGTTGTTTAAATAATAATAATTTTGTGTTAAGCATTAATGATAGATAATAATATGAATATTGAGTACGATAACAATATTGTACATTATCAAACCTTTACAAGCATATCGATGTGGAATTCTGAACTAATTAATTTCTCTAATAACCTTGGCAATACCCGTATTAATTGCTTTAACTTATCAATAATATGTTTAAATATAAATGGGATAAAAAACCATTTTGACGAATTTCTAACGTACTTATCAAATACTAGTTTTGACTTGATAGCAATAACTGAGGCTTCAATATACGAGAACGAACTATGTAATTTTGGAATTGAAGGTTATAATTGTTTTGCTAAACTACGTACGTATACTAAAGGTGGTGGTATTATACTTTATGTCAAACAAACTATTATGTTCAGGAAATCATTCATAACTCCAATAATTATGAAAACTTAGAAGGATTTATTTCTATTGGTAATAACTATACAGCAAAAATTATAATCGTTTATAGACCACCTAATAAGAGTATCAATGATTTTATTGTTGAATTTGATAAGCAAATAATAAATAGTGCTCATTACAAAAATATCATCATTGGTGGAGATTTTAATATCAATTTGAAAATAGCAATCGAATCGGGAATGAATTTGAAGTTATGTTACTTGCAGAGGGTTTTATAAAGTCATTCTTGATAATACCCGTGAAGAATTTTATGCCGGTCATCTTGCTTCGGCTTGCATTGATCATATTTTATAAAAGGAATAAATATTAATATCTTCGCCGGAGTAATTCAATCTAAAATTTCAGATCACTATTTAATAGCAGCTAAAGTTTTTATAATATCTCTTTCATTACAAATACTTACACCTTTAAAAATTTTACGAAAATAAAATTAGACATATTTTAAGTAACAGAGAATTAAAATTTAGGAGAATTGCCAATGTTCCGAAGAACTCTACGAAACATTGTTTAAATTTTTGATAATATGTACAATATATGCCAGGTTGTTAAATATCGTAATCAAGATAAAGATCACACTCATGCTGAAAAATACAAGAAGGAATGGATGTCAGAAGTCCTACTAAATCTATTACAATATAGAGACAGATTATTTAAAAAATGGAAGAATTCAAAGTCGGATTTTGATAGGAAACAATATACACAATTCGAAACTATGTAAATGGTAGAATTCGTAAGGCTAAAGACGCGTATTATAATATAAAATTTAACAACACTAAAAATAATATTAAAAAAATGTGGGAAGATCTGAATGAAATTCTTAATCGTAAAAAAAAGCTAAATGTAGATGAAGTTATAAAAAAAGGCATGCCAGATATTTCAGATATTACTATTGCTAATAAATTTGCAACGTTTTTTCATGATAGTTTACAAACTATATTGCATAAATGTAACAAAATTTTCTGAAAAAAGCATTGCATACGAAAAATTTAATTGTAGCTTTATCTTCAATTAGTGGACTCAAAATTTGTCGTGTCAGAACTAGGTAGACTAAATACAAAAACTTCTCCTGGGTTTGATAACATACGATTGAGAGACATATTATTTCTTAAAGACAAAATATATGAGTTAATTGTGCGTTTAATTAACACTATAATCAGAACTGCAGTAGTTCCAAGTTACTGGAAAACTGCCATTATAAGACCAGTTCACAAAAAAGGTAGTTTTTCTGATATTGCTAATTATCGACCAATTTCCTTACTGCCAATAATAGAAAAAATATTTGAAAGGCATATTGCTGAAAAAATGAAGATTTTTTTGAGTAAAAACAACATCATTAACAATACTCAATATGGCTTTATAAAAGGAATAGGAACAGGAAATTATTTGCCGATCTTTCAAATTTTATATACGACAAACTAAATAAAACATGAATGTACTTTGTCTATTTGTGGATTATTCTAAAGCTTTCGAAACAATTTCCCATGTAATTTTGATTAATAAATTAAAGGAAATAGGATTTGGAGGTAAATTTTGGACCTAATAAGTAATTATTTGCAGAATAGATATTTTGTAGTTAAAATAAATAACACGATTAGTAAAAAACAGGCATTACATGTTGGTGTCCCACAAGGGTCCGTTTTAGGTCCACTATTATTTTTACTATACGTCAACGACCTTCCAACAGTTATACAATCCAGTAAAATCTACATGTTTGCAGACGACATTTTACTTATATCCATACATAAAAACTTAAAACTTGCTGTAAATAATCTACAATCAGATACTAACATTCTAGCGAAGTGGTCCCATGATAATGATTTAATTTTAAACAAAGAGAAAACAAAACTTATGCATATAACAACTCCTTACATTTTACGTGATACTCTAAATATAATATTACATTCATGTCAGTGCTTTCATACAAAAATTTAGATGTAAACGTCTGTACTAATACCTGTAAAATTCTCACCTGTTGTAATACGTATCAGTATCTTGGTATTATTATAGATAACTTTTTAGATGGGACTATCAAATAAATCTAGTTTGTAAAAATTAAAGGTTGTATTAATCAAACTGTATTATATAAGGCATATGATTCCAGAAAATATTAGGAAAATAGTTTATTGTACACTGGCGGAATCAGTGATGAGGTATGGTCTTGAAGCTTGGGGTCATGCTGGTGCTACGTATATACATCGAATCGATTCAATACAAAGGAGACTATTGAAAATAGTTAGTAATGAACATGAGCATACTAATCTGAAGGAACTACTTCAAAAAACAACATGCTGAGTGCTAAAGGAATACTATATTATAAACTAATAATGGAAAATTACTTTAAAAACACACACTTAGAATTAAAACATAATATATATAACGTAAGATCATTAAGCTATATAGTTCCGAGGGTTTATAACAAATATGGAAAATGCTGTTTAAATTATTTAATTCCAACCTTATTTAACGAACTACCTATAAAATGCAGAAACTTTGTTAATATGAAGAAGTTAAAAACGAAGTAAAAATGCCCTTAATTTAAAATATGTCTGATTTGTGATTAATTTTAGTGACCACTTAGGTATTGATATGACTGTAAAGGTTTGAAATTATTCAATCTAAGGTTTTAGTTTAGTTTAATTAGTATTTACTTGTGATTCAACAGGGATCTGTAATAATTGAAAATAATGTATATATTAAATCAACAGAGTTTGAAAGAAAGAAAAAGTTAAAAATTGAAGAATAAAAATATAATACTTTTAATTTTAAGATTATTCTCGTTAACTTCGTTATATTTAGATATTTAGATATTTAAATAACATTTTGTGTAAGTAAGTATAGTTTGTATAAATGTGTGTGTGTGTGTGTGTGTGTGTGTGTATTTATGTGTGTATATGTATTGTATGTGTGCGTGTGTGTGTCTATGTATATGTATGTGGTACCCATATATGTAGGCACAAATAGGTTATTAATATTATTAATGCAATTATTATGAGTACTAATATTAATATTCGTACTTTGATTGTTTCATATTTTTTTTCTCTGTATTTTTTTCATATTTAGCTTCAATTATTTGTATAGTATAAAGTTTTTTTTAGTGCGTATATTTGCAATTACGTATATTTGCAATTATATTTGCAATTATATACTCTTTTTACTTGTAAATAAGCGGGAATGTATAATGCTAAACATTTTGAAACTTGAGGGTCGGGTCAAAAAAAAGGAAAATTTAATTTAGTATCCGAAGTTGCTTATATATTCTACATGAAATTAATCATAACTGTAATGTTAATATTGCAACGTTATATGTAGCGAAATTGTTTAAATTACTTATCTATAAGTTATGTTATTTTTAGATACCGCTACATCAATTTGTTACACCTTGACAAGCAAATCATGTTGCTTAAGGTGTGATTTGAAATTTAAGTAAATAAAAAAGTTTTGAATTTTGAAAATTATTATTATTATTATTATTATTATTATTATTATTATTATTATTATTATTATTATTATTATTATTATTATTATTATTATTATTATTATTATTATTATTTTTATTAGTATTATTTATTTGTCATTGTTAACTATGAACTGAAAGCTGTTGTTACTGAAACAACTATGTGTTAAATTTATCATAAAGATAAACTCTCGAGTATCAATTCAATAACGGAACCAAAAACAACTTAGAGTAGAATAATAACTAGTTAATCAAATCTCATTTGACAGGGTCGCGTGGCAAAGGTATTTACGCCGATATGAGAGATATGCAAGAGATGTTTCTTTTGCACACTATAAAAAACGGAGTGGCAGAGACCAGACGATGAAGATTACAGGTTCAAAGACGTCTTTGTGTGATAACACAAATAAACAGTGATACAGCTTATTTGGGAAAACTTACAAATTGCACTCAATCTTGTAGCAGACGTACTACGTAATCTTCATTAACGTATTTCTCATGCTGTATACCAAATTTGCAGTTTGCGAAATTTGCAAAATAGATTTTAAAATCTTTCAAGGCATTTCAACCATCGTTGCTGGTTTGCCAATTCCACGAAAAAGATCTTGCCGATTTTTGGACTGCAGCTTGGCTATAGGATAACCGCTAGATAGTCCTTCATATTCTGAGGTTAAAGTAGTCACACGAACAGAAAAATGTTGGTTTCCAGCTGTCAAAGGCTCAGTGCCCAAATATCACTTGAGAAAGTCGTGGTTTCAGTTTTTTAATATGAAAGTGAGATAGTCTTGAAAGATTACTTGAACTACTGCCAGAGAATACCAATCGGAATTGCTAAACTAACTGCGTTGAATCTTTTCGAAAAACTCTTTTGTAAAATCCCCAAAAGCGCTGGTTTCCTTGCAAGACGAAACACCCCTCCACAAGTTCTTGGTAATGTTGTGAAGATCTGATATCATCAAGATAATTAGAATTTGGTTCTGTAGTTTATTAGAAGTTCTCCAAAATTAAATCCAAAATTTTGAAAAAAGCAGATTTGTTATAATGAATTTAAAGTTATAAGTGTTGCAGAGGTGTGACTTGCAGGCGGTAACAACGTTTTTTAAAATATCGCTGTGCGAAGTACGCAGAGGATACAGTATAATATATGTCGATTTTTTAACTGATACGTCTTTATAGCTTGGAACAAGTACTAATTCCCACATGGGTAACTATGGACAGGCACATTTCCACGAACTGCATGTACAGCCAACGTGCAATAAACAAACATATAGGAAGTAACGTAAAACCAAAAGTCGATTATTCGTATGACCTCAAATAGTTGGTTAGGCCAAACTCTGCTCAAAAATTGCTTCGAACGTTATTTCATAACGCATCTTTACCTTGAGATAATTTATGTTAAACTGTTTGCAAATACACTTGGAATTTGTTACATTTTAAGTGATTTAACCCGGAACATTCCTGTTCCATTAATGGATAACAAGTTTTCACTTTTTATTTTTATTAAATTTATTGTGCTTTGTATAAAGGCTAAAGAAATTTCCTTGTTACCTGAAACCGGTCATGTTTAGTTTATAAGTAAAAATAAAATTTTTTAATATGCATAAATACGTGAAGATACCGTCTCCGGAGATTTTCTATTACGATCTGGAAAATGATGTCAAATTTTTGTATTGCGAACTATTTCTGCCGGAAATGACGGACTTTACTTTACCAGGACTCAACTAAAGCGGTTGTGTTTTGGTAGAAATGCCGTTTAGAGCGTGTTTTTCGATGTGGTGACCTAATGTTGGTCCCACCTCCCTTTACCTTATCATTTTAGGGCACTACTAGAAATGGAAAAGCCATGTGACAAAAGTCTGCTGAGAACCCGGACCACGACTGCCTGAGAACCCGTCTCCGACGCCGGAGAACAAAACTGTAAGTAAAATCCAGTTATAAACTTGGTATAAAAATTTGCATGCCTAAATCATAAAATTTATTATGTAAGGGTATGGCAAAGTTCTAATAAAGTGAAGGAATTAAAATTGTTGTTTTTGCATATATTTAGCGGGATTTACGTCATGTTGAAGTAAACAATTAAAAATTGTTATACGCAATAGCGCTTTTAGACGTAACCTATAAGTAGTTTATTTTCACGATTAGCGCCAATTGAAATGGTTTCTTTTAAACTATCACTGTAATTATTTTAACGTGTTTTATAAATGACTCGGACTTATTTCTATTTGCCCTTGCAGAATAAAATTTTTATATTAAGGTGTACTTGCCGCTTATGTAAATTTTAGTGGAATAAATACCCGTAATTTTTGACGAGTCTGAAAAATTTACCCTAGTTTGATTTTTGTGTATACATTTAAGGTTTCGAAGTTAAAAATCGTCATTTTTTCGTTTAAATCGTAAAATTGTTTATTTTTAACAGGCGTTTGTAACATATTTGGTTTACTTATTTATTGAATTAATTCTTATTTGCCGAATTTCTAGTAATAAACTCGTAAGTTTGCTTTATAAAAATTTTCTTTGTAAGAATTAAAAATTTAAACTTTAAAATGAATTATTTACACTCAAAATAAAAGTAGTTTGCTTCGAACCTATAAATTTTCTGTTAAATTACCTTTAAATTTCATTTTATGTAAAGTAAGACGGGTTACTGATCTATTTATCTACAAATTAGAAGATTTCTATGATAACCCACAAGATAACTGGCATTTAAGGAAGCTAAAATCGTTTGCCGGTGGTACTCCTCCACAATAATTAATACTTTTCATTTACCTTGTTAAATATATCTTGTATTGTAAAATATTTTATACCTCATAATCACTGCTATCCTTACCTTTTAGTTACTTTTCTTATTATCTTACATTGAACGCCCATTCTAGCTTTCATATTGAAACTGGTAAAACAGCAGGTTTTGTAAATTTCTTCATTCTTTTGATATTTTGCTTTTAATTAAATTGTCATTTTTAAGACTTTGATTTTTCATTTGTACAATACGCCTCTTATATTTTTTATCTTGTCGGCTTTTTAAATATTCAAAGATCATTAGTAAGTTCTCTGGCATTTTATCGGTTATTATTTTTACTTCCCCCCCCCCCTCCATTTATGATTCATATACTTTTGGCATGAATAACGCAATAAACCTTTAGCACTTGTCGGAGATGATTTTGAGTTAATGTTTTCAAATAGGGTAAACATCGTAGTCGGCAACCATCCCTATGTTGGAAAAAGTAAATGTTTGCATTTGCAAATATAGGAATATTTCCAATTCTTGTGTCTTCAATCAGGAGTTTTCGCTCTTATACTATTCCGTTCTCCTTTACCTCTTTCTTCTTTATTTGTAACCTAGAAATTTTATTGCATTTTTTTATCTTTCTCTGTCTAACATATGGGTGAGATGATGTTGCTTTTTTATACTGCTCTGGCTGATGGTGGTGTGAATTTGCCTTTCTCTTATCGATTTTTGATGCCCTTGGGTAGAGCATGTCTACTTTTGATAATAGTGGCGCGTGGTTCTATTTTTGATTCTTTTGCTTGATATGCGGCTAATCAGACTTCTTGTTTTTTTACTTGGAGACATGTGTTAGTCGCCTTATGGTATAGGAACCAGGCAACTCACTGCACTGGGCCATGCTGAGATTCGTTTTAGTCATGCGTCGCCCCAGACCTTGTCCAAGGCGTTGGCCGTGTTCTTAATTTGTTTGCCTATAGCATATCTTATCGACTTTACACCTGGGGCACAGGCGATCCCGTACAGTAAACCCGTCCCTGTGCGTTAAACAGAACGGATATTGCTTTTCGAACCTCTATTTTGGGCACAAGAACCCCCTTTAACGCCTCTACGAAACCACTCTTTGAACTTAGTGTTAAGTATATCTACGCCTTTATTTATAATTTTATCTTTATCGTCGGGTTATTTTTAAAAATCATCTTATAATTTCATCTTTATCTTGGGAATACTTTTGGGAACTATTTTGGGATACTGCCTTTTTCTTGGGATTATTTTTGAAAATTATCTTGAGATTTTTCTTGAATATTGTCTGGGATTTTAGCGCTATTTCGAGTTTGACTTGAAAAAATATTTTTGATCTTATAATTGTGCAAAATTCTTAGAAAAACTTTAAATAATTGATGTTTTGAAACTGTAAACTATATAGCTTGGGTAAAAAAATAAAAGTTGAAAGAAAGAATCTAACTGGCTTTAGATTTACTACTTGTAAGAGCAGTTACGGAAAATTATTAAAAATTTGTTTAATTCAGATGCCAAATAGGCAGGGTGTGATCTAAATACTTTTGTAAATAATTTTATATACTGTTTAATATATTAAAAATGTTAATAGTATATAACAAAAAAATCTTGAAAAAATAATTAGTTATATTTTAAGACTTAGAACTTAATTTAGAATTGTAAGATTTTAGGTTAAGGCAAGACTTTTGTTTTCCGACAATATAAGTTGCTAGCGGGAATTGTGGCAAAGGATTACTGTGCGCGTAAGGTAGTCGAGAAATTAGTAGACACGTTTTTTTCCGTTTCCAGATTTAGAGTGCGCAGTTTCAAGAAAAAAATCAAGTGGTAGCTATAAACTTTATTTGTTATTGATGGCTTTAGGCTATAAGTAGTTGTTCGGACTTCGGGGAATAAGAAGACCTTTTTTCGTTTTCTTTTTTCGCTTTTTGTAGTAGTATCGCGATTGTTAAGTGTTGAGTAATTTAACCCGTAGCATGCTTTTTCAATTGTTAGATAACTAGTTTCCACACTGTATATTCATTAAATTTACTGTGTTTTGTTTAACAGTTAAAGAAATTCCCTTGTTTTTTGAATCCGGTCATGTTTATAAGTTACTAATCAGTTGTAAGAACAGAATGTGTTAATATGCATAGATACGCGAAGATACGGACTCGGAGGATTTTTTATCGCGCTTGGGGAATGATGTAAAATTTATTGTACCTTGAACCATTTCTGCCGAGAATTACAAACTTTAGTGCCGGGATTCAACTGGAGCGGTTGTATTTTGGTCGGAGTGACGCTTAGTGCGTATTTTTCGATGTAGCGACCTAACTATTGTCCCCACCTCTCTTACCTTTTTCTTTTAGGGTAGTACTAGAATTAGAAGATCCATGTGATGACAATCTGCTGAGAACCCGGACCGCGATTCCTAGAGAACTCGACTCCGTCGCCGAATTATGTAAGGGTTAAGGGTTTATTTAGGGTGTAGCAAATTTCACCTTAATTAGCGTATAAAATTCTGTGTAAAACTATGGAACAACGGTTTGAAAAAATCTGGAGAAAAGTCTGTAACATGTCTCAAAATTGTTTCATCATACAAATTATCAGAAAAATCAAATATTGTTAGAACATTTGTAAGAGATATCAGACAGTACAAAAGAACTACCGATGCTACAACTACAGAAACTTTTGGTAAAAAACAGTTGTTTCGATAAATAATTCGCGTGTTTTATCAAATGTTTGAGACATCCTTCAGATAAAATTCGCTCGAACTGATGAAAGAAATAAACAAAACGTGCGCAGGTACAACTTCATTGACGAATAAAAAATAATGCTGCAAGGATTTCAAATGAGGGAATTTAAAAATACTTTTGTAGTTGGTTAAAGTACCATTTTGCATTTGTAACCAAAAAGCCACTTTTAACAAAGTCATAATCGGGCTAGAGAGTATTTGGAGCAATTACTCGTGGTTTTTCTTATCTCCTTAATTTGAGGATGCAGTGTAAATAATCATGTAGAAGGTTTAAAAAAACTTTTTATCACAGAAAGCAAAAAGTTTGTTTCATTACGTCATTATTCATAGCTTAAGGCTGCACCTGACGGTTTAGCATTACATGCATTCTTTAGATCTACAGAGTTCATGGCAAAACACAATTCTCAATAGTGCCAATTGTATACGGAATGCAACGCAGTTGTTTGAGCAGCGAACGTTCTTTTGGCTATTTGAGCAACTCTATCGTACAACTTGTTATGAAAAAAGACCGCTTTGATTTTGTAATAGCAAAATAACCTGCCGGAATCAGCTAATGTATTCACCCAGTTCTTGAAGAAAAAGTAATATTTGAGATTGCCTAATGAGCAAATCCTCTTTGCGAAATCAAACGCATAAAAAAAGGTGGTATGAAGCTGGTCTTTGATGAAAAAACGAAATAAGTGCATTGAACTCAATAAAGAACAAATTGTTAGCCTGCAAATTTCTGAAATAAGAAATAAACGTCCTTATTGAACATTCCTTGTAAAAATCAAACAATTTTTCACACTAGTACGACATAATTCTCTAGGAGATCTTTGGCTTAACAAGCTGCAAGAAGCTTTTATCTTCATAACAAACTGTCTTAAATTTTTGTATTTATTTAGAATTTGCTCATACAGCTGCTGTTATTTCAAATTTTCAGGTCCTTTACAGGTCCGTCACAGTGCCAACATCCTTGCCACCTTCTCATCTAAATAACAGCATTTGATCAACCGCTAGTATTTCCAAACTGTGCTTGAACATCATAATCGTTTCATTTTTGAATTGGTTTAGTAAGTATAATTCAGATGGTGTTGAACACCATTAACTATAAGTAAGCATCATTCAAAAATTTACTCGGGACAATTTTTAGTACAATGGCTGGATCGATCATTTACTGCTGACATCATCATCAAAGAAACCAATTAATTAAACTGAGATTTCCTGTTTCTCAAAAAAAAAACTAGAGCGGGAAAGAGTCATTCATCGGAACTAACAAATTGTTCTAATTGAACTACACATTTGTATTCTTATACTGACAAAATGCGGGTTGCTGATGCATGCTTTGTAGTTACAAAGGTTCATTTACCTATAGAATAATTGATTAACAGTAAATTCAAGTGAGAGTTGTTATTCATTCTCTTACATATAAGGCAAGCTCGTTTTTTATTATGTTCATTATAGCACAACGCTATTATTTGGGATCATAAAAATATAATTATTGTTTTCAACAAGATAAATAATAATTTATTACATAAGAAGCAACTTATAATATTATCTCAAAGTCCATATATAATTCTTTGCGCTAAACTACGTGGGAAAAATTACCAACATTCCAAGCATGAATTATACCTGTTATACAAAATTTAAGAATTTTGAGATATATTCCTTTATTCTCTGACTCAAACTCGGGTATTTTGAGAACATACATTGATAATTTCATTCACCTTCACTTTTATCTGCTACAATATACGTCATATATCTTGTATTTTGCGCAATTCACCAAACAAGATTAATAAGACGCATTCTACGAGAATTTTTTAGAACAGTACCTACCCAATAATTCATGTGGTCAAGTTGTAGATCAGTATTTTTTATCTATTTAACGAAATGTAAAGATGGCTGCTCAAATAGTGAGGTCTTGAACATACGTATTTATCAAATAACATATTTTGCTTTGTCCGAAATCTACAGATTATCCACACATCTTAAATCCTTTACCTAAAAAATCATCAAAACCATATTTGACCCGATAGATATAATCTTCTCGACAGAAAAAGCAAAAACACTTCTAAATGGAATCTAGGAAAATTCATAAAAAACAATTTATCGAAACACAATTCATCGAATACAATTAACCAAATCGCAATTCATCGAAGTAACAATCCATCGAATGGACATTTAATCGAACACAATTTATCAAATCAACAAGTCATCGAAAGGAGAATTAATTGAAAATTTGCGTTATAAGAAGTATATTAACATTTTTCAAGAACATATACATATATATATATATATATATATATATATATATATATATATATATATATATATAGCACAAGTTCGCCCACTTTTTACTAGAGTCAACGACCACCTCGACCACTTCGCCCAACTTGTGTATAGGTCCATAATGTCCAAAATAGCACCACAACGTCCAAAATCAGTAAACGCGAAGTCTGAAAATGCTTACATAATAATTTTTATGAATTTGTAATTAAGTTGAATAAGCAAATGGCCAAATTATTTCGCGAACCACCACAAAGTGTAATCTACACAAAGAGATATTCTGTTTCTTGAGAATAAACCATTTCAAATGGTAACCTAACCTCAACACTATCTCCACACATGTACTCTTCTGTCAGTTCTTTTTAGTAGTAAAACATTTCTAACGGCAACCTTACCTCAATACTATCTTCACACATGTACCTTTTTGGATACTTTTTTAAGCTTGGTTTTGACAGATCTATACACAGTCATTCAATTCAAGGTTTTTTTAATGTTTTCGGCGATTTGTGCAAAGCTATTACCGGGTCGTCAACTTAACTACAATTAAACAACTATTATGTACGCATTTTCTAGCCCCGTGCGAACTTATTTTGGGCGTTGTGGACCTATACAGAAGTTGGGGGAAGTGGTCGAGATGATTATAGTGTCTCTAGTCAAAGAGTGGGCGAAATGGTTTTATTGGGCGCAGTGTGCTTAGTTATAAGTTGACGGAAGTGGTCGCGTTCCGCGTTATGGTACATACCAGAAGTTGGTCAAAGTGGTCACATTCGGCTTACTGAGTTTCCAGATGGGCGATGTAGTACAAAAAGACGGGTGGGGAAAGTGGTCGGTGGGTGAAGTGTCTCGCCACGTTTTTAACTATATAGACAAATTAAACATATTTGGACTTAAAACAAATAGAATAACAAATATATTATTCTAAATAAATTTCCATTAATTCCGCTTTCGATGAATTGTTGATTCGATAAATTGCATTTCCAGTAATTGTCCATTCAATGGATTGTTGTTTCAATGAATTGAGATTTAGTTAATTATATTTGATAAATTGTGTTTCCAAGAATTGTTTTCGATGAATTCTCCGCAACCGTTCAATATGATATGGATGGCTTTATATCATGACTACACGAGTAGAGCAGGCTTTGAAGTAAGCGAACAATAGACACATTACTACAAGACACTTTAATTGATTTTAGTCATAGGTTGAGAAGTTATAATGGACGAGTTAGGATAGCAGTTCTTTGAATAATCGCAGTATGCTTCTTGGGCGTCTCGTATTAATATATCTAAGATTGTCCAGTAAACTTTTTTTATGTATTTTTATGTAGCTTTTTGAAATTTGCGTTGGTTCCCTTGTTAGTGAGCGTGACACACTAAAGCTGCGTACGAACATTCGAACACATAGCTTGCGGACAGCTTTTGCAACAATAGGTAGAAAATTAAGTACTAAACACATAAGCGCGGCATACTCTATAAGGCAAAAATAAGATCACGTTATGTGATATATACATAAGAGAATGTGCAGTTTCCTGATAAAGAACTTACACTTTTTAAAAGCTCGAACTGATTTACAAAGGTTTTATTTTATGTATATATGCTAGAAAGGTGTGTACTCTGTAGTCCTGTATAATTGATGTTACAGCAATATATATATATATATATATATATATATATATATATAAAATTAGTAATATTGACTGTTTTTATAATGTATAAGCAAGATAAATATTGGGAATACAGTCAGATTGGGCATGGATTTAATATAAACTTCTTATAACCATTTCAAGCTTTCGAAAATGTTTATTTTCTTCATCAGGATACTAAAAGTCTATAATTTAACATTTATATGATAAAATTATATAGTTACTTACGATTATAAAGTTTACAATTATATAAACATTAAATGACATCTATATAACATGGATATATATATATATATATATATATATATATATATATATATATTGCTAGGATATCACCCTTGGTCAGATGTACAACGATCAATTGCCTGCTGATCGCCACCTCTCTTTGCCTTTAGAATGATTTAAAATTAACAATTTATGTCTCGACTAGCTCAGTGATACCACACACAGAGTGAACAACGATATGATAACAGAGAATTTTTACTCACTCTTCTCCAACACTCAATATCCCCGCATAAGACAAATTAAATTCACCAAAATTTGTATAATGAAATAAACAAAATTACAATTTACAAATCTCGCTTTTTAATATCAATTACTCTTGATACAACTTTTAAATCAAATTTAAATAAATATGTCTATCGAATTAGCTCTTTACTAAGGTTATAGCTTTTTACACCTTTTTATAGCAATTAAAGCCAGCAAAAAAGATTGTATTTTACTACGAATAGTTTCGTTGAACGTTCAAAGAGATATCCCCCTTCTTAATTATACTTTTAGGTACCAACCAAATTTTTGTTGACCCTTTACACAAAAGTATTTTTGTTACAACTTTTAAGCTCACTTCTGAATATACAAATTATGTAGTATTATCAATATAACATACTATAAATTTAAAAAAATAGCTCTGACTTTATATTTCTCCGTTTTTCTTCTTGCCGGAAGCTCTTGGACCAAATCTGGCGTTCATTCAGTAGCTTGGGGTTGTTTACCAGCAGCTTAGCGTGTTGCTACACATGGTTATTTTACCAAGTCAGGCACCTTATGTACGTTTCAAATTACACGTATATCGGAACTTTCTAGCGAGATTTGATCAACAAATGGTATTTCATGTACGTTTCAAATGGCACGTACTCCCTTGCTTCTAATACCCATAGTTTATCTAATGTGCTTGTTTTAATTGTTTGCCTATACAAACAGGTATAAATTGCATGCGATTATTGACTTTTTTACGCGACTGCGTTTAGATTGAAAAAAATTTCATTTTATCTTTATTTTTCTTCAAATATGTAGAATTTTGATTTGATTTTAAGCTTAAAAATGTCATAAATGTTCTAAAAATGATTGGATTGCTTCCGCAATTATTTATTTAAATGAATGTGGTGAAATTATTACCAAATGAGCCTCTTTTGATTAATTGTAGCTTGTTATTAATTTTATACAGGGTGATTTGTATTTGCTTTTTGCATAATGAATGAATTATAAAAATTTTATAATTTAAATGTTTGGTTCTCGCGTTTTTTATGATATTTACATGAAGTATTCCTACATTGTAACCTTATATAACCTTGAATAACCTTGCTATCATAGCAATATATATAATAAAAATAAATGATTATACGTACATACATACATGCACACACACGCACGCGCACACACACATATATACATACACGCATATCAGGAAAGACTACTTAAAAAGTCTGCAGTTACATTTTGTTTAAAAATAGGTGCGTATTTTATTCTCTTCTGAAATTTTGATGATCAAGTGTTCTTTTTAAACACACAAATTTCAAAGATAACAGTTCTTTGAAATATTGACTTGACAAACTCATAAATAAAATATAAAAACCTTCTAAAAAGCTTGTAATCAAATATTTTCAAAACACTAATTTCTTATCTCGATAAAATTCCCAGTAAAGTTCTAAAACGAGATACATCAAAAAATTAATAAGATATATTTGAGGAATTAATTAATTTAAAATGCTTGTGTTAGGAACAGACGAAGATGTGAACGATGCCGAGATTTATAATACTGGGCGATGAATATATTCTAAGCAAATTTGGAGGACAATTCATGTTTGTTTGTGACGTAAGGCCTTTTAGAATATAAATTATAACCAAATTTTAGTTTTCGATATCTCTCACTAATATGCCTATTCTTTAAAAATATATATTTCATCAAAGATATGTGTAAATTGCTTTTTGTTATAAAGAATGTCCTAAATAAAGCTTTGAATTGATTAAACCTTAAAGCTACAACTTCTAATAATGAAATTATTAAATACAAAGTGTTGATTTAAATATTTTCATTAAGTGCTTTACAGAGAAACAAACTCAAAAGCTAATCTTACTTTTGAACGCAATAGCCTTGAATTAACTCCAGACTCAACATTCCTTTAATGCTTTAAACTTTGAGCACACATTTTTTTTACTAGGATTGTTCTTGAATAAAATTATACAAAACCTTCACCAGGTCTAAGTAAAAAAAAGGTATTTTGCAACAAATTCAATCACAGTAGAATTAAGTCAAACATATTTTAATGGAGTGTGAACTAGCATGTGAGTAGAACTAATATTTAAAGTACTATTATAAGTAGTAATTCAAGGAATATATAAAGTACTAATTGAAGCCCTAAAAAATTGCCTTTGCCTAAATTAATTTAGAATATGCTGGTCTCATTGCGGTTTTTAAAATCAGCGAAAATCCAACTAACTGTAAAACACTCTTGTAAATTGCTAGACATTTATTTTATAGAACTCGAGTATTTTTAAATTGTTTCACTATTTCGTAGAACAGCAGCAACAATTTTTTTAAAGTAAATTTAGTTTTATACACAACGTCTAATTCCGATTATAAACAACCTTTTTGTTTAGAAAACTACGTTCTATCAAAGTATTAAAATCTGCAAGGAGGCATGCCCTCCAAACCAACAAGATTAGTTTTAGATCATAAAACATTTCAATTGTCAAGCGCTCTGAAGGATGCAAAATTGACTTCATTTTCTTGACATCAATCCTTATCATATTAATTAATAAACGCTTTATATATTTTTTTGATTAATAGCAAATTTGTTTCAAAATCGCCGTCATCTCGTAAATGTTGAAATTTATTTGAATGGAAGAACTAGTGGGTACGTAACCTTTTCCTCATTGCACTTTTATATTAAGAATCTATGCAAATTTATTTCAGCAAAATGAAAGTCTTTCTTATAAGAAAATTTTTGTCTAGATACTGAATGAAAGATATACGTAAAACATGTATTCATTTAGCCAATACGAAGCTTAGCTTCATATCCCTAGCGTTACTAATAAAATTAATTCTTGCGGGTTAGGATTTGTGCCAAGATGACTTCTTTTTCTTAACATTTTATGTTTATTACTTTTGCTTAACACCAAATTTTATTATATGCCATAGAAATTCATTGCAGCTCTTATTATATACCCTTTTGTAAGACACTTGAACGAATATTTTAAATTATCATAAATCTGAGTGCAAACTGTATCACTTCTATTGTTGCTAGATCACATTTTATAACTCAATCGATAGCGCAAAAAGGCTTAAAATTATTACAACTAAAAATTAGCACTTTAATTATCATATTTTGTTTTATATAAAAACAATAGTGAATACCTGAATTAATAGCGGAAAGACCTTAAAATTCTTAAGATTATTTATTTTCACCTTTAAAATTTGATTGCAAAAATAAATGTTGCCAAAAATAGCTTAATCTTGTTATCAAATTTCTTAGCGTTGCCTAAGTCGTAGGAAGCTTGACAGTAAAGCTATAATGACACAAGTAATACAATTTCTTTTTGTTTAACGATGAATCGCAGTTGTAAGTAGGTAGAAGAAGGTCAAATTTAAAATTACGTACATCGTTGGCGATTTATTTGGCAAGTTTTTTAAATAATATAGCTTGTGACCTTCTAGTTGTATGTAAATTTAGTAGAAAACATATTTTTCACGGTTCGTTTTGCAGAAAAGCGTATTAAGTTCAATATTTAAATATAGTTAGCATTATGTAATTTTCTAGATACTTAACCGGAAATTATGAGCAAAATATGAAGCCAATAAAAATCGTTTAACAATGAGGATACACATTCTCCCGAGAGTTACGGCTGCTGCTTTCCAATTCATTTTGATGCCCTATAATAAATGTAGTTTATATACAAGTTTCCTTTATTGGAAAAGCGGAAATAGAATACGTTTTACGGTATATTGGAACAGTTGTAGAAAATGAAAACGTATACATCTTTACAAAGCTCTACTAACCTTATGTAATGAATTTATAACACTACAATATGGTGATTTTTGGAAGTATTTGGTATAATTTAGAGGAAATGATGTAGATGATTTTATGTTAAGAGAATAACGGATCTCTGGAATATCAGGTTCAAGAAATAACTGCGCTATTGAAGTGAAACTGAAAAACTTTAGTAAAAAAATATATATTCGTTCAACTATAAAAACGAACTTTTTGTTTGAGTTTAAGTGGACAAAACTACTAAATAATTTTTCAATGTAAGTAAACATACAAACGTTATGAAAAGAGAAGCCACTGGAAAATAACCCCATTACAGTCGATAGAAACCTTAACAATTCCAATTTCAATTAATGCATTCAAAGAAAATGGCACAACTTCATTCAGAGCCAAATATGGTTTGTTTGATAAAAGGTGAATGCAATTTCAAACGAGAGTAAATAAGTGTAGGTTTTGAGCTGCGAGATTGCGCTATTATTTTCTTAAACCTATTCAGCAATCAGAAAAATTCGGCATATTCAAATAACGTTAATGGCGCTTTTTGAAACACGTGTGCGAAACGTAAAATTGAAGAAGATAGGATTGAGAAATATCTCTTTATAAAGTTGAAAATGAAGAACTTAGTTGTTTTAGCATCTTTCCTCATTTCCGCTTCTTAAAAGTCTGATAAATTACTTGCACAATGCGTATGAATGACAGAGTTCTTTAGACAAAACTTTTTTCCATCAGTTACTTTTTAAATTCGAATAATAGACAAACTCCAGGGATACAAAAGCAGGTGGGTGAGGTAAAACCAAACATTAGGGAACGGAACGATGCAGTGTTGAAACGTAAAAGCATCTTCAATTCATTTTTCAAACGACAATTTCTAGTTTTTTTCTTCAAAATCAAATGTACTAGTCAGAGAGGCTCCTTGTTATGCCTGTGGTGTACAAAGCTTTCGCTTTAATATGAATCTAAACGTCGCTTTAAAATTGAGGTAAATGATTTAAGGTTGCCCTAAATTTGTATTAACCAATGAATCAAACGCGTCAAAGAAATCGATCGTGCTACGAATTAAAAATTTATTGAAAGCTGAAAAAGGAGCTCTGATAGTGGAGGTTATCTTACAGACTAATTTAAAAGAGTGTGTTTTGCAGTAAATACAAATTTAACAAGATAAATTCTAAAGTTGTGATTTCATAATGACCTTAAACTTTTAGGAGGTGCCCAACTAAGTTCGGGGTCTTTGACCAACAAATTTTTTTTAAGAGAAATACAAAAAATGGTTTATTCAAATTATTCTCTCCCTAGATACACATTTTTGTAATCTCTCTGACAATACGTGAATACCGTGACGATGAAGCGACGCGTTTTTGGACCAAAACCATTTAGTTTTGCACTTTTTCAAAGTTAGCCAAGTGAACCCCAGCCAATCTATACTCAATCAACCGGCGCAAGTGATAATTGGATGAGGCCAGGTGTGTAGAAAATGACTAGTGCGGTAGCAGATCCTATTTCAGTGTTTCGATGCTGTCCTGAACAATGAAGGTGCGATGGCATGGAGCGCTATCGTGCTGCATTATCACTCGCTCGTGTCTCGTGTCGCATTCTGACCGTCATTCCAGCAATGTCTAGTTCAAATCGATCAGTTGTCGGTAATTCACAGCTTCGCCTAGTTTTAGCAGATCATAGTACACGATTTCTTTCTGGTCCCACTAAAGGCAAAGCATTTTCTTCTTTCCAAAGTGATTTGGTCGTGCCGTCCATGTTGATGCTTCGCTAGAAGAAAGCCACGATTTGTTGAGTTTAGGATTTTCGATATATATCAACTTCTGATGGCCAGTAGCAGTCCGATGCCGAAAACTTTTTCTTTCGTGCCGCAGAAGCAAAATTTCGGAAGTAACTCTTCGATTTTTCATTTATCTCTCAGTAAACTTATGCGACGCCCATGTATATAAAAACCCATTTTATTTACTACTGGCCTATACCAAAACTTATGTATCTTTAAAAGTTTATCTTTTGTCTCAAAAACTCTCTCGTTTTAGGTAGAAATGCTTACTTCAACAATTTCTAGGATTTTCAAACCGTCAGAAAAATAATCAAAGGCTTCACTTCAAAGAACAGTGAGGATAGTGAAGTAATTTCCGCAATTAATCACACTATTCTACTTGCGCCATAACTTGGGATTAAGTTAGCACCTTGTCAAGATTATGAAGTATTTTTTGCTAACAAAATGTTTACGTTTTTCTCGGCTCAGTGAATCTAGTGATGCTAAGTAATATTTTTCTATCTTAAAATGATAAATTAAAGTTCTGTCCATAGTATCCAAAACATAGTAACTCCAACTTATGCAAATGATGCAGCTATTCATTTTTTATTGACGCATTTTGTTCAGCTTGTTGTTTGTTTCTTGTACGTAGCGATGAATCTGAGATTATGTGTCGACAGTCTTGTCCTGACACTAGTATTTTCACTTGATGTCATGCTATATTTTAAGCCAACTTCAGAACTCACCTATGTTCATTTGCATTAACTAGGCTTCGCTCTTAAATTGTACTTTATTTGCAACTTCAATCACGACCATCATGGACACTACAACCTATTTATAACGAACTTTTACGTCACAGTGCAAAATCGACAACCGTCGCTATCCCAGAATAGGGAGAATTCTAAAAAATAGGTGCAAGTATGTGCGAAAACCTAATAAAAAAGTTGTGCCATTATCAAGAATTATGTAGAAAGAATCTTACTTAGTACTTTTGGGAACAAGCCAATCGAGACAAATAGAAGTAGACTGCAGAGGCTGCTGTTAAGACAGGTAATTACATGGAGACAATATTGATGTTTCTTAGATGCACGAGCGAGAAACTAGAGGAGTTAGGAACGAGGATGCAGGTGATGCAAAAAAGAGTTGAAAACAATGTGAAAGTTTTATGGGAGGAGATGTGTAATAAGATTAAAGAAATGTTCAAGAATAATTTTAAAGCATTTAAACAGGAAGTATATCAAGAGGTAGATAGTAAAATAAGCCTGTGCAATAAATCAATTACAAAGGAAGTAACCGTTCCAACACGCATGATCAGGTACATAGAACAACGATGGCTGTTATAAAAGAGAGCAAGAAGAAAGTGGTGGTTCTTAGAAAAGAAGTCGTTGAAGGTATGGCAAATGAAATGAGAACACGAAGTGTAGAATGAAAGGATAACTAACTCAACAGATGAGATCTGTAAGAATGTCGGTACAGTAGAAAAATCGACTGGGTGAGTCCAATACAAACAAGATGGCGAAATTGGAACCAGGCCGAGGAAATGCATGTGTTGAAGATCATAGTTTTAGGTTCACCAGGTTCATGATTTCGAAGTTTGAAGGAAACAAATGGGAAAATCCCGTTTTTACATTTTTGGACAGACTCGATGAATTAGTGAAAAATGAAAGAAAACGGATAGAAGTCCATGCGATAAGCGAACCCTCATCAGGAAGTGTAAAAATGGCATAGTATTGTTAAAGGCAATTACAGGTCATGTGAAGAATTCTGGAAATTGTTCGCTGATCAAAACTGGTAAAGCGTGCAACAAAAGATTTTAAAGCCTGCATGGTAAATATAAGATGGTTATTGAGGTATTTAAAGAATTGACATACATGAAAGCTGATTAGATTGATGAATTGATTATCTGAGTTCCGATACCTAGTTGAGTGTTACCTATTTTGGAAAAATATTTCTTGTGAAAGGCTATTTTTCGCAAAATAACGCTTTTGTATTGCGTTCGCCTTGTGAAAAAGAGATTTTATTAAAACAATTATTTTAAAATGCAATACTGTAGTGTTTCATCAGCGTTACTTATTTTTCTTCAATTCTGTTACATGAAAATAGCATTAATTCATTGTTTGTAACTCCCAGCTAATACTTTATAAGGTCAACTGTGACTATATTACCATATTTATAGTTTTTCGTGGTTTTACATTATATGCAATAATGATTTTTGGTAAATTGATATAATCATTAACCATTTATTATAATATCCTTTAAATTCTATTAAACAACTTCCGTTATTTAGTAAAATTTCCGGTATTAATATTTGTTTAGGTTCGTTATTTGTACACCTTTAGAGATACAGACGAGTCACACAACACCATTGACAATTATTTTATTAAGAAAACATCTTCGGTTCAGTAACACTGCTGCGACAATAATTTTATGTACACAATATATAATTAAAAGGTGTTAAACGGTATGGAAAATTTCCTGTACAATGAAAAAAAAGCTTGTAATATATTGTGCATGGTTAAGTACTTCAAACAAAAGCATAATACACTATTATTTCTTACGCCACCTAGTTGTTGTAATTAACAGATACAATATAATAAACCGTGTTAATAAGATCTGGAACGGATTCCTATATTGTGCTAATGTTAATATTCTTTATAATTGTTGTTTATTTATTATACTTCAAATATTGCTAACGAGCTCTAACTGAACTGTAAATATATTACAACGTTTAGAACATCCATCATTTTGTTATTTTTATTTACGTCTATGATATGGTACTTATATAAGAAAATAATAGCACGTTGCAACAGATGACGAAATAGTACATTAGTGAGATAAAAAGTATTAATTTTATTTAATATTTATTTATATTATTTACATTATGTGATACACTTTCTTCTCTTTCATGTGTACTCTGAGTATTCTCTCTTTATTGAACAGTGATAATGAAGTTATCAGGAAAATACAAAATTACCTTTTTTTAAATAGAAAGGGGTATTTTCAGCTATCGTATCGGACAGCTCTTTAAAAATGCTCTTTTTCAATACAACATATCCCTATGCCTAAAATAAAAAATAAGCCATCAAAACTGTCTTAATGTGTATGCATGCGTAAAAAATTTGTACCTTTTTTTCATTAGAAAGAAAGGTAGTTGGATGGTTGTTTTGACTCAAAAGCAAATGACATAATTTTTATTGTTATTAGATCACATTTGATAACCCATCGGTAGCGCGGTAGGTTTTCAAATTGTAACGATTAAAACTTTGTGCTTCAGTTATCAATTTTTTCTATAAGTAGAACAATGGTGATTAGGACGAAAAAACCTTAAAGTTGTTAGGATTCTTTTCATCTAAAAAATTTGATTAGAAAAATAAGTGTTGCCAAAAGTACTTAATCTTACTTCAAATACTTCCCTGCGTTGATCAAATCATATAGAATTTGACAGTAAAATCAGTATCATATATTCTTCAGAGACATTTGGAGATGTAATGATTTTTGTAGAAGATTTGCATTTTTGGGCAAATTTATATACTCAACGGAAATGAAAGAAGACTTCTGATTTCGAATAACTTTGATGACTAGTTCAAATTACTTTCTCCAATTCAATGCTAAATTATTAATGCATTTAAAGCGTTACTACATCTAATAGTAGACAGTTCCTTTCTTCTTTTATTCACAAAGGATATTATATCTCATAAATCCTATGGTAGGTATTTATCAAAAACATTAGGAGCTCTTCAGATTGTTTGTGGTAATGCAGTACTTATAAACGTGGGCAGATGCAGGTGACTAATTCGCTTTCAATAATTTATTCATGCATACTTAAGTAAGCGGCCTTTTTTTAATGCACGTTTATAATTACAATTTATTTCTAATATCGAATACCGTTGCTTTATGATTCTACTGACATTTTCTGTGTAGTCTGCGTAAGCATGAAATATGTTTCTTTCAATAACTATGAGCTCATTATTGATAATATCAGAAATTTCTTCACCTACGTTTTAATCTATGATTCAACAATAAAATGTTTTATTTCCATTGTATATAAATTAGTATTTTCATGCGGGTGTTATTGAATTAGGTTAGTAATGGTTTGAAACACTTCTAATTTATAAGCCAAATTGAGAAGTTACGATTGGCTTGTCCAAAATCAGTTCCATATACAAAATTTTTCTCAGAGGATGAACAGATGCGTTCTACAGGAAAAACAAAAGATATAATAAGGGAAACAACGTCAGGAAAACTTTTGAAAAAACATAAAAAATCCTGAATTTTAAAGACGTACTATATTCTCCCTGAATAGAAAGAAGATAATCACATTATTAAAACAAGACAAATTTGGAACCAATAATTCCATAAGCGAACTGTTTACTAGAGATGTCTACCACAGGAAAAACAAATGATATAGTAGAAGAAACAATGTAATCAAAACTTTTTAAAAAATATGAAGAATGTTGCATTTTAAAGAAACTTGATATCAGGAGTATGAACAAATGTATATAACAGAAAAATTAAAAGATATAGTAAAATAAACAACTCTATGGAAATTAAAAAAAAAACAAATAATCTTGAATTTTAAAGAAATTATAATACGTTATTCTTGCATATAAAGAAGGTGATCGCTTGCTTAAACCAAGACAAATTTGGAACCGCCAGCTCCATGCGAACTTTTAATCAGAGGATGAAAGGGTGTGTACTACAGGAAAACCAGAAGATATAATAAAAGGATACAAAGCTACGAAATCTTGTAAAAAAGTACGAAGATCCTACTTTTAAAGACATTATACCAAGTTATTCCTGAATATAAACAAAATGATTGTTTACTTAAAATTGGACAAATTTGCAACCATCATCTCCATATGTGAAGGTGAACAGAAGGGTACTACACGAAAAACATAAGATACAATAAAGGACACGTCATGAAAACTTCTGATAAAATACGAAGCTTTTTAAACTTTAGAGACATTATACCACATTCTCCCTGAATATAAAGAAGATAATCGCTTGATTAGAATAAGTCAAATTTGGAACCGTCAGGTCCATGCGAACGTTTAATCAGAGAATGAAAAGGTGTGTACTACAGGAAAAACAGAAGATATAATAAAAGTATACAACGCTACGAAATCTTGTGAAAAAGTACGGAAATCCTACTTTCATAGACATTATTCGAGGTTATTCCTGAATATAAACAAAATGATCCCTTACTTAAACTTAGACAAATTTGCAACCATCAGCTCCATATGCGAAGGTGTACAGAAGGGCACTACAGAAAAATACGAAGCTTTTTAAATTTTAGAGACACTATACCATATTCTCCCTGAAAATAAAGAAAATAATAGCTCGATCAGAATAACACAAATTTGAAACCATCAGTTCCATATGAGAAATATTTATCATAGAACAAACAATGTGCCACATGAAAAACAGAAGATTATAATAAAAAAAGTCATAAAAACTTTGTAAAAAATACGAAGAAATTGCATTTTAAAGTGCAGCAAATGCCTATAAGTAGGCGAGAGTCGAAAAAAAATGTTTCTTAATTATTTTGACAGACTGCGTTGTTTTGAATTGAGTTATGAAATTTTGTAATTGTTTCTATAAAAAAGTCATTAAAGTTATTTATTAAACGTTTTCTTAATTTTACGTTACTATCACAATAAAAAGATTGTACATTGGTGACCTCGTTTATTGATACAAGATCCTATTACTGAATCGGTCACTATTCACCGCAAGTAAACAGAGTCGTCATACGTGCACCACCGATTCAAAAATTTGATTTTTACAATTAGAAGCGCAATTTGCAATTAACGGTGTAACACTTGATGTCACAAAATTAAATACAGTTGTGAGCCCAATAGAAACTGAAATTCTGTCACAAGAGTCAGATGTAGTCTTAAATTCGTCCGAAACTAACAAATATGAAGCTCTTAAAATTAGACCCCTTGGTAATTTTGCTGACAGTGAGGCGCGAAGACTTTGTAAATTACTAACTGAATTGGAAATAGGAGATAACTAGCGGTCTCAATTATTACAACAGTTAAAAAATCTTGCCGGAAAATAAAATATTTGACAATTTCTTAAAATTCTTATGGTTACAGCGACTACCAACTCAAACTTAAACGATCCTCACTGCAAGTTGTGATGATTTAGATAAATTGACTGTAATGGTCGACAAATTAGCTGATATTATCACACCAACAGTTTCAGAAATCCGACACCAAGAGTTCCATATGCAAAGTTTTTATAAAACAAGAAACAGATGTGTACAGCAGGAAAACAAAAGATATAATAAAAGAAATAATACCACTAAAACTTATAAAAAATAAGAATTTTCCCGAACTTTAAAGATATACTACGTTAACCCTGAATATAAAGAAAATGATCACCTGCTGAAAACAGAACAAAATTCTATATGCTAAATTTTTATCAAAAAATAAACGGATGCATGCGACTGGCAAAACAGAAGATATAATAAAAGGAATAATTCCACTAATATTTTTAAAAAATAGGAAAAATCATGAATTTTAAGGATATTGTACTATGTAATTCCCGAATATAAAGAATCTGATAGACCATCAGTTCCATTATGCAAAATTTTCATCAGAGGATGAATAGAGTATACCCCAGGAAAAACAGAAGAAATAATACAAGAAACAACTCCACGGAAATTAAAAAAAAACAAAGAATTCTGAATAACATTATACTTTATTATTCCATATATAAAGAATATTAAGGTTTTGCTTAAAATAAGACAAATTTGGAATTGCTAGTTCTTTATGCGAAATTTTTATCAGAGGATGAAAAGATGTGTACCACAGGAAATCTTTTGAAGAAATTACGAAGAATCCTGCATTTATAGACATAACGTTATTCCCTAATATAAAGAATATGATCGCCTGCTTAAAATAAGACAAGTTTGGAACCGTCAGTTTCATCTGCAACATTTTTATCAGAGGAAAACAAATGTGTATAACTGAATAAATAAGTTTTGGGCAAGTAATGCAAACTTAATTACTCAGTTGCTGACACATAAGCTTCTGAGAACTATGCATACGATTAGAAGTACGCATGGGATTGAAATAATCTTCTGGAGTTGATTTGGAACTCGTACAAATACTGTTAGGATTTTATTGTGGAACATAAAAATATACAACAAACTGCGGCAGATTTTGAGCATTTTAATATCACAACAGCTTTAGTAATACAGTTTGCAGAACAACGTATTTTAAGTTTTGGGAATGTGAAAGACACAATTTCTATCGTGTTCCCCTACTGTAGTGGATTTGTTTTGAGTTACCAGTTGGAATCAATTACGTGGAAAGGTATTAAAATCATATTCACTATAAATATCATTATGAATGACTATAACGTAAATATTGAGGGAGTCAAATTGGTGGAAAGGGTCTTCACTCCTGAAACTGGTTGGATGTGTACTTTCATTGTTTCCTATTCTTAGCTAACCTACACATTTTCCAAACATTCCCACAGCCTACATATTTCACTATCTGTGCGCAGTATTCTAATCTAGATCTACCTCTGTTTCTCTTTTTTCCTTTATCTGCTTCTAGTATACTTCGCACTATTCTTTCATGCCTTAGAACGTATCCTTTTATTCTACCTCTCCTATTTTTTTTACTGTTTTACACTAATTTCTTACTTCCTGTCATTTCTAGCACCTCTTTGTTCTTAACCTTGTCTGTCCACGATATCTTTATCAGAGGTTTAATTTCTATTTGACTTTTTTAAATATATAATAAGTGTTTCAAACTATAGATGTAGCATTTTAGTGTTATTAAAATTTTGTTCAAACCAAAATTTAAAAAAAATTACGTCGGACTTTAAAACTTCATGGCCTTCTTGTTCTGTCTATTCTGTCAAATTAATTATACATTTTTGAAACTTATATTGAACAACTTTTTTAGGTATTACTTATTATTTTGCTAATACTTCAATGTTCTCTAAAACTATCGAAACTAGCAGATCAGTTACTCAAAGATTTTTTCTAATAATTTCATATTGTGTTAATTTGAATTTCGAAAGTGACAGTCCATCGTATGCACTTACGTATTATCTTTAGAAGGTCTTTTAAGGTTTAGGATAAGGGCAAAAAAATGAAACTGTGGGTTGCAACATATATTTTCCCAAACAAGCGCGAGGGTTGCCTACATTGCCAATCAAAACTACCTAAGTATTTTCTATTAAACTTGACATTATATAGCAAAGGAATTTGTATTCGCTTCAGATTTTAATACGCGTGCGCACATTAAGTTTCAGAATTTCTCTATTAAGCTATAAATGCACTTCTGCTATTGCCGCAGGGAAAATAATTGTTAGCATTTTTTAATCTATAAACAACATAGTCAAACGTCCGGAAATAAAATCTAATCTAATCTAAAAAATCAACTTACGTCAAGGGTCCTTCTTTAAAATAATCCAAAACTTTAGAACGTACTCTTACATTTGAGGTTAGACACCTTTATGCATTGTCTATTCCTTACGATAAACATAAAAATCAAAAGTTTTAAGTTAGATTAATGATTTGAACCAAATTTGTTTAGAAAAAAACAGGTTTGTACTACGGTTTACAAAATAAATGTAAAAAGCATAAAATCAAAGTGTAATAATGGAAATAAAATAAAACTGAAGTAAAAGCAAATGTAGACAACTGTTAATTACAACAGTATTTTAACATAATTTTTGATAGTAGATATTAAGATTGGATTCTTTTTCGATTAAAGTAGTTGCTTAGCTAAACCAATTCTAACACACTTACTTCGGGAACGAGAAAAGGTAGAAAAATTCAAAAAATTTAAAAACTAGTTCCGTAGAAGGTCGTGTCAAAATTAAGAATTGGATTAAGAGTAACGGACGCAGAAAAAAGAAGAAGAAACACCTAAACAAAATAATCCAGGCGGGAAGATAGCGGTCGGTGTGAAAAACTGTCTGGTTTTAATTAGTAGATTGCGATGGAGTGCCATGGGCAAGAACTATAAGAACTAATTTCTTGGAACAAGGATTATCACAGTAAAGCAGCTGGCTCTGCGCTACCACTGTCAAAGGTGGTGATTATACCTTTCACCTGAAAGAAAAATTACAAAAAAATAAGAAAAATAAAAGAAAAAACAAACTGGTAGAAACTCAGATAAGATTGGCTTCTGCAACAACCTATCATAGTACACTTAAGCACAACAAAAACTCGTTACTATATTAATACTAATAGGGCAAGTTGAAATAAAATATCATATATTCAGAACAAAAATTTTGCATTGAAGAACCTCTAAATAGCAACAAAGCGAACATTTTAATTTCACAAATGAATCCTGTCAGTAAAGGACCACACACTTTATATACACAAACAGTTGTATAGTCATGACCACGACAAAAGGTCATCACGTGACTGCTACATGAATCTAGAGTACACGTCATCATAATAAGGCTTTTAGTCCTGGGATAGGTTGCACCTGTATCTTTATTGTTTCCTACTCTGTGCTAACCTACACATTTCCCCAAAAATCCTACAACCTAGATCTTTTACTATCTGTGAATTAGTCTAAACTAGATTTGCTTCAACTTTCGATTTTTTGCTTCTAATATATCTTGCACTATTCCGTCATCCCTTATCATCTTATCTCTCATACTTTTACTGTTTCCCACATATGTCTTCCTTCCCCTACCATTTCTAGTATTTCTTTGTTCGTAACTTTGTCTCTCCCTGGTATATTCATTATACGTCTATAGTACTACATTGCAAAGTCTTATTTCTATCTTTTCCTGTCTGCTTCGCTTACTGTCCACGTTTCACAGCCCTATAATGCTGTATTCCACACATACGCTTTCGGCAATCCTTACCTTGCTTCTATGTTTGTTATTTTCGAATATATTAGTTCTTTTTTCTTGTTATGTGCAGCACGACCTTGTGCTAATCTATGTTTTATAGCTTTTGCACGTTTCCCATCTTATCTTAATTAGCAGAAATCCTAAACCTCATAAACTATGGTTTCCTATTTGTATTCCGGTTTTTGACTTATTTCCCCTCCTATCCATATTAGTACTTTATTTTTATTTTATTAATTTTCGTACCTTATCCCTTTGTTGGTACTGCTTTTATTTCATTAAGAGTTGCTTCTATCTCTACCTTGCTGCATGCTTCGCTATATCATCTGTAAATCTAAGCATATCAATTGTTTGTCCCTGCATAATAATTCTAAATATCTTTCTGCAATTGACACTTTTCATTGCCTATTCGAATGAAAGTTAAAAATTGACGAACATAGCGCACATCCCTGCTTCAACCCTATCCTAATATTTACTTCTCAAGGTTCCTGCTGTAGTTCTATTATCGCTATTTGCTCTTTGTATGAGCTATCCCTATAACTCATTTCAATCTTGTCGAGTATTTTGAACATTCTTCTTCGTTTTACTTTGTCGAAAACATTTTGCAGATCTAGAAACGCTATATATGCGCTATTTCCTTTTTCTATTGTTTTTTGCAACATCATCCTAAAAGCTAAAATGGTTTCCCATGTTCTCCTGTTTTGCCTAAACACATAATACATGAAATGCAGTCAGAAAACGAGATAACTATGAGTTCAGCAGAAATGAGAGTCGACGATAAACAGGGATTGTGTAAAATGGCTGCCCATGCTGAAACCAGACAATGGTAGAAAACAGGTTTGTAAAGATGACTAGATGGCAGCGTTGGGGTATATTTTCGCACAAAAATATAAGAATAGAAAGCCATATCATTGGCGCGTCAGGGAGGAGAAGGGGGTGTTTAAACGAGAATAATGAAAGATTTTCAGTTGTACTTTATTTATTTATGTCTAACATCAAAAAAATTTGGCAATTTTGTGTTTTAACAAAAACAAGTTTGCATTTGTCACTAATAATGTTCACATTACTGTATTACTAATTCTAAAAATATATTACACGCGGAATTCATTATTTTCTAAAGTTTTTCAGTATATGCACTACAAACAAAAACATGTATTTAAATTTACAAATACATTAATGCTAAAACGCAGAAAGTAAAAATTTTGGGCACTGAAGGGTTAATAAACATTTTTAATATTTTAGTTGAACCAGCTTTAGGACAGTTGAAGCAATAAAGTTGCTTGATAGAAAAGATTTTAATCACAATTAACAACACTTTTACCTTGAAAATATTATAAACAATGCGAAGCTACATCAAGGAATGTATGTGCGCCAAAAGCTTACTGATGTTTGTAGAAAACCCTAACCTACTAACCAAAATGTTGGAAGAAATAATTATGATAATAACAATATCCGAAACCCGAATTTATGAAAATTATAGTGTGTATCTTCTTAGTAATCTGACCTTGTTAAAGGTTAATACTATACAATGCTAATACCTTTTTAAAACCTGTAGTGTAAGTTATAATTATATTCATTATCGTAATTTTAATGCACATGTCAAGTACTTGCAAATAATATGTATTCACTTCAATCATCCTCATTTATAAGACAGTAAACATATTGTTAGTATACACAAAGAAATGGCATATTAAACTCAGAAAACTCATTAAATTGATAGTTATTAAACAAATAAATCAAATTACCTCATAGTTGGATGTTTGATTCCTGAAGTCATCTTTGATACACTTTTCACAGTCACTTTCAATTCATAAAATTTCACAAGATTCAGTATGAGTTAAAAATTAACTTAGTATCAAAAGAGAATTAAAATTTTAAATAATCATGTTTTGCCAAAAAGTCAGGAAAAGTTAAACCTACACTAGGAAGCAGCATTAAACAAGTAGAAAAGCGTTGTGCTATCGCTTTATAACTCGCAACGAGTATCCCCACTTTCAGTCAACTCCCATTCCTTCTAACAGCGTAAGTGAAAAGTTACAAATTTTTACAATCTTAGCTAAAAGCTTTTGTCTGTTAGCTGTTAAAATAGTTCCAATTTTTAATTTGTCGTGTTCTTTGGACCTTTGGTCGAGATAAATGGGTTCTTCAATATTTATTTGCATGGAACGTATGAATTTAGTAGGCAAAATTGGTTAAATTTGAAGACAATAGTTCATTGATTAAAATTCAATTAAGGTGTTGAAGGAACTAGTTTTCTGGCTTTAATTATGAAGAATTTACTGCTTGTGAGCATATTCAATGGAAGAAAATCACGCGCAGTTTTTGCTATGCAATTTGGTAACCTTGGTTTATAATTTAACCACATCGTGGTTATTTACAAATTTGAAATCCTTGGTGAATGATATAAGAAAAATTAGTAAGTGTTGGCAAAATGAGAAAAGCACAAGACCATAGGCGGGTTTACATAAGTAGTCTATACCTTTGAAAATAAAAATTCATTACAGTAACTATAAAATGCTTAGAAACAACAATGTGCACCTTGAAATCACAGGTACTTATTCAATTGGGAGAGTGAGGTCTACAAATAATGTCATTATCAATATCGATGTCAGTATACTAAATATTTACTTTCCCACTCCTTACATAACTATTACAAAGGTAGAAGATGCAATCGCGATACCGGCAATCGTGTGTTTGGTACAATTTACGTCAATATTAAAAAGAAACAATTTGCTATAAAAATTAACCTTCGAATCGATAACAGTGATTAATAAGAAAACACATAAAACTGCCAAATATGTTAGACTGACACACTTTTATTCTAGTATGACGCTAAGGATTTCACCGCTATCGCCGGAGTGGATAAAGGATTTGGGCATTTTTTGCTCTAGGGAGAGAAATTGCCTCTGACGACATACTAAAAGCTACTTTGTCAATAACACGAGAATGCAGAACAAAACGAGAAGCTATAATGTATCGATATTCTTAGAAAATATAACCTAACAAATTCTAAGGATGCTCTCTTTATGGACATTTTCTAATAGGTGAGCTTATCGCCATTCGGATTTCCGGGTAGTTACCCTAAGGAATTCATCAGAAGCAATACGAACGAAACTTCCCTCTTTGAGTCAGAGCGTATTATGCAAGGAGTCGAATTAAATATGGGACGATTACAAGATTTACAACGGAGTAATTTCTCTAGAGTTAGATACTTTCGGTACACGTACGGTTCGATAAAGAGAAGAGTAGAACCTTTGATCAAGGGACTATTGAAGATTTCTACACCATCGAGTAAAGATTAAGGAGTAAGGTTTCGGTAATGAACAGTAAGGTATTACAAAAGATTGATTTTGATAAACTACGACTTGATATGGTTTTTGAAATTAGAATAAATACATTGCGCACATCAAGTGCAGTAGTCTGTGATATTGTCGAAGACTTTCGTAGCCGGAGCCCTGCGTGTTCTACGTTTGGGCCGTGTCGTATTACAAACCAAGGAAGTCCACTTTTTGTCCGCATCTGTAAGAAGTACTATCAGAAGAAGACTTGGTTGCAATATAAGTTACTTATAGACGAGCAGACGCACATGCTCTATCAGGCCACATGGGCCTTGCAGCATAACTTTGCTAGTCGCACCCTATAGCTTGATAGGTTGGATTTGTAAGATCTGTGTTTCAAAATCAAGAATTAAATTAGCAGTGAATCTGAAGTTTACTGTAGTTTTGGAAAAACCATATTTCAGATTTTGGTTATCATGAAGAGAATCACTTGTCGTATTTTGGGTTTATCTTTTTGGACAATTTTGGTCTTTAATTATACTTAGAAAATTTTGAATTTTTTTAAAAAACAAGTAAGATGAATATTTTATTGGCAGAAACCGATATCCAGAAGCTACAGAAGATTAAACAGTTATACCTCAATTATTTTCCAGGATGTTTTAAAGTGAATTTTTGACATAAAGAGATGGAATTCAGTTGTGCTTTTTGGTATAACTTTGTAAATTTGGAAAATATAGACAAATCTGTAATTACAATAAATTTTCTCAAAGTAAATCTTAGAACATTTACAAAAGTGGAGAACATCATATATAACGAGTTTAGGAAATTTAACTGTGTAGCTTTAGAAACGTTAATTTTACAAAATAAATGAAAAATTTATAAGGTCGATGAATTCAAAACAAATAGCGCAATCAAACCATACAACAAATAAGGGTGAAGCAATAATGTCGGCCAAAATGCAACGGGACCGATGTAAAAGTGATTCTTATGTTTCAAAGAACATGAAGAATTTAAAACTGCAAATACTTCAGATACTGGAGCTAATTGTGTTTAAACCATGACATCGGGCATCAAAGCAATTCCTACAAAAATCTGCTAATACTTTTCAGTTAACGTTTGATTTGTAAAATATTTTGGTATTCATTTGACTTCGTTTTAGATAGATGATGATTCAATCCAATAAATCAACGAAATGCTAGAAAGACGAATCAAAGTCCAATATTTAATTTGATTACCTTATGTCGCATTAGTATGACAAAATAAAAGCTGTTCTTCGGAATGAAATCCAGTGATGTAATTAATCAGAACCTCTCTACCACGAGAATTTGATGTAAATGTAAAACTCCAACTACTGAATTCCTATTATATTAATTACAACCTTGAATAATTGATCTTAGCTTATAAAAGTGAATGCTATCTTAATTCTACAAACTTTGAACCGCAGAAGAAGTCAAACATTAATCATAAAACAAATTACATATAATATTCTCAGAACGATGGTAATAATACATAAGAACATAAAAAAACCGAAAAAGTATAATAATCAAAAGTGTAGGAAAAGAAAGGATAAAATAATAGTACTGACAAAACGCAAAGTGAAGAGTAAAATGTGCTACAAAGAAAACCAGCGATTTTGAGGCCGCCAAAATATTAAAATTACCATTTCATACTTTAAGAACATCAAAGTTATTTTAAAATTTGCACTTTTATTTGGACAAAGCTTATTCACTTAAGTAGTCGACGACTGCATACTTAAACTTCACAAGAAATAACGAAAAAGGAAGGTTAAGCATTTCAAATAAGTTTTAAAGACTGCCAAATTTTAAAAACAAACTTGTTTTTTTGCAGTAAATTTCTTGTTTGAATCTTCCATTGTCTAAAACAAACTGACACAAGCTTTACTAGCTTAGTCATCTTAGGTTGTCAAGCCATCAAAAGCTCCATTCGCATTTTTTAAAACTAATCCTAGTCTTTTGTGAAAATGATACCTTGGAAACGAAAACGGAATTCTGTTTCATTTAGCTTTTTGAAAGTTACTTTGTTTAAAAATTCTGAAGATGTTATTGCTTGAACTATCTTACTTTTTCTAAGAAATTTGAATCATATTGTCGTAGTGGTAGCACGCATTATCAAGACATACCCACAGCTGCTAGAGGCCGTACCGTCAAAAAAATTCCACTAAACAAGAAATCTGTTAGTTTTTCTTTTCCAGGTAGCTAGACAACGCATGCTAGCAAGAATAATATTTACAGAAATCTGTCTTGGAGCAGCTGTAGATATTTGTCAGTTAAGGGATACAGTGGTACGATGAATGAATAACTTTTTTTAAAAAAAGTGCAGCACCATTGTTTATTTGTTTATTATGGTGGTAATTGTATTAGAAATATTTTACATAAAATCAAATGTCGATCAGTCCTCAATAAAAATTCTTAATATTGAAGAGTAACGATTTGCCAAATTTAACAAATGTAGTATTAACTTTTAGAGTATGAAAATTCACAAAATATACGCCTGTCTAACGCTTTTGCGTTGAGTTTTTTGACAATTGATTGAAAGGTTTGTATAAGTGGTTAAGTTACCTCCAAGGTCGCCTGTAAAGCAATTTGTGAACCCTTGCCTAAAAAATAGGACATTTAAGTTTCTTGTATATAATCTGCAAGAACTTTTTCCGAGGGCTGTATTAGCTTAAACTAATTATTGCAAAGCAGACTCTTTTAAGAAGACCGTTTGCTTTAGTCTTTCGGTGTATACATGGAAATATTTTTCTTAGTTAAATAATTTTATCTTTAGAGTTACTACAATTACTTATTTTTATTAAACTTTACGATTGCCAATTATGCACATTCGTTTTTTAGTCATTTAGACAAAAGCAGCACTTTTTGTCACAATTTGGTCACAAAGTATCAAGTCTCTACCTCATTTTCTTAGGGCGTTCAAGCATACAAATTGGAAGGTTAGAGGTTCAAATCCTGTCCGAGACCTTATATTTTTTTTTCTTTTCAATTTTTAGTCCGATTTAAAATGGTCCTTTTAGCTTTTCATATAAGCCTTAAGTTATAATTTCATTCTATTAACTTGTATATTGCTATGATAACATACATACAATTCGAGGAAAAAGCATTAAAAAGAATAAGTATCGAATTGAGTGATCGCAGCACACTTCGAATATTTGTATACCATTAATAAAAATATTTTATTTATGTGCTATTTTCCGTAGTATGTTTTACTTCATTGTTTAACAAAAATTTACAGATCTCAAGCTTATCTATAAGGGAAGAAATGCAAAGACTCAAAACCAGTTCATTAAGTGTCATGAAATATAAACCCGAGCTTACGAACTGGTGATTTTTTTTGCAAAGTTGGCGATTTTCGGCAATTTTTAATAACGCTCCTCAGTATTACTGCACCTTTTTGCTGATGCCATTATAAATGCAACATAAAACCAAACAAGCAGAAGCACAATCTTACAGGTAAGCTCCATCTGTTTTTAATAACTTTTAATAACTTACAATAACTTTCAATAACTTTTAATAAATTTTAATAACTTTTAATAACTTTCAATAACTTTTAATAACTTTTAATAACTTTTAATCACTTTTAATAACTTTTAATAACTTTTAATAACTTTCAATAACTTTTAATAACTTTTAATAACTTTTAATAACTTTTAATAACTTTTAATAACTTTTAATAACTTTTAATCACTTTTAATAACATTTAATAACTTTTAATAACTTTTAATAACTTTGAATAATTTTTAATAACATTTATTAACTTTTAATAACTTAATAACTTAATAAATTTGAAAGTCTACCCTTTATGAAATAGTTTTTTAGATAATGTTCTTTTTTTACTTAAAGACAGAAAGAGATATTTTTTAAGATGCGCTTGTAGTCATGTAGAGAAACACTTCTAAAGAAAGCTATAAGTTCGAAATAGACAAGACAATTGTTTTTCAAGAATTACTTTCCAGGACCATTGCAAATTTTTTCAGACTTCAGGTTGTCTTTTTTAATTTTGCGCTTGCAAAATGCGCTCAACAATTTTTCACTAGTAAACTCGAATTGATAAAATTGCCGTATTGTTAAATTACTTAAAAATTTGTCATCGCTTGACCAGAAGGTACTACATTAGTCAGGAATCGAGTTTGTTCTTACCTGGAAATTTTGCATTTTGCCAAGCTCTTACTATTCCACGCAAAGTAGGGATTTTTAACGTGCCTCGCAACACACACACACACACACACACACACACACACACACACACACACGGGACCTACATTTAGCCTTTTATTCGAACGAGGACGCATTTTTGTAAAAAATGCTTGCCTAACATTTTTCAAGCGGTCGGAGTCGGTAATAGCATCCGGGACCTTAGGCTTGGTAGTCACACGCGCCAACTAAGCCACGAAGCCGCCTGATTTAATTGCAACCGCTTGAAAAGCATAACTAACTGATTGTGTTTGAATGATACCTTTTATTAAGATTTAACAGTGTATAGAACTTAAAATCTTCCGGGGGATTTACGTGATGAACGGATTCACAGGGTTCGAGCTCAATGGCTTTCTCGGTGCTTGGAAATCTGGGTATTGATCTTTTCACACATTTGCACAATTGGGTTTAGTTTCTGTGCATTTAATTGTATGACGTTTTATGCTTCTTTCTATTTAAATAATTTACAATAGTTTCGGATCTTTTCAATACGTGAGAATATTGTCATATCCAAATTCGTAACATGATTAGTCATGGATCGTATTTTGGGGTTTGTCAAATTTGGTATGTCTATGGTAAGGTCACGGTTTTTAGTTCTCGTTGTAAAAGAATGTACTAAACACTATACTATTTATTTCGATGTTTTACTTTAATAATATGATGATACTGTCCTGTTACTAATTTGTATACCATCCAGCTTCTACAAAATTATTTGTATATCTTCTAGCTATGGTTCCTAAACTAGCCAAAATTGTAAAAGCTTTTATATATATCAGTGTATGCATAATTAAGCCGCTAGCGTTACAGGTTACAAAACATCGCAACATTTCTATAATCTTAAAAATGTATTGTTTCTCTAGCAGCTATTTTTCCATAATATTTTTCTTCTTGTGGTTTAACAAAAATTTGTGATAGTTTAAGCGTTTTACAGTGGATGAAATGCGAAGGGCCAAAACTAGTCAATTAAGTGCCATGTAATTCAAACTTGGTACTACCAATTCTTCGCTATTTCAAATGACTTTTTAACCTATATAGTAAATGTGAATGACATTCTTCATTAATCTGGATTATAAATTTTTCAAAAATACTCAAAGAAACGGAAGCGGCATTTTCCCCTGGTGTGCAATTTTCTACTTTTTAAAGGATTTTGACTCTTCATTCTGTTGATTATTACTAAACAACTAATATACTGATATACCAGTACATTAATTCGTAGAAGTTGAAGATTTAATTTTAATATCCACATACTACATTTAATCAAGTATATAAACAGAGAAATGGTAGCGCTATGGGTACGGCATTTTCCAGTGTGGTAGCACAATTTGTACTGTCAGTACATACTATAAAACAAACTCTTTGACTTTTTTCTTCAGGTACATAGACGACTGCACATGTGCCATTCCGATTGACAAAAGTAACTACGCATTAAACATTTTTAATAGTTCTCACAAAAAAAAATACAATTCAGCATCGAAACTAAAAAAATAATACGTTGAACTTAGCGCTATATAATTATCTGGCTCCACAATGTAGAAAAAGTGCCAATATAAAAGCATTAAATATTTTAATAAATAGCAACTACTCGTCAAGAATACTAAACAACATATTTATAGAACCAATTACTAACCACTATAATAAACATTAAACAAAAAGTAAAATAAAATATATAACTCTTATATATTTGGTACAATTTAGGGTCGGTTTGTCACCAGACGCAAACGAAGTTTTGCTTCACCATAATTTAAAACTAACACAGAAAAGTGACTTACTAAATTGCTTTTGCTTTTATAAATAAACAATTATAATTACTATAATTACCACTGGATTAATTCCTTCATATGACGAAGTCGTCAAAGGTCTTAATGAGTCCTAATACACCGCAATTTTGTACAAACAGTAATTGACGATTTCTTTCTACAACAACTTCATAGATAATATCCTTTTAAGCTACAAGGCACACATCCATTAAATATGGAGCTGTAAAGAAGCAAACCTGCCGTTACCTAGGCTTTATAAATTAATGTAAAAAACATGAAGATCCGTTACATAGCCCCAAGACTACGGTGTGGTTTGCATGTTGCATGAGTTTGTCTAATCAAAGCTAATCGACTTTAAAGGGCTCGATGCTCACACCTGGTTTCTACAAGATGGAGCCACAACACACATCGCTACAACATCTTTAGTGACAGTGAATAAAAATTCTCCATGACACTTTATCTCTAAGCGTGAGACCTACAGTGGCCCTCAAGGATTTCTGATCTGACATTCTTCGCTTTCTTTTTGTCGGGTTACCTTTTGTTACGTCATCATCGAACAATTCGGTATTTTGTGACAATAAATACCGTCAGTGCGTGCATCCTACAGTTGTCAGTGAAACATTATATACCGGCAGTGAGTGCGTGAAGTGACAGTCGTACTCGAGCCTTTACAGAAGCAAGTCGCATCCGAACTCCTTGCAGAAGCCGGTTGTATTAGAGCTTTTGAAAGCGAGACCATCACCCGATTCGTGCGTGTTACTGGTTCTCCGTCGAAAGCTTTTGTGCGTGAACGTTTCATTTGCCCACAGCGGCACAGGATAAAAGGTATTTATACCCTTTTATTACGTAGTTTGTGTAGTTGTAGTTATTACATAACCGCTCCACTGCTATCGTTATTGCTTGCAAAAAGCAATTGGTCCTTCCCTATAATAGCATATCTTTATCAATTTATATCATCTCCTTAATCCCCATCAATCATTGGTCCGCATTCACCAGTCTTATGGTATTCGCATGTCCTAAATTAAATATCATTTTGCACACCAGCCAGCTTTTAAGTAGTATTTTAGCTTTTAAAATTTGTGTTCAAGCTCCATATGTAGCGGGTTAAAATGTGTAAATATTATTTATACTGTCTTTAGATTAAATTAAGCGATTTCGCCGTAATTGAAACCAGCAAGCGTTTTAATTACAAACAAATCCATAATATAAAATTTGTCAGTTTTCAGTTTTAAATTTATTTTAGCGGTATAAAGCACAGCAACCTGAAAATTATAGTCGCCTTATACTTCTTAAACAAGAAAGGTAAAGGGATTTGCTTTGTATTTAAAAGCTATTGTACGTTTTTTATCACATGCAACCTTTTCAGTCGGTTTACGGTAAAATATTGAACATCTGCAAAGGGTAATAGAATGTAAAAGCTGAACACTTCTTGCAAACACGTTAAGCTGCACCTTTCTTGCAATATGTTAAGCCACATGTTTTTAAACTTTCCTGTGATCTTTTGATGGTAAAAGCCGCTCGGGTTGTTAAGCGGTACATCTTATCTAAACACTTTGTTTGACGAACCGTTAGTCATAAAACGTGATTTATTGGTTTATACGCTGTCTTACCTTTTCGTGCTTTGAACAAACTCATAATATTTTAATATTTCTCAGTGTACATATTGAGCGGTACCGTTTTACAACATTTTATTGTAGGCCTTTCACAATAACAGTCACTATGGCTCCGAAGAAGGCACATGTGGTAGAACTAGAATTACTGAAAACACGTATTATAGAAATGTTTGAGCTTTGTAATACTATACAAAGTGACCCAAGTTTAAAAACGTTGTTCCTTATTCAAACAAGGGGAATAACTGACCTTTATACAAATTTTAGCAAAATTTTAATTGCCGTCTTAGCTTCATGTGACGAGGTAGAATCATTAACTTACAACGCTGTACGGAAGGAAGTAGATTCCGCTTATTTTTGCATACTGCTGCATCTCGAAACGATGCAAGAAATGAAAGCACCACAAATCATCGAAAATGCTCCAAGCAGCACGGTATCAAAATTGGTACCGTTAAAGCTCCCACTCTTTAAGAATGAGGTAACTGAGTTCGCGTCCTTTATCGATTTATTTGACAGTCTGGTCTATAATAACGCGTCACTCACCAATATCGAAAAATTAAATCACCTTATTAATTGTTGTAGCGGGGAGTCTTTAAGAATCGTTAAATCTGTACCCATTTCGGGGGATAACTTTATTATTTCCTATAACGCCTTGCGTGAGCGATTTAGCAACCCGCGTTTATTGGCAACTTTGCATTGGAAAGCAATGAAAGACTTTCCACCTTTAAAATCAGAAGACCCTAAGAAACTTAGGGCACTTATTGATTGTTTTTCAGAGAACCTTGCTGTTCTAACTAACTTAAAGTTTCCCACTGAACATTGGAACTTTATTCTAGTCGATTTGCTTTTAGAAAAACTTGATCCGTTCACTAGAAAACGCTTCGAACTCCAATCGGATCCGAAGCAAATACCTAATTTCGAGGATTTGAGATATTTTTTAACCCAACAATGTGCAGCGTTGGAAACCTTTTCTTCAACCGCACCTGTTTCTTATTCGACGACTGTCCATACATCTCACACATCAGTGCCTAAGAAATCCTCAGCGTTTCAATTTAAACCAAGAGTTTCTTCTAACGTAGTCTCACTGGATACACCAAGTAGCTCCAGTGACTCAAATAATTCATTTTCGCACCATTGTCCTTCTTGCAAAGGCAATCACTTAATTTACAGATGTCAATCGTTTCTAAAGAAAACTCCGACGGAACGTTTCGACATTGTCAAACGCTTACGCCTTTGTTTAAATTGCTTACGAACAGACCATGCGTCCATGCAATGCAAATCTTATAATTCCTGTCGAACTTGCGCCAAGCCGCATCATACCTTGCTACATTTTGAACCGCAACCTGCTTCTAGCCGTTCAGCTGAACCGATCGCTACACCTATGCATAAAAATGCCAATAGGACGCAGTCAGCGTCTCCTATTCCGGCAAATGTTTTGCCTTCACAGACGAATCCAAATTTTGGGGTTACTGTCTTACTCTCCACTGCTGTTGTGGAAGTTCAAGATCGTTCTGGTAGATACAAACCGATCAGGGTACTCTTAGACCCTGGCTCCCAAGCTAGCTTTATTCGAGACGACTGCGTGAGCAAACTTTGGCTTCCACGCATACGTTCTCAAGTTCCGATTTATGGACTTGGGCAGACAACTTCAGCAGTCAATAGGGGTGCCATCAGCTGCAGCATTCGATCTATGTTAGACTCTGAAAAATCTCTAGAAGTCACAACTTTTGTGCTTTCGTCAATATCTGGCAAATTACCTAGCGTTGAAGTTCCTAATAATTGGGAACACTTATGCGGCCTGCACTTTGAAGACCCGACCTGGAACTCTCCAGGAACTATTGACATGCTCCTTGGAGCAGATGTTTATCCGTTCATCATCAATGGCGGTGTTATACATGGCAAATTTCTTCAGCCTGCCGCCATAAATACAATTTTGGTTGGACTATTATTGGTCCCACAAAAGCTTGCAGTCTGATACTGTCCAAGCATTTTTACTTCTGTAGAAGATCCTATCGACCAGACCCTAAGGCGGTTTTGGGAGATAGAAGAACTGCCATCCAAGCCTTATACTTCTCCAGAAGAAGAAAAGGCAGATTTGATTTTTGAAAACACGTTTTCTCGTGACCCTAGCGGTCGTTTTATTGTTGCGTTACCGTTCAACGATACTTTGCCCGTTTTTGATAATTGCTTTGAGATGGCTAAAAAAAGACTATTTTTGTTGGAGCGCAAATTGCATGCTCAACCGGAGCTACGCGCCCAATACAACAATTTCATGCAGGACTATCTTGATGCGGGTCATATGGCATTACTCGATTCTCCGCCCGTTGGGAACGATAATTATTTTTTACCCCATCATCCTGTGTTTAAAGAGGAAGGTCATACTTCTAAAATTCGTGTGGTTTTTGACGCCTCTGCAAAGGCTAAAAACAACGTGTCACTTAATGACACTCAATTGGCTGGACCTAGTCTCCAAAACGACATTTCGTCAATCTTACTGAAATTTCGTACTCATCGTTTCGTTTTTACTTGTGATGTTCGTCAAATGTATCGACAAATTTTGGTTACCGAAGAACATCGAAAGTTTCAATTAATTGTTTGGCGGTTCTCCGCAGAAGAACCCATCCAGACATATCAGCTTAATACAGTGACCTACGGTATTAAGTCATCGCCTTATCTAGCACTAAAAACTCTTCAGCAATTAGCCATTGACGAAGGCAAAAGGTTTCCGTTAGCCGCTGAGGCTATACGGTCAAATCTATATATTGATGATTTCGTCGCCGGTGGAGATTCTATACAATCGGCCCGCGAAATTAAAGATCAACTTATCCGACTTTTACATTTGGCTGGTTTTGAACTTCGAAAATGGAGTTCTAATTCAGTTTCTATTTTGGAAGGCATTCCGTCAGATTTTTGCCAATATACTTCTCTCGATTTCGATTCTGACGAATCAATAAAAATATTAGGTCTTCAATGGTCACCTACAGAATATATTTTCTCATTTCGGGTTAAAAAATTAAACCCAATATGTACAAAGCGCAACATACTTTCGCAAGTTGCCAGAATATATGATCCATTAGGATTTTTAGCACCACTAACACTTTTGCAAAACGCCTAATCCAGCATCTGTGGATGTTAGGTTTGAATTGGGATGACATCCCACCAGCAGACATTTCGTCTCAATGGCAGCAGTATCAAGAAGAGTTGCCGTTATTATCGTCACTAAAGTTACCACGTTGTTTACCCCCTTCGGATCCTTTTACTTGTCATTTGCATGGGTTTTGCGACGCTAGCGAGGTAGGGTATGCAGCGGTAGTGTATTTCCAGTTCATAAATCAAACTACTGGAGAAATAACTGTACAATTTGTAACCGCTAAAACAAAAGTAGCTCCAATTAAGCGCATTTCAATTCCACGTTTGGAATTATGTGCCGCCGTTTTATTAACCGATTTACTTTCCTTTACCATTCGGTCTTATCAAGGCTTGATTGACATCTCCGATGTTTCAGCGTGGAGTGATTCTACGGTCGCTCTCACTTGGATACGTTCTCCACCTTTTCGTTGGAAAACTTTTGTGGCAAACCGTGTTAGCCACATTCAAGAAATCATTGCACCTAGCCGATGGTTTTATATTAAATCTTCGCATAATCCGGCTAATCCTGCATCTCGGGGATTAATGCCAAGCGCGGTTATTTCATGTTCGCTATGGTGGGCGGGGCCTGAATGGCTTCACTACCCTAGTGACTCGTGGCCGCCTCAACCAACATTGTCAACCTCAATTGCTGAGGTAACTACGGAAAAGAAGATCCTAACATTTGTCGCTCAAACAGATCCAAACGTCATTGACATTTTACTAAGTCGCTTTTCATCGTTATATAAAATCCAAGGCATCGTGGCTTACATTTATAGATTTTCTAAACCCATGGCTCAACGTCATACGGGTCCCTTAACAGACATTGAATTACACAATGCTCTCATGATTATCGTTCGGCATGTACAAAATGTTACATTTTCAAAGGAAATAGCTTCGATCAAGGCAAACCGTAAATTACCTAAAAGCTTGCGAAAACTTTCTCCATTTGTTGATCCACAAAACATCTTAAGAGTAGGTGGGCGCTTGACACATTCTTCGCTTTCCTATTTCGAAAAGTTTCCTGCGTTATTGCCTCAGCGGCACCGATTAACCGAACTTATCATTCTGTCAACTCATGAAAGGTATTGCCATCCTGGTGTTAATACCACAGCGTATCTTATCCAACAGAACTTCTGGATCCTTTCCATTAAAAATTCAATCCGAAGTTATTTATCATCATGTCATAGATGTTTTCGTACCAAACCGGTCCTGGTAACTCCTCCTATGGGAGACCTACCGGCAGCACGTATTACCCAAATCAAACCGTTCAGTATTGTTGGTGTTGATTTTGCTGGCCCTCTTTTAATAAAGGCTAACCGCCTGCGAGGCTCTAAAACTCTTAAGGCCTATATTTGTATTTTTGTTTGTTTTGCCACTAAGGCAGCACATATTGAACTTGTTTCGGATTTGTCGGCAGACGCGTTTCTTTCCGCTTTGCGACGATTTATAGCACGGCGAGGACGCTGTTCTCAAATATTTAGTGATTGCGGTACTAATTTTGTAGGTGCCTATCGTCAGCTTACGAGTTATCTGCATAGTGCAGTAACCTCAGAAAAAATAAAGTGGTCGTTTAATCCACCTAGCGCCCCTCACTTCGGTGGCTTGTGGGAAAGCGGTGTTAAGTCGGTAAAGACACACCTAGCTCGCGTAATCGGCGAACAAAAACTTACCTTTGAGGAACTGTACACAGTTCTTACTCAAATTGAATCTGTTCTAAATTCAAGGCCACTCTGCGCGTTGAGTTCGGATCCAAATGACTTGCGTTGCCTAACACCAGGTCATTTCCTAACTATGGAGCCTGTTTCTGCACCACCAGACGAGGACCATTCAACCAACGTTTTACCATTAAAAAGCAGGTGGAAACTCCTGCAAAAACTCCACCAAGATTTTTGGGCTCGCTGGAGCCATGAGTACTTACATACTCTAAATCAAAAGGTTAAATGGCACTCTAAGGTAGGTGTCCGACAAGTGGAAAAGGACACTATTGTCCTCATCAAGGACGACCAGCTTTCTCCACTTCAATGGAAGTTTGGTCGTATTATTAATACTTTTCCCGGTGCGGACGGTATTATACGTGTCGCTGAAGTCAAAACGGCACATGGCACACTAAAACGACCTTTGGTCAAACTAGCGCCGCTACCGGTATTTTAGTTTTATTTTTTATGTTTAGATGTATATACACATTTCTTACATGTATCGTAGTATATTATTTTTACATATTTGCTTATTTACATATATATTTTTATTTTTGCATAGTTGGTAATATCGCTCGCTGTAGTGCACCACCCTATCTTTCGTTACCTGTTTTCCTAGCAAGGTCAAATCCCATGTGATTTCCTTCACCCAACCTACTTCCCTCCTTTTCAAAATTCTATGAATTTGGTGGGCGGTATGTTACGTCATCATCGAACAATTCGGTATTTTGTGACAATAAATACCGTCAGTGCGTGCATCCTACAGTTGTCAGTGAAACATTATATACCGGCAGTGAGTGCGTGAAGTGACAGTCGTACTCGAGCCTTTACAGAAGCAAGTCGCATCCGAACTCCTTGCAGAAGCCGGTTGTATTAGAGCTTTTGAAAGCGAGACCATCACCCGATTCGTGCGTGTTACTGGTTCTCCGTCGAAAGCTTTTGTGCGTGAACGTTTCATTTGCCCACAGCGGCACAGGATAAAAGGTATTTATACCCTTTTATTACGTAGTTTGTGTAGTTGTAGTTATTACATAACCGCTCCACTGCTATCGTTATTGCTTGCAAAAAGCAATTGGTCCTTCCCTATAATAGCATATCTTTATCAATTTATATCATCTCCTTAATCCCCCATCAATCACCTTTAGTGAACGGTATTTAAGACAGTAACGCGCACATTGAGAGCTTTAAATTTAAGAATAAAGTCCGAAATTGACGCTATTCCAAACCGCATGGTAGTTGTCGTGTTCGAAGATTTAAGGTCTCGTCTGTAAAAGTGCATGATATGTGACGGATGTTATTTTTAAGGAATAAAATTCGCAACCTTCCCAAACAATTTCGTAGAAATAAATTTTGTTTTGACTTATACGCACATTTTTTCTTAATGTTGAAGATAGGTAGAACTTTTTGGGATACCCTCCTTGTACCTACTTTTCAAGTACATACAGAAGACCGTACAAAAATGTACAATTATAATGCAGGAGTTTTGCAAATATAATCTCTGTAACAAAAATAGCACAAAAATAATTAGTGATTGCTAAAACAATTAAGGCGACTCCGTGGCATGCGTGTGACTACTATGCCCAAGGTCCCGAGTTCGAATTCCAACACGGTGCACTTGAAAAATGTTAGGCGAGCATTTCTCACAAAAGTACGCCCTCATTCGGATTAGAGATAAAATGCAGGTCTAGTGTGTGACTGTTGACAGTTCGTTAAAGATCTATATCTTGCTTAGAACAGCAAGGGTTCGGCAAAATAAAAAGTTTCCAGGTTTAAAACACACACTTCTTGGCCAATGTAGTACCTTCAGGTTGAGCATTAGAAAGTCAAATGTAATGTTAACAATTAAGAATTTAGGAAATAAAAATAGGTAAAATGTAACAGTTAACAGATGATTTATACATTCGTTAATGTTGATCTCTATCAACATATTTAATTAACGTTAATCCTATTTACATATTTTATTCTATAATTAACTTAAGATATCAAAACTCATGCATCGCATTAGTGCAATTGTGCTGAATGTTTTTAAATTAAACAAAAATTTTGAGATAAAACAAAATCTAAAGCCCTTTGGACTAAGAGGAGATCATATCAGGTGCCAAGTGAACCAAATTGAATACTAAGTTGTTCACGATAAGATCGAGAATACTGTTTTGTCCAGAGATTAGCGAAGCAACTTTCTCTAATCAATACCAGCGGTCACCAGCAAATAGCTATAGAGGCCGAACGTTAACCACCTTACCATTAACAATACAAAATTATGAAGCGTGGTTATTTATCTTCCAAATCCGACAGGTGGTGCACTTTGAACAATGAAAGAAAGGAAGACCGTCCCAGCGAATCTTTCTCCAACGCCTTTTAATTGAAAAAAAACTAGTTACAAAAGCACTTTTCGCGTTTCAAGTGTAAATCAAAAAGCAACAAATATAATAAATAAAAATCGAAAATAATTATCACCAATAACTACCATCCCTCTGTTAGCGAAAAAGCCAGACCACCCTACCAGATATCGATGTAATTAAGAGCGCGAACTAAATTGTCGGTAAAAGCAGATTTGTCGAATAAGGCTACAAAATAGAAATTCATACGTTGTAACTATTATTGCTATGGGACTTAACGTGGTTTGTTTTCACCATAATAAAAAAGAATTGCCGGACATTTTTGGAAATTATTTGACAAGCAGTTTATTAGGGGATGTTCTATGAAATAGTAGGTGTTGTTTTCGTTTCATAATTGTATCAAAGTAGTTTTAAGAGTATTCAATTTGGAAGCGCTAGATTTATTTCCGTACAATTTAAAAATTAATAAATTCTGTTATAAATCTCTTCGGAATTGCAATTATTGAAATCTTTTACCTAATTAACACACATAATTTAATTACCACTTTTCAAATAACTTATTTATGTTAATTAGCGTTAAAAACATCATGAAAGTATATCCATATCCTTAATTCTTAAATATACCGGAAGGAATCCTCATTAGTAAAACTACGTCCAAAATGATTTAACAAGAACTTGATTTTAGAACCGACCCAAACAAACGTGAGAGAAGCCTTCAAAGCCCGTCTAACCTTGATTCTACTTCTCTTAGCTAGATTATTCAAATAAAATATTTAAAACTTACTTTACAACGGTATGATGAACCCCTGAAGTCATTTTAAAGCACCTCACAAGCACGAAATTAAAAAATTCGAAGACGCTGTTTGCAATATTTATAGTAGACTATAAAATTTACAAATTTTAATAAGCACAAGTCTTAGGGAAAGTACAAGAACACTTTCAACCTACACCTAGGAAGTAACAGTAACGAATAACAAGCGTTTCTGTTTCTTATAGAACATATACCGAATGCCCCACTCCGGCAATCGTCTCTCAGGCGCCCTAACGAATAATTGAAAAGTTTGAAATTTTTACGATTTTCGACGTTACGAAAGTTTGAAGCTTTTATACTATCAAAAAGTTGAACAGTGCTTGCTCTAAAACTCTTCTTTTATATATAGTTGGAAATCTGGATTAAAGTTTCCCTCATATTTGGTATTTGTAAGAAACACCACACGTTCCAAGCGGTAAAATTTAAAAAATGGTAAACAAACGAAGATTATTCTACAATGAATATTAATTGCACTGAAGAACTGGTTCTCTGATTTAATTTAGTGTTAGCTGCAAGCCCTTTCTATCTGTTTAAGTGGATGCAAGTAACAATCTTAGGAACTGCGATGATAACAAGATTTAGTTTACATAAACATTACCAGTTTTGGATTTTTTAATTTAAATTAGTTAAAAGCATTTCAACTAGAAATATGATGAAAGAATTCTTCTTATTGCACATACAATTTAAATGATTCTGTTTTTTTTTACTTGTAGAATGAAATTGACATTTTGAGAATATTTTGTACTTGCTTTACGCAATGATATAAAAATTGCATTACGTCCATTTTCTGGTTTCTTGTCTCTATTATTCATGAGACGATTATGGAAAGACCGATGATTTACTAGCAAACACTTAAAAGCTGTAGCTGCTGCTGACAATATAGTGGAGCTCAGAAAAGAAATGCCAGTTTTAGTTACTTTGCAAAAGTGGTACATCGTGCTTATAATAAAGATTTCCAAAAAGGAATTAAAAACGTCCTGTAACATTACAGCCGTTTGCTAGGAGAGAGGAAAGCGTTAAATAATGAAAAGTTCCAAACTGGTCCAAAATTTTTCTATCTGTAAGACACGAATTCTAGTGTCTGAACAGGAAGTTCGTTTCCAGACACTTGACTTAATGCGAAAGTGGTGCTTATCTTAAAACTAGAAATAAATCCACGCTGCCACTTTCGTACCGTGTAAATAACTAGTCGCTGAAACAAAAAATACGAAAAGTTGAGCAGTATTAGACCCAAGCAGAAAACAGAGGTATCCAATTTGCCCTTTTTCAAGAAAATAAATTTTGATCACTTTACCACCCATGTAGTAGTTTATCTGGTTGCCCACCAACTACATATTTTTGTACAGGGGCTCTTCTTTATCCACCTTCCACAATAATATTTGTATTAATTTACACGGGGTTCAAAAAACCGCAAATATAACAGAATTATAAAATGGCATAAAAATTAATGCTTCCGCACGATCTGAAGACATTATACTTGTCATTAAGAAAGCTTTAGACGTATAATTGGTGAGAACAAAATTCGGAATATTAATAGAATGAAGTGAAATTGTAATATAACTATTAAGTTCGGAGAAGTACAAAAATATGGTTTAAGGTAACGAACGTGTATAGGTCAAGGGCCCTTCGGACAAGTGATCTATAGCAAGTACTTTAAGTTTCACTAGATCAGCTGGCCAGGAAGTTCAAACCCGCGTGTTTTGCGTGAACTTATATCGCGTCTGTGGTGTATTAAAAGGATAATAACTAAGTTTTTCACTCAACAACTGTACATTGGATATTAAATCATTAAAATGGAAGACCTAATGTGCCAAGGATAGATAATCGGTGGAGGAAGCTGAAAACCCTTAACTTACTATACTTCGACTACTGTTTTGAGCTTTTCATGTTGTATTTTGGTTAACGCTTGATAAATATGTAAACTAATAAATATAATTGTAATTGGTTCGTAGGGTGACGGAATTAGTTGTTTACATTTAAGTATAACATTACTGGTAAAGAAGTATAAAACTTTTAACACGCTAAAATGTACGTGCGTATTAAGTAAAACTATAGCTTTAATTATAAAATGTATTCCTAATAAATTTTTTTGTGTAAATTTTATATTTCTAATGGCCCTTGGAATAACAAAAGCAAAAGTTGGTACTTTGCTATGTATTTTTAAGTATTTTTTTTAAGGGATTTTCCAAGTTCATGGGATTTAAAAATTTCGTATAAATCAATTTGGGAGTCTTGTACAATGGAACGGTAGTATTAGTTTCAAAGTAACGCTTTTTTAAGAGTTTTGTTAATAATACCCTGCTAGTAGATGTTTCATTAGGTTTGTTTCTTTTAAGGTTAAAGTACGTGAAATTATATTGTCGAAAATTATCATTAATAAATTTTAAATTTAGATGAAACCTTATTTTGAGTTAGTTATACAATAGTTAAGATGATAAATGCGAGACAATATCCAGTTATCTCAATGAATAAGTCATATTTGGGAAAGATCGTATTTTGAGAGTTTCTGTAGTCAAGGAGTTTCGTTTAAAATGTGATTGCGAAAGGCAAACAATGAGGAAGCGAGATTTAGGAAAACCGACAGCAAGGAAGCCTATCCATAATTACAGTTTTCCCAGCAGTGAATACATCAACGAAATTATGGCGTCAAGACGGATTGGCGCCCTCTAATGTAAGGCAAGTAGTAAAGCCTCTCAAGGTAAGTGGTACACATAAAATAGGTTTATATTTCGGCCATTTTATATTTTATATTATGTTACTTTTATCCTTTTCCCATAGGAACCCTCTCCCGCACCACTAATAGTTAGCCAATGTGCCTGTAAAATTGTTAAGGTATTCCCGCCTTTTCACGCCAATTCAAAATTCTCAACGTATCTTATTTTTACCCGTAGCAACTTACAAAGGTAAAATTTAAGGACATGGAAAGGAGTTATTATTCAACCCAACTTCTAATTACTTGTGGCATTTTCGTCAATTGTATAAATATAATAGTGGCGCACCTTATTTGTATTTGATCAATTAAATTTCTAGTCGCAATTGATCCGTTAATTAAAGTATCCGAATATAATTGGGAATGATACCAAGCTAAAATCTTCTGAAACCTTTCTATCTTCAATTACCAGCGATAATTGACATGATCATTTAAGCTTATTAAGCTTTTCATTTTATTAACCCGAGCGTTATACCTACAGATGGCCCAAAAACAGATGTAGATATAGTAAGGAAAATATATAAGAAAGAAGAGAGCGTTTCGTGAACAATACACCCCATGGCTGAAGTCAACTCTGCGGAAATTTGTACTGTCACACCCACAGAACGGAAAAACGGACACACTAAGGTACTACCAAGAAATGAAAACTTAGCTAAAGCTGTTAAAAGGCGCAAGTAGCTAGCATATATACGGTTACGTCAAAGAGATGCAAGCTTTGCATCTTCATTCCTTCTTGCAGAAACATACCAGGCTAAACATAGAAGTCAATAAATTTTTTGTATGTGTCCAAAAAATACTAGAATATCTGCTAAATGTCATCTCCCAAAATTCCTTGACGAGGTTCACCTGAACCACTGGTTAACATTCAAAAGAATATACGACGTTTCCTACAAAGTTAGATCCTTTTAATAAATTCTAATTTTTCGAAATCTTGAGACGAAAACTGTGCAACAGCTAGTTTATTTATTCTGTCGCTGTTTACCTACACCAAAAGCACCCTAAATAGTTTTAATCTGCCACAAACCCCATCGATCGATGCATGTGCTTCTTAGGGTACGCAAGATATAACGCTTTGGCGTTACGCTAAATAGAAACCGAATGCAAAAAGAGGAAAATTAATCTTAAATGGACAAATTAATATTAAAGCAACCTCTATAATTTTGATTTCATATATAGTAGGGTCCAGTAAGCAAGATATTTCAATAAAATTAAAACCACAAAAGCATCGTTTTAGTTCTGCTAAATACACATGGGAACAAAACTTAGGTTCAAAAATTAATTTATACAACAAAAGAGCACGCACAATATTTACTTCAGTAAAGTTCACAGTGAAATCATGCCATTTAAAAAAGCTTTAAAATTATGAAGTAAATAACCGTGAACCGAATAACTGGAATGGTTTGTACCGTAATTAGTTCAAATATAAAGCAGCCGTTACAAATTTTGGCTAAATAAAATGAAACCAAAAGGTTTAAAGAATACGCGTGAAAGTGTAACACAAAGTATACCCAAACAACCTCATAATCAAACTCATACAGTGTCCAAAAGCTGCATACGCTTAGTAACTAAACCAACCAATATCGAGTTTCAGAAAATTAATTATATCATTAAATATAAAGTGGCACGATTTCAATACATATATATATTTTAAACTTCAATAATAATAAAATAACCGTAGCTTTTGGATGACAATACTGTATGAGTTCACGTCTGATTCACGTGATATCCCCCATCCCCATTAAACATATGGAGAGTAGGGAGAAACGGAGGAATACCAGCGAATAAACAAAAGGCAGGTGAGTATTAATTATTCGCGAATTCTCAACAAGGTCGTGTATGCGAGCGAACGTGGACGGGTAGTCGTAGACTCCTGTATGCTATGAAATAATCATCGGGCGTAAAGAGGTGTAATCCCATAGATTTTTGACATACCCATAATAGTCACAAATTGGGATGAATTGGTTCCCAGCTTAAAAAAAAGGAAAATGAATTGACTTCTTTGTTCACCTAAAAGCGTAAACTGTAAGTTGTTAAAAATTGTCATTTTGCTTGTTTTGTGGTATTTATGCATCATGTTTGGTCTTCTGAAGTATTGATAAATTTAGACAACGTTCACTTGACTACAGCCTAATGTAAACATTTAAATTTTGAAGATCATGATATTAGCAAGGATAATTGCAAACCATGGTGATAATTAATTATATAGATGGTGATTCAGTAAGAATGAACCAATAATGAAATTTTACTATTGCTTTTTATATATTTGCTCGTAGGAATATCCTTAGTGCACTAATGTTAATAATAATGTAAGTAAATTTAAAATTATCATTTGCGTACCTGTTCATAGGAATGATGAAATAAGTTTATTAGAATAGATTTAGGCGATGTCGTGAGTTGAAACTTGTTGTTCTATTTGCTTAAACATATAAGCCACAGTGCGTAAAAGGAACTCCGTTTCACTAGGAGAGTAAAGTAATTAAAATTTCTTCGGAACTACTCGTAGTCTAGGGGACTCTCACTAAACCAGATTAAGACGGGTTGGCGCCCATAATTTGACAACGTTAAAAGCCTTTTAAGTTAAGTGGTTGGTAATGTAGTTTGCATGTATACCTAGTGTATCGTTACGTCAAATTTCTATTATTTTTATTGGTTCCATAGGAACTCATTTCACACCATTGTAGTCGGCTCATGCACCCATATTTTTATTACGGAATTTTCGCCCCTTTCGGACAATTCCAAGTTTATTGATTTAAGGCCCAATCAGTAACAACATCACTAGAGCTGTCACTACTGTCAGTAGTACATTTTGCCGAAGCGATTTGACGCAGAAGCTAAAGGTCATAGTGATGAACTACATCTACATCGTTGTTTTGTTCGTTTACTTTAATTTATATTTTAATAGGTATTGTAGTTTTTAGTTTCTGAATATTTCTTGCGCTTTATTGTGTTCTAATAAATTTACTACTTATCTTTACAAACAATTTTTAAGCAACACGCAGAGGATTTCGCCTTTAAATTTACTAAGTAACATGTTTTAAGATGTAACAGAATTATCCGTGTTTATCAATGCTCTTGAGAAACCATATCTAACAACGTTACTGGAAGCTCTGGGTTATTTTGATTTATCAATGCATTCGTTTAATATGATTTTTTGCCGAGAATTACTTGACAAATGTCAATAAAAACCGATGAAAAGTCAATTTGTTGGTTAAGAATTACTTGACAAATGGCCCTTTACATTGATAAGAAGTGGATTTACATTTGATAATTAGACGGTTCCCAATAACTATTTGGCAATCAAGTTTTGAAAAATACCTCAAAATTTTGAGTCAGAATATTTATCTCATTACTTGGTTAACACATTACAATTAATACGTATATACCTATCGTTAATAAATCAACTTACAAGGTGAACTGCAATAAATAAAATGTAATATCTACAATGCAATAAGAATCTACTATACAGCTGTTCAATAAATCCCAAAAGAAGTTTTAGGGCACGTACAAGATACTTATAACGAATCAAAATGTCTACAATATTATGAACAAACTTTAGCGAACGCACTTTTTAAAATGTCATATTTCAGAGAAAGTCAAGTTAAAGAACAGTTTTTGCATATACGATTCAAAATAAGCACGTAGAAAGCCTCAGATTCTGCTAGTAATATATTTCAAATGCTCGATTTTTGCAATTAACATGCAATCTCTAAAGAATCTTAATTGTTTGGGATTTCCAATACCGTAAACATTTCAAACTCCCACGATATACGATATTCAGTGTATGTGTTCGAAATATGTGCCTTTTAGCGTTTAATAACGTCATAAATTTTACATAGCGAAATTTAAAAACTTAAATAAATAAAAACCATACTAAACGAATATTAATGAGGCTGAAGAACTGGAATCGTGTTTTAATTTAGTATTGAAAGTGTAAGGCTTTCCCTTCTATAGACTGTTTACTATGCAACTAGGTGCAAGTAGTATTTATTTATTCTACTATGTATTCCAGTGACCCAGTGCTCTATAATAAGTTATGGTGAGTATAAATAAAATCACTTTGGAGAATCAGATAACAAAATATTCACATATTTCATCCCAAGTAAATTACAAATTTCTTATTTGTTTGTCCTATTTGTTTACCTTTTAGTATTATGCCAAACTGGCTTATTGTAATATATATTATATATATATATATATATATATATATATATATTGCTGTCAATGCTCATTAATAGAAAATGTGAGCCCTTGCGTAGGTAGCCAAAAAATTATGCTGTGAATGTTTTGGTACATGCGTTCGGAGTAATAAAGATGCAATGACTATTAATTGAAAAGATAAAATGATATTATGTTTATTCTTATCTAAATGAGCCCGTTTTCTCTTGTTAGTTCAGCGATAAATATGAAATGAAACAAAGAAATCTTAACATTACGGTTATAATTCATGTTCAATCCTTGATACATTCAAAAACATCTTGCTTTTACACATATTATCAAGAAAATTTACTTACATACACATATAAAGAATGGTTTAGAATGCGATTTAGAGCTTAAGTTTAGAAAGAAACAACATTTCATCATTACTTCCAAATGAATACAATCTTCACATAATTCTTGTTTATAATTAGGAAACCCCAAAACCTTTTATATGTAAGCCACAAGATTGATAATTTAAATACACTTCTATTACCCTGCCCCGGCGTGGCTGATCAGCAACCTTGAGCAGATGTTTTTTGTAAAGGTCAAACCACCTCGAGATGTGAACTCAAAATTCCTAAGAAAATCATCCACTCACACATAATTTTTGGTACGCAAAAAATACTTATACTAGCTTAATCTACTTAGTAACACACAAACTGTTTCTTTAAGTTTAGAACAAAGATATACTTGCGTTTTAGATCATCAAATTCTACTGGTATTTATATCTCCATGACCACCTGTTATTGATTATAATTGCTATCTAAAGATCGTTTCTGTTTAGAATTAACTGCATCGAAAAGTCCTTGGATCCTTTTTTTAGATTTCTATTTTAATTAATCTTCATACGTCAAAGTCTACTTCATCAGTTTTTGAACGTACTTTTATTTTAATAGATTAAAGTAACAGGTGACCTTGCACCAAATTTAATTACCGTTTACACTGAAGCAATAAACATGTCGTTGCGCTCCATAGCCCTTCAGTAACCATCTTGAACGAATGTCGAATGACATGTTCAAAGCTTGAATGCCCGGCGTTTATTAATTTCCCTCTTTGTATAATAAAATTCTAAATATTTCATCGGTCTAAAACGGCCCGATCACATTTTAGGAGGTGAAAATATCCCATGATGTAACAATTAACATCATTTTTGTGTGTTCCTATATTTAATGGCCTGTTAGTTTAAAATTTATTGCAATTATAAAACTCTCACTATTTCTTTTGACGTGTATTCATCCACGAAAGGTAATTAGCTGTTTTTTGCTTACTTACAAACGATTTATGCATATAAGAACAATCCGAATAAGTAGCTTATTTCAAAGAAAAAATACCTCGCATTATGTTATAACATTTTGAATTAAACAACGTTTCCTAACTGATTTCTAAAGAGAATGAATGCATTATTAAATTTACATTTCAGAAAGGTACGGGTTTTTAATCAAGGAATGTTTTTATTTTTTCACCGTCTAGAACTTGTTTTAAATATCATTTATAGAGAAGATAACTTGACATTGAAGTTATTTAGCATTCTTAAAGTGCATGAATTTTTACACCTTGACTAGTTTTAAGTCTTTTTAACATGCATTAGAATGCAATAAAAACTCGTTTTTAACTGATATTTTTCAAGAAAATAAATATTTACATACGGATTTTCCAATCAATGAATGCTCTCGTTTTTTCACCAGTTAGAACTTGTTTTAAACAATATTTTTAAAGAAAATATTTACACATTAGCTAGAACATGGGTTTGACTTATGTATTATAATAAGCTTATCTTACAAGAAATATTATACAAAAAATTATATATATCGAAAAATTTTCCTTTACTCAGCTTTGGGTCGGTCTTTCTCACAAAATAGGGTGTTCAATGGTCTATTATGACTTCCTTAATTGCCGCGTGAAGTTTCTAGCCAGTAATGTTTCCAGCCTCGTTATTTAGTAAATATTTGATAAATCGCACATTTGATGCCAGTTTGTATCCGTTGAAATCAATTGATTATGTTAAAAAAAATTAATGTTGTGACGCTTAGAGCTTAGTAATCCTTTCAATATTGCTGGTTTGTAAATATTTTAAGAGTGGAATTTTTAAAGCAATGTTTTTTTTAAAACCATATAATTATGTTAAGGAAAATTTAGTTCATTAGAAGTACTTGTAATTTGTTTCTAATAATTTTGTATCCACTAAGAAACCAACAAGATTAACTATATTCAGTACAGATAGATATACAAAATAGCTTATTTTGATTTTATTTTAAACTTGCTGTAATACATTTTGCATTTAAGTCAGTATCTAAGGTAAAAGTTCTTCAACTTCCAATCCAAGGGTCTATTACAAATTTGTTATTTAAATATGCGGTTAATAAAGGTGAAAATTAGGGGAGGCATATTTAATATTAGTCTTTAGTAGCCTTATTTGATTAAATTCCCTTATTGTTTGGTAATTTTGAATGTCAGACTTGCGGGATGTCAATAGAATAAATATTCCATGGATTATACGCTTGCTGATTATATAAATAGAAGCTCAAAACGTTACAGAAAAGGATTTTGTTCTAAAAATTACGAGTGAAGACAAGCAGTTCTTCACGCTATCTTGAATAAAAATGTAAAATGAACAATCCTGGTAATTAAATCAAGTCGAATAAATAAAATATTATCTATTAGGAGCAATTGCTCTTTGTATCTTTTATTAAAGTCTTTGATGACGCAAAGGTAAAATATCGTTTGGTGTAACTTGATAAAAGTTATAAGGTCCTCTATCTTTATAAAGAAATAAATGAAGCCACGTTTTTCTATGAGTATGCGAGTATTCGCAAGTATAATACATAAATCTTGTCAAATTCCGATTTAAAATAACAAATAATTTAAAAAGCAAGCAAAACAGAACTAACTACATTTAAAATCAGTCTTTGTCTTATTTTATTTTTGTAATTTTGTAAAGTAGGAGAAGAGAAAGTAAGTTTTTGAAAATAAACTGCAAGTAATAGGAAAATTTGTATTCAGTACTTAGGCGAAGTGTCGTTCATGCGGACGATTTTAAAAATAAACGAATTTATTAATTTTGAAAGTACTTTGACAAATATGAAAGTGAAACACAAAAGTAATATCATTGCAAAGTAAAAATAAGCTTTTTCTCACTGTCGCTTACTAGCTCATATTGGAATATTTTACGCCAAATCTTAGTTCAAGAATGATAATCAAATTTTCAAAAGATTTTCTAAGCAAATTCGCCTAAAATTAAAATCCTTAGAAGCAGATTTTGGTATCCATTTTTAAAAATTTCGATCACAGCATTTCGTAGTGACTAAACTTGCAGTCGTTATTCGTTATATACAGATTTGTTTAATCATTAGTTTTTTGGCGGCGCAAACTATGGATCATTACATTATTCAACATTAACAGAACACCTTAATTTGGCTATAGCTTTTCAAAGCAAAATGAGGAAAGAAAAGTTGGTACGCCATCTATCAATTGAAATTAATTTTGCCGTTGAAACAACTGAAAATACATTGAAGGATGTAATACCATTTTATTTTATCAACTTACTATTCGTTCTGTCTCTGTCCTCTTTTTCCTAGGCCTATCATTGATCGCATCTTATCACTTTCTTCGTCATTATCCCTCTCACGCGCCCTGTCCCCATCACTTATCGATTTTCGTACTAGTATCAATCTTCGACATGGTTTTTCTACGTTTGCTATTCTGTGCGAGCCCTTCATATGCATTGTTCTTGATCTGATTTATACATTTACCTTCCTCTTAAGAATCTGACATTTTGCTCTGGCTCCAATCATGTTTTTAACTAACACCTCTTGTCGCGAATATGAATATCATCCTCTACGATTTCTTTTGATTAAGCTTAAAACCTTTCAAAGCCCTAATAGAAATATAAATTTGAAGGTGGTATAACAATAAAGTCAAAGAGTATAGAATTAAAGGAGATAGAGATATTTAACAGGCAATCACATGATTGACAGCTACAAGGGTGTATTTAAAGAACCAATATAAAGCAAACAAAATGGGCGATTCTAATATGATATCGTAGGATTTTTAAAATTATGGAAATTCATGGAACTGTAGCTAGTTATATAAATTGTAAGATTCGGCAGGGAAGGAAGTCTGGGTATTACTTCTTAAATGAATAAAACAAATTATTGCATCAGTTATTAATATAAATACGCATTTAGAATTAAGCAGTTAATGTTTCTGTAGATAAATTAGTAATAACGCAGTGTAATTGTTGTGATAAATAAGACATTAGTGTAGTAAATGCTATATTATCATTAGTGGTCTCTATATCGCAATTTGAGTATATTGCGGATTTTCTGTGAATATTTGTAAATAGTCAAGCTTATATTAGATCAAATAAAGAACTATATAAACCAATTGGTTACAGTTTTCGTTTTGACTACAAATGGTCACACAAAGTGGCGTAAATGGTCTTCCTCAAACTACAAACATTATACATTTAAAACTGGGCTTTTCAAGTTCCGCTCATTTGAAAAAGCCCACGTACGTAAAATGTACATTCTTCTAGATATTTCTTTAAATCTACTAACTAAATACACAGTGGCAAAAAGCAGTTTGAAGCTTGTATGAGAAGTAATGCAAATAAACTACACAATTCGGTTTATATTGTTATTAATAAAGAGTTCATAATTTTCAAAGCAAGGTAAAAAAGCTTTTGTTTTTCTAATTGAGAAATCGGTAGCAAAAAAGACAAATTAAGGCAAGGTTGTCCGATAGCTTCAAGCTTCGATGATTATTTTAGGTCAATAACCTACTATTAATTTAAAAGTTGATCGATGTGTTTTTAACAATAAAAAGAACAACTGAACTACATGTTGTAAAATGGGTTCCGGATACCGCACCCATATCCTCTTCTCTTACTTTTGTCAGGATTGTTATTGTTGAGAGTTTATTTGACTTTTTCATTATTCTAATATTTCTCAAGCCGTCTCTGGCTTCATATTAATTGAAATTCTGTTTGATGTGTCCCTTGAACGCGCCTCACTTAAGAGTTGCTTAGTTTTCCGATAACACGGGCGATATAGTTATACAAGTTGTCGGTCCGTTCGTGTGTGTGGTTCAAACTAAACTTTCCAACGTTCTAATCCTTAAATTCAATTATTTAAACTGAAATTCCATTCCTTAAAATGCAATAATTATTGTATTTTATCGAAGTACAAACAACGTAGTGTTTGTGAGCAGAAATTTACATGTAATTTTTAAATGCAGATAACAGGTATGGTAGTTGTAAGAATTAAACGTCGCCGTGTGGACTCAATCAACCTTGCTTATCTTGTTAGAACACAGAAATAATACAAAAACATTTAAGGTCGATTTTACGGTATATTTCCTGTTATCCGTTTATAATTATTACGAATTGATTAAATTGTGTGTACAAAACGTTGTCGTTCGTTCTATTTTCTATCTTTCGGACGCGTATTAGCGACCTGGTCCTTATCTATCGAAGAAAAAATTAATAAATAAATTTAACCGTTGAAATCACTACTCAGTAATTGAGAACAAAAAATGCAAAAAGGAATTGGTAAAAACCCAATTTTATTTTCCATGATCCGGCTCGAAGAACCATGGAAAAAAAATTGATTTTTTACCAATTCGTTTTCGAATTTCTTGTTCTCAAATACTGAGTAGTGGTTTCAACAGTTAAATTTATTTATTAATTTTTCTTCGATAGATAAGGACCAGGTCGCTGATACGCGTCCGAAAGCTGGAAAATACAATGAACGACCACCGTTTTGTACACACACAATTTAATCAATTCGTAATAATTATAAACAGATGACAGGAAATATGCAGTAAAATTGGCGTAAATGTTTTTGTATTATTTCTGTGTTCTAACAAGATAAACAAGGTTGATTGAGTCCACACGGCGATTTTTAATTCTTACAACTACAATACCTGTTATCTGCATTTAAAAATTGCATGTAAATTTCTGCTCACAAACACTACACTATTTGTACTTGAATAAAATACAATAATTATTGCATTTTATGGAATGGAATTTCTGTTTAAATAATTGAATTTAAGGATTAGAACATTGGAATGTTCTAGTTTGTACCACACATACGAACGGTCAGACAACTTGTATAACACGCCCGTGTTATCGGAAAACTAAGCAACTCTTAAGTGGGGCGCGTTCAAGGGACACATCAAACAGAATTTCAATTAATATGAAGCCAGGGACGGCTCGAGAAATATTAGAATAATGAAAAAGTCAAAAAAATTCTCAACAGTTATTTTATTTTATTTAAAGAGAAATGTTCTCTTTGACGGTTGTAAAGTAAAATTCCTTCCTCTGACTTCATTGTTCAATAGATAAGTGATGACCGTTGTTATGTAAACAAGTGAGCTGATTTACACACTCGGTCTGCGATTTTTTTCAAATCTATACGCGATAAATTGTCTTTAACAGAAAAAATATTATTTGATTTGGGTCAAATAAGCTACACTCTACATTTTTTAAATAAGTGCAACTAATCTTTGAAAGGTACATTTTCCTGAATTATTTCGCACACGTAAGTAATGGAGAAATTAATGCTGCACAAGTCTGCATTTAACAGTTTTGACCTTTAAAGCAAGTACGATTTGAGTATTAGTAGGATATTTGAGGGAATATATTAATATTATAGAAAACTGCATCTTGTGCAGTAAAGTAAGACATAAGTAAAAATTATAGCAATTAATAGCTAGCCACTTGAAACACTAAGTGTACCTACTTAATACACCACAAAAGAATTTCTTAGTTTTTGAAGGGGTGTTAAGAAGTTTGACGATCATATAGGCTGAGAACAGGCAGTTGTTGGGAATGTTCAAACATTATTTCCTAAAACAACATAAACTTAAGGTTAAGGACGTTGTGGTTTTTATGTTTTGCTCCAGTTGAAGTGTCTGTGTATGAATTTGGCAATCATACAACAATTTTGTTGGCCAACGTAATTCTGCTCAGATTTCAGCAATTGGCAATAGAGCGCGTTTCTCAGAAAAATATAAATTAACTGGTAGTGATCTCATTAATCTTAGCAGGCACTGAATGACTAGACTTTTGCTATGATAGATATATCCAACTTGCACCATCTTTCGGTGAAAGTTTGAATGGACAGTTCGCTTTTTAAATGACCGTCTATAAACAGCTCATCACAGCGGCAAGGTGAGGTTATTGTTAAGCTTTTTCTTGTAGCATTATGCTAGATTAGTTTCTCTATCTAGGTGTTTATATTCAGCAATAGCATTAGTGTTATAGAAGCTAAGCAAAACTTGCCCTATTAATTGTGTGCCGTTTAGGTGGTTAACTAAAGAGAGATCTCTTCTTTCAAACTTTAACCGGATTAACTGGCGAAAGTTGGAGGAATCTCTGACAACTTTCGTGGTCAACTAAAACTAAAACATCTTCTGTTGCAAAATTTTTGACAAGTTACTTGACTAACACTATCGGCGATAGAAAAAGTACCAAGCAACGTCAGGAAAATTTATTATAATTTTAAGACACATTAAAATATCCATAATCAATATCAAAACTTTTTGCGTTAAAAATAAAGTAAAAACAAATAAATTAGCATCTAAATAACTTTAGGTTTTAGATTAATGCCCTTAAATATCAAGCAGAAATTAAGCAAAAAAATTGAATAAGTTAATTTCTTCGGTATGTTAGGATAAAATTTTCTGAAAAAAAGGCCAATGTACCCTTGTACCAGTCGATTGCCCGTCGAAAAGCTTTGGCTCGGCGAAGATAACTTTGAATTCAACAAGCGCGCTTAATATGGCCCTGGCAAATTCTCTTTTTTATTATTTAACAATTTCACACTTAACATTATTTGAATTAATGACTGTTTGACTTAAGTTCAGCATACCAGTTGAATTCCAAGTAATAAAATCATATTTTCTAACACCAAAAGGTAAACAAAGAATTATAAAGATACAGGAAGGTAACTTACTTTATAATCGAATGATGAACTCCTGAAGTCATTCTTTAACACTTCACGACACTTTTTATTGCTAAAATATGCGGAAACGCAAAAATATTTAGAATCTTTGCATAAACTATACTACATGCGATTTTTAAAAGGTTATGTCTTAGTGAAAGTTCAATAGCAATGCGACCTGTATTTGAGAAGAATTATTGACGTATAGAAAGCTAATCGAGTCCACTATAATATAAACCAGATACCCCACTTTTGCAATTGGCTTCCAGGTACTCAAACAAATAATGGAAAAAATTAATACACGTACGATTTTTAAATATGTTAAAACCTTTGCAGTTTTTGTACGATCGCGAAATTAAACTGTATTCACTTCAAAAAATCTTCTCTTATATATACCAACAGCAAACTAGGTTGCGGGGAAAAAATTACACTTTTGTTATGACGTTTGTTTATACCCATTATTTGTAATTACCATCACAAATTCTAGGTAGTTAAATTAAAAAAATTAATAAATAAAGAAAGATCGTTTTCGAGATGAATATTAATGGTGTCAAAGAACTGGTTTCTTGTCTTAATTCGGCATTAAAATGTACGTCTTTCATTTTTGTGATTGTTTACAATGCAAATGGGCAGATGACAATTATTTACTCTCTTATCTATTACGGTAACCTAGTAAAAGATAATTATAATTATTATAAACATCGCCGGTTATGCACATTTTTACTATTAACAGTTAATGGCATTTAAAAGGAATATGATGAAAGAATTGGTCTCGTTGCAGAAGCACCTGTAAACAAGGTAATTTCTAAAGTTATTTGGAAAACATAAAATTTTGATAATGTGGAAGACCGGTTCACTGCAATAATAATAACGATTGCATTTGATACCGAAAACACTCTCTTAATGTTTTAAAGATCAAATATAACGGAGATCATTCACCTTAGAACAGGTTAAAAGCTTGTGTTTCGACCCCACGAATTATGATTTTGAAGAGATTTTTATTTATATTTTTTGCAATAACTGTTTTGGTGTTTCGTGATGGAATTAATCATTAAAACCGCTAAAATATGTAGCTGCTGGCAATCAACCGCTGTTAGCCTTTCGTTAAACTTTAACGATAGTCACCGGAAGTCAGAATGATTTAACAAAAATTTGCATCGTGTTGAATTTTTCATCTTGTGAATTCTGGTACGCAAACATGTACTTTAGACGTTCCAAATTGCTTGCTTGAGTCAATTATGATTAAAATTATAATGTACAAAAGCCGTATCTTATGTTGATCTGCCAGTAATAATAATCAGCAGAACATCTTGAGGAAAGTTCTTAATTTCGAAAAAATGAAGGAGAAACCAAGTATTAAGTTTTTTTATTTTCAATATTTCAATAATTATAGAACCATTCCATAAGGTCAAAATTCGAAATTACCAGGTGTTATAATGTATTTTATATTGAATCGTTTAAAAGGGGGGATTTAAGGATTTATTGCCGTGCGGGGAATACTTTGTACACTGGTGGGTAGAATTTTCCATGGAATATAAAATTGTTTTTGTTTGACGTATGAAGATCACTATGTTTCTAAGTAGTAAACTGCGATGTAGTTTTAAGAATTTATTCTAAACACTTCGAAGTCTTAACCATACAGTTTGGAAATTTTTCCAGTGATTTAAATCCTCAAAGTCAATTACCTATCAAAATACTCTTGATATAATCTCTTTTGCAGACGAAGACTTTCTTCCTTATAGATGTTTTTAAGTTGAAATAATAACTAAAGGCCGCTGTTCGCTAAGAGCTTTTGCTAGTGATGAATTTTAAGTTACCCATAAGCATCCATTTCATTTCATTTTGTTACTGTATTTATCTTCTTTTTTGCGTTAAACGCAGCGGCGTCCCGTCAATGAAAGCGATGGAAGCACCGCTTCCCTTGTTGCTATAAATAGAAATATGAAATTCCGGGCTTTAACAGTGTATTCAATTTTCAATAGAATTTTCCTTGCTCGTTGCATCTTTTAGTATTCAGAACTAACTTCCTCAAGCCAAGTGCAAAACACTAACAACAAAAAAGCGAAAGAGAAATTACTAAATTCATGAATCATGACGCCTTCACAATCTGTATACGACCGTTCGTAGACAATCGCCCGTCTTCGTCTGCCTGCACACAAATAAATGAACTTGCGTCTTTTTCCTACGCTTCCAAAGTTCAAACGATCTCAGTTCCCGTTCATCCCTCATCACAATCGTGTATTGTCGAATATTGATGATATTAGCCGAACTGGAAGCGCTGTTTACTGGAGCTTCTTGCATTATCGTATACGTACTCGTACTCGTACTGTGAAAAGTAAAACTTCCATTGTTATGTGATGGTAAAACGTGTACCTCATTGGAATTCGCATTATTTTAATAATAGCACCGCTTCATAAGTAAAGTATTAGTCAATCTTATGTTTAGTAATAATTGTTTTTAAAATTACTGCACTTCATCCATATTTTAGATCATTTTTAATTAGAATTACAAAATTACGAATTAATTGATAGTATCCCATAATTAGGTAGTGTTTGTATTTGTAATCAGTGCAGTTTAAGGATAATTTGTGCTACAATGCAGCAAACCAATGAACGGTATTGTTCTTCAGAATTAGACAATTATAAGCAAACGAGAGTAATAATAGTGGTTGCGTGAGCGTGGTGTGTAGAATTTTAGAAAAACGATTTTCTCGGTACAGTTTTCAAGAGAAATATAACATAATTTCTTCAGGTATACCTACCCCGCCTATCAGTTTAGAAACTAAAGTTGAAACTCCGTTAAACAATTTATTAGACACTTTAAAATGGACTTTTATGATAAATATAAATGATTAACGGAATGTGACACACTGAAAAAAGTATTTTGTTGGCCTTGTTTGCTCTCTAATATTTTTAAAAACACCTCTTGGAACTCAAACGGCTTTTCGAGCTTAAACAACTTCCATAAAAATGTTAAAAGAAACACTAATAGCAAAGGACATTTAACTTCATTACTTAAAGAAAAGATATTTGGTAAGTCTCGTATTGAATATAGTTTGGGCAATCAGTTAAAACTTAGTCATAAGCAACATAATGACCTAGTGAGTAAAAATAGAAACATCTTGAAGCGGTTAATTGACGTTACGTGTTTTCTTTGAAATCGTGAACTAAGTTTTAGGGGTCATCAAGAAGATAATGAATCCCATAATCGTGGAAACTATATCCACTTGGTAGAGTTCCTTGCTAAGTATGACAAAATTTTAAAACCCCATTTAAGAGATTCAACTGTTTTTCGTGGTACATCTAACCGAATTCAAAATAATTTAATAAAATGCGTATCCGATATTGTACTGGATAGCATTAAACTAGAAGTAAAGGATGCATCTTTTGTATCAGTTATCTTAGACGAAACAACCGGCATAACTAATTTTAGCCAGCTAGTTGTGGTAATGCGTTACATAAAATTGGGCGAAGATGTTCAAGAACGGTTTTTAAAATTTTTTAATATAACCGCCGACAGAACAGCAGATGTCATGTTTATAAAAGTATGTGACATTATTGAAGAACTACAGTGTGGTATAAAACCTGTTGCTCAGAGTTACGACGGAGCTGCTGCAATGGCAGGACACGGGCGGTCTTTAAGAAAAAGTAAGACAAGAGTTTTAAAATGCCATTTTTGTTCATTGTTTGGCACATAGATTAAATTTAGTATTATCACAAAGTGTTGGACTTATTAAAAATTGTAAAGTGTTTTTATCGACGTTCAATGGAATGGCTGCATTTTTTCACACGCTGGAATTACAGCGCACAACCAGTCGCAATATCGTGAAGTTCTAATAGAAATGTTTAAAAATATTTTAGCGCATAAAGCACTTACAGCTGATGGAATTTAGAAATTTTTGATAATATTTCTCAACTCAGAAGCAGATTTCAGATCTTCAGTGAATTAAAATTCGTCGAATTATGTAATTATAACAACTATATTAAAGCCCGTTTTCCTGAAGAAGCCTTTAATAGTTTAAGACTTAATTATGCAAATTTTTTGACATTTTGGCATTAAATTTACAGCTAAGTGTTTTATACAACACTCCAGAAGTCAATAATCAAAATACTGTTAAATATGCTACGTTTTCTTAAAGAAATTGATTTGGCAGAGTCCTATAGTGAAGTATTTAAATTGTGACAACTTGTTTTAACAATTCCGACAACAAGTGCATCGATTGAACGCAGTTTTTCTACATTAAAGCTCATTAAAACCTTTTTCAGAAATTCAACTCCTGAAGAAAGACTATTCCATTTAGCTATGTTGTCTATAAAAAAAGAATGTATTAGTAACTTGCTACAGAATCCAAGATTTTATGATGATGTAATAGACAGGTTTGCACAGCTTAATAGAAGAATAGGATTGCATTATGAATAAAATATTGAATAAGAGTCAAAGATAAAAGTGCGTCGTCAACTCTGTATATAATGTTTAAGTGTGTGTATATTTGTGTGTCTTATTGTTTATAGTTATTAATACTTAATTTTGTTTAGTGCTAAGAGCATAAGTGAATTTAACTACATAAATTGTTTATATATACGAATTGTGCAGAAATATCAGGTAGTTAAACTTTTTTATAAGTATTGTGCATTGTGCAACACAAATGACTGATAATATAAGTAATATTTCTCCTAGCTGATAAGTAAGTTGAAAAATACAGTCACATTAATTTGAATTTTTACGTCCTTAGGTTTATTATTTTTTCAATCAAAAATGTCTTTTTAATATTTCTAAAATAAGATTTAGTTTTACTTCGAATAATAAATGGATTTTAAAAAACTTTCTTTGTTAATGTGAGTGCAATTCTTAAAATTGGAAAAATAAAAAAGCAATGTAGTCTTCCTTACATTTTAACAGCTGGCTTTTAATGCAAAATTCGTATACTAATATATTGGTTATATTTTAGCATATTTTTTTAAAAGGTTGGTTCAATTCTAAATGGATGTTTATTGGCATCAAAGGTTTTGAATACCTTTTTAGGTAATTTAAAAATTCAAAATAATACAAACTTTACCAATACATAAATCAGCATAACTAATTATTTCAAATCCAAAGAAATAAAGCAATATACTGTAATACGCCTCCAAAACAACACATATTTTCTTATATCTACTTTTTTGCTTCTAAACACAAAGCTCAAGCTTCTTAAGGTACACATAGTCATACACGCACCACACACGAACGCTTGTCACACACACACGCGCGCAACGCACACGCGCGCGCATACACACACCCACCCACACTGGGTGTCCTTCAAAATGCGGAAAATAGAATTTACTTATGTTAAAAAAAGAGAAGCATTAAAAATCTAATATTCAAAAAGGGACAGGATTATTGATGATGCTGATAAAATTAGAAATGAGTTCGGAGTAATATCAAGAGAATATCAATCCTTTACGCATCGCAACAATTTTTTGTAGTCGAGCTCGAGGAAATCACATTGAACATTTACTGTAATCTGTAATAGATACAGTAATTAACGTAGTTTCTTTTGTTATTTATTTATCCGTTGATTTGTTTGTAATTTGTTATTTTGTTGTATCGTATAAAGAATAAATATAATTTAAAAATATTTTTTCTTTTATAGGTAAAATGAGAATTTGTAAAGTGAAACTCAATTAAAAGGTAACTAAATACTGCAAATGCAAACATAGTTTCAAATCAAGATATCGTGGTCATACAAATACACCTTGTTTTAATAGAAAAAGTCAAACGTTTAATACCAACATGAAAAATTACAAAATATACCATACAGGTGCCCCCCCTTCCCCCCTATATGCCATAAGCAAAATATAAGCATTAGGTCTAAAAAATCTTTTCTCTTGCTATAAAACATGACCGTATACTAAATATTGTCTATTTATTGATAGCGGTTCCAAAATATTGCCAAAAAGGTAATTTAATTTGACCTCCTTAAGGGACTGTAACTTCTTAACGATACATTTGTGGAGACATGTTATATAAGGTTTTACTGCTAAAAATAACTGTTTCAACGACCGGTTTTCGTTTGACGCACTCAAGCTGAAACACCCTGTATATCTGTTCGACAAAGTTTAATAAATAAATGAAAAATTAATAATTAAATAAATAAAAATCTGAATAAATAAATGGAGAAATGAATACATAGATAAATAAATAAATAAACAAATAAATAAATAAATAAATAAATAAATAAATAAATAAATAAATAAATAAATAAATAAATAAATAAATAAATAAATAAATAAATAAATAAATAAATAAATAAATAAATAAATAAATAAATAAATAAATAAATAAATAAATAAATAAATAAATAAATAAATAAATAAATAAATAAATAAAAAATAAAAGTAAATAAGAAAATACATAAATAAGTTAATATGTAAATAAATAAAATAAAAAATAAATAAATAAATAGATAATTAAATAAATAAACAAATAAATAAACAAATAAATAAATAAATAAGTAAATAAATAAATAAAAACTAAATAAATAAATAAATAAATTAATAAATGAATAAATAAATATATAAAAAAATTCTACAAAGTATATAAGCAAGGTGTGTATCTATAATTCTTGTGGTGATTTTCTAAAATGGTAGAACAGTATAGTTGGTGTGAAAGAGAAAACGTTCTCGTAATGTAGCCATAATCCGTAGCTTTTAAAAACTTACGATACGGCAACGGTGCAAGGTTTGAATATTAATCTCAGCATGCCCTTTGTTCTAAATCCTATAACCAGTTCGATTTGAAACGTTATTTCTTCTTTATCGTTAATGTTGTGCAACTGTTTAATTTTCATTCAATTTATTTAATATATATTGCTATGTCGCCACCTTAGGAATGGAAACAAACAATAGCTGTAAAATAAAATCTTACAGTTATAATGCCCTCTTGCTGTCTCTTAGTCGGTAGATCTTATACTAAGCTGTAGGGTTCCTAGTTGGAAGTTAAATGCATACCAAGCAAACTTTTAATGAGCGCCAAATATGTATAAAAGAATGAAGTGTGACGTTTGATAAGTAAGTTATCACACAGTTTAGTAACCTCACGTTTATATATATATATATATATATATATATATATATATATATATATAATAATATATATATATATATATATATATATATATATAAAATAAATATTGCGCTGAAGTAGTCTTGAAAAGAGCCCCAGCGTTGGGCCTTCATAAAAATTCTGCGAATCTTACCTCGGCTGTTCCGCTCCCTTCTATAAAAACCTTATGAATCGTTTAAAGAAGCTTACCTGAACTGCTGAAAATCAAACTTCACCTAGCCGCCACTACGCTATAGTCTGAAAATTTTTTCCCTACAATCCTATCCAAAAAAACGCAACTTCCAAAATTCATCACACTCTATTTACACACAAAAAAAATTACTAGTTCCAAAGTTTTGTCCATTACAACAGTTTGCATACATAAACTTACATATCTTTAATAAGAAAATAGTTCATTTTCTAAAATGTGGTTGAATTAAATTTTTCCCATTTTACAAATATCCAATTTAAAGTAAGGGGGTAAACCTCATACCTGACTTTAAACCTCTGTCTTAATATGAGCTCACAGTAAAACTCTCTTAAACCTGTGTGCAAAATTATACCACTGCAACAACAAAAGTCCCGTTTGTTTTGTACATAAGCAGCCTTTCTATCTTTATATTACATATCCTCTCCACATACACACATTTTCATTAAATATAAAATTCAATATATGCTTAGGGCCATAGAACTCATAAATTTAAGCACTCAAAAAGCACAAAGTGTCAACACACATAAAGAAAATCAACAACAATGTTTGTACAAAAATGAATTACTTGCCAGCCATCACTCCGCCTGTCCACCCCTCGATAATGATGTCCTCACTACTGACTCTGAGTTAGGGAACCGCTCCCAAGTTGATTCATACCATTCCTGTCTGCATGCAGCTATCCAAATCTCTCCAAGAAACCATTGACAGTGCATCCAAACTTCCTAAACCCCTCTACTATTCCATAAACCTTCAGCAAATCACTACGTGATGCATTCCCAATCGCACATCCTTCTTAGGAGGCATCGCAAGCCCCACCAACCAAAGTAACAGTAGTCTGTACTTACATGACTAGAAAAAGCTACGCTTTTTATTTTTATATATTCTTCAATATTTTCAAACGATAAGTTCTACCGCACACCAACTTGTGTGTAATAACAGCTTTTTAGAAAGCACAGAAGAATATTTACTAACTTGAGTTAAACGTCTATGACGAGGGAAGAAAAAAAGAGAAGCTCCCACCCCCTTACAGCTAGATATATAGACCAAAACCACCCCCTGTTGTTTAATTTTCTCAGTAACCTCCTAGCTGCTTGCTACACTTCTCGAAACCCAAAATCATAACCGACATCAAATTCTAACAACCCCAAGTTATTCTTCCATAAATCTTTATAATTTTGTAGATAAACATCAACGGTCTTTACACTCCTGGAATTTAAACGCTCGTATCCCACAAATTACCGCGAAAATCACTTATAACCATCTAACGGTTGGTCTGCTTAGCCGAAATCGACTCAACTGAAATCAATTCTCATTAGATTCACGCCTCCCAATGTAAAACGAACCTGGTCCCTTCTCTCTTTATCTCATATACGACCATTTCCCTCTCATGCTTAGTTTACGAATACCACTCACGTATGTATCCTCTCTTAAACTCAGACCGTCACGCGTCTCCCTTCTATCTGTAACGACCAATAACATTTCTTAATTTCTCCTCCCATTTAAATCGATATCTTATACAAACATCTTCTACCTCACTCTTGCTTATAGCCTAGAATTTATCCTTGTTCCTTCGTTAGTTACCAAGTCTAACCGATATCTGACGTTTGCATCTCCTTCCTTTATATGCTATAACCCATCTGTCTTTGTTTTCATATCGATTCCAGCTTGCCTTAACGTCTATTTGCATTCGTAGAAAATATTGATCTCCTTATGAGGTTGTTGACAACGAGCTCCATTCTTGTAAATAATCGTTACCTAAAATATGCCTGCCGTAACCGTCGAGTGTTGTTTATCGAAGACACTTTCCTATCTCTTTCTGCCCAGTTCGTGTTTTTAAATGCTATCTTATGCTTAATTCTCTCCTATACTATTTACATATGCTACACGATATTAACTAAATGTTTCTACTTCATTAAAATTATGCCCGTAAAATTATTGATTTTACGATAAAAATGAAGAATCTTTTCACCTATTATACGCTAATAAATTTAACTTTTATGATAGGTGCTTAACGTTTATTGTTTCCGTTCTTTATATATTATGAGATTTCTTTGCAAATAAGTGCAAAGCTGAAACTGAAATGTAATTAACTCTAAATTCCTATTTTAAATTAATTAATCGTTACACTCGATTTCTAAGACACCTATTTAACTTTTTAAAAAGCGTTATTTACACATTTACCTTTTTCATATATGGTATCTATACATGCTAGTCTACCCTAAACTCTCCTATGACCTATATATTTCATTCTAACCTACAAATTACATAGTATTATATATAATGTATAATATATTTATATATATATATATATATATATATATATATATATAAAATAATATATACAATAACAGGCTTTTAGGTCTGCTGGTTAATTAAGTGTACTCTTTATTATAAATCTAAGCTTTCGGTTTTATTTTAAACCATTATCAAAGATACTAAAAATTAGAAACATTAATATGGGCTAAACAGTTAAAAACTTACTTACTAATGTGAGGTTTTACACTGAAATCGTCGACATAGATAAATTTTTGAATACAAACTGAAAGTGATGTTGAAAGCTTTTAAAAAGAACACAGTTTTGTGTTTTGTTAATCAAATTTGAATGTTATAATGACAATTCCTTTATAATTTTGACAGTGTTTGTGATAACTTTCTAGATTGTAATTAATTTATTTTATGATTTGACTAAAATTTAGATATTTTTTGTATGTATGTATGTTTATATATGTATGTTGATGTATGTATATTTGTTTACGTATGTATTTCAGTGTGTTTATGTTGTTTGTGCGAATGAATGTATGTCTGTGCAAGTGTGTGTGTGTGTGTGTGTGTGTGTGTGTGTGTGTGTGTGTGTGTGTGTGTGTATTTATGTGTGTGTGGGTGCATGTGGATGTTTGCGTATGTTTGTTTGTGTATGTTTATGTTATGTTATGTTATGTTTTATTAAGTGATTTGATAAGTTATGTTGAATTTGTTTTTGGATTCAAAGTGAAGTAGATAGGTGTATATAGAGCTTAGTGTGTTAATGTCAGTCTTTTTATTAATAGTGTTGAGGTTTTTAAATATGTAACACATTTCTAGGAATTCTCTTTTGGATTTTTTATTTTCAATTTGTAATATTATAGGATTATCAAAATCTATTTTATGCTTGTTTGTTTTTGCGTGTAAGGTCAAAGCACAAGCGTTTGGTTTAACACGAATGTCGCTTTTATGTTGAGTTAGGCGTTGCTTTAATTGTTGCGAGGTTTGACCAATGTAGGTAAGATTGCAGTCTGAACAATTTATTTGATATATAATATTCCGTTGTAGAAGAGTTGGGGTTTTATCTTTTAATTTGGAAAAAAGATTGTTTAACGTTAAAAGGTTTCGTTTAGCAATGTTGATATTGAATTTTTTGAAGACGTTTTCAAACTTTGTACTTAAATTTTCAAAATCGCATAAAAAGAATTTCCCATCCTTCATTATACAATAAGAATATTAAATTATTTTCTAAAATTTTAAGAGAAAACGGTTATCTTTCAACTGTAATAAAAACAACACTAAATAGCAGTACATTCTCTAACAAAAACAATAAAGACCTCATAAACACTTCGTATAAAATATTACCTTATATAGAACGCTTAACACCTAAATTGATACAAGTATTTAAAAAAGAAAACATAAAAATCGCGAAACAAAACTTAATCTCAATAAAAAAATTATTTTCTAAAATAAAAGATAAAACTCCCTGTTTAAATCAACGGAATACCATATACAAAATTAACTGCTCGGATTGTGATGCATCCTATATAGGCCAAACTGCTCAAAATTTAAAACAGCGAATAACGCAACACAAAAGCGATATTAAAATAAAACCTCAGGCATGTGCTTTGTCTACACATGTCTTAACGAAAGGTCATAATATAAATTTCAATGACGGTAAAATATTAGAAACCGAAAATGTGACATCTAAACGCATTTTCAAAGAAATGTGTCACATATATAACTGTCCAAATAGTATAAATAAAAAAACAGATATCTCCAATCTAAGTTCGATATACACTTACTTGCTCAATTTCAAGTCACCCAAATAGCAAATATACACAAAATAATAAAATATATTATTAAAAAAAAAAAAAGAAACTTAGGTTCTAATGAGAAAAATAATGTAGTTACACTCAATATACACACTTACACACACATACACGTACCCACACACACACAAACACACGCACATATACAACTTTACACAACAAAACAAAGCTTACCAGACACACACATACATAACATACACAAATATACAATATACAGACACTGCACATAGACAAACACATTCACCTGCAAACCAGATATCATTTACTAGTACACCCCACTCATAATCATTTACCATAAAGCATATTCATAATTTATTTTTAGTTCCACTCTAGTTTAGTTTGCATGTTTATATACAAATGTTTTAATTTATATGTCATTTGTCAGAAACTGTCAATTTTGTAATTGTTCTAAATAGTTTTTTTAAAATGTTTCCTGTTACACATGCCAGTAATTACACAATCTCAACTATTGTAAGTATATATTCATTTGCAATAACTGTGTTTATACAACGTGTAATTTTTAGTAATCTGTGACCAAGAGTACAAATATTCTCGAAGATTCAGATGGAATAAAAAGAGTACGCCTTTTATTATTTTTTTAAACAGGGCCTATAACCCATAAAAGAAAAACTGAATAGTATTAAACCAGAGGTCGTTAATTCTAACTATATATATATATATATATATATATATATATATATATATATATAGGGTTTTATAAATTTGTAGCAAATAGTACTGTCTTATAATTAGCCTAACTTAAAAACTCTTGTCAAAGTACTGACTACTCTTTGTTCTAAAAATTAACTTCTAACTAATGTTAGCAGTTTAACTCAGTTCAATGTAAATTCATTATGTAAAGCAACTAATACTTAATATTCTTCAATATTTTTACAAGAATGTCTTATAAAACATTTAGTTGTGAATTCAAAACTAAAATGTCAAACAAATTGTATGATGTAGTTTTAAACTATCGGAGGCTTCTTTAAGAAAACGAGTTTTATTATATTTACAAATTACATAATTCAATGAATTTTAGTTCATTGAAATTTTGAAATCGGGCTTTATGTTGTTGTGAAATATTATGCAAGATTTCTACATATAATCTACGATTGCAACTGGCCATCCATTTTCAATTCTAATATGCTTGCTATGTGGATTCCTACTCCAATTTAGTGTTTTCTCCCAAACTTCTTGAATGTTTTCTCTTTTTTGATATTATTTTTTTCACAAAATTATTGAAGTTTTGAACTCAGAAACCATTATAAATCAATTTAGTTTACAAAATATCTAACAAAAAGTTGGTGAACAGAAGAATTCCAAAATACGTTGAGCACTAAATTAAAACTTAAATTAGTTTCCAGTAACTGCAGATACACGATAGAAGTATTAACAGTTTCAGCGTCCCACACTTCTTTATGCATTAAATTATTTTATAACTTTTCCATTGGAGTTTTACTATATTGCGATAATCTCTGTACTAGTCGTTCGCTGTACTTACAGCGTGTAATAGCAACTCTAGAAAAAATCTTTCGTATATATGTATCTCAGGCGTTTGCCCTTTTGGAGGATTTTAAAAAATGCGACCAATGCGTTCAACACCGGAGAAAACGCTTTGTCATTTTTAATTAGTCTAAAACTGTAGGCTACGTGCAAAAAAATCAACTAAAATGGCATCTTAAAACCTTTATGTAACTTTTGATATAAGACCTACCAAGTGACATATCCATACAGCAGCTACTTCGTAACTCTGAACAACAAGTTTTGAACCATTATGTAATTCTTCAATAACGTCACATATTTTTGTAACCATGGCATTTGCTATTTTATCAGAGGTTATATCCAAAAACTTAAGAAACAGTTCCTGAACGCACTACCACAGCTAACTGGTTAAAATTTGCTTTGTCAGTTGTTTCGCGTAAAATGATTGACGCAAAATCTTTCACTTCTCATTTAATGCTATCTAGTACAGCACCGTATACGCATTTTAAATCATTTTGAATTTGCCTAGATGTACCACGAACAAAAGTTAATTTTTTAAATGAGGTTTTAAAGTTTCGTCATACTTACCTAGGAATTTAACCAAGACGATATGGTTTCCGTAATTTGTGGATTCTTTATCATTTGTAGGCAGACTGACGCGTTTCTAATAGCTTGTACTACTAAAAATGTAAGGAGTAAGGACTATATGATGTATTTACGTACAGATATGATGTATAAGTTCTGAGTGCGTAGGAAGTTTCTAGAAACCATCATTTGTTATTAAAATGATACCATTTCCGACCGAATTATCGTAACAATAACAATATGTGTTTTACTTTTAATACAGTAAGTATGTGAGATGGCTTGAAGTGACAATGAACAGTGCTTCCACTCAGTTAAAATCTTTATCTGTCGACAATATACTAAAGTGACGGCCTCAAATTGAGATCGTTTGGAACTGCTTCAAATTCACATATTTGTGTGCAGCAGACGATGGTGGTCGATCATGTTTGAACAGCCGTACAGATTATGATGAAAACCAGGAATTTAGAAGTTATGCTTTCTTGTTATCGTGTGTGCTTTACCTAGGAAAGTTACTTACTGAAAAATGCAAAGAACAAGAAGTAGTCTACTTAATGTTAAATCAATTTTAAATCCTATCTCTTATTTCTTCTTATAACAAGGAAAGCGGTTTTTTTCATTAAGGACACGCTATTGATTATTTCTCAAAACCAAACGCCTAGATTAGATTTTTCGGTTAAGTTTGTAAACCGTTGAACAAGCCAAATCTTATAAAGACTCGCTTTCTTCGGCGCCTAAAGTGAGATTTCAATTATATCTTAGACCCTGATTTTGTTGGTGAGTTAGGTTTTAATTTAAAACTCAAAACTAATAAATTTTAAATGCAATCAAAGGCTCCTATAAGCTTTGAGCACACCACGTGTGGAGGAAACTACATCAATTTCTCCATGTACTATTGGACTAGATGACGGTCGTATCTTACAAACTATACTGGTCATGGCATATATGGGTGGCATCCCCTTTGCCCAAATAATTTGAAACTGTATTTATATTTAATTTGAGAGGAACTCCAAAATTTTCAAGTTAATGTAAATGTGGTTTAAATTAACACCACTTTAGCTTAATTTTTCTCGTATAAATTTACATTTCGTTTGTGGATTTGCAATAAACCTGAATTTTATTCCACCTCGTATGTGAATGAACAAGAAAGGACATTTCATGCATTAATTAAAAAAGTTGATTTGAATACTACTATATTAGTCAACAAGAAGAAGTAACATATGTAAATTATAAATGATGATATGAAATCGTGCTGGTAATTAAAAGAAGAAAAATATAACGTCACGGACAGAATTAAACATTTTTCCTTTTAGTTTGTACTTGGGTCCTCTACCAATTGAGCTACCAGAACCGTAAACTCAATTGGAAAAGAGAACAAATTTTCATTGGGGATTATTGTATCAACGTAATTTTCAATTAAATTCTGTGCCTTTGCCAATCATATCTGACAGTCGAAAATTTTTGGCGTTTCTATCAGGTATAGAAAAGATTGCAGCGCTTAAATTCAATATAAAACTAATTGTTGAAAATTAGTTCGCGTACGGGAAATATATGTCTTTATAAACGTTAATATAGCTGGAGCAAACTATTAAAATTGGAGAATATAGAGTATTCAGTAAAAAACTCGGAGCACTTAAGACTGAAAGTTAAACCTCTTACATATTTTTTGGAAAGCTTAGGTTCGAAATTAATCCGATATGGCGTTGCTACACGACTTGATAACCCGTTTTTAAATAACACTTATTTAATGTTTTGTATATCTACGTCTTCATTTCTAGCAAAAACAAAGGTCTTCTTCCTTTACTAAAATTTGCTTACTATTTTCGATGGAGACGACTTACTGAAATTGATAACAATTCCATGTTGCTATTATTAACAGCTTAGCAAAAACCAATCCGTACTAATTATAAATTTTACAATTTCGAAAATGAAATTAAAAATAAATTAATTACTTCTTTATTAATGAAGCAGGATAACCTCAAAATTAAGTTTAGAAAATCTTTGATACTGGTACAACTGTTTTTAAATAGTTGATTATGAAAGTGGAACCTAAAACACAAGCACTATTAGTAATTATGATATGGAGAAGAGAAATACACCTGCTTCAATTTGTAAGCCTTGTAGATCACCTAATAAATTTATCAAAAAACTGTTTGCAAAAGTATAAGCAGTATGTTTGCTAATCAGACGTAAGATTGCGGAAGCGTTTAATATGACGTAACTAAATTGTAGTTTGATATTTGAATGGAAATACTCTGATTTAAAAAACACCGTGTAACTTAATAGGTAAATTATGTTATTTTCTTGTTTATAATGTAAATAAAGCTTATGCAATAACATTGTGAGTTGAGAAAGCACTTTAATAGTTTCAAGTAATTATTGTATAACAGTGTACACGGAACTATGGATAAGTTCTAATAAATTTTAAATTGATACTGTACAGTGAATTCCTAAATAACAAATAACTTGAGTAAAAAGCAACTTCGCTTTCGTGCTTACATCTAAATGCCAAGTCATTTCCTCTACTTATTTGTAGATAAAAGTTAACAATTCATTTGCGTTGCACAGAAGAAAATAATAACACGCAGGAAGTAGGCGAGAATTACCAGAACCAGCTTGTAGGATAAATAGTTGATTATATTGCAGATGTAGTTTTAATTTAATGATACGATTTGCTATATAATTTGCTGTCTATATATATATATATATATATATATATATATATATATATTGTCGTGGAAATAATAGGTTAAGAAGGATAGATAGGTCTATACAATAAATTTTTAACGACTGTGTATATAGGAAATAGAAACAATTTATTTACGTGCCAAATTAATTAGTTGTGATATTGATAACGGACGGATAATAACATAATTTTGTATTTCTAAATCGAAATGTTAAATTTGCATAACGTGTAGAAGCTTCGGAGTACGTGGAAATTCAAGGATACGCATAATTAGAATTAATATTTTAAATCAAGCGCATCGGATAATAAACAGAGCTTTTGGGTATATAAATTAATAAGGTAAACAAATATTTTCAATTTAACTAAACTAAACGTTCGTTAAAATAGAAATCCTTAGAAATGCTAAAACTTGGAATTATAATTTCAACGGACGGTTGCTTCATAAAAAACGCGACAGTTGAAAATAACGGGTTCAAAGGAACTTAAATGAAAGTTGGGACAAAATTCTATTAAAACAACAGATGGTTTAAGGGCAAAGTGAAATAGAATATCCGTAGTGTAAATCAGACAGCAAGCATGTATAATATAAATTGGTTAAAATACTCGTTTAAAGTACGCGGTAGATTTGGAGGTCAACCACAATATCGATTTTCTGTTGATTGAGTGGGATTTTAAAAGAGACTGCAAATATGGGTTAAACAAAGAAAGATAGCTAGAGGCTGGACGTAGAAATGGTGGGGAAAGCAGTCTGATTGGTTGAAGGCTAGAAGTTTCAAGAAGCTCGCAACGGTTAAATGTTGTTGAACAGATTTCAGGTGAAAACCAGGGTGGAAAGAGAATTTTCCGGTAGTACTAGTCGGTTACCCCTAAAATCAATTAAGATAAAATAAGCTTTTCGACTGAAATAGTAACTGGAAATAGTAACTTTAAAGTAACTGGATTTATACTAAGCTCACCATAGACCTGAACAAAAGTTAATTTAGGGTTTCACAACGGGCCCATTTACTCGTATAAAGTAAAACTGTTGAAATAAATACAAATCGTGAAATTTCAAAAGGTTTAAGGATTGAGATTGTAACAATTTTTGAAACTGTATATACAAATGTGTAAATATTTTCTTGATAATGGAAACTTTTTAATATGTATAAATCAAAAGGTTGTATGTTTTGTTGCATTACTTGAGTGGTAATTTTATTTGACTGTATATGTAAGGAGTGAACTTAGGATGGTAAATATCTAAGAATAGCAGATTTTAGAGCTAGCCGGAATGTGCAAAAATAGGAAGGCGAACTAGAGGCATTGAAAGATTTCTTATTATTTGTTTATATTTTTTTTTGAAAATTTTTATGCAGCCCAACGTTAAAGCACGATTTTCCCGACTTTCACAGCAATATATATATATATATATATATATATATATATATATCCATACTAAATAATAAAAGCATATGTTTTGTGTAAATACTCTTAAAGGATTTTAGTTATATGTAATAACGGAAAAGTTGAGTGTATGGAAATTCTAAATAAAAATATATTTTAATTTAATAACATAAGAAACAGTTTCTAATTGAAAAACATACATATTAATTTAAATTTAAACCATTAAATCAAATAGCATTGTGCACAAAATGCACATTTAATAATTCCAGACTATAGCATGTGCTGGAATCCTGATATGTATATATATATATATATACATATATATATATATAATATAAATATATATAATATATATATATATATATATATATATATATATATATATATATATATATATATATATATATATATATATAAATAATTACCCTGCATAATATAAGCATATTATAAATACACAGCAAATAACGTAAGTTGTATATGTAAAAATAATTAATTGTAAGATACCGTAAAACGCATTTAATTGCGAACGCAAATCAATCATTTTAAGATAAATACAAAGCCATTTACTTTCACTTATTAATTATCAATATATTTTAATAGAAATGTTTTTAATTTGCTGTAAATAGCGTAGAATAGTACTAGCTTTGCGCATTTAGCATAAAAAATTACATTCAACGTGTATTTAAACCTCAATTTTAATATTAATTTTGTGTACTGAAACACGAATGCAAATATTCTCTATAAAATGCAACCCATTTTGCATTAAAAAGCAATTGAAGTTTAAATTAATTACTTTGTGGATTACAGAAATTTATTTTAAATAAGGAATTTTTTAGAATAATAAGAATATAAAAGAATGAATCATGGGTATTTAGAACTACGTAAATATTTAATTAATAAATGAACCATTTTATTCCAAAAAGCGGCCCGATTTTTGAGAAACCCGTAAAAACTGATAAAAATAATGCAAAAAGAGTTGCATGTTATCGTAAATATTTGCTTTAATGTTTTTAGTACACAAAATTAAAACTACCTTTGGGGTTTGTGGTTTAAAATACACGTTGATTGTGGTCTCTTAGTTAAATGCGTAAAGCTGTACTATTTATGCTATTTGTAGCAAATGTTATTAAAAATGTATCGATTTGCATTCGCATTCAAATGCGTTTTACGATATCTTACAATTAATTATTTTTGCATATACAACTTACGTTACTTGCTAAGTGTTTAAAATATGCTTATATCATACAGGGTGATTATTTATACACGCGCAATTTGCTTTTTTGCATGGTACTTTAATGAATTAAGGTACGCTTGTATTACACAGGGCGTTACCATGAATTTAGGAAAAATTCCATTTTTTTCGGATTTTATTATATTTTGGTGAGATTTATTTTTAGAATTTGGGGTTCAATGACATCTTTTACTCCCTATCACGGCAATATGTATATATGTAATCAATTTTACACAACCGCTGCAGGCTATATACTTTTTTAGCAAACCGGGGTTGGGTTGTACTTCGTTGATGGAACGTGAGATATAGCACCAAAGCTTTCATGCATAAAGAACTATAGAAAGTGAAATTCAAGAGTATCTACAGGGTATATTAACCTATACCGGTGCGTCATTTTCTAATAACATTTTACATTAATGGTACCGCAATATTTTCATCATGAAGCAAAACCCAAAATGCTGTTTAAAAGCACAAATTATGTTATTTACAAAACAAATTATCATTCTTTTTCAATGCTGGTAGTAGTATAGTAAATATTCTACATACACATTTTCTCAAAACAAAATATTTTAAGGTCATTCCATTAAAAATCTACATGTCAGTGTATAATTGATCATGCATTACAATACGGTCTATACCTGGTACATTCGTTTACAATTTGCAATTAAAACCGGGAATTTACAGTAGACACATTAAATTAGATTAAAAGATCGACATATTTCCGTAAATTTAACAAGGTTAGGAAAGTATATTTTAAAACATTCTCACGTAGAAAAACAAAATCATTGCAAATTACTCAAAAAGACAAATGATAGAGCGCTATAAAATTTAAGACGTACTGACCCGCCCAGCGATGCAGATGTTGATATTAAATAGAAACTATGATGATTATATATATATATATATATATATATACATATATATATATATATATATATATATATATATATATATATATATATATAATATTTGTTTAATGTTGCAGGTTATAGGTCAGCTGGTGTATTGAAGAAAACTCTTTTTTATAGCCTAAATTTTCGCTTTTATTTAAAGCTTGATCACAGGCATAACTAAAACATAGATAAATTCTACATAAGCTGGTGTTAAAATTAGTTACTTACATTGAGGTTACAAAATATTAGCTTTCATTATAATTATGTTTTACAAAGATAATATCTTTATAAAATTAAAGATAAACAGATATAGTATATATAAAATTGAGGTAAAATGTTGACTTGACAGATATTATCTTTGTAAAACATAATTATAATGAAAGCTAATATTTTGTAACCTCAATGTAAGTAACTAATTTTAACACCAGCTTATGTAGAATTTATCTATGTTTTAGTTATGCCTGTGATCAAGCTTTAAATAAAAGCGAAAATTTAGGCTATAACAAAGAGTTTTCTTCAATACACCAGCTGACTTATAACCTGCAACATTAAACAAATATTGTGAAATAGAAGGTCATTATTATTTATAAAAAACATATATATATATATATATATATATATATATTCTCATGCACCGAGAAAAATTCGACCTCGACCGAAAAACAGTTTAAATCGGACAAACCGTTTGAATATAAAAAGTGGGGGTCATTCGCTAAAATAATATAACTTATAAATACCGACATAGCATAATGAAAGGAATGATTAAGATTCAATTAAATTTTTCAATGCAAACTTTGATATTAAGTTAGTCGAGAAACAAGCATCATTGTCGGGTGAATGAACAAGTTAATTAGTTTGTAGCGGTAGCCTTGAATTCGGGTTTACAGTAAATTAAGTCCCAAACGTGAAAGTATTTGTGAATTTGAGTAAAGCGCCGTTGTATTGTGAAAGTGTTTCTGGTGTGAATACTTTCCCTCAACGATAGTTGATTAAATGTACTGTACCCAAGTTTGTTCTGCACGTAAAGATCGCTTGGACCTTGTACTTAACCAACGAGGTGCAATTGTTAGAATTTTTATTTTCCACCTGCTACATATTTTACTGGTGTGTTTTATTATTTATATAAAATTTATTGATAACGCAAATTTTTACGTTAGTATACGTTTGGTTGCAAGCGTAATGTATAAGTAAGTTATAATATAAACATGCACTTCTATTGTATTCACACAAATTTATATATATACCAGTCACATTGGTTGGATAACTACAATTGAATAAATTTAACATGTTTCTTTTCTTTCAGATATATGTATACTTGGTCAATTAAGAATAAAGTTTAGTTTATTTATGTTAGTTGTGTTTGTTAAATACTGTGATATTTACGTTTTAATATAGATTAGGTAAACGTCTTGCAGTTTTATTATTGTTTCTGCCCAGTTTAAATTAGTGGGTAAAAAGAAAGTGTACACAAGGTTCCATCAACCTATGTGGCTGAAAGAAATGAACATTTCGTCGTATCGTAGACCACCCATCGTTTTATGAGACCGAAATTTAGGTGGGTTGGCGCTCAACAAGCAGTATTAGACAGAAAGTTTGGAGACACTTCTAGGTAGTTGTAAATCAAAGCGTTAAAGATTGCATACCCCTAAAAAGATTTGCATTAGCTTTTGTAGAACCCAGTCCTCACCACTGAAAGCTAGCCGATGCGTAACCTTACTGTTACGTTTCCTTATAAAGTTAATTTTATTCAGACAACTAGCGTCAATTTAACACGTAATAACCGTAGCATTGGTTTTTATGATCCTTAGTCAACACTCTTTCGAAGACAATGAGTAAGTAGTTTTTGCAGCAAACTTTAGAAAGTGATGACAAAATCATAACAAATCGATGAAGGTTTCAACAAGTAACTCGAAATTTGATACATTTTAAGTTATTTTAATGCTGAACATACTACTCATCCCGTATTAGAATATTAATTTCTTAATTTTATATTTCAAGTGCGTTCACTTGTATGAATCCTAAAAGTGGAAACGAATAATAAGATAAGAAATTAAAAACGATATACAACCGCGCCCAAAACTTTGCTGAAACACTACACTTTTAAAAATTTGATAGTTAACATTCAAAATGCGCCTACAAATATAATCGTATAAACTAAAGAACAGATAAAAATTTATAAAATATCAACATTTCATCATGTAGGTTTTTTTGACGTCAAAAGTTGCAAGTATAGATTTTGCATAAAAATTTGCCGCAATTTACCTAATTTTTCAAGAAGTAGTGCTTGGGGGTGTTGCTCAAAGTCACAAATGTTCTAAGAATAGTAGACTAAAAACTGGTGTATATTAAGAAAAAGTGCCTATAATTTATTTGTTTTTGTTTGCACCCCTGTTTCTTGTTTTTTGTACTCATAAAATATTTAGCAAACGCGATTTATCAATCTGAATACATTAAAAGTTAAAATATTTGTCGTGAGAAGAGTTGGAATTTGTTGCTCAAGATTCTAAGGCAATGAAATTCGTAGAGCTTGCAATTTTTTTGCTCTTGAAGGTAGGGATGTAAATTATTATCAGTATAAGAGCACGGTTTAGGTGTATTAACTTAGATGAAAAAAACTAAAAAGAAGCTATTTCAGTTTGTATGTTGTAAGATTTTTAGTCGACTCTTAATAACTTAAAAAACTTGCTAATGGCATCAATTCCTAGACACAAAAGGGCCCATTTCTTTCGCAACAAAGTACTGAGCGTGAAATTCGTTTGAAGCATACGTTATGTGTGAAATCGAAGCTAATGACTTTTTGAATTTACTCTACAACGGAAACGTAGCACAAAAATTGCATCATGTAGCTTACAGTGGCAAGGGGTGTATTCTGTGGAAATAACGAGAGGTCTTTTAGGGGTATACAATTCTAACACTTGCAGTTACCTGGAAAAACCTCTGAACCCCAAGTCCCCTAATGCTGGGCGGCGAATTATCTGGTACTAATCTTATTTCGCTAGATGTTGAGTCGGCTACGAGATGATACTAAAATAATTATAGGTTCTTGCAGCTCAGGTTGATAGAGCGTTGTATATACTTATCTTTCTCTCGCAACTGCTAACTTAAAATATACAAATAAAAGCTACAAGCTGCTCTCTTGACCTACATTAAAACATGTATATCATCGTAATACAACAAACTGATTAGCTTCTTATTTGGCCAAATTCACGTGTGAAAGAAGAAATTATTAGTTATAAATATCCATTTAAGCTAAAAATGTATTTGTTCGTTTTTGTAATTTCAATTGTTGCGTTTTACATAGTTTTAAATCGCTTTCATTCAAGTGTGCACCAAAGTAAAAGTTCGCTTAAATAGAAAATAGATTATATGCATTTAAATATTAAATATAAGTTTGAAATTTGCAGCAAATGGAAGAACTTCAATAACCTACAGTATATTTTCTTCCAAGCCTCGAGCGACCTCGTGTAAGACAACAATGACAAGTTAATGAGTAATCCTTAGATTCTAACGGATGTTAGTAAGAACGTAGACGATTGAATTGCTTGCACTATGTACCAGTAACTTTTTAATTTCGTGCTCATGCGTTCGAGGGTTTTTTCACTAGCAAACTCTATTTTATGAAATTTTCGTACCTTAAATTGTTTAAAAATTGTCATCGCTCGAAGCTGGTGCTGATTGTTAAATAATAACCGCATTAAAAACATGACTGACAGACTGCGTTTAAATCACCCCATCGATTGTGATGTAACGGTATATATAAGTTAAAACTTCTACGGGGTCTACGTGATGTATTGATTTATAGGGTTCGTGCGACAAACTGTTTTGAAGTGGAGGTCAACAGATCGGTGCATGAGAGTATGTGCATTGGCATTTGCACACTGTCTATTACTACATCTGCGCCATTGGTTTTTATCTGTATACATTTAATCTTATGACGTTTTATGCCCGTGCATATTTAAATAATTACCATAATTTCGGCGCATTTGCAATGGCTGAGGATATGTTCGACTCTTTGCTTGTTAGTCATGGAAAATACGTTTGTGTTTTTGTAATTTGGTATGTTTATAGTGAAGCTCCAGTTTTTAATGGCTGGTTGTAAAAGAATGTACTAAGTATTTTACTATTTATTTCGGTATTTACTTTAATAATGAAATAGTTCTATTATAAACTGTATATTACGCAACTTCTATAAAGTTGTTCATGTAGTTTCTTATACGGTTCCAAAACTAGCTAAAATTAATAAATGTTTTCTTATATACAGATGTATGCGTAATTAATGCTAGAAAACTACACATATTTCCGTATAAAGTGTTTCTATTTGATATTAGAGATTTTATTGCTTATGCCATGAAGTTGTGTACTAGTCCACAGAAATCTCAAAACTTATTTCTGTGTATAATATAACTTTTGCATTTTCTGTTTGTTGTAGAGACTTAAAAATTAACCAAAACACCTAGTAAACTCTATAGAATTATATATTATCATTTATAAAACGTCCTCCTCTTGCGATCTCAGATTTGCGCTAAGTGCAATTTTTATAATAACTCTGAGTTCGGTGTTCACCAGGGTCGTCGCTTATTTTTCCCTAATTTAAGTGAATCCATGGCACCGAGCAGTTACTGAAAGGGATACAAAGTTAACTTTTGTAGTTTTGTCGCAGTATAAATAATTTCAAATAATAGTGACAGCTAATTATAGTTCAATCCTATTTGTTTACATGCCTGCAGGTGTATCATTGCCATTGAATGTATGTTATGGTATGTTTATTAATATTAGCGGAAGAAGATTTTCCACGAGTGTAATAACTTATTAATCATTCTAAAATTCAGAATTGTTGTACTGATGTAGTGTAAATATATACTTGTGATAAATTTCCGTATGTGCAAGTTTAGAAGCAGATGATAAATTTCAGCTCTGTGTGTTGTAAGTACCGACAATACTACAAAACAAGGCCAACGTACGTGTATGTGACGTTACTATCTTGTAGTCTTTAATATTATGTACATATAACAAGGAATTACGATTTTTATACTATTTCGTTATTAAAAATGTATATATTAGATAATACTCTGACGTCTGTGTTTCTGAAGGGTGCCTATTTAAATAAAACGACAATCGTAAATTGAACCTTTGTCTAATGTACTATGTTTAATTTGTATGGGATAAAGAAATTTAAAAAAGCCTATAAAATATTCATTTTGTTGAAAATAATTTCAAATAAAAGTGGGCTCCTGTAACTCGGGTACTTGGAACTAGGTCTTTCATAGCCGTTGTGTTGGAAAAATATGGTTTTACTCACTGTCTAGGGTGTCTGATTTTACTAAAAAAAAAGTTGCTGCTAAGGGATCGCGTTCAGGTGCTTATGCCGAAGCCATACTATATTTTCATAAAACATTCATGCATTTTAGTAATTCCCTAGCTACCTTACATGTGATTCTCCAATGCTCTACCCGAAGGTACTACATTGGCCAGGAAGCGAGTTTTTTTTGTTACCTGGAAAATTTGGAACTTTGCCGAACCCTTGCTGTTCCAAGCAAGGTAGGTATCTTTAACGTGCATGATAACACTCACACACGGGACCTCCATTTAACCTTTCATCCGAACGAGGTGAATTTTTGTGAAAAATGCTCACCTAACATTTTTCAAGCGAACCGTGTCGGTATTCGAACCCGGGACCTTAAGCGTAGTAGTCAATCCTCTAGCGACCCTTACATATGATTTTCCAATGCTCCACCCGAAGGTACTATATTGGCCAAGAAGCGAGTTTTTTTTTACCTGGAAAATTTTGAATCTTGCCAAACCCCTGCTGTTCCAAGCAAGGCAGGGATCTTTAACGTGCATGACAATACTCACACACGGGACCTCCGTTTTACCTCTCATCCGAACGATGCTCGCCTAACATTTTTCAAGCGGACCGTGTCGGGATTTGAACCCGGGACCTTGGGTGTAGTAGTCACCCACATACCACTACACCACGGAGCCGCCTCCCCTAGCTACGCAGAAAACTTTCTTGTGTTCCATAGGGGTCATTCTCTGACTGATAGCAGCGTTGGTTCCGAATTAGACCGTTTTTAGCGAACTATGGAGCTATAAAATGTGTTCTTAGTGTTTTATTCCGACTCATTTTAACGTTTTTGGAAATGCGTTTCTGATGCGTTGCATCATATCGTTGTTGGGTAAGCAAAGATCGGACTGACACACCTTTGTAGACCTTAAGTCGATTTGTCATGGGCATAGCAGTGACGTAGCACTTTTTGACTTGTTTGCTGCATGCTTGATGTGGGTCCTCCAAGCGAGCTTATAATCAATAATCACTTCTAGATAATGGACGTCTTTACAGGCGTCGTTACGAGAAGAAATTTGCTCAGCTTGTGACAGGCCGCCCTGTAATAAATCGTAGTTATTAATATAAGGTATTTTATTCCTGTTATATGATAAGTTTAAGTGTCGGGTAGTAGCGTTTAACATAGGTGAGGACGTTCGCATCATGTGGACGTGGCCGGTGGTTGAGGGGGTTGCGCGGGTCGACAGACGCAAACGAATGAGAAGTAGAGGTTAAACGTTCAACCGGTAAAGACGTCGGATGATTTTAGTTAAGATTTGTCGAGGTAGATTTGCAATGATAGTACCAATCATGCGTGCTTTATGATTGAATAAGGATTACACGTGTGTTATCAGTATAGTATAACTAAAACGAATACTTGGAGTTGGTTTTCATTATTTACCAATCGTTTATCGCGAAACACGCATCAAAGTGAGAAACATTATTTTACACAAACGTCAGTTTACCACGGTAGTCAGCTGAATTATAACGGGATGTTGTTTGCACTCCATAATTAGGTTGAAGGTCGATGCGGCGCTGTTAACTTCGACGCGTGGGGCTGAACTAAGCCGGCTCATCGTGAGAATTGCGAACGTTCATCACGTCAAAGAGGTGAGTGGAGTAAACTTATGATTTTTATTGCGCTTGATTTAAAAGAGTTATTATCATAACATTATTTAGGGTTCATGGTTTATTGTAATAGGCGGCTAGTATTAGATTATTATTTGATATAAGGTTATTTCTTGTGTTATCAACAATTATTAAATTTGGCAGTTGTCTTTGACTGGAATTCGTGTTTTGTATCAATTATTAGTGTTGTTGGAGAACCCGATAAATAGAATATTATTTAGGGTTCATGGTTTATTGTAATAGGCGGCTAGTATTAGATTATTATTTAATATAAGGTTATTTCTTGTGTTATCAACAAAGAGTTTATTAAATTTGGCAGTTGTCTTTGACTGAAATTCGTGTTTTGTATCAATTATTAGTGTTGTTGGAGAACCCGACAAATAGAATATTATTTAATATTATTGAACTAAATATTTGACGTCCTGGGATTACTTAGATTGAATAGTGTTTCTCAATAATCCGGCATAAAGAAAGAAGTCTTATAGCTCGAAGGTGGGGAAAAGCCCCCGGCCTGTTTCATTTGGCGCCCAACGCGAGACTAGTTCATTAGTTTTACTTTTATTATATAGTTTTTATGGTTAATTTTAGTCCGTGGCAGAGTACAACACAAATTTTTCTAACGCGAAATTGTGTAGATATGCTGGGTTAGAATTAAATAGTTTAGTTAATCGACGATGCCGAATAAAAAGATCAGGAAAAGTACAGAAATGGGCGAGGAAGGAATGGGCGATGTTTTAAAACAATTAATTAGTGCTATAAATAAGATGAACATGAATAACGCCAGTATGAGGGAATCTTTAGATCAGATTAACGTTAAAGTTTCCGAGCAAATGAATAAATTAAGCCACGATGTAAATATGATATCTGAGCAGAATAAAATTGCTAAGGATAGTAAACATGTAGTTCACAGGGAAGAAGTAGATTCTAAGGATGCCAGTGGCGTATTATACGGGGAGGTTCGTAATAAAAGGGATATTAAATATATAACTTTATGGCGGTATCTGGGGAGTTCGAACATAAATTTTACACCAATGCACCCAATTGTTTATATAAAGAAGCTTGAAAGTATTTTTAAAGAACACTGCAAAATTGCATTAGCAGTCAGCGGCTTACGCAGTTCAGCCCAAGACGGGTTCGTTAAAAAATGAAACTGTAGAAAATTTTCAGGAATTCAAGATTCTGTTTTTAGATTGTTACTGGCTGGTAGAGGAGGAAAGGAAGTTGTTTAACATAATTAGATTTGAATCTTACGAACGGGGTTCGAGAGCAGATTATTTTCTGAAGCTTGTTAGAGAGGTAGGATTCCTTACTCATCAGATGACGGAAAAAGAGATTATTTCTATGGCAAAAATCACCTTTCTACGGAAGTACAACGGGGAATTATTAATTGCTTTCCACGAACAGTGGACGAAGATGAAAAATATTTGAGAGAAGTAGATATGACGGAGGGAAATCATAGAGGGGGGTCGGATTCAAATTGGCGAGATAGATCCCGGAATTTTAATTAAGCCAGTGGCGTCCGCACAAACAATAGGTCTAATGGACCTAACGCTAATAACGCAACGGCTAACCGGTCGGATAGCAGGCCGCAACAAAAGAATGACTCTGAGGCTAGAGGGGCAAATTCTCGTAGTTCCACGGGTAACGAAAATAATGATCAGACATCTACGGTGGCGACGTTATTCAATACTGACGGTCAAAATTTACTGTTGGAGAAAGAAATTGATCTTAAACCAGTTATATGGGCACCGATGGTAAAACTAAATATTAAAACTTTTACGGTTAGAGGGTTAGCTAATTCAGGTAGTCAGGTAACGTGCGTTTCGAAGGAATTTTTAGCAAAAGTTATCGAAGTTAATCCTAAGATTTCGCGTCTCCCATTTGCTTCTATGACTTTGGTAGGCACGATAGGAAACAAAATTTGCATCGTGAGAAAGCAGGTTTATTTAAAGCTGGAATTTCAGGAATTTGAAGTTTCATATCCATGTGTAGTAGTGCCGGGTCTGATAAGGAACATCATTCTGGGCTGTGATTTCTTTAAAGACCATGCAATTAAAATAGATTTTTCGAGGAGTTGTTTATCAGGACTGTTTCAGGGTTGTGAAAGGGAAATAGATTTTCTAATGGAACCCAACCCCGATGGGCACTTAACAATTTGCGAGGTTTGGGAGGACGGACCCCAAGAGCTTCGAGTAAAAAAAGAAATCGGAG